>CAMZMU010000102.1:38331169-38931169 GCA_947311845.1 Poa pratensis
AAACCGGGAACCCGGGAAAACGTGAAACCGGGAAGCCGGGAAGCCGGAAATTTCCCGACTTCACGACTTCCATTTCCCGACTTCACGACTTTCCGTTCCGACTTCCCGACTTCACGACTTTCCGACTTTCCGTTCAGACTTCACGACTATCCCGACTTCACGACTTTCCCGACTTAACGACTTTCCCGACTTTACCGACTTTCCCGACTTAACGACTTCCGACTTTCCGACTACGCAAAATTTCTAACACTAAAATATTTCTACACCTAGCAAAATCTACCTAAGCAAATATACTAAGATAAATATACTACACTTAACAACAAAAAATAACCTAGCTAATTAAACTATGAAACTAAAAACTAAACTCAAAACTAACCTAGCTAATCAACACTAACCTAGTATACTAAGCAGTTGGTTGTATTTGACAGTAAAAACTGGGGGTTTGTCCCAGTTTGGAGATGTTGGTTATGTTGAGCTGCGGCTGGGACTGATGATGATCTGTAATGTTTGACATTTGGTTTTATTTTTAATGAAATCGGGGGCAGAAGCCTTTTAATTCGAAAAAGAAAGCTCCTCCTCTGTGCCAGAACCTAGAACTCGGTTACAAAAACTATTATACAACCAAAAATTTGGAAAGATTGATGTATTCCGTATGGTTTATTAACATCTACAAGGGCCACGAAATAATCTGAAGCACTTGCTGATTCAAATTGGAAAGAGCAATGTATTCCGCATGGCTAGTATGTTAAGTATTATTCGGACTAGTAATTTTGTTCCGGACAGCTCTCACCAGCCAATAATTGGGCAGGTCCTCCGTCTAGAGCCACGCTTTTGTCATTTTTTCTTATAATTGGACACAAAATATAACACATGGTCAGAGGCCCAAATGACAGTAGTTCAAACTTAACCGACGAGTGGTACAAACTACAAGCTAAAAGCTCGAAGAAACATTAGCTGAAAACAAAGATGCGCTAGGGTTGAGCTGGGTTTGCTCCGTTTTTTTTTCCAACCGGCTATCCCTATTTTAATTCCATACGAACATCCAAGTCACACCAAAGGATAGCGAGCTGGGACAACAACAGGAAACCCGCTGAGAAGACTCGATGTCGAGTAGACCTGCGGGGCAAAAACCTGTTGCCATCTTATTACACATGGTCCGGGACCAAAGTTCAGGAAAACCACAAGACTGAGCACCCCAACTACAGCCAGCAAAAACATGTTTGCTCCGGTTTTATTCCCCTAGTTTTCAGCTGGTCCCACATACCTGCATTGCATTAAATAACATAAGTTAGGGGCACACAAAAATAGAATGTTTGAAGTAGCTATTTAGTAGTGCTTGACGAAACACTCACTCTGATGTAGCGTGCACAATTTCTTGTTACTCCTGTTATGGCCTGGTTGATTGCAAGCAGTGCACACCCTCTCTTTCTTCCGCTCGTTGTATGGTAGAAATCTGCCATTCTTTGACACCTGTTGATTAGTATCCTTGTCTTTATAATATTTCTTGTTTTGCTTAGGTGCACCTTTGGTGTCAACTAACTCTGGATCACCCACTAAAGGTGCATCTCCTCTGTTTTGTGCGTCCTCATGGAAAGCCGTCTCACGAGTGGTCTGGACGCCCTTTCTCCTGGTAATTATGTTCTGCATGCACTGCATAAGCTCTTGGTAAGAATCTGGGTCACTGCATGCGGCATCAAAAGCTTCTGCGCCTACTACGTTAAGCCGGCTGTACTTTTCCCGCTGGGCTGCCCCTGCCCAGCCCCATCCGTACAAATCACTCTCGCGTCTTGCGGGCAATCCATACCTTGCATTCTTGGAGAACCTTCTGAGTACACAACAATCTGGAATTTCAGAGGCCCCGACATGATGCAGAACGAACAAGATATGCTTGCAAGGGAGCCCTCTCCGATGCATCCTTCGGCAGCTACAATTTATGGTTTCCTCTTGGTTTTCAGGTCTGTAGTCCACGGAAAACAAAGTTGTACGGCTATTCATCCATGCCAAAATGTAGGTTGTATAGGTAGCATCACTTCGCACTTCATCTACTATCTCAAGTCCCCTAATCTTTTTCAGCTCATCTTGAACGAGGTAAAAGTTTGCGGCAGTGAATTTACGCGCAGCAGACTTCTCTATCTCCTCATACTCAGACTTAGTATCTGCAACCGGTATTGTCTGAGAGTCTATTGTGTCCCGGCGAGCCTCTTCCTCACGCATACGGCTATTGCCATTCTCATAGTGCAGCGTCATATTCACAACTGTCAGTCCAAAGTCAAGGTGAGTGTGTAGGGTGGAGTTCAAACTCTCGCTCCTCTGGTTGCTTTTCATTCCGAGGAAATATCCATCCGCTAGATACGCGGCGGCCCACAACCTCTTCCTATTGTACACCCTTTTCATCCACTGTTGGTTTAATATTGTACGGTGCTTCTGGACGAATGCATTCCATCTCTCTTCAAAAATTTGTTCCGAAGTGGTGTAGTATAGCATCGTCCGGAATTCATTATGAGCCTGTTCATCAAGATGACTCTTCATGTTCTTCTCAATGTGCCACGTACAAACACGGTGCCACACATCATTGCAGCGTCCCCATCAGTGATAACCCCTTTAGGCTTCTTCTGATACATAGCTTTCAGGAAAGTTTTTAGCAGCCACTTAAATGTTTTTGTCTTCTCGTTCGAGACAATCGCGCATGCAAAAACAACAGTCTGGCGGTGATTGTTCAGTCCCACAAAAGGTATGAATGGCATAGCATACCGATTCGTTTTGTAGGTGCTGTCAAACACCAGCACGTCACCGAAGTCGGAATAGTCCTGGCGAGACTGAGAATCACACCAGAACAGATGTTTCAACCTACCCTTTTTGGTAACCTTGTAGTCAAAATAGAAATCAGGATCAGCTCTTCTCCTCTTTTCCATCATGCCAATGGCTGTGTTGGCGTCACCCGTTGCGATCATCTTCCTCCTTTCCCGGCAACACAAGTTGTAAAGATCTTTCCTTACGAATCCTACCTGGCTATACTTTCCACTTTTGCTGATGAATGTTCTCATAATGTTGAATATTCTCATCCCAGAAGCGGCCAGTGACATGATCTCAGATTTCTGATGAGGCTTGATCTTTCTATGAGATCGAAGAAAAGGGACTTCATCTGGTCCAGCCATTCGATGGTTGTGATCGTCTTGAAATCTCAAAACAGTCCAAAGCCCCTTTTTTTTGTTGAACGACACACTGAAATGGGCAATACAGTTGCAGCGAGACTCGGGTCGGTGCCTTTTCCTGCGGCCTTCCATTTTCAAGTACTTAAGTTCACGTTTCCCAGCCCTGGAGCAACGAAACCGCCTGTACCGAAAGATTGGTGTTCCTGATTCATCCAATTCTTTCTTCACAATGTCGCGTCGAATGCTAAATCCATGTTCCTTGGCATACTTGTTGTACCACGCAAAGGCCGCCTCTTCGGAAGCAAAGACCATTGCCTTCACAGCCGCATACTTTTCCAGTTTATCCATATCACGATCAACTACCTTTTCATGCTTACTATGGTCCTGATGGGAACTTCCCGTCACCTAAAAAAATATGTCCAACATGACGTAATTGTTAAAGTCACTCTGATTTGTTGCACGGGATTATGCATTGCAATAAAGAAATAAAAACAACTTACATCGCTTTTGCATTCAGAATTTGACTGCTCAGGAACATCCACTTTTTCATCATCAAAGTATTCCAAATCTGAATCCCCATAGTAGGTATGCTCACCATGTTCGAGTACTATAGTCTGCGCAATTGTAACAGAAGAACGAATTACAGAATTACATGTCTATTCAACTGGAAGAAGGCAAGTAAGAAATAAGTAAACACATACATCACTCGTTGTTTCTAGAGTGGGTTCATCATCTGAGTCAGTGTTGTTGTTTTCATCATCCATATCCATCTACACAATTTGAAACAAGGAGTAAAACTTCAATGACATGATATACCCATACAATCGGGATAAATAAAATGAACTGTGATTGACTCACATTATCATCCTCAGCTCCAGAATCCCCAAAAATGCTACTGCCATCATCAGATACATCATCTTCTGAGGATGAAATAACTACTTCCTCCAATCTGGAGTCATCAACATCCGTAGGTACTTCCTCCTGGTCAATCGCAGTTGACATAGAACCCTCCATCTGTCCAAACAAGTAAAACCAACATCACAGACATAACCAACGTAGCTGTAACCCTGTTGTAATACGACCATGTGTTCATGCATCAACATAAAACCTCGGCATCGAATTCATTGTGTAATGTAGATCAACAAACAATGTCCCAAAACTTGATACAAATTTGAACTACCTAATTAAACCCTGAGCACAAATGCGATAATACATCTCAGAAAGAACATGGAATAAGACGGGGATAACAGTGTGGCACGGAGGCTCACCTTCTGCGCGTTGGTGGCAATCTGGGCAACCACGGAAGTTGGGCTCAACGGCGGTGCGCAAGACAACCTCAACGTGGGATAGGATCCGTCGCAGACATCAAGATCAATCGGCTGCACAGACAGGGGATCAAAACCCTATATCGCCCTAGATCGTGGGCAGGCGGAGGCGGGAGGACCCAGACGATCGCCGCTGTATCCTTGACGTCCGGGGATTGCGAAGGATAGGCGATCGGCGACGTAGGGGTTAAAACCCTAGATGGTGGGCAGGCGGGGTGGGAGGACTCCGGATGATCGCCGCCGTATCCTTGCCTAATGCGGGGATGGCGAACGATCCACAGGATCCGGGAAGGATCGGAGGTCGTGCTTCAAAACCGGCGGCTGCTACGTACGTGCATCTAGGACGTGGGCCCAAAAAAACTGATACGTACTTACACCGTATACCTATCAACAAAGACACTGTATTTCTCTTTAAAAAAACAGACACGGTCTTTGGATATGGACGGTCTTTGGACGGTCTTTGGATATGGGCTTTGGCGGGCTACCCTGGCCCTACCCTTTGGATATGGGTTTCGGCGTGGTACCCCTTCGGTACGCATCATGTGATTCAGTTCTCATTCTAAATAGGCTCGCATTCTGTTTCAATCACAAAACTATTCGCGACCCATTGGTTTCGCTCCGTGGCCGCATCGATGGAGATGCAGGGTTCGAATCCTGCGGTTGCTTATCTCATTCTTTTTACCAGCGATCGCCTCGGCTCTCCGTTCGGCTCGGCTCGCTCGGCGAGGCTCAGCGATTCCATCGAGCCGAGCTGGTACAGTTATGCGATTGTGAGCTAGGGTGTGTATGGAATCACAAGCCAACATCTTATAGTACATACTTTTATTTCGTAGTAGAAGATATTATTCTAATGTTCATTGTCCACGAATCATTGCTCATACAAGCATGACTTGACCCTTGTAGCTAATGCGTCCACCAACCGTTGCTCGTATAAGCATGACTAGCCCTTATAACTGGCACACTTCCTCCGGAGTTTCGAGGTTTCTTCTCATACTACTCTTCTACCTCTCATGTGTCCGCCTTGTTAGAAGAGAGATGAAATGATAGCTAGAATGTGTTGGACTGATGCAAGTTGATATGAATCGGAGGCATACGGAAAAGAAGCAGCGACTGTTGTTGACTTTAGTGTTGCTCCGGTTGCTACTCTACGTGACACACAAACTGGAAAAGCTCATGTGTTACGTGATTTCTAAGGTGACCAGCGGAGGAGGTTTACCTTGCCTTCAACCAGATCCCACTGTTCGTGTCGTTCCTGCACCTGACGGAAAACAGGCCATCCTCTGGGTACACATCCTCGATGTCGACAACGCGCCTCAGCTGCTCCAGTCAATCCCCAACAACACCGAAGCTTTGCTGGGCTCGCATGCACCTGAGGTTCACATCACCAGCGCCGGCGGCGACCGCCACCTCCTCGACATCAGCAACCTGTACCAGAACGCCATTGTCATACATGATCCTGAAGCTGCACAGTGAAGAAACGCTGGCCGTGAACTGCGTGTTGTTTTAGCACAAGCTGTGCGGGCTGTTTCCTTTTGATTTTCTTGTCGCTGCCGACATGGTCAAATAATGGGCCCAAAGGGCAAAAAATTAGTGAAAAGATGTCCGAACTGTGACAGCAATTGACGTTAACGTCGTCCAAATGGACTGGATCTAGCGTTTCGTCCAAACTCTGGCTTTAAAAATAAATAGATCAGAAGTTAGCAGCACAACCGGCGGATGCCAGGAGGTGAGGAACATGCTGCTTGGGCTAATGGTAGATATATGAGCTTCCACTGGTCTCTGCATTTATTGCATGGTATAAGTATAGCTTTATTTGCCTTTTTTTTCTCTGCTTGCCTCGTGTTGCTCCGAATTGAGGCTGTTCGAACCACTTAATTAGCTTTCTGCTTGTAAAAACTCTATTCTATCTTAGTGGCAAAGAGGCGCAAATCTCTTCCGCTTTCTTGATTATCTGTATGGAGAAAGTTGGCGCTGCAAGAAAACGTTGACGCGGGAAAGACGAGACTGTTGAATTAATCTAGTTGTCTGAACTGCTCACGTTTAGTTTTAATTCTCTGAAACTCTGTACTAAGGGCATCTCTAACCGATCCCCTAAAATCGGTTAGAGGAGTAAAAATAGGCAGCGGCGGCACCTAACCGAACTCGTAAACGGTTAGAGGAGTAAAAATAGGCAGCGGCGGCACCTAACCGAACACGTAAACGGTTAGAGGAGTAAAATTATACTCATCGGAGGAGTAAAAGTGGCGGCCGACTCCTAAATTTACTCCTCCGCGGCCACTTCCGAGAAAAAGTTCCCGCCTCCCGACCTCCTCTTCCCGCACGCCTCCCCGCCGGCGCCGATGTCGCCGACTCCGCCCGAGATCGACGCGCAGCTCTCCGGCGCACCTTCTCCGACCATCCCCGGCGCCGAAGACGCCCCGTCGCCGCCGCAATCGGAGATCTCCGCCGCAATCGGAAAAAGGTTGGGGGCCAAAAACGTGGTCCGGCCGGCCGGCACGGCCGTCAAGGCCTCCGGTAATGCCGGCGGCAAGCGCGTGGAGGCTCCCGAGGTGGCGCCGCGTCCTCCCGTTGCTC
Organism: Poa pratensis; assembly: GCA_947311845.1. Taxonomy (NCBI): domain Eukaryota; kingdom Viridiplantae; phylum Streptophyta; class Magnoliopsida; order Poales; family Poaceae; genus Poa; species Poa pratensis. The sequence goes on from CAMZMU010000102.1 coordinate 38,338,221, forward strand.
CTGTGCCCGGCCGGCGGCAGAGCAAGCCGACTCCGGCCAAGGTGGCGCTCGCGGAGGCGGCGGCCTCGAAGAAGAAGAAGAAGGCCGAGGCGGCGCTTCCGAAGGCTGCAGCTGCCTCTTCGACGCGCAAGGCCTCGACGGCGAACCCTCCCCGAGGCCGGCCACCGTGGGCGGCCGTCGTCAACATCGACGAGCCCGAGGTGTTTGATGGATCGTCGGCAAGGTAAAAAATTTCTTTTTCTCCTCTCCTCTCATCGGTTGGCTATTTGTAGACACACGGTGATGTTGTTTTGATGATATGTAGTGTGGTGGAGGAGGAGGTGGCCACCTTCATGTGCCAATTGGAGGGTAGCCATGCCGCCGGAATCGATGACATGAACTTCGACGATCAAGAGGTTGAGCCCACCGAGCAAGGAGAGGTGGAGGAAGAAGAGGTTGAGGAAGAAGTGGTTGAGGAAGTTGAGGTGGAGACACAAGGAAGCACAAAGAAGAGCCGAGCCTCCAACTATAGCGAGAAAGAGGACGTCGCATTGTGCTATGCGTGGATGAATGTGTCACTCGATGCATCGGTTGGCACCGACCAATCGAAGGAGAAGTTTTGGGCTCGTATCGAGGAATACTACAACAACACCGTGGAGGTGCCGATCACTCGCACACGTTGCGGCTGTTTCCTAGTCAAAAGGAGAATTAGTCTCCAGATCGTTTATTTCGTAGAAGCGTGCGAGGCGATCGGCCACGATCACGTCCGTGGGATGGCGCGGAAAAAACGGATCGTGGGCGAGATGCTCAGGCGAGTTGTAATCCTCTGAATAAAAGGAGAAACCAGTGTCTCCTCGTGTGTGTTGCTGTTCGTTCAGTTTCGACAGAGAGATAGTTTCAGAGCGTCGCGTACGTGCCAATCCACACTAACAATCCACATGATCGCGTTGTGTTTTAGGGCCTGAAATTAGCTTCAGCCCAAGCACGCTTAATTTTTGAGTTCCTTTCAAATTAGCTTCCAGATGAGATGTTAGAACTTACTGATAGTAGTATCTTATCAACCATATTAACCCCTGGGTCATGATGTTACACTTTTTATTGTTTAAATTTTGAAAATTTAGTTGAATACATAACAATGATTATGTAATAATAATATTTGAATAACTCATACCTTTAAATCATATTTTCAACCATATTCTCCTTTTTACATTTAATATGGAATAATTTATATCTTTAAATCCGTAAATCAAAATTTAACAAATAAAATGTCTAAATAAATTAGAAAAATGAGAGGAATCCAAATATGACATCCATATCATCTTTTTCATCATGTATATAACTTTTTGCAACATATTTTAGAAAAATGACTTTATGCCTATTTTCCGAAATTAATTGAATTTTATGTGAAAAAATAGTCAAAAAATGAAATCCTTTGGCATGGAGTACTTTTATGTGTACTAGTTGCTAGCATAAATTATAAACTTGAGTTTTGATAAAGTTTACAAAAAAATTCTTCACAAAAAGGTTAATCATCTATAAACATGTATTAGTTTCGGGTCAAATAACCAAGTTATGGTCATTCTCGTGCCATAGTTTGTGATAATGTGCCCATATTTGACACATAGGTGTATCTTGGTATGCCAAACAATGTTGCAGAACTGAGGTTTTTCAAATTAGTTTTAGAAATATTATTTTTTATTTTTTATTGTAAAAAATGACAATTTTTTGTGAACCAAGAACAAAAAATATGGTGAAAAATGGCACCCATCCAATTATCACACAAAGTAGACCATATTTTATGGACAATCCAGCAATATTAGGAATTTTCTCGGTTTTTATCTAATTTCGCCAATTTAAATAACTTTATGCCTATTTTTGAAAGTAATTGAATTTGAACTACAAGTGTGTGATAGTTTGCTCTGAAATTTTAACAAAATTCATTTTAAGATACACCAGTAGTGGTTATATCACAGAATCGTTGATAGTTTTGAAAAATGCAACCCCTTTTAATGAATAGGCACGGTGGTCATTTTGACCGTTTTTTCAACAAAATAAAAGAAAGTGAAAAAATAGTCAAAAAATGAAATCCTTTGACATGGAGTACCTTTATGTGTACTAGTTGCTAGGATAAATGATAAACTTGAGTTTTGACAAAGTTTACAAAAAACTTCTTCACAAAAAGGTCAATCATCTATAAACATGTATAAGTTTCGAGTCAAATGACCAAGTTATGATCATCCCCGTGCCATAGTTTGTGATAATGTGCCCATATTTGAGACATAATTGTGTCTTTGTATGGCAAACATTGTTGCCAAAAACAATTTTTAAAGTATTATTATAAATATCATTTTTCATTTTTTAAGTGTCAAAAATGACTTTTTTATTAAGCAAGTACCAAAAACATGTTGCAAAAAGTCATATACATGATGAAAAAGATGATATGGATGTTATATTTGGATTCCTCTCATTTTTCTAATCGATTTAGACATTTTATTTGTTAAATTTCGATTTACGGATTTAAAGATATGAATTTTTCCATATTAGATGAAAAATAGGAAAACAAACATAGCTGTGCCGTCGGCACAACCGTCGGCATAGGTTTCCAAAATTATTTTTTTCAAAATTTGTATTTAAATTTTTTTTTTATATTTTTCGGCTATGCCGACGGTTTTGCCGTCGGCACAGGTTTCCAAAATTATTTTTTCCAAAAAAAATTTAATGTTTTTTTTCATATTAGATCAAAAATAGGGGAAAAAAATATAGCTGTGCCGACGGTCAGCCTTGCGTCAAATCTATGCCGACGGCTTTACCTATGCCGACGGCCAGGGCGACGGGACGGCCTCGTCGGACCGTGTGCCGACGGCCCCGACAAAAAACCGTCGGCATAGGATTTGGCCGTCGGCACAGGTAAGCTCTCCCGTAGTGGGTACTTCTTTTCAACAGCAACCGGGACCTGCAGGACGACCTCCCCAGTTAGGAGCGAAGTACCGCCCCCAGGCGTAGGTAGGGTGGCAGTGGACAGTTCTTATGTACCGACGGAACACAACGGGTTTGGAGGTCCGCCCGGAGGAGGCATGTCGTCAGTTCTCCCCAATGGTTTACACAGGGGTCACGCAGCGGTTCAGGTGTTGCCGCCGGTGAACGACTCTTCTCCGCAAAGCTATGATCTGGCGCGGGCTCCACCTGCCTATCATCAGTACAACCCTAATCAGCAGCCGACACCTCCAGCCCCAAGGTTTGCTCATGATCTCTGCACGCGCACCATGTTCTTCATATTTAGCTTGACCATTTGTCTAACTTTCTATCCTATCGCGCTGCATGGAATGTGTGCAGCTTTATGAAGCAGGTTTTCAATTTTATTGGCTTGCGATAAGCAACAAGGCAAGAAGCCGAATATTCATCATGGAGAGATCAACCAAGTGATTAGGGTTTAGATTGTTAGATTTAAACTTGTGTTCAGTTTCCCAGTTCGTTATTACAGTTAATTTCCTTTTGTCGTAGGCATACAATGCAAGTGCCATGATACAACTGTAACGTATTGTCTGTCACCTGTGTAAACCCGAGACATGGAAGCTCATGTCGGGGTGTGTCAAGTGGTGTGCGTGCAAATTTTCGCATGTGTTCAGCAGCTATATAGCAAATTGACTTTGTCACTTCTGTTTGTGTTCTTTGTACGAGCTCTTTTCTGGTGATTGGCACGGAACTCGTGGTTCCGTCGGAACCGTGGGATCTGAATTTTGTTAGCCATTGATTAGGAGCTGATTTTTATTAGCCGTTGATTAAAATTCACGTAGTCTTAGGAACGGAAGCTAGGCGCCGGCGACGGATTCGACTCTCCGTGTGGCGTGGACGACCGTACAACGCGGAAGTGCTCGTCGGACGCGCAGTGCAGTTGTGGATCAGGTGTAGATATCGCCGGAGGACGGAGACATCACCGGAGGTGCTAGTAAACCTGTGAATGGTTTTTGTTTAACCGGGTATTTTGGTTTGGTTTCTCCACGAGGAGCTGTTGGGGAGGAAGCAAGGGAGCACCGCGGCCAAGCTGGCCGTGCCCGCCGGCGAGGACGTGTATGCGGCTCGAATCTCCACTCTGGTGCTTCGCCTCGCCTCTGGCCGCTCCTACTCGAGCACCTCAACCACGCGCTCACCTTCCTGCCGCTCATGGAGTCCGACACCGTGGCGCCAGACCTCACGCTCTTCTCCCGCCTCCGGCCGCCGGGATAAGGCCCGACCTCAAGGCCTACAACGCTGCCATCGCCGCATATTGCAAGTACGACCTACTCCGCGACGCCAAGCGTCTGCTGCTCCACGACATCCCCGCCGACGGCGTCGCGCCGGAAGCGGAGCCCTACTCCCCCATCCTCGACGTGCTGGCGCGCCGCGGCCGACACCTCGCTGCCGTGTCGCTCTTCTTGCACATGCGCAAAGTAGCGCGCGTCAAGCCCGACCTGTCGGTGTTCAACATCGTGCTCAACGCGTACGGTCAGAACGACCTCGCGCGCGACGCCGACCGGCTGTTCTAGTCCATGCGCCGGGCCGGAGTGCCGAGGCCGGAGCTCAGGCGCGGTCACCAGGACCGGCATCCAGTAAAGCTGCTGCGAGCACACCGGCGGAGGACGTCGCCTCCGGCGTGGGTGCGGTCCTGATCATGTCTGGCAAGCCGCTGGTTCGTTGAAAAAAAAGGCAGCAACAACCAGCTAGCTAGTGATCGATGGTTCCTCTTCACGTGCGCGCGCACCAATCTTAGCTACCGATCGATGTACCCACGGGCGAGCGGCGCACGACGGCTGGTTTCAGTAATCAGCGGGGTAGAGCGCGATAGCGGGGAGGGGAAGCTCCAGATCGGCGGTCCACATACGGGCACGATGGGGTCAAAGAGAGAAAGGAGGAAGAAGATGATGCAGATTGATAGGACGGTGCGGAACACGTTCTGCGTGTAAGACAAACTACCGACCATTCTCCCAAACAAAAATTAAATTACGGTCTCACATAATTTGGTGCCGGCCCCACAGTTTTGTACCTGGTCCTACATATTTTTGGTACCGGTCCCACACAATTTTCGGTTCCGCGGAACCGTTCGGTTCCGTCAGTCTGGTTCCGACTATTTTAACACTGTTAGATCTCGCTAGATGAACGGTTATTAAAAATACCAACCACCCTAAAACTTGTATCTTTGTACTGTTTGTTCCTCGTCCAAGGTTTGGCGTGTGTTCAGCAGCACAGTGAAGCAGGTTTTCAATTTTATTTGCTGGCGATAAGACACAAGACAAGAAAGTCCATGATTCATCGTGGAGAGATCGACTAAGTAATTCAGGTCAAGACCGTTAGATTTAAACTTGTGTTCAGTTCCCCTGTTCACTATTTCAGTTAGTTTCCCTTTTTCATAGATAACATTTAGCGAGTTGCCAAAAATATTTGCAACCCTACCCGGAGTATACAACTTAATTAGAAACTATCTAGATAGCTGAACATATAGAACAATCGTATTCACATTCAAAAATAAGTGTTTGATTATCTTATGGTGATTGTAAAACACACACTTTGTACTTTCCTGCCAATTATGTTTAATAAGTCTGTCCTTTGTAAGGATTACCCCTTTCGAAGTTATCACCCACAAAAGATTAATTTCAATGGAATATTAATTTTCAAAATTTTCTTATTTCTCTACTTTAATGAAACTAGCAAGGTGGCCCTCGCAAATGCGAGGGCATCATCTTCAAGGTATTGAATATGTTCATGTACTAAATTGTGTTTTTACAGACAACAGAAAATACCAAAATCTAAAGAAGAGCATCAAGTGATTGTCAAAAATTATTGTAGAGAAAATCACACATACATGTGATCTTTGAATTTATGGAGAGTACCTGTTTAAATATTTCAATACATACATGGCTTCTTCATTAGTCATAATTTTTTCTACAATTTGATTAGGAAATTTCAGTGAAGTCTCCTATTAAAATTTAAGAAACGAAATAAAGTTTCTCGCAAAACATTGAGACTGACATAGGAAAACCATATGAGGTTGAAGTAAGGCCATGAAAACTTTTGGTTGTGAAGAGATTAAGTTATAGTCTTTATACACTTTAGTAAGATCAATCTGATAATATAATTACCATGGTGTATTGATCGTGATTTTCTTGATGCAACTATGAAAATCCATTAACTTGTGATTTTTGCTGACACTATTATGACTTATGAGGATATGTTTGTTTTCATCTTGTTTATTAATAATTATGAACATCTTTTGTGTATGATCTACAAATAAAAAGAGGGTGTGCTAGATTGATGGCAAGATGTTTAGTTTTTCTGGAAATTTCTGACTACTTCTCTACCATAATGTGCTTATCTAATATATTTTTATTTTAAAGTAAAAAAATTGGGATATGAATAGTTAAAATTATGATTACGCCTTATAAAGTAGACGCCTCTTTAACTTCAAAATTTCCGTTGCCTCGAATCTCATCTCTGAAGTTCCTTTTCACTAAAAGGAATTGTTTAAATTTCTATCACGCTCCATTCACCCTCGATAACAGATAAAAGGCTCTTAGAGACGTGAGAGGCACTAATGGATCTCCTAAGTATATTCTAGGTATGGTATGTTGCTGTGTTCTTCATGAACATGTCATAGGGTTGAGATGGTGTCATACAAATAAAATTCTATTGGATCCATTTAATCCTTGGTGTTTCCAAATGGATCAACGCTCAACGGGCAGTGGTCCGGGAAGCCATATCTATATAATTTTAGATGATTACATTCTCGGTTATGAATCGTTGTTTCTGTCGACAGCGAGCCAATAGTGGTAGCTTTTTCAACGGACGACGTATTATAAGTATGTTCATATATATGGTCGTAGTGTGCTCATGAATATATCTAGATCGTACTCAATGTTTCTAAAATTTGTATTTATCTTGTGATTATTAAGTTTTCTCAATCCTGCACATATATTTATATAACTCCCTCCATCGAGAAATAGTTAACACAAATTTGTCTAAATATGAATGTAGTACTCACTCTCATTGGAGATGATTGACACTTTGGATCCCTCTAATCCTTGGTGTTTTCAAATGGATCAATGTTCATCGGGCCTGCCCGGTACCAATTGTTCTTGTGGCTTGTTTTTTATTTTATTTTTATAATCAAACATCGCCCTTTGAGCCATATATGTGTAATTGTAGACGATTACATTCTCGATTATGAGTCGTTGTTTTTGTCGACAGAGAGCTAATAGTGGTAGTCTTTTCAAAGACGATGTATTATAAGTACTAGTTGAATTTGGCGCGCCGTCACGCCGCGCCTTTGGTGTAAAATTTTCAAATTACAGTCGAAAATTTGTTCTCGATAGAAAAGTGACCTATAAAATTACCGTTGGGAAACAACGTTTAAAAACTTGTGTCAAAAGTGTATATGGGGTCGAGAAATCTAAAAATTTGTAGCGCACAAATTGCAGTCACAATTGTGTGCGCCGTTAGCTTAAAGAAAGGATCACCGGAAAACTACGATTAAAATTTGTGTCGAAAATATGAGCGCGGGGAAGAAATTTTAGTTTTTTTAAAAGTGAAAATCAGGGAAAAATAAGATGCTACTTTTTGTTGTTCATGTCAAAAGTGCCTTGACACTGTAGTGAAGAAGCTGCCATTGGGGAACGATGTTTAAAAGGTGTGTCAGCAATGTGAGCAATTCACCGTCACCGTAGCTTCATGTTCGTAAAAAATTGTGGTTCACAAATTGCAGGGAAAAAATTGTTTGCTAAAGAAACTATCACTGCAAAACTATGTTTTTTTTATATGAGATGGGAAATATTGAATTTCGCAGATTATAGTTAAAAATTTGTTCTCCACAGGGAAATTACCTAAAAAATCACCGTTGGAAAACTACCTTTAAAAAAATTGTGTTGTAAATGTCTATGGGTTCGAGAAATCTAAAAATCTGTAGCTCACATATTGCAGTCAAAAATTTGTTCGCCGTTAGCTTAAAGAAACTACAACCAGGAAAAATTATGCTTGAAAGGAGTGTCAAAAATGTGAGCGTGCAAAAAAAAGTAAATTAGGGGAAAATAAGATGCTTTTCTTTGTTGTTCATGTGAAAAACAGGTAAAAATAAGATGCTACTTTTTGTTGTTCATGTCAAAAGTGCCTTGACACTGTAGTGAAGAAGCTGCCATTGGGAAACGATGTTTAAAAGGTGTGTCAGAAATGTGAGCAATTCACCGTCACCGTAGCTTGATGTTCGTAAAAAATTGTGGTTCACAAATTGCAGGAAAAAATTGTTTGCTAAAGAAACTATCACTGGAAAACTATGTTTTTTTATATAAGATGGGAAATATTGAATTTCGCAGATTATAGTTAAAAATTTGTTCTCCACAGGGAAATTACCTAAAAAATCACCGTTGGAAAACTACCTTTAAAAAATTTGTGTTGTAAATGTCTACGGGTTCGAGAAATATAAAAATCTTTAGCTCACATATTGCAGTCAAAAATTTGTTCGTCATTAGCTTAAAGAAACTACCACTAGGAAATTATGCTTGAAAGGAGTGTCAAAAATGTGAGCGTGGAAAAAAAAGTAAATTAGGGGAAACTAAGATGTTTTTCTTTGTTGTTCATGTGAAAAGTACATCGACATTGTAGTAAAGAAGGTACCACCGGGAAAACAAAGTTTAAAAGTTGTGTCGGAAATGTGAGCGCGAAAAAGAGATTTAGAACTTTGCTAAAGTGGGAATTAGCAAAAAACAAATTGTTAGTAATGTCCATATATATGACGTAGTGTGATAATGGCCATCTTTTGCTAAAGTGAGATTTAGAACTTTGCTAAAGTGTCGGAAGGTACCACAGTGATGAACAGTGCTGAGCGCTGAGGGAGCGCGAAACGGACCGTCTTTTGTATAGTTAGTAATGTCCATATATATGACGTAGTGTGATCATGAATATATCTACATTTTACTCAGTGTTTCTAAAAATTGTATTTATCTTTTGATAATTAACTCTTCTCAATCATGCATATTTATATGTAATCTTTCTGTCCGGAAATAGCTGACACAGATTTATCTAAATATGCATGATGTAGTACCCCTCCGATCAGAAAAGGATTGATACAGATTTGTCTAAATATGGATGTATCTAAACATATTTTAGTGTGTAGATACATATATATTTAAACAAATTTATGTCAACCAATTCCGATTGAAGTGAGTGAAAGCTAGTACACTTTTGTCACCACGTTGAAAATAGGGTGTGCACCAATTCCGATTGAAGTGAGTGCAAGCTAGTACACTTTTGTCACCACGTTGAAAATAGGGTGTGCAGTTTTTTTAACGGGAGCAAAAAGAAAAAGTGTCACGCATTGGCACGATTAACCTGAGTCCTATCAACTCGATGCATCGATCGCTAGCTGTTGTCTAGCTTTTTTTTTTCCCTGTGAATTGCTAGCATCTGCCTATGCCGTAGGCCCACATAATTTTTTTTCCGGCTGACCGATTGCTTTTGCGTAATTAAATACGTGACAACAGACTCGTTCTGATGATTAAAAGGTTACGTGGTTATTGATCTTTCATTAATCCTAACCGTATATTTTAGATCTATACCTACTAAAATTAATTTAGATGATGTGGCTTAAGATGGTGTCTCTATTTAACTCCCTCATTTTACTTTTAGTATATAATAGATGCAGATACGAATAAATTGAAACATCTTAGTATCATGGTTTTATTTTAATTTCGTAGTAGAAGATACTATACTGATATTAATTGTCCACCAGCCATTGCTCATATAAGTATGACTTGTCCTTATAACTGGCAGGCTGCCTCTAGAGTTTGGAGTTTCTTCTCATAATTTTCTACCTGTCATGTATCTGCCTCCCTAGAAAAAAGCAGAGTTCAAAATGATAACTAGGATGTGTCGGACTGATGCAAGTCGATATGAATCGGAGGCATGCGGAAAAGCAGTGACGGCTGCTGTTTACCTGAGTGTTTCTATGTTTGCGGCAGTACGTGGCACGCACATAGGAAAAACTCATGTGTGCCGTGATTACTAAGATGAGCAGTGAAGGATACCGCAAAAGTACCATATGTGGCTTACTTGAAGTTCAACCGGATCTCTCTGTTCGTTCGGTTCGTGCACCTGATGGAAAACATGCCATCCTCTTGGTCCACATCCTCGACCTCAACAACGAGCCTTCGCTGCTCCAGGCAGTCACAGAAAACACCGACCCGCTGTTGTGCTCAGGCGGGGCCGAAGTCCGCGTCACCGGCGCCCGCGACTACCACCAGATCCTTCTTCACATCGGCAGCCACGCAGAAAGTGGCATTGTCATGATCCTGGAGCTGCACGATGAAGAGACGATGGTCGTGAAGTGCGTGTTGGTTTAGCACAAGCTGCTGTGCGGGCCGTTACCTCATGATTTTCTTGTAGCTGCTGACATTACGATGAGTCAAACTAAGTTTGATCTGACAGGAATTGACGTTAACAAAGTTCCACACAATATTTTCTGAACCTATTTTTTTTCTAAACCTATTTTAATTTTACCCACATCAATCGTACCATGAAATTTCATGAACTACCTAAGCCAGAATTCTAAACAAGTAGAACAAATAGGCTGGTCGAGCTCCACGACATGGAAGATGGTGGCGTTGTCGTTGTCGTTGGGGTGGGGCAGAACTACAGTTTGGGAGGGTTTGTACCGGTTGTCGGTGGTGAAAAATGTAATCAGTGAATCTAAACTACTGCCCAGCGTAAAACCCGTCAATAATAATGGCTAAGCGCCGGTCAATGATATATTTGTTCTGTAGTATTGTCAAGCTCAAATTCTGCTGGCGCTAGGGAGCTTTGGCGTGACAAAGGAAACTCTTCCGACAACTGAGAGCAAGGAAGAATGGAACCCTTCTAGGCCGCCATTGTTCTTCCACACATGGTTATACAAAAGTAGGATATTCGTGTGTGTCTAATTTTCGGAGGGATGACTGTAGTTTTTTTCTTTTAACTCAACTAGCAAGGTGGCCCTCGCAAATGCGAGGGCATCATCTTCTACGTTGGTAAAAAAGTTCAAAAAATATATTATGATCTCGAGATATCATGTTACATGATAAGAAAATGAACATAGTATATAAAATTTTACTATCACAAATGTTATAGTATATAAAATATCAGATATGCGAGGAACATTGTTACTATCTTAAAACTATGGGCAGATGATTCTATGAAAACACCATTGTATTTTGTATATGATATTAGCTCATAAAATAGATTTTTTTTCTTATGTAAGGTTAATTACAAAATTCTTGATGACTTGAAAGGAAAATAATCTATTCTTCTTAATAGGTAAGCAAATTAAACAGTGATGACAATTACATAATTCTATCTTTCGCCCTTTATTTCACTATTGCCTACTCCCTCCTATCCAAAATAAGTTCCATAGTTTTGAACTGGAGTTAGTTCAAAACTGCGACACTTATTATGGATCGGAGGTAGTATTTGTTTCTACAATTTTTTCCATTTTGTTTAGATGTCTCTATGCTATCTTGATCTTCGATCTAGTAGTTCATAACACTCGATTAAATGTATTTGTTATGTAATGTAACTGGACTCCACTTGTTTCATAGCATAGTTCTAGCCTCCTAACCTTTCGTTAATTTTTCTCGTGATTGAAATGATATCTACTCTCATACAAACCAAACAATATCCGTTGGAACAATTCCTAAAATTTAAAATTGTATACTTTTAAGTCCTCTAAATAAAGAAGTTAGTATGACAATTTTCAATGTAGATGCCAAAGATGAAACATATCGTTGAAATCATGACAATAGTAGTGACTCATAACGATAGGGATTTTTTCTCATATACGTATAGTAGCAATGAAATACACATCTTTCATATTTGAATTTATTAGGTCCTCCATTCCGTGCACTATACATTAGTGGCAAAGATTAATGCAGACTTGGTGCACCTGGACACCAGTGAGCCCTTGTGCAAAAAGGTTTGAAATTTATAAATTTGAGTTTAAATATCAAAAAAATCCCTTGCATAGATCCGCGTGTATGGACATGAATATTTTGGGTGCAAAAGGTCGCATTCCACGGTACAGAAAAATAACAAAATTGTGGACACAATATAGGGAAAAATTTGGGTTGTTTTTGTCACAAATTTCTATTCTTTGTGTAGCCCACAATATAAAAAAAATTGACGAAATTTCTTGGTTACACACATAATTCCTATATGTATTTGTGTACCAAATTTCAGATTTTTGTAGACCTAAAAGTATGCTTTACAATTTTTTCAAAAAAGAGCTCTAGTGAGCTGGGGTGCCACTACCGATTTTCGGAAAGATTAGTCAATGACATAAATATCTACAGATCACATGATGTGCACCAGACCATGGAAAAGAAATCCATGGACAAAAGAAACATACTCCGTACACACGTACCAAGTGTCTTGCTCTAGTCTCTCTTGCGTATGTGCATGAAGTGTTTTTCCCGCTGATGCGGCCAAGTTGCATGGATCACATGGACCTGTTCTGCCACGGGCTCCTGATGGTCGATTAATTTGCTTGAAAGAACGGGATGAGGCAAAGGCTGGTGCCAAGAACGGTGTACGCTCTTTTTTCTTATCCAGAGCAGCTGGAGTCATATGGGATACGCTTACCACGCTAACTCTGCTTTTTTTTTCACAATCTTATCTGGTAAGGGAGTTCCGTTTATATCTTCTACAACATAAAAGTGTCAGGAAGTGGTCGAAAAAAAATGTGTCAAACGGGATTACACGTTTACAGACCTATTTATCTCTTATTAAAGATTAGCCAGAAATTGTAGATCTGACTGTCAAAATAATTCTACTGTGACAACCCTTCACGTGATGAACTAACCATCTATTTAAATCATGATACTGATTTGATCCGGCCTGTTTTTTTTTCTACAAAAAACTACCGATCAGTTTGATCTGGGATCCGGCCGACCGGCCGGCCGAATATTCTATTCGTATATAGGATGGACTCTTCTCTCTTGTGTTAACGTGTTGTACAACGTGCGTATTGTGTTAATCGTGTGCTAATTAAATCACAGCCTTAAATTTTAAATCTAACAGTCAATGTAATTAAGGTGATGTGGATTAACCTGGTGTCTCGAAAAACTCTCTCATTTTGCTTTTAGTATATAATAGATAATATGTATCTTTTTTGGCTACCAAGTACACCTGCATCTTTGCCAACATGCTATCAAGAGACAGTCAAGACATTACGGATGTACACGTTCAAACTATTTCAAGAATTGATAGGAAAAAATAAAATAAAAAGAATGGTCCACAAAACAACTACAACAAACAACATCATCAACCAACAGTGTTTGCAAACCGATGATAACCAGAGAGCTGCTCCGTCAATGATGTCCTTAAGAAGAATGACGTGCAACACCAAGCGAGTCCAAATCACTGGTTTTCACCCAAAGGAAGTTTGAGCAAACTCTCTTCAATGCCTTTAATAAGGAACGCCGCATTGTTAGATACATTGCCAGGTTGAACACAAAAAATTGGACCTGGAGTTTTTACTCAGGCAACTCGAGACCCAACACCTAAAGAGTGACCTTGTACTACCACCACCAACCAATCCACCATTATATAATAGTGCATGAACCATCATGACGGTCGTACCACGCAAATGGAATGAAGCACATCATCCAACTAAGGTGTGTCCTTTGTCACCTCGGTGTCAACCTTAATCCTCATTTCCTAAGGTTTTCACGAAGATCAACGAGTATTTCAAGCCATCAATATACCTAAGTCATTGCCAATTTTTAAGGTTTCACTGCTTTCAAGAAATTTAGTTCAATAGCGAATACATAAATGCGCTAATCGCTTAAGCTAAGTAAATGTTTCTCTCGAAGAAATCAACATATATGGCTTGAGACTCACAAGATGTCGCAGATCTCTGGTTTCTTCTAGAAGCTCGGTTATTAGCATGCGAGTAACTTTGAAGTACCTCAAATCTAATAACATTCCCTTTATTTTCCTGTGTTGATTTTCCCGTCCACGTCCACGACAACCTTGAAAAACACTTGATTCAAGAACAGAAATTTCTGGACATATAAAATGTACCAATAATCAAACATGCTTAAATCCTACGTATGAGATCTAATGACAATTGACATCATCAAGGGTATATAAAATTTGTTATGCCAAACTTTTATGGGATGTAAATGCATATGTTCTCTTTGTTCTTGGGTTTGGGAAGAAGCAAAAGCTGAGATGAATTGAAGAACATCTGCATGTGGACTCAGACGTGGTACTATAAGATATGAATTTGATTAGATATTGAAGGATACTGGTCGTGTGCCCACCAACTTTCCCTTCATTAAATATGGTCATAACATAAAATTTATCCTGGAGCCATTGCTTGCATATATATCAAGTTGATTTTGTGTGCAGGTATTCATCGTCTGTATCACGCTCCCATTCTCAGCTCACATAAATAGCCGCCCAGACAGGGACGGAGCCAACCATTAGGCTTGGAGGGGGCATAATCACGTTGGAGGGGGAAAATAGCTTTTAATCACCTGGTATAAGCAAATGATGAATATAGTGTTTATGAAGAAAATGATATAAGAAAGGCAATGAACCGAAAATGTTAAGTGTGAGACATTTGAATATGAGGCATCTGAAAACACATCCTACAAGACATGGAACAAGATTGTTATAGATGACTAACATTGGCTGCCGAATGCTGAAAAACTATTGGGAGTTTTTGGGAGAGCTTCACTTTTCCCCAACTCTAGACCTACAGAAAAATATTTGGGAGGAGGTAGTTGGCTCCAAGAGAGGATTGTAATCAAGGTTCCAACCACGCTTGTTTAATTATCTTTAGATTTTTAATTTAAAGACTATTAATTTTTGTGATTCATGTATTAACATTGCTCATGCTATTATGGATCTACTTGTATTTTAAGAACATTGTTTCACTCTATTTTAACATTTCAGCAAGAAAAAAATACAAGTACGTGTACAAGGAAAGTAAAATATTATGACTCAGTAAAATATTTAGTTTATATCACTTTCTTCCATCCTACAATAACACGTTGCAAAACATCGGAAAGTTAAGATGCACACGGATGACGAGGAGCTTTGCGGCATCTATGTATCTGCTGGTCCACGTTATATGCACGTGTGTGAAGCAGTTTCGTGGCATGTATGCATCTTCTCCCCCACCTGGTACTTTGAAATGGCCCGCTTCTTTTTCCTCAATATAACATTTTGAACGTATATCTTCTCTGCTTTTATTGAATGCAGATACCAATCAATTGAAACATCTTAGTACCATGGTTTTCTTTTGTAGTAGATGATATTACTGATTTTTATTGGGAGGCATATGATAGGCAATGCGTCCACCAACCATTGCTCATATAAGCACGACTTATCCTTGTAACATGCATGCTGCCACTGGTGTTTGGAGGTTTCTTCTCATATAGTCTTCTACCTCTCGTGTATCTACCTCGATTGCTAGACAAAAGAGATCAATATGATAATCAGGGATGTGCGTTGGACTGATGCAAGTCGATACATATGAATCGGAGGCATAGGGAAAAGCAGCACATGTCAACGTCTGGAGGAAGGTACAAGAGTACCCAATGATGCTTAACTGGCGTTCATCTAGATCACGTCGTTCGTGTCGTTCGTGCACCTGACGGAAAATAGGCCATCCTCTGGGTTTACATTCTCGATATCGACGACACGTCATGGTTGCACCAGTCAATCGTCTAGAACGCCGTACCGTTGTTGCGCTACCACCGCGACACCCTCCTCCACGTCGGCAGCCGCTCCGAGAGCACCGATTTCATGAACCTGGAGCTGCACTATCAAGAGACAATGGTCGTTAACTGCGTGTCGTTTCGGCATTTCGTCTCTCCTGACATGAGTCAAACAAAGTTCGACTAAGAGCAATTTATATTAACGTTGTCCAAAATGTTTTATTAAATATTTCGATAAACTTAGTGGCCAACCCGACTTTCGATGTGAGTTAGTAACATACTCGTATTTTTTTCCTTTCATTAAATGCAGAGACCATTGGACTAAACATCTCACTGCGCTTTGTTTTCTAGGTGCTCTGCTAGTGGGGTTGAACCACATTTGCTAGACGAAGAATTATTTTCTCTAAAATATGGCGATGATACGGTTGTTTTGTTAGCCTTCTGGGACAAGCTGCCAACATCAAACCTACTTAAGCTTGATTTAGCAGTTGTAAAAACTGAAAATAACTTTAGCATAAGTGAAAGTTATTATTCCGGGAAGGAAAAATAGCACAAACCAATATACACTGAACTTTACAGATGTGGGTGGGGTGGTTCATTTTCTTTGAAATACCATGGCTTATTCAGTTGGACAACATTACAAGATTAGATTTCTTAGTCGCTGCTGACATGAGTCAAACGAATGAATTAAAACATCTTAGTACTTTCTTTTGTAGTAGATGATAGTACTGATTTTTATTTGGAGAAGCATGATATGTAATGCGTCCACCAACCATTTCTCTTCTCATGTACGCACAACTTGTCCTTATAACAGGCACATTGCCTCTCTGATATTTGGAGCCATCTTCTCTTAGTGTTCTACATCTTGTGACCCGCCGTGCTAAAAGAGAGATCAAAATGATAATTAAGATGTGTTGGATTGATGCAAGTCGATATGAATAGGAGGCATATAGAAAAGCAGCGACGGCTGTTGTTTACTTGAGTTGCCCAAACAAGGATAAGACAGTTTCTCAAATATCTGTGCAAGACATGGAGCAAAAAGTCCTACTTGAATCGAGTGGCGTCTACCCTTACGGAGATTGCATAAGTGATATTTTTACAGGATGGTGATGAAAGAAGTAGAAGAAAAGTCCACTGTCATTCTATTAACGTTGTGAACCACCTTTTGTCAGGAAGATAAAGACGTAACCCAGAAATTTAAAATTAATGAAATAAGAAGGATATTTGCTACTGAATGATGATTGTCTTTATGTTTGCATATTTTACGGTTGGTACAAAGAATACAAATATGGTCCTTAAAAATAGTAAACGTATGCGATGACTCTATAAACACACGAGACTGACTTAACTAAAACACGTACGATTATCAGCAAACACACATGACTAAACTCCGGCAATCATGTGTGATCATCTACCGCTTCACACATGCTTTAATTAGTAAAACTTCCCATGTTAAAACTATCCACACGATTATTCTAACCGTGCAGAATTGGCAATGCCATCGCACCCACTAATAGCGACGGTGCCGTCAATCACGTATGATGGGCGATATCCACCGTGTGCGATTGACTGATTTGTACTCGTGTATGTATTTTCAATATATTAGCAAGCAAGATACAAAGATAATGACCCAGTTCAGTATTGAGTTCCGACCATTCTCTTCTAGTTAAACTTACAAAAACAACGAAGCGAAACATTCTAAACTTGATATGCACGTGTGTGACGAGCAGTTTCTTGGCATGTATGTATCTTCTCCCCCACCTGGTACTTCGAAATGGTCCGCTTCTTTTTCCTCAATATAACACTCTGAACGTATATATTCTCTTCTTATATTAAACAGGGATACCAATGAACTGAGACATCTCTTTTGTAGTAGATGATAGTACTGATTTTTATTTGGAGGCATACATATGATAGCTAATGCGTCCACCAACTATTGCTCATATAAGCTCGACTTGTCCAGTTGTCCTTATAACATGCATGCTCCCCCTGGTGTTTGGACGTTTCTTCTCAGTCTTAATTATACCTCTCGTGTATCTACCTCGCTAGAAAAAGGAGATCAAAACGATAATCAGGGATGTCCGTCGGACTGATGCAAATCGATATATATGAATCGGAGGCATAGGGAAAAGCAGCAACGGCTGCTGTTTACTCGAGTGTTGCTCTGGTTCCTGCTGGACGTGGCGCGAATGTAGGAAAAATCCAGTGTGGCGTGAGTTCTAAGGTGACCGGTGGACGAGGGTACAAAAGTAGCCAGATGCTAAGCTGACGTTCATCCGGATCACGTCGTTCGTGTCGTTCGTGCACAAGAAGAAAAATTGGCCATGCTCTGGGTTTACATTCTCGACATCAACGACGCGTCATGGTTGCTCCAGTCAATCGTCGAGAACACGAAACGGTGGTCGGGCTCACACGCGCCAGCTGAGAACACGAAACGGTTGTCGGCAGCCGCTCCGAGAGCACCATTTTCATGATCCTGGAGCTGCACGATCAGGAGATGATGGTCGTGTTGTTTCGGCATAAGCTGTGTGGGTCATCTCCTTCTGAATTTCTTATCTCTGCTGACATCAGTCAAACGAAGTTCGATCTAAGAGCAATCGATGTTAACGTCGTCCAATGTGTTCAAATAATATTTCGATAAACTTAGTGGCACAACCCGAATTTCGGGGTGAGTTAGTAACATAATCGTACTAATTTTTCTCCTTTCGTTAAATGCATTGGGCTAAACATCTCACTGCCCTTTTTTTACTAGGTGGTCTGCTAGTGTTGTTGAACCACATTTACTAGATGAAGAGTTATTTTCTCTAAAATATGACGATGATATATGGTTCTTTTGTGAGCCATTGTCTGGGACAACCTGCCAACAGCAAAGATATTTAAGCTTAATTTGGCAGTTGTCAAAACTGAAAAAATAACTTTAACAGAAGTGAAAGTTATTATTCCGGGAAGGAGAAGGAGCAGAAACCAGAATAGAATCAACTTTACAGATTAGAAGTTGGGCAACGTTAGAAGATTAGACGGTTTCCAAAGTGTCAGCTGCTTGCACAAAAAATATGTAGCCCACGGGCTGCGTGGGCGTGGCCATGTTTAAGCAGGTTGCATCCTAGCCATGAAACGTCTCCCCCACAGTTTCTACGTGGACATCGAAGGCAGTAAACGGGATGCCCCCAAGGGGCTCTCACAGCGATTTGGAACCCTGGCCGTCGGATGGGGGAGTCGTGGCGCGATCCGGAGCGTCCGTCGGCGGTGGCATCAGCAGTGTTTTCGTCCGCCGTCGTGGTGTGCGTTTCGCGTGTCACTGCATGTGGGCCCAGCGCGTCGCCGGTCCCACGCCGGTCCCGCTCGCCAGGGACACAACGGGTCGCGCCCTCGGTGTGCGCCGGCCGTGAACGGACATTCCACTCGACGGTTTAACAAAAAGGAACCTGTGCTTACAGGAAAAAACGGAACAAACCCGAACTTTGCACGTCGAAGGACTCAATTGCAAAATATGAAAACCACAGGGATTTTCATGCAAAACGGCGCCACATCTCCCCCTTCTCCTTCCTTCCTCACGCGCGGCGGCGAGCTCGCCGCGGCCGCCGACGCGCGGCCCCGCCTCTACGCCCCTCCCCTCTCAGATCGATGAATACGGCGGGATGCGCCGTCGTGTCCCCTCCTTCCTCGACCAGCGCCGCGTTCCGGGACGTCCTATCGGCGACGGAATCGTCCCCGCCTTCCTCGCCGTCCGCCGCCACCTCTAAACTCGCCGCCGGCGAGCCCAGCGACCATATGGTCCGCTGCGCCGCCTCTCCGGCTCCCCTGCACCTCCTCTGCCGATCCCGCGCGAACCCAGGGCAGCGCGCGTGCTCGCGTGCTCCACCGCGAGAGCTCGACGGTGCGGCGAACGCGGCCGCCGCCGCCGCCTGACGTCACATGGTGACGCTGTCGTGGGGCCTCACTGTCAGCCTCCCATTTCCATCCCTGCGGGCCTGGGCTCCCCAGCTGGGCTGCGTGCTGGACTGGGCTGGGCTGCTGTGCAGCTCGCCCGGCCCTACTTTTTTTTTTCTCCTTTCTGTTTTCTTTTAATATTATCCAAAACTTTTCAGATGCAACGGAAAGAAAAAAAAAAAGACCAATTTCTAGCAATTTGTGCCGACCAAAATAACCATTTTAAATTCTTAGTGACCTTTTCTAGATTATTACATGTTTTGGATACTCAGTTCAAACCAACTTCACAAAAAAAAAAAATGATCATCCAAAAAAAATTTAATAGACAATATCAAAGACGACCTTTTTACGACATAGACAATATCAAAGATGACCTTTTTACGGCAACATATAAAAAGTTTAATAAATTTTCTGAATTGCCAAGTATTTGGATAAAATTATGCATAGACCATTCAAATCCAAAATTAAAATTTGAGTCTCCTAAAAGTAAATCGGTCTGACCATTTTACAAACTTGAAACAAAATAATTAATAACAATTTCCTAACTTCAGCATTTTTTTTTAAATCTGAACATTTCTAAGAAACAAAATAATTCCTAACAATTTCCTAACTTCAGCTATTTAAACAGTAATTTTAGCTACCTCAGAATCAGTAGTTTTTTCCCGTGGAAACCTGTAGCTGTTCATGTTCTCTGATATGTTTTGTCATCAAAATTGTGTTTTTTATTCTGGAACAAAATTAGGAGAGTGGATATAGAAATGAGTTGCTTATATCTTGCCAATAGGTGGTGCTATGATTCCTGCTGTGAATACATCTTCAAAAATTGTGTTGAACTATGCTCTTGATCTCCGTGACGGTAAAGTGCTTCAAAAATTTCTTACTCTCAATAGATCTTTTCACTTTTAGGGTGATATATGGTTAATTGGTTAGATCTCTATAGATTAGTGTCCCAAAATGTAAGACATGTTGCAGCAGGAACGTTGTTAATAGTGTTTATCATACCGTTTTTCACACTGAATACCAGTGTCATCGGCGGGTGGCGCGCGGCGAAGCCGCGCTGGGGGATCTAGTTGTAGATGGTGGTGGTGTCATTTGGACCAAATATGCTCCCAAGCATCTTGTGAGAAGCACTAAAGTTCTCCCACAACCTAAGCACATGTAGTATGACTGTTTTTTTTGTACGATAAAAACTCGTAAGTTACTTAGTGATGCTATGGTTACTGCTGATCGATATCAGAGGCAATTGAAATATTGAACTGCAAGGTTCACTGAAATATTAAATTCGTAACATTGAAAGAAAAGGTGATCGATGTATTAAAAATTCATACTACATTAAGAACAAACATGCCCACCTGTATTGAATACGAACATATATTCCTCTGGGTTACTTTTTATGATCCTCTGCTAACACATTTCTCAAGTCTTTACTCTGGACATGATCTGCTACTTTCCAAGACACATTGTTTAGAAACATGAAGTGATGATGATATGTCTAAACAACATGGGGTTGAACTTTGTCCTATATGCTTAGCATAGCGGCCAAGTACATGGGTGGTTGGCTTCTGAATTTTTTTTTCATCTCAGTCACATTTTTTTTTTAGATAAAGGGCTTTATTACTCAAAAATTTAAGTATTACACCCGGCCTCTGCATCAAAAATGCACACAGCCGCAATCCAACGGAGAAAGTAAAAGTTGTGCCACAATAGGCGAATTACAATCAACAAGAATAAAGTGAAATGCCTATGTCATAGGCAAGCTCGACGGCCTATGGAGGTCCAATCCGGCGATCAAGCGGCCACCCATGTTGTGAAAAAATGTCCCTCACCACCTCCTCCAGTCGTGCACACGCCTCCGTAAAGAGGTCTCGATATCCCACCGTTGTAAGGTGGACCACGTACGGAGAATACTTGTGCAACGGTAGAGTACCTGCATATGAGACACATTTTTATCATTAAAAACCTTGTCATTTCTACTAAGCCAAAGCGACCATATAACGGCAATCGCTCCAACCCTAATAACCGTTCTAAGCTTCTTATCTATCCCATGCAGAGTTGCCAAAAACATTGGCAACAGACTTGGGTGGATATAAGTTAGACGCTATTTGGATAGCTGACCATATAGAACGCGCGAAACTACACTCGAAGAATAAGTGTTTTATTGTCTCATGTTGAGGACAAAACACACACTTAGTACTTCCATGCCAATTTCGTTTGACAAGGTTATCCTTGGTTAAAATGACACCCATACGAAGATACCACAAAAATATTTTTATTTTAAGTGGAATCTTCATATGCCATATTTTTTTATTATCATCGACTGGAATATCAGAATGCACAAGCGCCCTATACATAGAATCTACTGAGAATTTTCCATTCCCGCATAAATTCCACCGAAATTCATCGGGACCTTGTGTAAGTTGGACTAAGTCCAACCGTGCCAGCAAGGCATTCCAAGAATTTAATCTCGGACCAAATAAATCTCGTCTGAACGTCACATTGGGTGGTGAGCACTGCATAACAATGGCTATAGTATCCCCTTTGTGTCGAACAATATTGTATAGAGCCGGATATTGCTCCCGGAGGGTGGTGTTTCCTAACCATTTATCCTCCCAGAATCTAATCTCCGTGCCATCCTTAATGTTAAATACGCCAAAGCGAAAGAAAAGTTTCTTAGTCGCCATTAGGCCGGCCCAAAAGTGGGAGTCACCCGGTTTCCAATACACCTGTGACACCGCCTTTGTGCCGATGTATTTTCTTTTAAGGAGTGTTTGCCAAATACCATCTTCGGTTAACAACTTATACAGCCACTTCCCTAAGAGGGCTGAATTCTTGATATAGAGATCATGAATACCCAGCCCTCCTTGATCCTTTGGTCGACAAACAACATCCCATTTAGCCAGTCGATATTTCTTTTTCTCACCATCCCCTTGCCAAAAGAATCTTGATCGGTAGTAATCCAATTTATTCAAGACACCTTTTGATAACTGGAAGAAGGATATCATGTACAGTACCATATTTGTAAGTGCCGAATTAATGAGAACCAATCTTCCACCAAGGGACAGTAATTTGCCTTTCCAGCTAGACAACCTTGCTTGTAGACGCTCCTCGACATGTCGCCATTCCGCATTAGTCAGTTTCCGATAATGTATTGGTATGCCCAAATACATTATAGGAAACTGACCCTGCTCACAACCAAATATTTCGGCGTACTGAGCAGCTGCGTCCTGTGCATCACCGATGCAAAATAACTCACTTTTATGGAAATTGATTTTTAATCCTGATAATTGCTCGAATCCTGACAATATTAATTTCAGATTCGTCGCCTTATCAAGATCGTGTTCCATAAAAAGAATTATATCGTCCGCATATTGAAGTATAGAAAGACCCCATCGACAAGATGTGGGACTACCCCTTCAATCTGGCCATCCGCTTTTGCCCGTTCAATCATGATGGTCAACATATCAGCCACTATATTAAATAGTATATGCGATAGAGGATCACCTTGCCTTAAACCTTTTTTCGTTTGAAAGTAGCGGCCGACGTCGTCATTGACTTTAATCGCCACACTTCCCCCCACAACAAAGTTACGGATCCATTCGCACCACTCGTCCGAGAACCCTTTCATTCTCAGAGTCTGTAGTAAGAATGACCACTTTACTTTGTCATAAGCTTTTTCAAAGTCGATTTTGAAAATTACCCCATTAAGTTTCTTCGTATGCATCTCATGTACGGTCTCGTGGAGGACCACGACCCCATCCAGTATATTCCTCCCTTGCATAAAAGCAGTTTGGGTAGGTTTAACCACATGATCCGCAACAGAATTCAACCTAATGGTCGCTACTTTTGAAAAGATCTTGAAGCTAACATTCAGAAGGCATATAGGCCGATACTATTGTATCCTCTCAGCCTCCTGAATCTTAGGCGAAAAAGCTCGAGTTGTCCAGCATGCAAACAGCTGAATAACTCTAACAAATCAGACTTAATGGTTTCCCAAAAATGCTGGTAAAACTCAGCTGGAAATCCATCAGGCTCAGGCGCCTTATTATGCTCCATTTGGAAAACAGCCTTGCTTATCTCTTCTTCAGAGAAGGGCGCGATTAGCAGGTTGTTTTCCTCCGGAGTAACTTGGGTAATATCATCCGTTCGTGTCTCGTCAAGAGTAAAGTTTCCTTCCTCCGGAGCACCGAACAGACCTTTATAGTAGTCCGTAATATATTCTTTGAGCTTGTCCTGACCCTCGATCAGCCCCTCATCCCGATGAAGAGAATGAATCAGTTTCCTCCTATGTCTGCCATTAGCGACATTGTGGAAGTACCTCGTATTCGAATCCCCTTGCAGAATGAATTGGGCCTTAGACCTTTGGTACCATTTTAGCTCTTCTTCTCGCAACATACGACCCACCTGCACATTTGATTGACTCTTTAGTTCAATCTCTTGTGCCGATAGAGTACGTAATTCTGCTAGTTTATCAAGCTCATCAATAATGGTAGACAGGCGCTCTTTTTCTTTTTTTAACATACCTCTTACCCACTTGAGTAGATAGGTCATCACAATTCACAAATGATTGTTCAATTCAAGCACATGGGTGGTTGGCTTGTGAAAATTTTAATTAGCGGTACACATTCCTTTTACATGAAAGGTGCGTTGCTTTCTACCCTGCTGGGTATATAAATGAAATTGTTGATTGTTATCATCTCTCCATAGCCACTTACCAAGATAGAGAGTAGCTCCAAACTAACATGAATGGAGTTAGGAGTTAGGAGAATGAGAGCTATACCACTTCAGATGAGTTAAACATACTTGTGCATTGCAATTGGAGTGGGAGGCATCTTGAAGAAAATCTCACGTGGAACTCATTCAAAACGTGTTTGCATATGTAGAACTGGAAGTGGCATCCGCAATATTGGTGGCATGCCAAACACATGTTTGTCAAGGATATTTGGTGGACGTTTGCTGGGGCATTAACCGGATCGAGAATTTCGTGACAAAGGATAAGAGATAACAAATGAGGACGTCTAGGAAGAGCGCGCGCTCCACGGACGAGCACGACGCGCGCGGGGCTGTTCGCCTGGTGGCTGCCTGGTCGGCACGTGGCGGCAGCGGAGCAGCACGCCACGCCGTGACAGCCCACGCAAGCCATCTCGACGCCTTTTATTCACTTTCCGCGAGCTAGCGAGCGGTGCGTGCTGCTGGTGGTCACGACTGCCTGCATGCGTGTGTGGCTGCTGCTCACATTCCGTGCCTCCCTGCATATTCGCATGCTTCTCCTTTTCCTTTTTTATCGAAAAAATTATTGCGTGTGTTGGTAACAGATCCTGATGTTTACGCGTAATATTTTGTAGGGTGTATTTTTTTAACCCGTGTTACAGGCTACGCTTTAGCACGGCGCGTACGGCGCGTTAATCATTCATATAAATCTTGAATGGTTTGTGTTTGTCGTTGCGCCTAGTATTTCGTAGGTACATTCGTCGTCGTGCGTGCTGCGGGCTGCGCCCCATCTAAAGGCAGGACATCATTATACTGGAAAGCAGTGAAACAGAGGTGTCCGGGGCAGTACATCAGAAGGCAAAACACCAATGCGGTGAAAGTCTATGCAAAACATGTACTAATGTCAGAATATGACGAAACTGTCAAATCTGAGATAGTGCACTGCAATGCAGAAGGCAGTGCACTGACCACCCAAGATGGCAGTGCAGAAAGAGAAGGCAGTGCACTGTGAAAGAAAAGACAATGCACTGCCCCATTCGAAACAATGCACTGCAAAATAGAAGGCATTGCACTGCCCATCGGAAGCAGTGCACTTTGCAAATAGAAGATAGTGCACTGCCTCCATTCGAGACAGTGCACTGCAAAACAGAAGGCATTGCACTGGGTTCTAGAAAACAGAAAGGCAGTGCAAACTATCTACTCCGGGCAGTGCACAAAAAAAGTTCGTCGAAACATGTCAACATGGGATCTAGTTTTGTAGATTTCGATGCGACTAATCCATTCCCGAAAACGGATCGTGATTTGGAAACTCGGTTTAAAAGATATTTTATTTTTTGTCTTTGGATTGAAAAAGGAAAAGAATAGAAGCCAGCAAACCAGCGAACGAACTGGAGGAAAGGAGCGAACACACCTGACACACACGTGGTGGCCATAGGAGGACTTGTGCGGGAGAATAGGAAGCATCAGGGATCTCCACGTGCTGGATGCGCGTGCAAAGCAAAGCGTGCTCTCTAGAAGCGCGTGCTTTTTTTAACAATTTCACAAATGCAGCGAATTGGCTCCGCTCACATAGTCACATGCCTAACTTTTAAACCTGGAAGTGAAAAATAAAATGGAAGAATATTATGCAAAAATGTACACACATATGTTCGACTTTTTTTGTATGCATGTAACTTTAACTCCGAAACGACAACACTTAGTGCTTCTACAAGAACAATATTTAGAATACATAAACTTTTTTTATGATAGGGGCTCAAGAGTAATTATTAGCCAAAGATAAATGCAAGATAATTTGCATGCGCCTTTTCTTGAGTTTTGCATTTATGAAATACACCCATGTACACCATCGAGTTAGTCATGAGACTACGGGATTTTTGTTTGGTTGCTATGAAACATACTACCTTTTTTTGTTACTATATAGGTCAATTTTACGTTATCAATTCACGTCGATTCTACAAGACCAGATGAATTTAATTTGAAGTTCATTAATAGTTATAATTCCTAATAGTCTTAGGTTTGATCAATATATCATTAGTATATTTGTTATCAACTTCCCACGAATGTGATATTCTGATGTCTACTACGCTATACATCGTTGGGCCTCCAAGCGCAGATCAGTTTAAGACAGTAGGAATTTCTCTCAAGTGGATGATGTAAGGTTTATTAATCCACCGGAGAGGTGTAGGTTGAAAGTAATCTGTGCCAAACAACTACAGTATGCAATTAAGATACAAAATATCAATCTATATTTTTATAACATTTAAACATCCTTGTTTTTTGTTGAAAACCTTGGTATCAGTCGTCACCAAGTTTCTATGACATTTTCTATGTTAGTAGTCACTCGATTGTCGCTCGCTTTCATAGCCCACGAGTCAAAGGTCTAGAAAGCAACATGCCAGCTTAATAGGCTTTTACTATCCCGGTGCATTTTTCGATCAGATGATAGGCCTACAACTGGTATCAGTCGAGGGCCTAGGAGTTGACCGGGCAAGGACTTGCCGGTGTCGCCTATCCTATATAATGAAGTCATGATAGAAGTATGTATATATTTGGTTGTGAGCAAGGTCAATTTCCAATAATGTATCTGGGAATATCAATACATTATCGAAAACTGACTAATGCGGAATGGAGACACGTCGAGGAACATCTTCAAGCAAGGCTTTCTAGTTGGAAAGGAAAATTGCTATCTCTTGGTGGGAGGTTGGTTCTCATTAATTCGGTATTGACAAACATGGTACTGTATATGATATCCTTCTTTCAAATACCTTAAAAGGGGTCTTGCGTAAATTGGATTACTTCCGATCAAGATTCTTTTGGCAAGGAGATGGTGAGAAAAAAAAATATCGACTAGCTAAATGAAATATCGTTTGTCGACCTAAAGATCAGGGAGGGCTAGGTATTCATGACCTTAATGTCAAGAATTCAGCCCTTCTAGGTAAGTGGCTTTTCAAGTTGCTTACCGAAGATGGGATATGGCAAACGCTCCTTAAGAGATAATACATTGGTACTAAGGCGGTATCACAGGTGTACTGGAAACCTGGTGATTCCCATTTTTGGGCCGGACTGATGGCGACAAAGAAAACTTTCTTTCGCTTCGGGGTATTTAATATTAAGGATGGTACGGAGATTAGATTCTGGGAGGACAAATGGTTAGGTAATACTAGCCTCCGAGATCAATATCCTGCCCTATACAATATTGTGCATCATAAAGGGGATACCATTGCCACTGTCACGCAGTGCTCTCCTCCGAATGTGACGTTCAGGCGAGATCTAATTGGGCCGAGTCTAACATGTTGGAACTCCTTGTTGGCACGGTTGACTTCGGTGCAACTCACACAAGGCCCCGATGAGTTTTGGTGGAATCTTTGTGCGAATGAAAAATTCTCCGTGGATTCTATGTATAGGGCGTTAGTATATTCCGATGTACCTGTCGATGATAATAAAAAAAATGGCAAATGAATATTCCACTTAAACTAAAAATATTTACGTAGGTGTGTCATTCTAACTAAGGGTAACCTTGTTAAACGGAATTGGCATGGAAGTACGAAGTATATGTTTTGTCCACAACAAGAGACAATAAAACACTTATTCTTCGAATGTAGTTTCGCATGTTCTATATGGTCATCCATTCAGATAGCGTCTAACTTATATCAACCATAGTCTGTTGCTAATTTTTTTGGCAACTGGCTACAAGGGATTGATAAAAAGTTTAAAACCGTTATTAGGGTGGGAGCGATAGCCGTTATATGGTCGCTTTGGCTAAGTAGAAATGACAAGGTTTTCAATGATGAAGATGTTTCTCGTTTGCAGGTACTCTACCAATGCACAAGTATTCTCCGTTCGTGGTCCACCTTACAACGGGAGGATCATCGAGGCCTCTTTACGGAGGCATGTGCACGTTTGGAAGAGGTGGCGAGGGATTTTTTACCCGTCATGGATGGTCGCTTGATCGCCGGATTGGTCCTCCATAGGCGTTCGCATTCATCTTCAGTGCTGGCGATCTACTTTATTCACTTCATGATTGTAATTCGTCTAGTGCTACACACTTTTTTATTTGTTCTCTTGGATTGCGGCTGTGTGCATTGATATACAGAGGCCGGGTGTAATGCTTAAACTTTAAGTAATAAAGCCCTTTATCTAAAAAAAAATGATAGAAGTATGTTCGAAGGAATATCCAACGAAATCCCTTAGATAGTATCTGTCTGAGGCAGTGCGAACAGGCATTTGACCGCACCATGTCTGTCGGGGGGCTACCCCGGGGTAGGGTCATGTTATGGTGTAAGCAGTGTCCAAGAATGGACCGAGGTATAGAAAAACCGAGACAGCAAGGCTCTGAAGGGGCCGAGGTACGGTGCTGAAGTAAACCGACATAGCTAGGCACAAAAGGGGCCGGGATATGACTCAGGAGTAATCCGGCATATACTGACCGACATGTAATAACCGACATATGAGTATCGGTATCCTCTTATCTTCTCTCGTGTGCAGGTAAGAATCCGACATGCCCAGGCCGAGTTAAAGAGAAGAGGCGCAAAGTCAACACCACATCCCGTCTGACACGGGAGCGTGGCAGAGAATAAGGTGCAGAGGCGAAGTGACCGGCATGCTTATCTCTGACACCAGGGCGCATGTGGGAGCAGATAGCGAGGCAATGCTGGGCTCGAGGCAGGGGATGTCCCGTCCTGTCTTCGCAGAGGTCACAGTGATGACCAAATGGCAGACAGAAGCGTGCGTGTGCATGGCAGAGGTCATCATGAGCATGCTGCTGCACGGCGGCGCATGGCTACAGTGCCGAGTTTTGGACCGTAGCTGTTGGATAGTAGCTCGGCTTTTGGCTATATAAGGAGCCCTTCCTCCTCCTGCGTGAGGGACGATCCCCGGAGATACTTTTCACCCCTTAGTGCCATCTGCTAGCTAGTGCTTGTTCACCTTTGTTGGATCATACAGCTCGAGGAGCACTTGTGTATTTTGGTACCAAGATATATCCGAGACAGACAGGCAGGAGTAGGGGCTTTACCTCCTCACGAGGGCCCTGACCTGGGTAGATCTTGTGTGTGCTTTTGTGTCTTTGTGTGCGCTCCTTAGCGCGCTAGCCCTCCCCGGTTCCACCAGCGTCCATCGGCCCCAACATAAGCCATCCTATGGCATCTGCCGTGATCACACCACGACAGTTGGCGCCCACCGTGGGGCTATCAGCGGCGCTGGCTGGTGTGTTCATCCGGACGGGCTCCATTCGCCTCGGGCGAGCGCGTGGTCTGTGGCCTTGTCCACAGACTCGGCTCGCTGAACTTCATCAGCGACAATGCGGGCTGCTTCGGCAGCAGGCCGCTCCCGAGGAACGGCTGCCTCGTCAACTTCGGCACGTTCGAGGTCTACGTCGCCACCGAGTTTGTCTGCAAGTACCCCGCGCAGGTGCTTGTAGCAGAAGATCCCCCAGCTGTCTGTGCGGCTCGCGGCCGGCATACCGCCCGCCTCGGGAGTTGCGCAGAGGTAATGATGACCGGGCCAGTGGGTGGTGCTGGCAGAGGTAATATCGGCGAGCCTGCCACCAGATCTGCCCGAACGGCGAAACCTCCGCTGGAAGGAGATGAGCACCTCCAGGCTGGTGCATCAAATGTGCCGTCAGACCTGCTCCCATGAGGATTTGATCGAGAAGTTGGCTGTCCGGTGACTACCGGGGCAGATGCTGCCCAAACAGCTGCCGAGCTAGAGGTGCAGCGTCAGAAGCTGCATCAGGAGGCCATGGAGGTGTCCGAGATAAGGAGGGAGTTCCAGATGACCCTACGTGAGTATAACAAAGCTCATGGTTTTACTCCGATAGCTGCTCGCCCTAGTCGCATAGAGGATGTGCGTAAAAGGGGCAAGGCCTCAACGCCGAGTTTGATAGAGATGGTAGATCGAGTTCTGGTAGAACTCTTAGCAACATGTCGGCTGAAAAGCCCATGTATAGCTCCCCTGCCAAGACTCTTAGAGCTGAGAGGCCGCAAGAGCCGAGTTGTCTGGTTTGACCGGAGAAGCTCGCCGTAAGCAACAAGACCGAGTTAATGAGCTGCTAGGTGTTGCAGTGCGGCAGAATGAGGTCTTCTTAGGGGTAACACAGCTGCAGGTGGGTCCGAGATAGTTCACTCGGCTAAAGGAGCGAGTGAAAGGTCCAAGGGACAAGCTTCATCACCGCATCTCGGTGGAGATCGTAACCGGAGTGTAAACTCTGGTAAGAACAAGCAGATGCAGACATATGATCCGGCGTATGCCGGAAAACAGTTAGTCGTGCAAGGCAGTGTCGGTCGGGGTAAGAGCAATCCCGGTCCGGGCAATCCAGGTGCTGGAAAAAGTAACTCGGATGGCCGAGGTTATCCACCTCGGTATCCGACACAAAATGTCGGGCGTGTTCAGCAGCCCCGAGGTAATGACCCGGAGGCTAATCGTTATGATGATGGTTACTCGGCTATGGAGAGAGCCGGGTATCCGAGATATGAAAATGCGCTGGGATCTCGGTTGGGACCTCGCCAGCTGTCACCAAATGATGCACGCTACAAGTTGGACAGAATCTATATGTCCGAGATGCTGGAAGAGCAAGGCCCACCTGGCCCTGCATGCTTTGGACCTCGGATCATGAGGGAGCCACCGGTGCCACACTTTCAATTAACCGAGGCGCAAGAAGATATGACGGCAGCACTAAGCCGGAAGACTGGCTGACAGATTATGTGTCGGCAGTGCATATTGCGGGAGGAAACCGTCGTTGGGCGGTGAGTATATCCCGCAAATGTTGGAAGGGCCAGCTGGATCTGGCTAAACAATTTGCGACAGGGCAGTGTTGACAGCTGGCTGGACTTTGAAGAGGCCTTTGTTAGCAATTTCTCCAGCACGTACAAGAGGCCGAATCGTCCTCAGCAGCTTGCCATGTGCAAGCAGAGGAATGATGAAACTGACCGGATTACTTGACTCGGTGGAGTACTATTCGCAATTCCTGTGAAGGAGTTGTTGAAGCGCAGGCCATTTCGTGGTTTGCTCAGGGGTGCCGACACGGCTCCATGCTCTGGCAGAAGCTGCAGAGGGAAATGCCAGCCACTTTGGCTGAGACAATCCGGATTGCGGATAGCTATGCATTGGGAGATCCGATGCAGCCCATGCTGAACTCGGTGGAACCGAGTAGAAGATACCCTGGCAAAATGGACCTGGACCATCTAGGCGAGGTGACCACCAGGATTTCGGGTCAAGAGAAGAGAGGACCGGCCGGATCACCGGTACGGTTCGAATCAAGTTGCTGCTGTTAATCAAGATCAGCTAGATGCTGGCAACAGCCAGCGCCAAAAGAACAGCGGTCCTGCATGGGGCCAAAATCAAGATGGAAAGAGGCAGTTCAATGACCAGAGGAAGCCTTGGGAGGATAAACCGAGGTTAACATATGAAGCAATGCTGGATGGGCCTTGCAGCTATCACACCAATGACCCCCGTAGGCCAGCTAATCATTCAACTCGGCAGTGCAGCTGGTATCTGCGCACATTGAAGGAAGGGGGAGGATCCGGAATAAATCAGCAGATGGGAGCACCTCAGAGACCTCCCGCACAGAGGCCTGTGCCACTCACTGGGGCAAACACTATTCCTGTGAATGCGCCTCCTCCGAGGCCAGCAGCTCCAAGACCTGTTAATCAAGTGAATGTCGGAGGTGGCAGCGGTAATGCTGGTCCCAGTCGCCAGGCAGAGTATCGCCAGGGTGAGTACAGAGAGGCTCATCAGAGTTATGTGGTCTTTGTGACCGAGCCAACTGATAAGCAGAGCCTGCATCGGCGTGCAATGGAGGTAAACGCCGTTATGCCGGCTGTGCCGAAGTACATGAACTGGGCTGATCAGAAGATCAGTTGGAGCATAGATGACCATCCCCGGGTCATGCCAAGCCCTGGAGGTTACGCTCTAGTGGTGGATCCGACATTCATTGGGCCCACCATCAATGTCAGGTTCACCCGAGTTCTCATTGACAATGGGAGCAGTATCAACATCATGTACCGAGACACCATGGTGAAGATGGGTATCTCGGCAACATGCTGCAACCGAGTCATACAACCTTTCATGGTATAGTGCCAGGTGTCTCTTGTGCACCTATGGGCAAGATTTGGGTTGATGTGCTGTTTGACACTAAGGATAACTGCAGAACTGAGAGCATCCAGTTCGAGGTGGTGGACCTCGAAAGTCCGTACCACGCTTTGCTCGGTAGACCGACGCTGGCCAAATTCATGGTATCCACCCATATGGGTTACCTCAAGATGAAACTGCCAGGTCCCAATGGTATCATCACCATCTCGGGAAACTACAAGCGTTCAATGGAGTGCGCCTCGGCTGGTTCATGTCTGGCCGAGTCATTGATCATTGCTGCGGAAAGAAGAGAATCCATGAAGTGGTGGCACTGGCCCAGTCAGCACAACTCGGTATGCCGGGTATGGCTAACCCGGAGCAAAATGCGGCATTCCAGGTGCCAAAAGAGACAAAGAAGATCAATGTTGACCCGGCGTTCCCAGAACACAATGTCATCATTGGAACCGGGTTAACTGAGAAATAGGAAGGCGAGCTCAGTCACTTCCTCCGTGAGAATCGGATATCTTTGCATGGTCGAATCATGACCTGCCAGGTGTTCCGAGGGAGTTGGCTGAGCACTCTCTGTTCGTCAGACCGGATATGAAACCGGTGAAGCAACCAATGCGACGTCTCTCGGATGAGAGGAGAAAAGTGATAGGTGATGAGCTGGCCAAGTTGCTTGCATCTGGTTTCATAATGGAAGTGCTACACCCGGACTGGTTGTCTAACCCGGTCTTGGTGGAAAAGAAAAGGAGGAAAACCCGAATGTGGCCATAGTGTGGCGCATGTGTATAGATTTCACGAACTTGAACAAGGCATGTCCTAAGGATCCATTCCCGCTGCCCGGATTGATCAAGTGATCGATTCCACAGCTGGGTGTGAGCTGTTATTTTGTGGATGCATATTCTGGTTTCACCAGATACCACTGAACCCGTGATCAAATAAAAACTGCTTTCATTACCCCGTACGGGGCTTATTGCTTTCGTGTTATGACCTTTGGTTTGAGAAATGCTGGTGCTACTTACCAAAGATGTATGCAAAAATGCTTGCATGATCAAATAGGCAAAAATGCGCAGGTATGTCGATGATATCGTCATCAAAACTAAGGAAAAAGCCACACTAATTGATGATCTTAGAGAAACATTTGCGAACCTGAGGAAATTCCGGTTGAAACTTAACCCGGGCAAGTGTACCTTTGGTACCGGCAGGCAAATTACTCGGTTTCCTCGTGTCAAGCCGAGGTATCGAGGTAAATCCGACAAAGATCCGTGCTATTGAAAGCATGAGATTGCCGAGATGTCTCAAGATGTGCAGAAATTCACTGGTTGTTGGCATCTTAAGTCGGTTTGTTAGCAGGCTGGAGAAAAGGCATTGCCTTTATACCAGCTAATGAAGAAAAGTGATAGTTTCACGTGGACCCCGCAAGCGGATGCGGCGTTCACCGAGCTAAAAAAGATGTTAGCAACTGCACCGATACTGGCCTCACCATTACCCAAAGAGCCGATGTTGCTCTACATTGCAGCCACAAACCGAGTTGTTAGCGCAGTAGTGGTGGTGGAGAGAGAAGAAAATGGCAAAACCGTGCAGAGGCCGGTATATTATCTGAGTGAGGTGATCTCGTGTCCAAGCAAAATTATCCTCATTACCAGAAAATGACCTATGGTGTCTATATGGCAGCCAAGAAGTTGAAACATTACTTCCAGGAGCATTCAATCACAGTGGTATGTGAGGCTCCTATCTCGGAGATCATCAATTGCAAAGATGCAAGTGGCCGAGTAGCCAAGTGGGCCATAGAGGTGTCTCCTTACACACCACATTATGAGAGAAGAGATGCCATCAAATCTCAGGCACTGCCTGATTTCTTTGTGGATTGGGCCGAGATGCAATATGAGCCACCACTGCCTGACTCCAATTATGGAGAATGCACTTTGATGGCTCCAAGACAAAAATTGGTTTGGGTGCCGGGGTAGTCCTTACCTCGCCGAAGCGAGACCAGCTGAGATATGTGTTGCAAATTCATTTTGCGGCATCTAACAATGTGGCCGAGTATGAGCACTTGTTCATGGGCTCAATGTGGCCAAGGAAATTGGTATTCGCCGGATAGAATGCTTCGGAGACTCGGATCTTGTGGTGCAGCAAGCCTCGGGAAATTGGGATGCTTTGGACGCCAATATGGCGTTATATCGGTTTCATGTACAGAAGATCTCGGGGTTCTTTGAAGGTTGCGAGTTCAAGCATATACCTCGGGCAGAAAATGAAGCTGCCGATATCTTGTCCAAGCTAGGTTCATCTCGGGATCCAATTCCTCCCGGCATATCCTTGGAGCATCTCAGGAAGCCATCAATCAAACTCGCCCGAGTCCGAGTCAATCTTTATCCCGGCGAAACCGGAATCTGGGGCTGTTCCCATGGACATCGATGTCGGATGCATTTGGGAGAACCGGGGACTGATTGGCAGATCTCGGGGACTGGTTACTCAATGTCGGAGGAAGCAGTGTCGGTTGATTTCATGGAGGTGGATGATCCGTTATTTCCTGTGCATCCTGTGCCGGGATGGGCACAACCTATAATGGCGTATATGATGGATGGAAGTTTGCCAAGTAATGAGGTTGAGGCCAGGCAAGTGCAAAGAAGATCCAAAGCATACACCATCATCAACCAGGAGTTACACAAGAGAAGTGTAACCTGTTACAGTATACGTGGATTGCGCTGGCCCTTTCCATCAGATCGGTCTTTTGGAATAGTGGTCAGCGCATGAAGCTTGACATGGTATCAGAGCCCAAGGTCTCGAGTTCGAGTCCTAGCTTCCGCACTTTATTCTAAAATTGCTATTGCCCCCTCGGTGTCCACGTATAGGCACGTACAGGCCACGTACAGGCACGTCATGCCTCTTGAGCCTGCCTCTGACTCTACACGTGTTGACTTGTCTTCCCGTCACACGTGAGAGGGGGTGTTACAGTATATGTGGATTGCGCTGGCCCTTTCCATCAGATCGATCTTTTGGAATAGTGGTCAGCGCATGAAGCTTGACATAACCGAGGTACTGCAACGATGTGTCGAGCCGCAGGAAGG
The DNA here is from genome assembly GCA_947311845.1 of Poa pratensis. Classification (NCBI taxonomy): domain Eukaryota; kingdom Viridiplantae; phylum Streptophyta; class Magnoliopsida; order Poales; family Poaceae; genus Poa; species Poa pratensis. The sequence continues at coordinate 38,373,694 of CAMZMU010000102.1, forward strand.
GCATGAGATGCTCCTGGAGATTCATCAAGGAGAATGTGGACATCATGCTCCATCAAGAGCCTTGGTGGCTAAGATATTCCGGCATGGGTTTTATTGGCCCAGTGCTTTGAATCAGGCAGAAGATATCGTCCGAAAATGTGAGGGATGTCAGAGATTTGCTAAGAAAATCCACCTGCCAGCTTCGGCACTCAAGACAATTCCGATCACTTGGCCCTTTGCAGTTTGGTGTCTGGATATGGTGGGGGAATTCAAGCCAGCCCGAGGTAACATGACTCATATGCTGGTGATGGTGGACAAGTTCACCAAGTGGATCGAGGTGAAGCCGATCAGGAAGTGTGATGGCCACACAGCTGTGTCCTTTTTGAAGGACATTATTTTGAGATATGGTTACCCCCATAGCATTATCTCGGATAATGGCACAAACTTTGCTGTGAGAGAATTTGCTCGGTTCTGTGCTGAAAAGGGGATTCGGTTGGACATACCTCGGTGGCGCACCCAGAGGCAAATGGGCAAGTGGAAAGAGCAAATGCATTGGTGCTGGCCGGCATAAAAGCTCGGTTGATTGAGCCACTGTTGCGAACTCCAGGGTGCTGGATAGAGGAAATACCAGCAGTATTGTGGGGTCTAAGGACCACACCGAATCGTTCGACTGGCTATACGTCGTTCTTTCTGGTCTATGGAGCAGAAGCGGTCCTGCCGACCGACATAGAATATGACGCGCCGAGAGTTGCGTTATACACTGAGACCGAGGCAAAAGAAGATCGGGAAAACAGTGTTGATTTGCTCGAAGAAGCAAGAGAGCTGACCTTGTCTCGGTTAGCAATATATCAGCAAAATCTCCGACGCTATCATAGCCGGAAGATCAGCCCCCGAGTATTCCAAGAAGGAGATTTGGTGCTTAGGCTGGTGCAGCGCAAAGCTGGCATGCACAAGTTATCACCTCCGTGGGAGGGACCATTCATTGTGAGCAAGGCTTTGCACAATGATTCATATTATCTTATAGATGCACATGCACTGAGGAAAAATGTAATGGACAAATCTGGAGAGGAGACCAAACGACCCTGGAATGTAGCTCTACTTCGACCCTTTTACTCTTAAGGGCGCAATGTATGTATCTCGGTTTCCTTTGAATAAAATGTTGGCACTCCGAAATGTAACTCGGGGACTGCCTTTTGTCTATGTGCATGTGTTTTATCTCTGTTCTATTTGTGTTGTTTTTATGTCGGATGGTTTTTTGACCCCGTTTCAAAGCTCAAGTAATGTATGCTATATTGTTATGATCTTGTGACTCGACTGACGAACGCCAAAATGGCAGTCAAGAGCAGAGATTATGGTATGTGGCAAACATGAAAACGAACTCGGGGACTTGGTTCAAAAATGATCCGACATATGTTGTTTACTAACCCGGTTTTTTCGTTCCTTTGCTTTTATGTCGGATGACTCTGAATCTTACCTCAAAACTTACAAGTACTGTATGCTATAATTTTGATCTTGTGACTCGACTGTCGAACGCCAAAATGGTAGACAAGAGCAAAGATTACTAAGTATAGTAAACGAGAAAGTAAACTCGGGGACTTGATGCAAAGTGATCCGGCATTAAGCCGTTCTCAATAAGAGTAGCGAGATAAGAGTAGCACTGCGAAAAACTTAAAGAGTATATTTACATCTGCACCCGGCATTCCGGGGATTTAATGTTTCAACTTATGGTGAGCTCAAGCAGCTGCATGGGAGGAACTCGGATCGGAGGAAGCGGTGCGTGCCGCAGGAGCAGCCTCGGTAGGAGCAGTCTCGGTAGGTTCAACCTCGGTTTCCTCGTCATCTTCTTCATCTTCGCCATCGGAGTAAACAGGGCCAGGAATGAGATACTGGGTTTGAGCATAACTGGCCATGAATGTGGCTGCTTCCTTGCGGCTCTGGATCAGTGTTGGATCCGACGTCCATTTTGAGTCGGCGCGCAGAGATTGCAGTACTCTCAAGTCGATTGACTCGTACCAAGAGAGCACAAAGGTCAGAGCTTGGTCTGCACCGGCACGGGCTGAGGAAGATCTCCACTCTCGGAGCCTTGCCTCGGCAGTCAGTAAGCACTTGGACAACTCGGCAACGGAGGCTGGGGTCTCTGAATCTGGCCATAGAGAGTTGTAAACCCGGATACCAGCGTCAAGGAGCTCGGTACCAATGCTCTTCAGAGGAGAGATGCGAGCATCCAGAGCCGTCAGGTGATCTTCGATGTCCCATTCCTCCGAGATTGGGCCAGTTTCTGCTCTCTTGTCTCGCGCCTTGCGGACAGTGTTGGCTGCAGCGGCCTTGGAATGAGAGAATTGCTCTGATGAGAGAAAAGCTGTTACCGAGTTAACCCATATACCGGCATATTTCTAATGTCGGCAGAAGCCAAGGAAATGAAGAGAAAGGGTGAACAAAACTCACTATCCATTTCATTGTTGATTCGGGTGAGCTTGGCCAGCCAGCGGTCGTATTTGATCTTAAGGGCATCAAGTTCTAGTTGAACCGAGCTGGCGCGAGCCTCGGTCTGGTCGAGGAGCTCCTTTTGCTTCGAAGCTCCTTCTTCCCGCTGCTTCAGAGTGTTCTCCAGCTCAGATTTCTCGTTTTGAACTCGCTCAAGCTCCTTCTGGAGCCGAGACACCTCGATTTTCTCCTTCTGGAGCGCTGCGTTGTGCGCGCTATCCCTATTCGTCAGCGTCTCCTGCAGCTGCTTGTAGGAGCTCTTGAGTTTGTTGTGGTCCAAGAGCAGCTTCTGGAATACGCCAGTCCGAGCGTTGGTGCATTGCTGCAAAAAGGGGAAAATGTTAGTGTTACTATAAAGATGCAGGCCGAGTAAACTTGACCCGAATCTCGGGGACTTGGTGTCGGATTTGTTGAGCTTGCTGGTGGAAATTTTGTGAAGATTCGCACCGAGTGATCTTTACTCGGAGAGCGTCAATCACTCGATCCGAATCTCGGGGACTGGGGATTGTACATGTTTATCATCTATTGCAGAGGAAAGAGGTGTGGCAGAGGAAAATTTACCTCGGCAACCTTGTTGGCTTGAAGGGTCGCAACTTGCAAGTTGTGCATGGACTGTGCAAGTGCGCTGGGTCCAGCTGGATGTCGGTTGGCCGGATTCGCAGAAGAGACCTCGCCAGTGTCGGCGGCATTCCAATCCATATGATACTGCTCCTCCGAGCCCAAGCTATGTCCGCTCTGAGTACGGAGCTGAGGAAAACCCCAGCTGCCAGTGAAAGCTCTGGAGACAGAGGCAGTGAGAGCTTGGTGGGCCGGTGTAGTGGTTGGAGTCAACACCACTTGCTTCGCCGGGTTAACAAGTTGTTTCCCGGTGGCCGCTTGGTGCTGTGCCGACTTGTGCGGTGAAGTAGATTTCCGAGTTGATAAATCGGTGGACTTTTTAGTGGACTTCGGCGGTGGCGGCTTGGACATCTGTTGCTGAGGCTGCTGCTGCTTTTGCTGTTGTTGCTGCTGTTGTTGCTGCGGTGGCTGCTGCTGTTGTGATGGTGGTTGTTGCGGCTGTTCCGGGGCTGTCGGAGTCTCGGTCCGCGCAGCCTCGTAGTCCTTGATGTTGGCACCGGGTTCATTGTCTCGGCCAGGGACTGAGGTTTCGGGGGCACCTTGGCCTCCTCCAGGTGCGGCCTCAGAATCCGGCAGCAGTATGACGGGTGGAGTTGTTGGTGCAGGGGCTGAGCTGGTCGCTCCAGCCTCGGTTGACCGAGGTACTGCTGGTGGCGGAATAGGTGAGCGCATATTAGATGTACTCTGGTCAACTTCAAGGGGGGCACTGCATCGAAGCAGGAAAAGATGTTATCTCGGGGAAGTGTTATCTCGGTTAAAAGAAGAAAGGGAAATGAGATTATATCGGCAAAGGATATCTTACCCCTCTGTAACTGGTGGCGCCTTTTTGCCCCGAGGCTTGTTTCCCGGCTTCTTCCGCATCTTCTGTTTCTTCGCGGCAGGGGCTGGGGGTGTGGAGGTCTCGGTATCCGAGGTACCGGTTCCAGCGCGTTTGCGAGACGCGCCTGGGTTGCTCGTGGTAGCAGGGCCCGAACTCAGAGTTTGGCCTGCCGGATCAACTGTTGCCGAGGGTATTGGGTGAGCATACGCGAGGGGATGGGCATCAAATACCTCAAGAATTTCACAGTCATCGTCATCATCATCATTACCCGAGGCAGTGGCGCCAGCAGCCGGGATCGGCATGTGATCCTCATCGTCCAGGTCTTCAACCTCGGTGACAGCCGGGGCAGGCAAGTCTTGGCCCCATGTAGCGGAGGGATTTGCTCCGTCCTCCTTGAGTTGCCGAGGAAAAAGCTGCAGTGCAGATGCAGTGAAACCGGGTTATTCTAGAAGCAAAGTGTATTACCGACATAAAAGTTGTGTCGGCAGGCAAAATATGTCGGTCGAGATTGTATGTTACTTACTTGCTCCGGAAGCCGAGTTCTGTCATGGGGTTCTTTACCCCATACCCATTTCTCGGGCATCGTGGTCTTGGCGATGGACTTGACGCGCCGCCGAATCTCGGCTTTGCTCAGCTCATGAGTGCTGACCCGAGTAGGGTCATATCGGCCACTCATGTGGCAAATCTTGTGAACTCGGTTCTGGAGAGGGGAAACTCGGCGGCTGGTAAAGGTCCTCAAGAGGTCATCAGCCACCAGCCCTTCTCCCTGGAACGAGAGAACGTACTTATGAATTTGGTTAAGCTCGGGAATCGTCTCCCTGGGGTTGTAGTTCCGGTTGTGCTGCTCCGCGGGAGTGCCGAGTGTGAATGTCGACAAGTTGAGGAGGTTGGTGTTCTCTGGGCTCTTCACGTAGAAGAACGTGCGCTGCCATTTCCGACATGACTCCAAGCCATGAATCCGAGGGAAGATGGAAGCTCTCCGAGGTATGATGGTAGCGGCGCCGCACGGAGTCATCTCCTTGGGGAAATTCTTGTTATCTGGATTCGGGACGCTCTGCTTCCGGAGTTGGAAGTATTTGGCCCAGAGGTCGACGGTGGGCCAGAGACCGAGATATCCCTCGGAGAAAGAGACATACGCCGAGAGGGTGGTGATGGCGTTGGCTGGGAGGTGATGTGGTTGCAAATGAAACTTGTTTAGAAAGGCTCGGAAGAAGGGGCTCGCCGGGAGTCCAATGCCGCGCTCGAAGTGCGCGACGAAGACCACGCGTTCGCCGGGTTGCAGTATCGGCTCAGCCTCGGTTCCTGGGACCCGACATATCACCTCGGCAGGGATACGTCGAGTCCGGACCAGCCAGTCTATCTCTTCTTGTGTAACGTCAGAGCCTTCCCATCCTGCGCGCTCACTCTCGTCTGTGGCAGTGTCGGCGGCATCCGGGATGTTGCTGGAAGACATCTCGGGAGGATTCTGAAAAGAGGCAGAGAGTTGACCGGGATAAGTATCTCGGGTTATTTGAGCAACAAAGGGGAAAAGGTGTAATGGCGGGAAACACAAATCTGCGGCTAAGTGTTTTGCGGAAAGATCTACGGAGAAGGAAAATTAGAAGATAAATACAAGACATATAAGTTGAATCTAAAGAAACGCAGTGGTGAATTAGTGCAAGGATAATAAAGAGCACGGTAAAGAAGATCTGTAAGAGATCTAAAGCGGAGGAATTAAAAATAACCGCAAGGGCGGTGAGCAAGTTCTTAGGAGAAGATGAACAAGCCCGTCGGAGAAGATGAACAAGTTCATCGCGAAGGATGAACGCGTTCATGGGCAGTGCTAAAGGAAAGGATCTTACCAGAGGTGTGCAGGGTGCATCGATGGAGAGCAGGGGCTCTGCGGCGGCGCTGCGGCGGTGTGAGGAACTCCGGTGCGATGGCACAGTGCGCAGTGCTTAGAGCTCTGTGCGGCGGCGGCAATGGCGCAGAGGAGATGCGAGGAGGAAGAAGGAGTGGGGAAGAAAAGGGGAGGGGCCCCCGCTCCCCTATTTATAGGCAAGGGAGGTGTGCGGTTTGCGAAATTACCGCGCACGATTCTCGAAACCACTGCGCGGATTTACTGCGCACGTTCCGTGCGGTTCGCGGTAAAAACGGCCGCATCATGGGCCACAGAGTGGGAATCGCAAGGGGCGTGGTTAGTGGAGCAGTTACTAGCGCGAGAATCCAGGAGCCGCGCAGTAATGTGCGCGCTGACGTAATCAAAGCACTTGAGTGCGCACGGGGCATGACAGGTCATGGGACTAGCATGACGTGGCTGGCATGCGCTCAGCGGCATGTCTGTCCGCGCACTGTAACCCAGGCGACGCGCAGAGTTGTGCTGCCACGTGCTGTGGAGAAATCTTTGAGAAAATCAAGGAAATCTTCTTGTGTCGGAGAGACCGACATAAGAATGAGTGTCAAAGGTGGTTGGAGGTTTGGTTCTTGAAGTTTGAGGTGGACCGACATAGCTATGTCGGATGCTTGGCCAAGGAGGTTTGATTTTGTTAACCTGGTGTGGCCCTCCATCCGAGTTTGTAGGACCGCACCAGCTTCGGGGACTAATGTCAGGTGGCTACCCCGGGGTAGGGTCATGTTATGGTGTAAGCAGTGTCCAAGAATGGACCGGGGTATAGAAAAACCGAGACAACAAAGCTCTGAAGGGGCCGAGGTACGGTGCTGAAGTAAACCGACATAGCTAGGCACAGAAGGGGCCGGGATATGACTCAGGAGTAATCCGGCATATACTGACCGACATGTAATAACCGACATATGAGTATCGGTATCTTCTTATCTTCTCTCGTGTGCAGGTAAGAATCCGACATGCCCAGGCCGAGTTAAAGAGAAGAGGCGCAAAGTCAACACCACTGTCACATCCCGTCTGACACGGGAGCGTGGCAGAGAATAAGGTGCAGAGGCGAAGTGACCGGCATGCTTATCTCTGACACCAGGGCGCATGTGGGAGCAGATAGCGAGGCATTGCTGGGCTCGAGGCAATGTTGGGCTCGAGGCAGGGGATGTCCTGTCCTGTCTTGGCAGAGGTCACAGTGATGACCAAATGGCAGACAGAAGCGTGCATGTGCATGGCAGAGGTCATCATGAGCATGCTGCTGCACGGCGGCGCATGGCTACAGTGCCGAGTTTTGGACCGTAGCTGTTGGATAGTAGCTCGGTTTTTGGCTATATAAGGAGCCCTTCCTCCTCCTGCGTGAGGGACGATCCCCGGAGATACTTTTCACCCCTTAGTGCCATCTGCTAGCTAGTGCTTGTTCACCTTTGTTGGATCATACAGCTCGAGGAGCACTTGTGTATTTCGGTACCCAGAGGTATATCCGAGACAGACAGGCAGGAGTAGGGGCTTTACCTCCTCACGAGGGCCCTGAACCTGGGTAGATCTTGTGTGTGCTTTTGTGTCTTTGTGTGCGCTCCTTAGCGCGCTAGCCCTCCCCGGTTCCACCAGCGTCCATCGGCCCCAACATAAGCCATCCTATGGTATCTGCCGTGATCACACCACGACAATGTCCACCTCGTCCATGTCATGGCACCCGACACCCTCACTCCCCCTTCCCCATTTGATCCGGATCTTTCCATTTATTTGCGCAAATTTTTAAATAGTTTAATATAATACATAGGGATGTCAACGCCACATTTATCTTTTTTGCAATATTGCCTAGCGATACTTGGTGAAGATTAGGATCTATCTAAATATTAAGAGGGTATTATCTCGAGGGATCGGTGTTTGGCCTTGTCTGCGGGTCCGAGGCGTTCTCCTCTTTCTCCTGCCTGGCCTCCTCCTCCTCCTCCTCGGAGTACTTCGCTCCACGAGCAGTGGGTGTCGACTTTGTTAAGAACTAGCCCGCGGGAGAGGAAGTGACAGACGCGTCACACTTAAGATGACGGTTGGCGGATGGCAGGTTGACATTTGGGCCAAGCCTGGGTAGGCATGAGGAGGACGGTCGCTTCCCTGTACATTTGACCGCATTAAATTTGGTTTAAAATGGGTTTAGTCGGACGCCTCCGCTCCCGTCTGTCCGTTTGCGTTCCCGTGTTGGCCAGTGTCATCTATCCACGCTGACATAAAAGGACGAAATACGTCTCTGCATTGGAGTCGCCCTAATGCCAACAACAGAAATTGTGATGCTCACTGAGAAGAGAGAGTAATTTCGGAGGTCGATCCATGGTTACGCAGAGAAGGATGCGTGATAGATACTTGGTTCGATCTGGAGCTAGCAACCACATGTCATGACGTCGAGACGTTTTCGTTTGTGGTATACCTCGACATGGGTCGGGCCGGGCCTAACAATCCTAGGCTCAGGACCATCCGACCTTCGGGTCTATATTTAAGGCCTAGGCCCACATGTGACCGCAAAATCTCATTGAGCTTTCGGGTCTCGGGCCAGGCTTCTTCCTGAAAACGCCAATATATAAAGCCCAGACTCAGTCACATGCGACCTCCGGGCCGAAATCTCAGGCCCATGCCTGGCCCATGAACAAGCCCCGACCTTGGAATTTCGGGTCAGGCCGAGCTGCCCATGGCGAAGATACAGTGGTAGGCATCAGGTAGGTAGTCGGTAGAGACCCTCCCGGCTCCAGTGAGCCCTCAATTTTAGAAAACTGAAAATCATATTTGTGAGTTCCAAAAAATTCTGAAAAAAACTCATGGAGTAGCCAATAGTCTATTCCACGAACGTGTAAAATATCAACTCCAAATACATTGTATTTTGAGCTATACAAAAATGACGAATTGTGGATCTAAATATGCCTATTTTCAAATCTGTAAATTTTACCAGATTTTGTTATTTTTGTATATCCCATAATATAAAGTATTTCAAACTAAAAATTTACACGTTTATGGGATACACGATTACCTACACCTGTGATTGTTTTTAGAATTTTTTGGAACTTAAAAATATAATTTTCAAATTTTTTAAACTAGAGAGAGAGCTCGGGAGCAAATAACACTTACTAGTAGCCTTGTTCTAGATGAAGAACCTGCGGGAGATGGTGGCTGGGACGTCACATCGCCAACTTTACTCTTCGAGAAATGGAGACGAATCCCCCTACCTCCGTCCAAGCCGACGGCGACGGCGGCGGCGGCGGCGGCGCCGGCGGCCATGTCCTCCTCCTCGCCTTCCCGGGGGCGCAGGGCCACCTCAACCCGATGCTGCAGTTCGGCCACCGCCTGGCCTACCACGGCCTCCGCCCCACGCTCGTCACCACGCGCCACCTCCTCGCCACCATCCCTCCCCCCGCGGCCCCCTTCCGCGTCGCCGCCATCTCCGACGGCTTCGACGCCGGCGGCCAGGCCGCGTGCCCGGACTTAGACGAGTACGTGCGCCGGCTGGCCGCCGCGGGGTCCGACACCCTGGAGGCGCTCTTCCGGTCGGAGGCCGCGGCCGGGCGGCCCGTGCGCGCGCTGGTGTACGACCCGCACCTCCCGTGGGCGGGGCGCGTGGCGCGCGCCGCCGGCGTGCCCACCGCCGCGCTCTTCTCGCAGCCGTGCGCGGTGGACCTCATCTACGGCGAGGTGTACGCGGGCCGCGTCGGGCTACCGGTCGTGGACGGGAGCGCGCTGCGGGGGTTGCTGAGCGTCGAGCTGGGGGCCGAGGACGTGCCGTCGTTCGTGGCGGCGCCGGACTCGTACCGGGTGTTCCTGGACGCGGTGGTCGGGCAGTTCGATGGGCTGGAGGACGCCGACGACGTCTTCGTCAACTCGTTCCATGAGCTCGAGCCGAAGGTGAGGTCCCTTGCTCGTGCCCCCCACCTGTTTGCTGATTTGCTCAAGTCAAAACCAAACTGGAGATATGTGAATTTTCAATTTGAAGTACGACTTATATATTGATCTAAGCAGGAGGCAGATTACTTGGCGTCAACATGGCGTGTTAAGACCATCGGACCGACACTGCCATCATTCTACCTGGACGACGATCGTTTGCCTTCCAACAAGACGTATGGGTTCGACCTCTTCGATAGCACAGCGCCGTGCATGGCATGGCTAGATAGCCAGCCCCCTTGCTCAGTGGTCTATGCATCGTATGGAACTGTCGCTGACCTCGAGCCGACCCAGTTAGAGGAGATAGGCAATGGATTGTGCAATTCCGGTAAACAGTTCCTTTGGGTTGTTAGGTCTGTTGATGAGCACAAGTTATCGGAAGAACTTCGTGACAAGTGCAAGGAGAGGGGCCTAATTGTTTCATGGTGCCCCCAGCTTGAGGTCTTATCTCACAAGGCCACAGGTTTGAAATTACTGACCTGTTTTACCTAGCACTCCTTATGCAATTGTTTCAGCAATATGTAAACACTAAGCAATTACAAATTTGTGAACAAAGGTGCTAGTTTTCAGGTCCAGCACTACAAAACAATGCCAACTATTTTGAGTCCTAACAAAGTTAATGTGAAAAATGCAACATTTACAATGTGAATATTACACTGTCATAAGTAGGAACTATAAGTCTATAATTAATAAGAATCACACAAGCCATGCAGAATGTTTGGAAATTGCCTATATCGATTTTCACCAGTATAAGAGCATTACTAGTAGTACCCTCAAACCCTCAAACCCTCATAGCAGTTTAAGGGTTGAGAATTGGCATTTTTGGCACTTTTATGGGTTGAAAAACAGGGACAAAGACTAGAACCCTCAAACCCAACCCTTATAACGGAATATTCCGTTATAAGGGTTGGGTTTGAGGGTTCTAGCCTTTGCCTCAACCCCAACCTTTAAAACTGTCATTTGACATATCACAAATTTCATCATCTCAATAATAGTTTGCAGAAAATAATAATCATTCTAGTTATTATTACAGCACCGAATAGTACTTTCAACCACATAATAATCATTCAATCTATTACAACAATGTTGGAGCAAATCACAATAATTGTTCGAATCAAATTACAATAATTGTTCGAATCAAATAGGACATAGAAAAGTAAAACAAAGGTAGATCATGGGCCTTGGCGCCGCCGATCCAACTGCCACTGGTGCTCTACTAGATCATCCCGGAGCCGACCATGAGTGTTTGCATCCTCAATCTCACGATGTGCTTGAAGAAAAGCTTGTACACGACAAGGGTTTCTTTCCGGTTGCACACGGGTACCAACATTGTCATAGAAACAAGGCAGGTTTAACCCTCTCTCATCCTCTAGGATCATGTTGTGCAGAATCACACAACATTTCATGATGTTCACCAATTTTTTTTGTCCCAAAACCGAGCCGGACCCCGAACTATGGCAAACCTTGCTTGCAAAACACCGAAAGCTCTCTCAATATCCTTGCGGGCTGCCTCTTGTGCCTTGGTGAAATGAGCCTCTTTTCGGGTTAAGGGCACCCTATTTTTCTCCTTGATGGAGTTCACAAGAGTTGCCCACTCGGGATAAATGCCATCGGTGAGATAGTATCCCATTGAGTACACATTGTCCATGACTTTGTAGTTGCAAGTTGGAGCATCCCCAATAATTAATCTTTTAAACAAAGTAGATCTATTGAGCACGTTGATATCATTGAGTGTTCCCGGCAACCCAAAGTATGCATGCCAAATCCATGTGTCCTCCGATGCCACGGCCTCAAGCACAATGGTAGCATCACGGCTTTTACCGCAATACATTCCGTGCCATGCCTTTGGGCAATTTTTCCATGTCCAATGCATGCAATCAAGACTACCAAGCATCCCCGGCCATCCCCTTTTTTCATTAATTTCCATCAATCTCTTCGTATCTTCCTCGTTTGGTGCCCGAAGATACTTTTCACCATACAACCGGATGACCAATTTTGCAAACCTACGGACGGACTCCGTGGTTGTATCTTGTCCAATGTGAAGATACTCGTCGGTATAGTCCGCGGGTATGCCATAGGCGAGTACCCGCATTGCCGCCGATATCTTTTGGTATCCACTAAACCCCATGATACCGGCGGCGGATCTACGACGCTTGAAATAATCGGACGCGGCCTCACAATCTGTGACAATCTTCACAAACAAACTACGACGCATTCGGTACCTTCTTCAGAAGAGGCGAGGAGGGTATGTAGGAGCATCCGCGAAGTAGTCTTGCATCAAATGCTCATGTCCGAGAGCGCGGTTCCGGTAGATGGTGACTCGCCCCATCTTCGACCCTCTCCTCTGATCCATCAGCTTCGCCCGGTCTTCAAACGCTTGCACGTCGATGAGGAGGCTCATCATCTCCACGTCGTCGTCTTGAAGCAACTCCTCAATGTCCGAATCGTCGGATGACGACCAACCGGACGAATCGGACAACGACTCCATGTCGTCGTTGTTCACCTCCATCTACACAATACAACAATAATACATTGTGAGTGCCAACAATGAATCAAAAAGGAAAAAATGAAACAAAAAAAAATAAATGGAGGCATACCTGCGGGGCGGGGCGCCGCGGCTGGGGAGAAGGCGGGGAACGTTCGGGGGGCGGGGCGTCGCGGCTGGGGAGGAGGCGGCCGGGGGGCGGTGCGTCGGGCGGCCGGGGGGCGGGGCGCCGCGGCTGGGGAGGAGGCGCGGCGCGGATCCGGCGGGGAGGAGTGCGGGCGGCCGGGGAGGAGACGGGGGGCGACCGGGGGCGGCTCGGGCGGCCGGGGGGCGACCGGGGGCGGCTCGGCGGCTCGGGCGGTCGGGCGGCGACGAGGAGGCGGGGAACGGCCGGATCCGGCGGGGAGGAGTGCGGACGACGGGGGGCGGGAGGCGGGGGGCGGCCGGAATGGCGGGGGCGGCGGCCGGCGGCTTGGGTAGGCGCGGGCGGGAGGTTGGGGACGGGAAAATTCCCTCCCGCGCGAGGTTGGGGACGAGTGCGGGTTAGGGCAGGGGTTGGCTGCCCAACCCCTGCTTCTACAGGTTCGCAGGGGGTTTGAGGGTTCGACCTCTAAAATTTTTTGAGGGTTTGAGGGTTAAGGGGTTCTAGTCTACGCGTTTTTTTCCTCGCAAACTGTAAAAAAGCGGTTATTTATAAGGATTTGAGGATTTGAGGATTTGAGGGTACTACTAGTGATGCTCTAACTGGATAAATCTGCAGGCAAGAGATATGTACACGACCATATTAACTGTAGCTTTTGCACAATCTGCAGATGTTTCCTTAGACTGTCCTCAGTTAGTTTACCGTCGACCGTGCAGTAATGGTCTGTAATAGTTCAATCGTAGGAGGTTTTAAACCGTCCCTATCTATTTTTTATCAGTACTAGAGAAACCTGCAGGGGAAAATATAGAAACAGGAGCAGATAACTGTAACTTTTGCGACTGCTCAACCTTCAGACTGTGTCTTCAGTTAATTTAGTATTCACCGTGGAGTAATGGTTTCTAATAATTTGATGCTACAAGGGAATATTGTCTCTGTCCCTGGTATTGTAGTACAAGTGGTATATGTGTACCATACTACCATGGAGTAGTACCGTGTCCTTTACTTCCAAAGAAGTATATTGTGCATCCAGTCAATGTAGTTTTGGGTCACATAGTCAGCCAAATCTTGTAAGATGCAGCTTATCTCTTAGTTAAATCAAATTATGTCATCCTCAAAGTGTTAATGGGTTGTGCATCCTACATGATTGTAGTGTAAATATTCAGTGATCTGTTCCGAATAACTAAACAGCTGGTAGGAGATGATATTTTACTTCTGAACTCATCAACAGGCTGTTTCTTAACTCACTGTGGATGGAACTCTACAATTGAAGCAATTGTTACTGGTGTACCACTGTTGGCAATGCCTCAGTGGACAGATCAACCAACTACAGCAAAGTACGTTGAGAGTGTATGGACGATTGGTGTGCGGGTTCATCGTGATAAAGAAAGTGTGGTCAGAAAGGAAGAGGTAGAGAGGTGCATACGAGAAGTATTAGATGGTGCGAGGAAGGAGGAGTACAAAAATAATGCTTATAGGTGGATGAAGAAGGCTAAGGCGGCAATGCAGGAAGGGGGGAGCTCGGACAAGAATATTACTGAGTTTGCGGCAAAATATGCTTCAAATTGATGTTGAAAAGTTCCTACTGTGGTAGGGGTGTGTTGTATTTGAAGTTGTTATCATGTGTACACTATTATCTTATACACTTACAAAGGTGAATGCCTAGTTTTCCTGTGTTAATATAAATAATAATATACAGGCCGAATAGTATCATAATAACCGACATGGCATATGCATTATGACACTTCTGACTTATCTGAGTGAGCATGTTATCAGATTTGTAGTATCCTCTCTGCCCAATATTTGAATCGCTGGGGCTAAGCACTTGTCATACATCTTCCACCTTAATATTTGTTTAAATGGCGCTTGCTTTTCTGTTTCACTAATGTAATTTTTGTAGTCTGTCAGATCAGTGAGAAAACAAAGGAAATTAAGACAGATATACGAACAGTCCACCCGCACAAGATATGTATACAAATGTAACTGAAAGGAGAAGCAGGAGATCAGGTTTGCATTTTGCACCTTCTTTTGCCTGTATTATATTTTTATATTAACTCGTTCGTGTAAACAATAAAGAATGAATTCTCCTTTTGGAATTATAATATAAAATAGTAAGAAACATGTAACATGGACCTCTCTTTTAGCTATATGTTTGTTGGTTTCCCAGGCAGGCTTATTGATGTCAACATGGGCACACTCTACTCAGGAAAAACTCTCATTTCTATACCCAGTAGCACAGTTGATAGTCATTCAGATCTCGAGTTTTAATACTTTAGCATTTTTTATGAAACATATTTAATTTACAGTTTCAACATGACCAACTTTTACTGACAGCAAATGTTTGCAATCCAAATGGCTTTTAACATACTAAGATAGACACTATAATAATTGATTATACAGAATAAAACTGCATTCCAAGACTTATTTATCATCGACATGAGAATTTTTTTGTGTAAGAAAACTGGCAAAAAAAAAAAAAAAGACTTGGATAGTATTTTCATGCCCAGTATCTATATAGTATTTCCATTGTGTTCCGATTATTCTTTTTGTATGTCCGTCTGTTGGTGTTGGTCATGGTTTGTTATGCCATGTAGTAGTGTTGCAAGTAGAATAAGAATAAGGCCCCTTTTGTTTTGTAATGGCCAGCCTAGATTATTTTTATCATATTACTGCCATCCAACCTACTTTAGGATTCATTAGCCAATATTCAAAACTTTGTTGCCCACTTTCCAGAAGTTGCATAACTAATTTCTGATGATCTGCCTGCACCAAGTCTATGACCTTCTTGGCTTCTTCCTTACATTCCTACAAATGGAAGTGAGATCTTGTCAACCCAAGCTAAAATGCTAACTGATGTGTTAGTGACACAGAGAATAAGTTCTACAGCTTGCGTTGGCACTTGGCTGCCTTAGCATTTCCCCTACCAATCAGCATTTCTTCTACTGACTGATCGTGAAGTATCGTGGACCTATTACCACTGTCCATCCTGAAATTTTAAGTAAGTAACTGATTATTGGCTTGTTGCTCTGAACATTTGGATGCCAGTACGCTTGGTACAATATGCTCTACTGAACATAGTATATGGACCAACTAATTTACAGACATATGGAAGACGATCTTCTAGGCTTCAACAGCTGGTCTGCAGTCCTTTGGATGCCATTTTCATTTATTCGTAAACCGTAGTAATTAGTTAACCGGTGCAACTATAGATTGATCTGTTTGAAATTTGTCCGTCAGAAAGTACCAACCAAGAAGGTACTGTCCTTGTGTTTTGTCATGTCTTCAGATTTTCGATGAGAAGTCGTTCCACTAACTAAACATGGACTTTTCTCCTTCATTTAGAAATGTAAGACGTCCAGATATTCTAAGGTTTTTTTCATCAACAGTTTGCTCAGTCATAAGACTATATTTCTATATGATAAACATATTTGATGCACATTTAGAAATATAAATATTTCACGTATTGTTGAACTAGTTGCTAGTTAGAGAAAGTAAATCTGGAAATCCTAAGCGCCTTACGTTTCAAGAAAGAGAGAATACAACAATCGATACAGTAAATTAACCAGGAAGAAACTTTAGCAAGTGCAAAAGCATGTTGTTAGCACCCAACAACAAATGCTAAAGCCGTTCATGGGCATTACTTCATAAGCATGAACTCAGAATAGCAGCGCTACTACCACGTGAAATGTATTATGCTGACAGTGACTAGGACTACAGCGATCATGTACACAGTAGTGAATTTTTTGTAGGACATCTGTGATTTCGCTCCCCTTTAAACGAATCGCTTCTTATACACAAGAACCTCTTTTTACTCTTAATGAAAGTGCAGCCCTCCCACCGCCTTCTTAAAGAAAAAGACCTCTTGTTCTAGTTAGCACATCCAAATAGTGCCTCTTAAGTCTTAACTCATACCACCAAAAGCACATGCGTTAGAATTTTACGTGATCACAGATGTTTAACGTGAACACATGGGTAGAATTTCACGTGAACACATGTGTAGAATTTCACGTTATTCTGACTTAGGTTGAGAATGGCCTCGGATCTGCTGCCACCAAAATACTCAGATGGTTTAAGATAATTTCAGTGTAAAGTATATTCATAACAATTAAGAAATGTATGTCAGTAAAGTCTGTTTTATAAATAACTCTTTGTGTAAATAGAGAGGTTCTTACATTACTAAAACATCAGAATATTGAGTGGAAAGAAGAGGATGTTAGTCCAGATTATCACAGCTCCTGCTTTAAAGATTTCACCACCTAACGGAAATCACCTTTGACAGCTCTGTTTTCTCAGTCGGCTTTAACCAAACTGCCTGCCATGCGGGAAAATTACTCCCAAAAGTGGAGATATAGATATACAATGTCCATCTGAATTTCATTAACGTGTCGAATTTGCAATGCATGCTTACATATTTCCACACTTATTTTGAGCATTCCACAATACTAAATATATTTCAGCCAATTATAGATGTAAAAATAAATTTCCCGGAAAGTTACCCATTTGGACAGGTAACATGCTTACCCCACCAAAAGTTGTCTCACCTAGGTGGAGAATCCACGAGCTAAAGAGCCACTGCCCATTGTCAAATGGAAATCAAGATAGAAATGAAACAGAGAAACTCCATGGTTTAGCTCTATCGTTTCTACCTTTCTGCCTATAAATAACACATAACGAGCTCTTGACTCAGGATAGAAAACAAAAGCCAGAAGTTAACTCTAGGGTTTTTCTTCCATCTCACGATGAAGCTCCTTCTCCTGATTATCCTTGCCATGGTCATGGTTAACGGTTGCGCCATGGCTTCTCGCATGGCACCGAGAGACGAGCCGGTGCATGCAATAGTGAAGATGGTGATGAAGGCAGAGGGGATGGCTATCGACAACCATCATGCGATACCGAGGCCGGACTACGACAGCTGGAGCAGCCCAGGAAACATGCCGGGGAATGGCCATGACATCGGGAGTGAAGAAGCCAAGCCATGAGAAATCAATATGTATGCCTTTACATGTAGCAATCTTTGCATCATGCATGTTTCTGCATGTTGGGTACATATACATAATGCATGCACTATGAATGCTTGGAGGCATGTTGTGCACGTCTGATTGTGCTACTTATATGTAATTAAAGGTTGAACTGACCATTTATATATATATATTTACAGATGTTGTCTTAATATATAATAATGCAATGCTATATATACATTGATATTAATGCCATAATCTGCAGTGTGTGCTTCTAAATTTATCCAGACTAGATAGTGAATCTTCATTGCTACATTAAGCAGATGAATCAATCTAAATACTACCTCTGGTCCACTTTAATTGTCGTGGGAGGAGAACTGCCACAGTACAAAGTAGTAGTACATCTCACGACAATAATTACGGATCGGAGGGAGTACTATTTTAGGTAGGTTAGTAGAGCCACAAGAATTGGATATATGTATCAAATGAGTACATTGTTAGGGATAAAACTAACCATTCTTGAAATTTAATCAATGGTGATGTAGGTCCTTTTCAATTTGTAGATGGCGATGTCCATCTATTTGCAGAACAATTAGGCTATACCCCACTTTGATTGAAAACATATTGTATCATTTATACTTCAATATACATCCTTTTCCTGTATTGCAGCAATTCTAGCGTTGCATATATAGTGCACATGTTTAACTACCATAGGTGATGTATGTTAGAATCTTATAAACCCAGAAAAACATAAAGGAGTAATGTTATCATGTAGTGTGCATAAACAGAAAAATAAGATTATATAGAGACATCTAGTTTAACAAATTCATGATGATTAATACTTGGAAAAAATTAGCTCAAAACGCTATCCTTATAAATATAAAAAATTGTACCACATATTGAAGAAAATACATGAGGATGAAAGAACAATATAAATACTGTTCATACGTATGTATAAACATGAAGCAAAACATGCAGAATTAGATACAGTTTGCACCAAAATTATCGTAAGCTTACAGGTGCCTTACGCGTGGGGAATGTTAGCATGCTATATTTTCATTTCATTATTTTTTTAAATGCCCGGTTGTTTTTATCATAACTGTACTTATTCAATGAAAGAAAAAACTTTAAAAAATGGCCAAGCTTTACCTTCAGCGCTACAAGACGCCTAAGTATAATTAAATAGAATGGCTAAGCTAACTAACAAGAATGACCCATCTTTATCTCATATATTGTGCCCATTATTTATTCTGGACCTTCTTGCTTGCAAGAGAGATCATTTGCACGGGATGAAATAATATCCAAATGTCCAAGGGATCCTGAGTATTATTGTTAATATACATGCTTATATATTTAGGAGTTCAATTACAAATGGAGAAATCCACTGTGTTTAAGAGTTTAGTGACCACTAATATTTTTGCTTTTACCTATATGCTTACAATGATGGATCATGACACATCCAGTGGCCCATTGAAGCTGTCGGGTTAAAGTCTAGGCAGGGTTATTCTCCACCAGTAAATAAAATATCAAATCGCGTCGTTGCAATGAAAGCATAAACCACTATCTTAGTGGGAAATACTATCAGTAATGTTTGATGATTTGTGCATAACTTATGATTTTATCGACAGCTATTGGGCCAAGTAGTCTGCATAATATTCAACATATAGGATAGGAGTAATTTATGCCACTGGGCATAGTAAAAGGCAGGTTCTAGTTCGGCTGCCATTTTTGAGTACAGGATTATACTGGTCCTAAAGGCATGACATATGAACCTTTTACATCCCACATGGAGGATTTTTTATCCTTGTGTACCATTCGATTATCTTTCATTTGTTAGGTTTTCCCCCTGCATGAATTGTTACACTATGAAAAGAACTAGCCTTCTCTGACTATATAAAGCAGCGTGCCTGACCTGACCAAACCATAGCCTTCAAGACACAGTACGTGCACTCTGAAACTAGATCGTATCTCCCAGAGGAGATTCGTCGCCAGGTTTGACTCTTCGTTCTAGTTTCTTCTTGCTCATGGTCATCTTCTATACTTCGATCGTACAAATTAAGTGAATTTGTTTTATGATGTTCCTATGCCTCTCTCTCTCGCTCTCTCAGGCTAGTTCTGTCACCATGAAAAAGCAAGTGAAAGCAAGCAGGATGAAGATCTTAGCCACCATGCTGGTCTTCTGCATGGTCACTCAAGCTGGTTTGGCGATTCGTGCCCCGGGGACGGTGAGGAATGATGTCGCCGGTGAGGCCATCAGCGCGAAACCCACACTGGGCGTCGGGGGCACCACCGTGGACAACCACCATGCCATCCCACGGGACCAGTACAGCAACCATGGAGGAGGAGAGGACGGATCAGCGGCAGTGGTGGTGACCCAACAAACAACTAGTGCCTTCTGATGTATGAATTCTCTGCTGCTGTCTCGTTCGCGAAAGACTATATAAACGCTTTGCATGTCAGCAGCCTTAATCATGATTCATGTCTACATGAAAATGAGCTGCTTGAAGGGACCAATAATGTGCAATATATATATATATATGCTTTTTACATCCTCGAGAATGTAAAGTTCTTGGTATTATGTTTATATTGTTGAGTTCTAGAAGTTTATATGTTATTCATGACTATGGATCTGTAAGACCCCATATTATGGAATTTTTAGAAGCTAAAAAATCTTCTATATCTTCAGATTTTCTTTAATAGCACATGGTGTATGTAGATGTGCCATACACACAGGGAAAATTTCAGAATTAGTAAACACTTTCACTTGTGCGACACAAAAAAATACTACAAAACAAAATGTGTGGATATACCCATATAGCAAATAGCAATTACATTGTACTGCCACATATTCGTTTATTTTGTGTATATCACAAATAGATTTTCATTACTGGTTCATAGTGAGCATCTGCGTGTACATACAAAAACTATTCAGATTTTTATTGGAATTCCTAAATATTCGTTTCTAATTTTTAAACTGGGTTGGATACAAGTATGTTTTTCGTTCCATGTTTCCAGACTGTGCGTTTGCACAAGTTTGGCAATGTACTTTTACGCTGGTATAAAATACTAAGATCAATAAAATCAATTTCATATGTGAGTTGTGCCTGCAGAAACTGAGTCAATGGATTTTTTACAAGAAGCCCACAATGAGGAGAGTAAAAGTAATTGGTTCCTTCTTTTGCAAAATATGAGATAATACACAGATGTATCCATTACTTGGCACATTTCGGCTGTCAAACATAAATAAAATCACATTGTATTTCACACATTTTACTCAAGTTAGGATTCTAAAGTTAAAATAATAAGCAATTAGTAATTAATTTAATCAAGAACAATAACATGACACATGTGATTTGAGATAGTAATCACATACGAGAAACTAATTAAACTGTACTGAGAATCTAATGGTTATAAGTCCTCTGTGTAAAAACTGAAGAATAATATTAAAACCACATAAAAGTGCGAATGTAAATAAAAGCATGATAGTTATGCATTTGTGACATTAATTACGCTCTCGTAAATAATAATCTAGATTACCCATTTTTGTAAACTTTTGATCCAGATTACTTTATCGAAAAAATAAACTTTCGATATTTTCTCCTTATGCATGTTTGTTGGGAAGGCGCGAATCTGGAAAATACTAGGTTAACAATGAGGAATTGAACAGATGGTGAAAAGAGATGGGCATGATCGTCGATCACGCCCTCTTATTTTTACATATTTTTTCGCACCACACTGACCTAACATGCCGGCGTATTCTAATGAAAAATGCAAACAGTAAAATGTTGGAAAACCACGTTCAAAATTTTGTATATGGTTTATTTATGATTTATTTTACTAAATGGGGTAATAAGTGTCACGAACGCAAAACTGTGGTGTAAAATGTGGAATTCTCTCTTTTTAAAAACAACGATAAAACTATAAACTCAAAAAAAATTGAAAACCATAATATAAATGTAAAACGTAAACGACTCACACTATTAATATCAATATATGCTATATAAGACAACTCTTGGAATTTTATGGAGAAATTCTAAACATCTAATGATGAGTGGCCGGAAATTTAGTTCGCACTTTGATGTTATACTAATAAAACTTTGATCTAGTGTTGTTGTCTCCAGACTCCCTTTGGAAATTGACGTGTCATACATAGTTTATAGTTTATCGAGTTAATGGGATCCAACCTGATTTCAAATTGCGAAAATGATAAAAAAAATTACAAGCTTGTTTTTTACCACCCCCAGTAATTTCATATCATATATGAGTTTATATATTTCTGAACTAAGATGTGGTAGTAGCTATCCGCATAGCCAACTTGCAACACGCTAATAGTTAATTAAAAAAAAATCAAAGAGCACCTGAAATAGTTCATCCCACTGATCTAGTGGTTTCCATTTTACGGGAAATGAGTTAACCTTTTTATCAATGAGGTGCGGAGAATTATTACTCAATAGGCACACGTACATGCCCACTACAAATGTCATAGTCGATCTGGCTATAGGCATATGTATAGCTAGGTGAAATCCGATCTTTAGCCTTAATTAGTGCTTGGCATAGTGAGATTCATGTCACGGAAAATTAGGTAATTTCCAGAGAGATATATGTATGCGACTGAATTAGGTGAAGATGAGACGCAAACAAATTTCTAGTCAGCTTTACTATATTACGACAACCACTCTCACCCTAATGCGGTTCTATACTTGTGATTATTCCATGTAACCAGTTTCCAATTTTTTTTTTGCAAAGTTGTATTGGAAAACAAATGCTTAATGGTCTCAACCGATGACTAAAATCAGACTAAACTTCCATGCTATATGCGGAGATACCACGTGATCTTCTTTATTTTTGAGACGTGTACATTTTTTTTAGATAAGGGGGTGTGGATCCCCGGCCTCTGCATCAAAGTGATGCACACAGCCATCCGCAATTATTCATCAAAGCTTACAAGTTACAATATTGATCAAACCGAAGTCAGCCACTCGGCAACAAAAAGTCGCTACACCTATGATGGGTGGCCATGATCAAGCCGCATGCCTTGACCTCACACCTACACGCATCATCTACAACCGAGTACCGGTCCAGCAGACCCTCAACGCGCACCGCATGCACGCGCTACAGAAGTCGCTTCCGCCGTCTTCCTCGAACCATCTTCAGGCAAAGATCAACGCCATGGCCTTGCAAGGCCAGCCGGCGACGTCGCCATGACGCCAAACAGCACCACCATCCTGCCCTCGTCCATTCGCACGCATCCACGCCCGAGACCCCACTGCACCATGCTGCCGAGTCACCATTGTCGATGCGGAAAATGGCACGCCGCTCCACCAGTAGACCCCTCCAGGCATCCCATGTTCCAAAACGATCCCCCAAGAGGGAACACCCTAGAGTGATGTCATCGTCCGATCTGGAAATCCAGATCTAGGTTTTCCCCTGGAACTCTCTGCGGGAGGCGGGTGATTCGCGGCGACGACTCCTTCAGCAAGGCAATGGGTGTCTGTTGTCATCTTCTTCCATTTGTTATTTCAATTGATGTGCGCAAGGATGTAATGCTTTGAGACCCTCGGGTCATATCCTCCAGGCAGCTATAGATCGCTCGCCGATGCCGTCTCGTCATCTCCTCCCTCTCATTGCCTCCTCCAGAGGTTGTTGCGGGCGAAGCCTCACGACTACCGATTACGGGGGCAGCAGGGATGCTCGTGGTGGACATAGTGGGGCTTCGCTTTGAGGGGGTGGTGATTTCTATGACGGCGGTGCTAGGCATGCGGGTGGCTTGATGTGCATCGGCCATGGGTAGCGGAAAACAACGACAATAGTATGGCTTGATGGTTGCGTGGTGGCAGTTAAGTGTAGCCGATCGGGCAATAGGCGGCGTGGTTGTTCCGCTCGTGGTTTCAGGCTTCACGTGATATGACGGGTCTCATATGATCTTGTTCGTTGAGTAATCCAGCTTCTTTGTTGGTGGCAGATCGTGGCCGTGCATGACATTATTTCCGACTTGCCGTGATGTGAAGAAACATAGTGGATTCATCTGCAGTTGGTTATGATGCCCATATTCTACATCGGCTTTCATTTCACTAGCGACGAAGGTGTGGGACTGACGGAGCATCCCCGTGAGGGATATTGGCAATGCTGAACTTGTTCTCTTGTTAAACAACCTGCGATCTGTACACGCTGTGTGATGATGGCTGTATGTGGGATGCCTACTTGTACTGGCATGATTATCGGTCGAGTGGCATTTCCACGTCAAGATCGTGTGCTCCGGCATCGTCTTCATTGGGCCAACAAATGGTGGCGCAACACATATGCTTTCAATTTGGTGGTGCTTTAACGAGTACGCAGTCTTGTGCCCCAGGATGAAAATCATAGATCTGATCTTAATTGGTTGTACGTGACAATGGCGGATTTTTTCACACCGTATCATTGTCGCTCGATTTATTTTCTTATTTTGTAATAATGTGGTTGTGTGCATCCATGATGTGTTGACTAGTCTCTTGATATCGTGTTGTTGTAGAGACTGGGTGTAATATTGATCTCATCATGATATTAATATAGCAACTTTAGTTTAGAAAAATCTTCTCTCATGGTGTTTTGGCCGGCCAGTGTACGAATTTATAGGAATTTTAAATATACATCCATTGATCATATCTAGTTTTTTTCTTCTTGCATACGCTTTAGTCTTTCTTTAGTGGGGGTACAGAGTAGAGGGAACCAAGAGCCGATCTTGAATTACTATTTATGGCAAGATTAATTTGCTAAGTCCCATCTTTGTCACCTATAAAGTAAATCCATCTTTATACTTCCCTACAGGGATTTATATATGTGTGTTTATCTTCTGGGTAAAGTGGGTATTGTGGTGAAATGCATGCACCTTTCCGGCCACAGTATAAATAAATCTAGAGCCCAAGGAAACCAGATATCCAATTGGTCAGTATGGCTTGGCCAAATCTAGTTAATTTACGCCTGTAATCAGATAAAAGTAAAGTGCAAGATCTACTTTTCACCTGTCATCGAATACAGTACTCCCTCCGATCCATATTAGTGGGCATAGCTTTGTCTAAATTCATATGTATCTAGTTAAGTATTTAGACTAGATACATGTGTATCTAGACAAAGTTGTGCCCACTAATATGGATCGGAGGTAGTACAATAAAGTAAACAGCAACTGATAACTTCCGCACTTGACTTCATGTTGACTTCGGTGGATTTCACCTAGATCTCCAACAAAATGACGTCCTTGAACATTTTTTTCATCCTTTCAGTAACTCAGATACAATTTGGGAGTATACACCTGCAAAATGATATCGTTCTGTGTAGCTTTTGTGTATCAATCCTTGACAAGATCAACGACCGATGTGCTCGAACGGTATAGGGCTATAATTTTAACCTTTGTGGATTATCCCGTGATACTGCTACCGTAGCTGGCAGAGTTTTTGTTGTTTTGTAATATTTTACTAGTTTACTGTCAAAAATCTAGAGCTTAGTTGATGATTTTCCGGAGTGTTACAGTAACATAACATGTGACCACAATCATCTCTTCCCGTCATTCACTGAAAGGCCATATTAACCAAATAGTTAGTTGGCATTGCATCACGTTGCATGTTACCACTTATGTTACCCCCACTATGATAGGTCTAACAAAATATTTCTTATTTTCAGTTGCCATGTCAAATAGTTGGGGGTGTAATGTAACTCCTATATCATTGGTCAAAAGGAAGTTGGTCAAAAATCGCGCCGAAACTGTTAGTCTTGTATTTTCATGAATATTGGGCAGGTTCACACAATACCAAAAAGCCATGAGGTCCTAGAACCGGTGCAGATACTTTTTAGAGGCTGGCAATTGAAGGAATGAATGTTGGCAGCTCACCCTCTACTGCGCTCCTGGAAGCGCCACGATAAACGTCACGTCATGATCACCATGAAAATGAAAGACATTGAACACTGTCATTTGTTAGACATATCATTCAAGTTAGGCTAGCTTGTTGGGTTTTGAAGATGTTTGGTTTTCAGCTTAGACAGTTGATGTGTTTGCTCCTGTAAGAAAGTGTTTTGGTATCTATGAGGCAATCTTCATTGTACCAACATCGTTTTATATTAGCAGTAGGCGGGCTGAAGCCTTAAATTTGGAATTTGGTTGCTACCTGAACTTTACACTGTTGTTCGGTTATCCTTCTAATAGTAGAACCCGAGCCCACTTCTTGGTGTCGTACGAAAAAAATATCGAACCGTCGATGTGTTGAAACAACAAAGAAAATATTTGTATGTCTCCGTTCAAATCAATTTTGATTGAAGACGGGGCACTTATACTCATTCAATATATATGCACTTGCAAATGGAAAACACATGATTCTTCATCTAGGTCATCTGGTTCGGAATATATATTGTGGCATCGCGTTGCACCCCTCCCGGGGCATCGTATTTGAGCAAGTGCTGGATCGAGGGGCCCTATGGTGGAGCGGCACCGTATGTACCCGCGTCAAAGAAGACAGGTCTCAGTGGCTTGGCACAGCAGAGTCTCGGCAAAAGATGCGTGATGATGGACATGTGAAGGACGGTGGCGCTATCTGGCGGCATGGCGACGTAGACGATAGGCCTGGCAAGGTTATTGCGTCGGTATATTCTAAAAAGTTGTTGGCGGAAGACGGCGGCAGTGGCTTCTAGTGCGTGTATGTGGTGCGCGATGAGGGTCTGCTGAACCGATTTGTGCTCCTGTCTCGCCGTTGGGAAGCTAGGTTTAGGCCTCCGACTTTAAATGTTGTGCGTAGCTGTGTGAGGTCAAGGCACGTGGCTCCGATTAGATCCACCCCTTCATCAAACCTGTATGTGCTGTGACACTTGTTAGAAGGAAGATGTCTTTTGGTTGATCGATGTATTTTTTGTAAGGCTTTATGGTTCATTTTTTTAAATAAAAATAGGTTGTGTGCATCATTTTGATGCAAATTGGGGGTTTCAACCTCCATTTGGAAAAAAAAGGTACATGTTTTAATCCTTCACATCTCAGCCTCTGCATGTAATGAGTGCTCTATCTCATAGTATTGGTCTAGCACTCGAGATAGTTTACTTCAAATACAAGACGAGTTATGTCTTTATTAGCAATGGAGTAGCATAAAATTAGAGCTAATCACTTTATTGATAAATATGTTAACTATATACAAAGCAAGATACAAGTCCAAAGAAAAACAGAGTAAGATACAAGTCCAAAGAAATATAGAGAAAGATATAAACGTGAGCACATAGTGTAGAAACAAGATACATTACGCATAGCAAGCCCTAGGACATACAACCAGCACAATATGGTGAGTCAGTTTCCTCCAGCTTCAGTGCCTTCCTTGGAACTCTTGAACTTCCCTTGGCAGGGATAGTTCCCTAGTGAACACACATGATGTATTTCCTCTCCAGCAGGAGCACTCCTTCCATCAGTACTAGAAGTCAGTTTGCGCATCTCCTTCACTGCCATTGCTTTCCCTTCAAAGTTCATTGGACGAATACAGGTGCAGGAATTGATAAGAACCATTGCCATGATCACCGAAACAATTAGTTTCATTTTCGATACTTCTTGCAGGCCCTATAAAAAACATACATATGTCAGTCATTGAGCATCACTTCACCTAACCTGTATTAAAGTAACCTGTAGGTGCATGGGCATGGTGAGTTAGTTTTTTCAGATAGTAAAGGTAATGCATGCACAGAAGACTCTAAAATAATCACCAAGGGAAGGAAATGCAGATGTTGCAGCTAAGCGCTTCTCCTTCTCCTTCTCTTGTGGTAACTGAAAATACGTTAAGGTTGATGCACTACTTATAGGAGAGAAAAGTGGTGATGTTGCATTTGAATTATTCAAGGTAAATCTTATGGGGTGAAAACTTGATTCTCCACCAATAAAAGATACTAGACAACTGAAAGTGGGTGAATTTTTCCCACCTGATAAATGACAGGTTAATATAGATAAATTGTAACACTTTATCCTGTCTCTAAAAACTACAAATGAAGATTTACAAGGTTGCCCAATATTTTAACATCAAGATAATGAAACAATCTGGTATAGTAAGATATTGAATGCACATGTTTTCTTGCCAAAATTTTGTATGAAACAGATTATTTACTATTTAATATTAAATACAATTGAAATGCACTTTAGCTAACTTGATTAGTGGTAAATTTGGAATTATACTTTGTCCGTTGCCAAATATAAGGCGCATTATTTTGTTGTTATTGTTGTTGTTGTTGTTGTTGTTAGATGCACGACTTTCACCATTAATATGTACTAAATTATATGGAACGGTAATATATAATTGGTATTGTTGGATTTGTCTTACAAAATTATTTTATTTCATATATCTTTATACTGATTTTATATACATATTAGAAATATTAATCATAATTAAAATTGTAATTCGACTAGAAAAAATTAGAGTGCCTTATATTTTTGGATGGTGGGAATATCACACTAGTGCGGATTGATACAAATGACAACGCGGAAAGATACATGTCCCATCACACAGGGTGAAAATAAAAAGTAAAGCGTGGGTGAAGAGGCATGCTAGAAATAGCTTGGCCGCCTCGGGACTACCCACATCGAAAACAAATATTTATGAACGACCGTTGACAATGTGGATCAGCACATGGGCTACGGGTATTTATACAGCCCTTTACCAATATGAAATAAATGGGCAATGCATATTTGTATTTGCCATTTTATGATGTAGCAGCGTGAAAAAAACTTTATCCCCCCCCCCCCCCCCCCCCCCCCCCCCCCCCCCCCCCCCCCCCCCCCCCCCCCCCCCCACCCACTCCCTCTAAACCGTACAGGCCACTCCATTCCCCAAACGATCCAGATGACTCATCGCCGGCTATTGCCACCAGCACCCTGCCCTGTCCGAGCCATACCGCCAAAGAGGACATTCGGCTAGTCCACAGCCCAACTTCCCTCACAATTGTACGGCGCCCGTCGCCCCTCCTGCACGCCATCACGTGCATATGTCCAATATCAGAATGAACTTGCTTGTCCCATGAAAGATTTATTGATCATACTTCTCCTACATGCATTTCTAAATCAGGGATCCATGTTTTCTAGGTCTGTATGGATATACCAAAACAGGTCACACCGGCAAGGCTTACTTTTGATTATTGCTCGTGTTTACTTAATTAGGAATTATTACATAATTTATTTTTTCTTATGTATTTTCTTTTATGTCCTTTAGGGCGAAGGAGGAGTCGACGATGATGCAAATAAAGCAAACAGATGAGCTCGGCCTGGTCTTCATCGTGTTGGTGTATTGAAGCCGGCGTCGTTGTTGTTTTTTTATTTTGTATATTTTCACATCGAAACCGGGTGTTTCTGATTTATTCATTGGTAATGTAGGTCACACGAAGGTGACAATTGTATTTTTTTTCACCATTGACCATGTTCACATGAGCAATGATTTATGAGTGGTTTTTGAGGTTGCCACATCAGTGACTAGAATGTGGTGATGGAACCGTAAAACCAATACGAAAGAAACATTTCACCCGTGTTGATAGTATCACTTTGTAGTAATAGTGTGAGCCTCTATCTCGAAAAAACAAAGGAATTATTTCATGTACAATCCGTAAGCATGGCAAAAACACCACTATTCCATTTATTTTGAAATAGTATCACATATATGCAGAAGATTCTAGGGCTACGTAGTTTTAGATGCAATGGAAGTGCAAAAGAACATTTTCTACTACTGCAAAAGACATGTATATCCATTCTCTACATGCATGATTTTCTTTGTAATTTTCGGAAGTTTGAAAGGCTATTGTTGGCAACTGTATAAATTTGAGTTCAGAATTATGTGCCGAGTTCTGAATATTCAGACTGATACCCAACAATGGGTATATTGCATCACAGCTCTACGGATCACCCCGGGCATGCCAATGTGAAGTTCTCAGTCTCTTTGACAACACCCAGCCCCGTTCTCATCAACATCCATTCCAGGGATCTGTGCGATCTTAATGCTACGCAAATTTAAAGGCCTTCCATCTTGATGGAGTTGTTCTCGGAGTAAATTTTAAGATAGCAGGGATTGCGAAACTATGTTGACCATGAGCTTGCCTGTTTCATATAATGATGGAACATCTCTATGGTTAGTCTTATCCATGGAGAACATTTTTTACTTCGTAAGGATGACCCAATAGCGCTATCTCCTGATTTGCAAAAAATAACAAGAAGTGCAATGAAGTGTCTCTTAGTGTGCATTACTGGCTAGCTAAAACTGTGTGCTGTTTATCTCTATTTATTAAGATGATCGATGATGAAAGTAATTATATGTCACTCTTGAATTTCCTTGGGCTATTTGTTTTCAAATATATATCTTCAAACCTGCTAACTAGTTCTGGATGTAAGTACCCGGATTTGTATCTAGGTAACTGAAAACAGTTAAGTGATTTACTTTGAAATGACCGTGGGTTAAATGAAAATGGAAAAACCTAACCCACCATCTTTTTTAGACAAGACAGGTGAAAATCACACCCATTACATCATGTTCATATCCCAAGTGGCATTTTTACACAGAATCTGATAGGTCAAAATGGCAATATAGATCTCGCAAAGAGAATTTTCTGGATTGTGCCCTAAACAGTATGTGGAAAAGTGTTCCCGTTTACCATACCTTTGAAGTCATGAGGGTTTTCACCAGACCACCATTTGCCCACAAAATCTTTAATTAGTGGAGCATCCATTTTCCAGGATAGATCGGTCGACACATTTGAACAAATTAAAGAGGCAAACGTCCACTCTTACCTCCTATAAGTAGCTTATCACATCACACTAACTTTGTTCTCTCTACTAGAGACAGTTGTACAAAGAGCACTGAGTTCAGCTGATTTGCACAGAATTATGTAAGTACCCCTTTTATTTCATTGGGAAGAGCCTTCTATATCCCTGCAGTTATTCTAACTATTTTTGTTTTTTCCGGTAAATACACTTAGTCGTAATGAAGCTCGGCGTGATCATGGTTCTTGGGCTGATTTTCATCAACTTATGCACCTGCATGCCAAGGGATGTTCCGAAGCATGATCACGGTCCAACCATGATGAAGAAGGAAGTGCGCAACCTGATGTCCGGCACCGATGGAAGGAACGGGCCTCCTAGCAACGACCACCAGTGCCCACTTGGGACCTACCCTAATTGCCAACGGATGTCTCAGAACACTCAAGAACCAGCACTGGATGTTGGAGGAAACTGAGGACAATATATGTATTATTGCATGATGGAGCATGAGAACGGAAGGACTGCCCCTAGTACCCTAACCGACATATAGCTTTTATCTCCACTGAGAGAGAATAATCGACATAAGATGTCAGGTGCATAGCGTTCTCTAGATGCATGGTACACTCCATCAAACTCTAGAATGTGTAAATGAGGTGGCGATATGTCACCCTTGAATAACATAGTTTCCAAAATATTCAATACAATTCACAGATGCGCCTATGTACATGCCGGGGAAGTAAAATTCTCGCACAAAATTTGAAGGAACAGGGCAGGGTATCAAAGGACTTGCTGCTAGGACGTCTGAATCACTCCCAGGGGCAACTGAGACAAGCTCTAGGCACTGCCGCCCCAGTTTCCTCCCATTCCTTCCCATCTCGCCTCCGCCGGAGAAACCTGACATGCAAAGGCTTCCTAGGAGGCGGCGGTGGGCTTGCCTCCTTGCACTATAGGAGCCTCGCAGCTGGCATGTTGCCGCAGCCCTAGACAGTGAGTGTATCAGCGGAGGCCGGATGCTGGGGGCACCCCGTTCTTCTCAGTGCGGGCCATGCCGGCTGCGGCTGAGGCAGCACCACGGCGGTCGTGGCGGTAGTTCGTGGCAACGACGATGCATCATCCTGATCTATGACGTGAGTCGCATCTGAGATGTTTTCGTGTGTGTCCAGGATGTTAACAGTCTCTATTGGGCGCAAAATCGGTGTTCTCGGATTATTGGTTGTCGCCGGATGGATGCATGGGTTTGGAGGGCGCTCGACATGGCTCGCGAACGCATTTGAGAGGATAGATTTGGCGACTGTACTCTTCTCTATGAGTGGGTTCGGCCTTTGTACGTGTTGATAGCAGCTGTCGCTAGCCGCTGCTCGGCAAAATGTGTTGCTCGAGCATGGTTCCATTTGTGTGGCTAGTGCATTGATGGATTGGCAAGTGTGGTAGAAGAGGGTGACTTTGGTTACGTGATGCTCTTTGAGTGTCGGGTCTTGATTTACATGGGTGAAAATCTAGGTTTGGCGTCCTTTGTTGAACCTGGCAATAGTGACACTCACTTGTTTAAGGTATTGTCGGTAGCTTGCCCTGAATTCTCTTTAGGGTGAAAATCCATTACCATGCATGGATCCAACGACATTGGAGTTGCTACACGTTCCCCCCCCCCCCCCCCCCCACCCCCGGGAGGCGTCATTGTTTTAGCCCATCTCTTGGTGTTTGATGTTATTTTTTAAAAATTATTTGGATGGGTGCATGTTTCATGTCTTGACTATCTCTAATATCATGTTGGTGCAGAGCCCACACTAGGACATTGGCTACACTGCATTGAACCACACCAAACTGCAACCGTGTGGAGCCTAGCTAGTCAAGAAAAAACCTCTCCCCTATCATTCCTATTCCATCACACCGACGAGCCAAGCAATAAGGGATTTTCGCTCGCATATAGACGAACCAACAAAGAGGAATCACTTTTATTATCAGATAATACAATATGATGCAATGCTCCGTACTGTATTCAGTCGGTTCAAAGGTCCATTTGAGCCGTTTTTTGGACACATAGTGGCTGGTCTAAGTCCCTAGACCTTTCACAAACGCACGAATTCAAGAGCGGATCAAGTAACGCGAGGGAAAGCATCCATGAACTCTAGAAATTCACTTTGACTTCCATGTGCATATGGTCCCTATAAAAAAAATCTTAGAATGTCAAAAAAATAAATCGGCGCATGCATCGCCACACTCTATGCGGGCGAGAAACCAATATTTGTGTGGCTTGTTTAGAAAAGACAAAAATATATCTTCTGAAAAGTTTTATTGCAGCATCAAAATTTAAATTTTTCATAGGACACAAAAAGTTGTTGTTTTGTGAAACCATTTTGTGAACACATAGGATACGAAGATGTACTTGTGAACATTTTTTTATAAATTCCTTTAACATTTTAAAAAATGTTTAAAATGTGTTTAAAATAAAGGGTGCATATGCACCCGGTAGTAGAAAACACCGCTCCCTGGTGACCTCCGCTTACAGTGTAGACCATCGTATAAAGGAAATAAGAAATCGTGGCTTGGTCCTTGAGGTGCCCAGAATCTCCAGGGACCTTCGATGCATTCTAGTGATTGGGCTAGCGGAAGGGGCCTAATTTTATTTCCGGCCTTCTACCCATGGATATAAAATCGTCGACACAAATTTCTTCACGTGGGCTGTGCCCGAAAATGGCCCAATCTGTTAGATGCGATGGAAACTGAATAATGAAGAATGACCATGGCAACTGTACCTCATTAGGAAACTTCAGAAATTTGTCTAAAAAAAGGAAACTTCAGAAATTGTGCCAAGACACGCTAGGGAGTTAAGTCATAAAAAGCCACACGAAATTCATATACATTCATTTGAGATGACGGGTATCACCAAGTTCGCATCTACACAATCCCTTTCTCGTTCGTTCAAAATCCACAAACAGATCCATATGGTCAACAACAGTAGTACTATACTACACATTTTTACAACTTGATAATTTTCCGTACTGGACTAATTAATGATATGGTTATGTTGATGTCCAGAGTCGCGCAACTAGAATTCCTAATGATTCTCTGTTATTGCAACTTGCCGTCACAATTGCAGATGACCAGTTCCCCTAACTACAATTTGCTATGTGTAGGTCTTCAAATGTGCTCATATTCCATCAGTCCATCACCTGTCATTCCTGCAACCGATCCTGCCATGGAATTTTTGCAACCACTTCATATTGTCGATTGATAATGCGTATCTGGTTGATCTTCTCAGTGCCGACGACAATCTACAAACAGTAACATAATACCACTGTAAGTGTATATCCACCGTGCGCCTATAAATATCACAATTTCGTCGCATAGAAAAATATCCGACTTGAAGCGGACTGAAGGAAAATTAAGCAAACACACCTTAGAACCGATCCATACGGTATCAATGTTACAAAAAAAAAAAAAATTTACTTGCAGCATTTTTCACATCATTTTCTCAATTTTTGTTTCCTCTACATGCAGATTTATACCACAACGTGTGAAAGCATGAAGGAAGTTAAAGTTCTTGTCTGCCTCCTGTTGGTGATCACATCGTCTGCTGCTGCTCCGGCGAGGAAGTTGGCCGGAGATGATGGCCAGCAGACAGGCCAAAATCAGATAAACAAGGAGGTGACCATTGACCGGAGGACGTCATCGGGCCCCGGTAACCATGTCTGCCCAAGAAGCATGTACCCCAATTGCCCACAAAGGTTGGAAAAGGCCGTTTCTAATGGTCGAGCTTGAATGAAAAACTAGCAGCCAATGACGGATCGAGAGATATTGCAGCAGAAGTTTTATATGTATAAAATAAGCTGCTGCTCTAACAGCAGAGCTAAATTACGGTACATGAATACTACTAGTATAAGCAGCCATAGATGCCAAATACATGGAGTATCAATAAAGGCATGATGTATTATGTATACATTCAGTTTGTATATCTATTATGTACAATTAAAGATGACTGCAAGTTCATAGTAGAATTGCATAGCCACCTCACATTGCACAGCACGAGCGTAAATTGCAGTCGAAAGAAATTCGGGAAGTCTACATACATTGCGCTTCTCCCCAAATTCATAAACTTGAGCACATAAAAGATGATCAAATTAGTTGCAATATAAATTTTATAATTTAGGTGCATTTACCAAAAAAAAATATCAATTGTTTTTGTCATTTTTTATTGTACAAAATAAATAACAAGAGATGCTAAGTACATATAACCACATAGATGTTTTGTTACAATAAGTGGTAAATGATCTATTATCCCAGAGTTTATTTTCTATATTAACATTCACGAACTTTCTGTGTCAGGGAACTCACAATATGCATATGAACCTATGTTTATATAATCTTATTTGTAAGGGTCCTTCTTTTAATCGGGGGAAAGGTCACTTGAGATTCTAGTGTTCTGGTTTCCACATATAGATTAATTTTGTATTGAGCTTATCACGAAAAAGGAAAAATGTGGATGCTTCGACATTCCTCGAAAAACTAACAAAATTGAATACAAATTAATAAATTCTCAAGAAACATACATATGAAAAAATTGACAATTCCTTATAACTATTATTACAACAAGAAACAAACTGATCACTGGGAGCAATCCCTCCGTGAGGCGCACATTGCCGCAGTTCGCGTGAACCATGCATAGCCCTTGGAACCGAACGCTCTCTGCCTCGCACTCAGCCGCATCTGAACACAACAAGTCGAACACTAAAATAGACATTAAATAAAGCATGCATGCCGATTGGTATATTTGTAAAGATATTTCTTACAGCACTACACCCTCCGTCCACATAAGACTGCACGTCTAGTGCCCAAACTTTTTCCGCAAAAGACTGTACATCTGCGCTTGTGCGATAATTTTGCATTTCACCCCTCCGTCTAGGCCTCGAGTAACGCCACGACAACAACCCAACAATCAATCATCACTCGTCCTGGTTCATCCCGCAAACGAACACCCAATCCTTGGCCTACGTAATGAATGTTATGGTGTGAAACGAAGCAGCTTCTCGACTGGTGGACCAGCGTAACTAATGGAAGGAGGAGTTTTTTTTTTTGCAAAATGCTTAATTTATCTTAGAAAATCCAGAAGTGCAGTCTTTTTGCGGACGGAGGTCTTGTTTCTGAGGTTTTAAGTATTTATTGTGTGACCATCGGATGAAAATGCTTGACTTAAATATCTATTGATAAGAACCTTTTGATTTGTTGTCTGTGAGTTTGATGGATAGCTATGATAACCAACTACATCTCCAGTTCTTATGCCTAAAAGTTGTTTAACTACGGCATAACTTTTATGTCCACGTGATACGTCTCAAACATATCTATAATTTTTGATGTTCCATGCTGATATTATACCAATTGTTACATGTTTTGCATCCACTTTATGTCACTTTTGTACATTTTTTGGGACTGACCTATTAACAAGATGCCGCAGTGCCAGTTCTGTTTTCCGCTGTTTTTGTATTTCAGAAAAGCTAGTCAGGAAATATTCTCAGAATTGGACGAAAATTTACGGAGGCACCTATTTTATCAGAAGACACATGGAGTCCAAAGGAGGGACGAAGAGGAGCCAGGAGGGCCCACACGCACCCTGGGCGCGGTCCCCCCTGGCGCGCCCTTGGGGCGTGTGGGCCCCTCGGGGCTCTCCAGCCGCCGCCCTTTCGCCTACTTATTAACCCCGATGCGAAAACCCTAAATACCCGAGTCATATTCCACGAAAAGTTCCAGATGCGCCGCCGTCGTCAACCCTAGCTCGGGAGGGTCCAGAACCTCTTCTCGGCACTCTGTCGGAGAGGGGAATCATCACCGGAGGGCTCTACATCACCATGCCTGCCTCCGGAGTGATGCGTGAGTAGTTCATCCTTGGACTACGGGTCCATAGCAGTAGCTAGATGGTTCTCTCTCCACTTTGTGCCATCATGTTTAGATCTTGTGAGCTGCCTATCATGATCAAGATCATCTTATTGTAATGCTACATGTTGTGTTTGCCGGGATCCGATGAATATTGAATACTATGTCAAGTTGATTATAAATCTATCTTATATGTTATTTATGATCTTGCATGCTTTCCGTTACTAGTAGATGCTTTGGCCAAATAGATGCTTGTAACTCCAAGAGGGAGTATTTATGCTAGATAGTGGGTTCAGTCTCTAGTAATCTGGGTGAGTGACAGCAACGCCTAAGGTTGTGGATGTGCTGTTGCTACTAGGGGTAACCTAACAATGCTATGTCCACAGTTATATGTATTTGTTTGCTTTACGCACATTACTTAATGCAATTATCCGTTGCTTGCAACTTAATACCGACGGGGAACACGGATGTCAACCTGAAAGTGGATTATTAGTCATAGATGTTGTTGGATAACGGTCTATATATTTTGTCGTAATGCCCAATTAAATATCATAGTAACCATCATGTCATATATATGCATTGTCATGCGCTCAATATTTGTCAATTGCCCAGCTATAATTTATTCACCCAGCATGTTAGTTATCTTTTATGGAGAGACACCACTAGTGAACTATGGACCCCCGGTCTATTCTTTTACATTGATTAAAGCACAAACTGCAAGCATTGTTCCTTTTCATTCTCTGCAATTAAATACTGTTTTCTACACCATACGTTTAATCCTTTGTTTTCAGCAAGCCGGTGAGATTGACAACCTCACTGTTTCGTTGGGGCAAACTAGTTTGATTGTGTTGTGTGCAGATTCCACGTTGGTGATCGAGTAACGGCGCCGCCAACAACCTTCTGAAGTGCTACTGCTCCTACTGGTTCGATAAACCTTGGTTTCATACTGAGGGAAAACTTGCTGCTGCACTGCTTCATACCTTCCTCTTGGGGTCTCCCAACGAACGTGTGTTTCACGTCATCAAGCCATTTTTCTGGCGCCGTTGCCGGGGAGACAGCAGACTTCTGCAAGGGGAGTTTCACGCTTCCAATCTCTTTACTTTGTTTTTGTCTTGCTTAGTTTATTTTATTTTATCTTGTTTTCTTTTAATTATAAAAAACAAAAAAAATAGTTATTTGCATTTTGATTATTTTCGGTTTTGTTTCCTGTTAGTTATCATGTCTGGCTCTGCTTATTATGTTTCGGTTCCTGAAGTTGAGGTTCGATCTTTTAAGCAACAAGGTGGAAAAAGTTTGAAAGATGCTTGGTATAGAATCAACGATGCTCATCGAAGGTGCACTAAAAAATATTCCACCATGATCCTGCTTAGAAATTTTTATGTTGGTATTACTAGTTGGTATAGGTATGTCTTGGACACTTTGACGGGAGGTAACTTTCTTGGTTGCGTTGGAAGCTAGTCATATTATTGAGAATTTAGTAGGAACACCACTCGTTAGTAACATTAAAAATGAGATTACCTTGGGAGATGTTATGATGAAGTTGGAGTCTATAGAGAAAAATTTGCCAAATCTCCTCGGTAGTACTAGCAAAGTTGATGAATCACTGGCAACCATTAATAAATTTTTTGCTGTTTTAGAAACTAGTACTATTCAAGATAATCAAAATCTTAGGATTGGTGAATTGGAGGAGGCTATGGATGCAATAAGTTCTACTTTTACTTCTTTTAAAACTAAAAGACAAAAGGCTTTTGTGGGGAAAGAGCAAAAATTTATGTATGTGCCAAAAGTTTCTAAACCAAAACCCACAGGTGTGTTTAAAAATGATAACGTGTTTAGTGAGACTGGGGGTGAACCACATAGTGGTCCATTTAAATTTTCTTCCCAGGAATTACATAAACTGAAAGATCATATTGTGACAAACCATGTTCTTGATGAAGCTTTTGATGAATTAGACCTTTCTACATTTGATAATACTTGATGCATGCTTTGTGCCTAGCTGAAAGGCGTTAAAGAAAAGCGCTTATGGGAGGCAACCCATTATTTTATTTTCTGCAATTTTTCTTTATTTGAGTGAAGGTGTTGTTTACTTCTGTAGCAACTCCTTTGTATCTTTACTTTTTCGCATTGTTGTGCCAAGAGTAGCCTCTAATGTTAAGACGATGCTAAATATTGATTGCTGCGCAGAAACAGATTTCTGCTGTTCACTGTATGAAATTCCTAAAATCACCAGATTGTTAATTAAATCTGAAAAATTTTGTGCGTAATCTTTATGAATGTTGAATCTTTCGTTAGTTTAAAGTTTTTCGATCTGAGCGTCGTAAGTGTCTCGAAATTTTTTGTCTTTACGGACTGTTCTGTTTTAGACAGATTATGTGATGACGTGAAACACACGTTCGTTGGGAGACCCCAAGAGGAAGGTATGATGTAGTCAGCAGCAAGTTTTCCCTCAGAAAGAAACCAAGGTTATCGAACCAGTAGGAGCAGCAACTCTTCAGAAGGTTGTCAACGGCGCCAGAAAAATAGCTGTCGCAGGGAGTCTGGACTGTTGACGTGAATCTGCACACAACACAATCAAACTACTTTGCCCAACGAAACAGTGAGGTTGTCAAGCTCACTGGCTTGCTGAAAACAAAGGATTAAACGTATGGTGTGGAAAATGAGTATTAAATTGCAGAGAATGAAAAAGGAACAGTTTGCAGTTTGTGGTTGTTTAATCAGTGTAAAAGAATGGACCGGGGTCCACAGTTCACTAGTGGTGTCTCTCCATAAAAGATAACTAACATGTTGGGTGAACAAATTACGGCTGGGCAATTGACGAATAGTGAGCGCATGACAATGCATATACATGACATGTTGACTACTATGATATTTAATTGGGCATTACGACATAATACATAGACCGCTATCCAACAGCATCTATGACTAATAATCCACCGCCGGGTTGTCATCCGAGTCCCCCGTTGGTATTAAGTTGCAAGCAACGGATAATTGCATTAAGTAAAGTGCGTAATGTAAACAAACACATATGCCCGTGGACAGAGCATCGTTAGGTTATCCCTAGTGGCAACAGCACATCCACAACCTTAGAACTTTCTGTCACTGTCCCAGGTTAAACGGAGACTTGAACCCACTATCTAGCATTAATACTCTCTCTTGGAGTTACAAGCATCTACTTGGCCAAATTATCTACGAGTAACGGAAAGCATGCAATATCTTAAATAACATATGAGATAGATTGATAATCAACTTGACATAATATTCAATATTCATCGGATCCCAGCAAACACAACATGTAGCATTAAAATAATATGATCTTGATCATGTAGGGCAGCTCACAAGATCTAAACATGATGGCACAAAGTGGAGAGACAACCATCTAGCTACTGCTATGGACCCGTAGTCCAAGGATGAACTACTCACGCATCACTCCGGAGGCAGGCATGGCGATGTAGAAGCCTCCGGTGACGATTCCCCTCTCCGGCAGGGTGTCGGGAAGAGGTTCTGAACCCTCCCGAGCTAGGGTTGACGACGGCGGCGTCTCTGTATCTTTTCGTGGATATTTACTCAGGTACTTAGGGTTTTCGCATCGGGGGGAATAAGTAGGCGAAAGGGCGGCGGCTGCGGACCCCCGAGGGGCCCACACCACCCTAGGGCGCGGCAGAGGGGGGCCCGCGCCCTAGGTGCGTGTGGCCTCCTGGTGACCCTCCTCTGCTGCTCCTTCGCTCCGTCAGGCGTGTTCTGGAAAAATAGGCACCCCCGTGTAGTTTCGTCCAATTCCGAAAATATTTCCAGACTAGCTTTTCTGGAATACAAAAACAGCAGAAAACAGGAATTGGCACTTCGGCATCTTGTTAATAGGTTAGTCCCAAAAAATGTATAAAAGTGATATAAAGTAGATGCAAAACATGTAGCAATTGGTATAAAACAAGCATGGAACATCAAAAATTATAGATACGTTTGAGACGTATCATTATGCCTTTTTATTTTGCATTCTCTCTTTTACTAGTGTTGAGTGAAATTCTTTTTTGGGTGGAAGAGCTTCAGATAACATCAGTGGCAGTAGCTAATGTTTAAAGTAACAAGTCATATTGCGTTTGTCGTGTCTCGTTGCACGGACACCGGGAGTATAGGATACCCCTTTTAGGTTCGGCACGGGGCGCGAAGGAGGCTGAGAATCGTCTTCTTGGGCGGAGTCTAGATCAAGCTCTCCTCTCCACGATCAAAGCATGCAACCAAAGGGACACAAGGAGCTACCCAGGTTCAGGCCGCCCGGAGGCTAAACGCCCTACTCCTGCATGTCTGGATTGATGAGTTCTTCATAGTGTGGCTTACAATGGAACCTCCCGGGCGGGATACCCGGAAGGGTTTTGGCCCGAGGTAGAAGAAGGACAGATCCTGACCCGGAGGAGATCACCTTCCTCTCTACCTCCGTAGCCCTAGTCTAGTCTTGCTCTGGTTCTAGCTTGTGTTCGTCCTTGGTTCGACCTCCCCTCCTCCGTGCCTTGGTCCTCCTTTTATAGGCTAAGGGGTTGCCACATGGTCACGTGAGGGGCGTGAGGGTCCTTCGGGGTGAAGGACCCTCCTCATCTAGTTTAGGGGGAGACGTGGCCTCTCCTCAGCCTAGCGTCTCCCTTGGGTTAGGTGGGAGCGTCCGCCTTGGGGGTGGATAGGAGCTGACACCACCACGGGGCGTGCTTCCCACCCGCGCTGCCTTCGCCTTGCTTCCCAAGTCTTCCATGGTGAGGTGGAGTGCTTATCCACTGGTACGTAGGAGGTACCCGGGAGGGAGCCTGGCCTCCTGCCGGGAACTCGGGCTCTCGGGTCCTTCCTGGCCTTCTTGCTTGATTCGGGGACCCGGAAGGTCCCCATGACCGGAGCTCTTAGTCGATGCAGGCCTTGCGTGTCTTGACGGTGAACCCGCCAGCTTGACTTGAGTCTTGGTCTTGTCCATCTTCAACTTGGGCCCACATGGGGTGGACCCACTTTGGCAGTACTAGGGGAACCCCATGTTCCACTGTTACGACAGTAGCCCCCGGGCATGGTCCCGGTGGCTCTTACTCCAGCTGCCGGGGCCATGGCCTAAAGATATGTCAAAGTGGGTCCCGGGTACCTGGTCTTCTCAGCTTCGCTTCATTGATGGTCTTGAAGGTCTTGGAGTTACTCCGCTCGGGGGAATAACTGCGAGGGCCCCCTCGATTCCCACTAACGGAGGAAACGAGGAGACGCGTGGCAGAGGCACTGCCGCGGCTATAAAAGCGAGGCGCACCCCTAGCCTCTTCGGTCATCTTCTTCCTTGGTCCAACTCCAGGCCTCCCCACAAGCTGCCAGCGCCAATGGCGAGAGCGAAGAGAGGACTTGGACACCCTCGTACTTCTTCAGCTGCTGCGGAGAGTGGCCCCTCCGCTCGTGGTCGAGGTGTTCCGCGAGGTCGTGGGATTCGCGGTCGCGGCGGCCGTGGAGGCCGCGGCACCGCTGCCCCTCTTCCTAGGAGCATGGTTCATACCAGCTTCGCGCCATTCGAGTTCGCCGTGGATCTGAACCGCAGGCCTCGCAGCCGGCTTCTCTTGCCGGATTCCTTCGCGATGGCGACGGAGGACATCGGACCCTCCTAGGCCATGGCGGAGCGCACCGCTGACGGCGCCCTGCTTCCGGGTCCGGGGTGGAAGTCGTTCTCCCGTGCCCGCCGCCTGTCCAGGGGCAGTGTTGGTGTTCCGGTACGACGGAGATGCTACGCTCTCCGTGAAGATCTTCGGTGTCGATGGCGGACGCGTGGAGTGCTGCATGGAGAGCAGCAGCGGCAGCTCGAGCTCCTACGACGAGGATGAAGATGAGGAAAACTCATCTGACATCAAGGTCGAGGGGAGCTCGTCTTCCTGAAGGCGAGGAGCTTCGGACGGGCGCCATGGAGATCTCGTTGACCTCCTCCTTGGCGGCCTTGACGTCGTATTTCTGGAAGTAGCGTCTTCCATTGTACGGCGGTGCTCCTTGTTCGGGGGAGCCAACCTTTTTGTTGTAAAAAAGATCGTCCCCTTGTAGTCCTTGTAAATGAAGAAGATCTTGTTTTCCTCCTTGTCTTCGTGTCGCGTCCGTGTGAATGAGAACGAGTTTTTTGCAAAACGCGCTCCCATTACTGCAGCAGCCGTAGCGTCAAGGGGTAGGTGGAGCGTGGGAGGCCTATAAAAGACCATCCAGACTCCACCCCTTCGCCACATCTTCTCGCCTTGCTCCGCTCCTCTTCTTCCTTTGCCTCCCTCGTCCCGCAGAACAATGTCCGGCGAAGCAGAGAGGGCCTTGTCCGATGTGTCGACGGCGGAATCCGTCTTTCGAGGAGCGGCGGAGGCACCCAGCGAAGCTGGAGCCCGAGCCACTGACGGCGAGGTTGCGTCCCGTCCTTCTGCTGCCCAGAACGTTGCTCGCCTGGCGGCCGTCTCTGGTCCTGTTGCCAAGAAGAGGCAAGGATTAGGGCAGTAAGGAGGACGCACCTGTGGTCCATCCTGAAGGAAAGGACTGCCGGTATTCCGGAGCTGTCCTTGGTTGTGGCTGAACTCGAGGCCATTGAGCAGGTTCACTGCTTGCTCTTCTCCATGATTCCGCCTTCTCTTCTTGGGTGGCCTTGATCTTGATCTGGATTTTTGCAGGCCGAGAGTCAGTCCGTAGGCGAACTGGCGGACGGAATCTTCCGTCTCTTTGGCCCTGGAGCGCCCTGGTCGGCAGAAGGTGGTCGAGCTCTTCGACGCGCCTGACAAGATTCTGCACGCGTGTCATCTTTTCACCCAGGCGTCCCCGGAGAGAAGAGTGCACCCGGCAGGCAATAAAACAGAAAGACAGAGCTGCACAGCCAGGAGCCCTGAGCTGGCCTTAGTAGCATAGGCTAGATATGTATCCAGGAAAAGCTTCGACTGAATGTAATCCAGAATTGTAAACTCAGAATGTAAGTTCAGATGAATGCAATCCTAGGGCTCAACTCCCGGGGTCATTTCCCAAACCTCCTTTGCACTAACGCGCCGTCAAGTTTTCTGAGGAGATCTCTTAGGTGACAAGTGCTCTGACCGCCCGCACCGTAGCAGCACCCCTAAGAGCACTATGCCTTCCGGGAGTCCACTCCACAGCCACGGGTACTAGGCCAGAAGGGAAATCTGACCGTTCGCCGGGGAGGACGCATTACCCCCGCAAAGGTTCTCATCAACTGTCAAGCATGCGCAGGTTGGTGGTATATTGACTCCGAGCGAGATATTATGCCTAGAATGCCAGATGCACATGCAAAGACTTAGCTGGTTTTTGCCGTGTCCTTGATCTACTCTGTCCTTCCCGGGTATCCAGCTCCTGAGCCGCTCTTCAGCATCCATTCCTGTCCCGGGAGAGGCGCTACACACAACACACTTTCAGTAGGAAAAGAATGGACCCTCCCTTACATGTCGTGAAAGTGTTTCATCCGGAGCAACCCGCAAGCAAAGTTGAATGTGCATTTCTGTGTTTAGGTTCTTTAAAACACAGCACTGCCCGTTCCACTTCTTACCGCGGCAGTACGGCACGATCAGGTGGCAGCGCCTACTGATAGGCTGCTCGCGCTCGACCTGTCAGCCACCGGCACCATGTCAGCCCCCTGCTTGGGGGTTGTTACGGATAACACACTTCACGACAACAAGAGAGGCTCACGGAATTGAAAAACTTATCTTTTATTCCTTGGCGACGATTCTTACACCCTTATACAGAACACTAGCCCCTTGGGCGTGCTTAGTTGACTCGAACTATCTGCGATTCATGTTCGTATTCAGGGGTAGAATTTCCGGAGATTCTCGATGTTCCAGGCGTTGCCCTCCGGCCTGCCTTTCTCGTCCTCCAGATAAACAGCTCCGGGTCTCAGGGTATGCGTCACCCGATAAGGTCCTTCCCACTTGGAGGACAGCTTGTTCATGTTATCAAGCTTCTGCTTCTTGCGGAGAACCAGGTCTCCGGGTTCCAGTACCCGTGAACGGATATGGCGATCATGATAGCGGCGGAGCCCTTGCTGGTATCGAGCAGATCGTAAGGAAGCTCGGCACCGCACCTCTTCCAGGAAGTTGATGTCATCAATCCTCCTCTCAGCTTGTGCGTCTTCATCATAGGCAAGTACCCGGGGGGATCCATGCCTGAGCTCTGTTGGCAAGACGGCTTCTGCTCCATAGACAAGGAAGAATGGTGTTTCTTGAGTGGCTCTGCTTGGTGTGGTTCTGAGGGACCACAAGACACTTGGTAGATGCTCAATCCAGTTCTTGCCCTTGTCTTCTAACTTGTCAAAGGCCTTGGTCTTCAAACCCTTTAGGACCTCCGCATTGGCTCGCTCCACTTGCCCATTGCACCTTGGGTAGGACACCGAGGCAAACACACCTTGATTCCCAGCTCTTCACAGAAGTTGAGGAAGGATCGGCTTGTGAACTGAGAGCCATTGTCCGTTATGATTCTGTTGGGTACTCCGAAGCGGTACACGATCCCTTCAATGAACTTGATGGCTGCTTGAGCTGTCTGTCTTGGTACTGGCATCACTTCCACCCACTTTGTGAACTTGTCGATGGCCACGAAAAGGTATTCATGGCCCCCGACAGACTTCGGTATCTTTCCCACGATGTCCAGCCCCCAGACCGCGAACGGCCAGGAGATTGGAATTGGCTGCAGAGCTTGCGCCGGCTGATGTATGTTCTTCGCATAGTATTGGCAGGCTTCACAGGTCTTGACTAGCTGCTCCGCATCACTGAGGACTGTTGGCCAGTAGAACCCGTGACGAAAACTTTACCCGCCAGTGATCTTGATGCCACATGACTTGAACATGTGCCTTCGTGGATGTCCCGTAGCAGTACTTGGCCTTGTTCTTGAGGGATGCAGCGGAGCTTGACTCCGTTGTCCCGTCGCCGGTAGAGCTCGCCGTCGATCATGACGTAGAGCTTGGCTTGACGAGCCACCCGCTCGGCGTCGTGATCGTCCTCCGGGAGGGCGTGCTCCATGATGTACTTGACGATGTCCCGGGCCCAGGGTGGGTGGGTCCTTCCACCGGTAGCACCATCCGACGGAAAGAAAGCATAGCTTCCTCCGCTGGAGGGGCTGCCGGGTCTTGAGCTTCTGGGCTGGCTACCCGTGTTGTCGAGGTAGAAGGGTCG
Source organism: Poa pratensis (assembly GCA_947311845.1). Taxonomy (NCBI): domain Eukaryota; kingdom Viridiplantae; phylum Streptophyta; class Magnoliopsida; order Poales; family Poaceae; genus Poa; species Poa pratensis. The sequence continues at coordinate 38,418,691 of CAMZMU010000102.1, forward strand.
CCAGCCCCCGGCGCAGATCTTGTCGCGAGCCTCTCGGGCGGGATCGAAGGTCGCCTGAGGACCTCGATGTAGATCCCGGGAGGCACTGGTTCTTGCTTGGACGCCACCTGCGATAGCTCATCCGCGGCCGTGTTTTCTCCCCGTGGGACGTACACAGCCCGGAAGTTGTCGAAGCGCCGCTGCAGCTTCCAGACCTCTTCAACGTATGGTGCCATCTGAGGGCACGCGTACTCCTTGTTCACTTGTTTGATGACTAGCTGAGAGTCACCCTTGACGACGATCTTGTTGATGCCGAGGCCGATGGCAGCACGAAGTCCTGCGAGCAGGCCCTCGTACTCCGCCGTGTTGTTGGAGATGTTCCCTTGGTAGTGCATCTGGACGACGTACTTCAGCCGGTCCCCGGTTGGTGAGGTTAGGACAACCCCAGCACCTCCTTTCCCCTTGGTGTAGGAGCCGTCGAAGTGCATGATCCAGGCGCTAGGATCTTCCTTCCCGGGGAGGCAGGTTTCCTCTTCCGGGTCGTCGAACGCCGTCTCGGTCCACTCGGCCGTGAAATCCGCCAGCGCCTGACTCTTGATGTTGTCCGTGTGCTCGAACTTGAGACCGAAACCTTGAAGCTCCATGGCCCACCATGATATGCGACCAGTGGCAAGTGGGTTCTCCAGGGGGCTTCTTAGGTTGTACTTGGACACCACCGTGATGGGATGGCTTTGGAAGTACGGCCTCATCTTGCGGGAGGCAATGAGGATTGCCAGCAGCAGCTTCTGCATCATGGGGTACCGCTCCCGGGCGTCGCGCAGCACTGCGCTGACGAAGTAGACCGGGTGCTGCACCTTGCGGGTCGCCGAGTCCTGAGAGGGCTCGGCTTCCCCCTCGTCGATCTTGGGGTGGGGACGATGTAGCCCCCGGCGAAGTCTCGTCGGAGGGAGATTCTCCATTCCCGACGGGATCCGCGTCGCTTGGTGAAGGTGCAGTGACGCCAGGATCATGAGACCCCTGGTCACCCGGCAGCCTTTTCTTGCACGGTTGCCCGGAAGAGAGTTCCCGGGTCGCTTGCCCTTGATCTTGCTTGACTTCTTCGGAGGAGCGTCACGCTCTACCACGAGCACAGCGCTGATCACCTGGTTGGTGGCAGCAATGTACAGTAGTAGGGGCTCCTTCTCTTCTGGTGCCACGAGGATTGGTGGCGAGGCGAGGTAGCGCTTGAGGGACTGCAGGGCTTCCTCGGCCTCGGAGGTCCACTCCACGGGGCCTGACTTCTTGAGCAGCCTGAAGAACGGTAAGGCCCGCTCCCCAAGCCTTGAGATGAAGCGCCCGAGTGCAGTGATGCACCCGTTGAGGCGCTGTACGTCCTTGACCCGCCGGGGCGCCTCCATGCGCTCGATTGCCTTGATTTTGTCCGGATTCGCCTCGATCCCTCGGTGAGAGACCAGGAAACCCAGCAGCTTGCCGGAGGGGACCCCGAACACGCACTTGTCGGGGTTGAGCTTGAAGTTGACCCGGCGGAGGTTCTCGAAGGTCTCGTGCAGGTCTTGGATGAGGGAGTCCTTGTACCGGGTCTTGACCACGATGTCGTCGATGTACGCTTCGACGTTGCGGCCCAGCTGCGACCCAAGGCATGCTTGCATTGCGCGCTGGAAGGTAGCGCCGGCTTTCGGAGGCCAAAAGGCATCCGGGTGTAGCAGTAGCAGCCCTTGGGAGTGATGAAGGCCGTCTTCTCTTGGTCCTCGAGTGACATCATGATCTGGTGGTACCCGGAAAAGGCATCCAGAAACACAGCAGCTCGCACCCGGCCGTGGAATCCACGATCATGTCGATCCGCGGCAGGGGGAAAGGGTCCTTGGGACAGGCCTTATTCAGGTCTGTGAAGTCGATGCAGAGTCTCCACTTGAAGGTCATGGGTTTCGGTACCACCACGGGGTTGGCCACCCAGCTTGGGTGGGGAACCGACCGGATGACACCAGCTTCTATCAACTTGTCCACCTCGGCGATGATGAATTCCAGCTTTTCCTTGCTTTGGTTCCGGAGAACCTGCTTCACGGGGCGAGCCCCCGGATTGACCGCCAATTTGTGCTCGATCACCTCCCTTGGTACGCCGGGTAAACCTGATGCCTCCCACGCGAAGACGTCAGAGTTTTCCCGAAGGAAGGCGACGAGCGCGCTTTCCTATTTGTCGGTGAGGCGGGCGCCGATGGTGATGGAGCGAACTCCGTCGCTGGTTAGCGCCACCTTCTTGGTCAGCTGCGGATCGCCATGGAATGGCGCCTTCTTGGGTGGAGTAGATGTGGAGCCCCCGGGGTGCCCTTCGCCCCCGGGGAGAGCCCCATCATCATCCTCCTGTACACCTTGAGGGATGTCCGCCGTGGTTGCCACCGTCTGGTTCAGCTGGTGAACGCAGTAGATAGCATCGTCGATGTCGGCCTGACCTTGATCACGCCCCACGGCGCCGGAATCTTCAGCATGTTGTAGGCGAAGTGGGAGACGGCCATGAACTTGGCCAGAGCAGGTCTGCCAAGTATGCCGTTGTACGGTAGCGGAGTGTCGGCGATGTCGAAGACGATTTCCTCGGTGCGGAAGTTCTTGGAGTCGCCGAAGGTGACCGGAAGGGTGATCTTCCCGAGGGGTCGAGTAACACTTCCGTTCACGCCTTGGAACACCCCAGTGTCTTGTAGGCGAGACAGGGGGATTTGAAGGACAGCCAGGACCTTCGCCGTCAGCAGGTTGAGGCTGGAGCCTCCGTCGACCAGCATCTTGGTGACCTTGTAGTTGTGGATGACGGGCGACACGATCAGCGGCAGGGTCCCGACCCCGGCAGTGTTTGCAGGGTGGTCTTCTGGGTCGAAGGTGATGACTTGACTAGACCAGTCCAGGGGCTTGGACGGAGCAGAAGCAACCGCGTTCAGCTCCCGGACAAGTCTCTTGCAGGCGCCGTTGGAGGGAGGCAGAGAAGACCCTCCGTGGATGCACCCGACAACTCCGTGACTTCTTGATACTTGCCGCCGTTGCCTCCTTGGGGAGCCGGAGCTTCCCCGTTGCCGACGTGGGCGGCCTCCGGAGTGTTGTACCCGCGACCACCTTGACCGCCGCGTCCTCCTCCACGGCCCCCGCGGCCACCGCCTCGGTACCATCCACGGCCGCCTCCGCCTTGGCGACCCGTGGGACAGTCACGAGCGATGTGCCCGGCAGTGCCGCAGTTGTAGCAACCGTCTTGACTGACCCCATCAGCTCGGCGTTGCTCCGGACGGCGAGGTTCTTGAGCATGCGGCAGTCCTTGAGCAAGTGGTTGCCTTCTGGATGGATGTGGCACCAGGGATCACCTTCACCTTCTTCCTCGGAAGTCGGCGCGGGCTTGGTCTTCTTCGGAAGAGGCTCGGTGACGAAGATCCGCTTGTCGGGTCCAGGGTCCCGCTTCTTGTTCTTGCTGGAGCGGCCTTGTCCTCGGGTTCATCCTCCCCGGGGAACTTGGCTCCTTCTTCAGCTCGAGCGCACCGGTCTGCAAGCTCCCAGAGCTTACGAGCAGACTCGACGCGATGGATGCTCAGCTTCTCGCGCATCTTGGGGTTGCGGACGTTGGCGTGGAAGGACTGGATCACCAACTCCTCCTTGATGCACGGGATGGTGTTCATCTTCTGGGTGAAGCGCTGGATGAACTTGCGGAGAGTTTCACCCGGCAACTGCTTGAAGTCGTGGAGATCACTGGGAGCCCCCGGGCGCTCGTACCCGCCTTGGAAAGCCCCCAGAAACTGCTCCTTCAGTGCCCGCCAGGAACGGATGGAGCACTTGGGAAGGTTGAGAAGCCAAGTCTGGGCATCTCCCTTCAGGGCCAACGGGAACCAGTTGGCCATCATGACCTCGTCGGCCCCGGCAACCATCGCAGCAAGAGAGTAGATCTGCAGAAAGTCCCGGGGGTTCGTGGTGCCGTCGTAGCGGAGAACGTCGATCTTGAATTTCTTGGGCCAGTTGAAGTGGCGGAACTCGGGAGCGAGGGCGAGGCAGCCTTCGGCGAGGTCGATGCCCCGATCTTCCCGGCGGTGACGTTCTCGGCGACGCTCGATGCGGGTGCGCATATCCTCGTTCTGACGGCTGTTGAGCTCGTCACGAAGATCTGGGTTGCGCGAGGTAGACGACCCGATGGAGATGGCCTCGCCGTGATCGCGGTTTAGCCGATCAGCCATCGGTGGCGCGGTGCGAGGAGGCGCCGTCTTGGCTTGACGTTCACCACGAGGCTGGCCTCGCGGATCACGTGTTTTGTCTTGTGCTGCTCCGGGGTTGTCGACGGTGGGAGCTTGAGTGGGTTCGACCCACGGACCACCATCGGCGAAGTCGAGGAGCCTCTCGACGCGAGTCCTCCATTCTTGGTAGACCTTGGGGTCGCCGCTGCTTGGAGGGAACTGCATCAGTGCCTTGGCAGCGACTAGAGCATCATGGCGAGCTTGCACGTCCGAAGGCGAGTGCGCGGAGGTCTTGCTCTTGGATGCTCGTGGATCCCCGCTGGGGCGAACGCCGTGGTTCCCTCCTCCAGCGGTGGGCTCCTTGCCGGTGCCGTTGCAGACGCTCTTCTCCCCTGAGCGAGGAGGAGGCATGGTGGCGCCCTTTGGAGCCGCCGCTCCGCCAGGGCCGTTGTCCTTGTCGCGACCGTCCACTTCGTCCGGCGCCACCCTCTCCATGGGAGGCGGGGACGGAGAGCGCTCCGCCGTGCGCCAGCAGCACGACGTTCAGCTGAAGCTTGGTGCGTGAGGGAGAGACCGGCTTGGACGCCGCAGGATCTCCCTTCTTCCTTGGAGGCATGCTTGACGAAGAACTTGCCGATGAACTTGATGAAGATGAATCCAGCACTTGCGCCCCCTACCTGGCGCGCCAGATGTCGTGTCTCGTTGCACGGACACCGGGAGTATAGGATACCCCCTTTTAGGTTCGGCACGGGGCGCGAAGGAGGCTGAGAATCGTCTTCTTGGGCGGAGTCTAGATCAAGCTCTCCTCTCCACGATCAAAGCATGCAACCAAAGGGACACAAGGAGCTACCCAGGTTCAGGCCGCCCGGAGGCTAAAAGCCCTACTCCTGCATGTCTGGATTGATGAGTTCTTCATAGTGTGGCTTACAATGGAACCTCCCGGCAGGGTACCCGGAAGGGTTTTGGCGAGGTAGAAGAAGGACAGATCCTGACCCGGAGGAGATCACCTTCCTCTCTACCTCGCAGCCCTAGTCTAGTCTTGCTCTGGTTCTAGCTTGTGTTCGTCCTTGGTTCGACCTCCCCCTCCTCCGTGCCTTGGTCCTCCTTTTATAGGCTAAGGGGTTGCCACAGGGTCACGTGAGGGGCGTGAGGGACCTTCGGGGTGAAGGACCCTCCTCATCTAGTTTAGGGGGAGACGTGGCCTCTCCTCAGCCTAGCGTCTCCTTGGGTTAGGTGGGAGCGTCCGCCTTGGGGTGGACAGGAGCTGACACCACCACGGGCGTGCTTCCCCCCGCGCTGCCTTCGCCTTGCTTCCCAAGTCTTCCGTGGTGAGGTGGAGTGCTTATCCACAGGACGTAGGAGTACCCGGAGGGAGCCTGGCCTCCTGCCGGGAACTCGGGCTCTCGGGTCCTTCCTGGCCTTCTTGCTTGATTCGGGGACCCGGAAGGTCCCCAGGACCGGAGCCCTTAGTCGATGCAGGCCTTGCGTGTCTTGACGGTGAACCCGCCAGCTTGACTTGAGTCTTGGTCTTGTCCATCTTCATCTTGGGCCCACATGGGGTGGACCCACTTTGGCAGTACTAGGGGAACCCCATGTTCCACTGTGTCGACAACGTCTTTATAGAAAATGTGAGTTTTTGATTATGCACTAACCCTCTAATGAGAATTACTTTGAGTTTGGTGTGACGGAAGTTTTCAAGGGTCAAGAGAGAAGAATGATATAATAGGATCAAGAAGAGTGAAGAGTTTAAGCTTGGGGAGGCTCCCATGGATCTCCCCAGCATATTTCAAGAAGACTCAAGCGTCTAAGCTTGGGGATGCCCAAGGCATCCCCTTCTTCATCGGCAAAATTATCAGGTCATCTCTAGTGAAACTATATTTTTATTCTTTCACATCATATGTGTTGTTCTTGGAGCGTCTGTGTGCTTTTATTTTCAGTATTTTTATTTTCATTTTGTAATCAACTTGATTGGACCCTAGCATTCTTGATTGGGAGAGAGATACACTCCGCTTTTTCATGAGAATACTCATATTCTTCACTTATATTTGTTGAGTATTCATATCTAGCGCTGTTCAGCTTTTAGCTCTTGTTTTCATGTATCTCTTGTCAGAGCTATTAGTTTTTTTAAAAGAAAGTACTCTCTTGCTTCACTTATACTTGTTTGGAGAGTTACTGAAATAAATTGATTGGTGTTTGGTTTGAACAGAAAATGTTGCATGTGGTAAATGGTATAATGAAAAAAACTTGCATATTCTTGTAGATCACTAATTTGGATAATTTGATACTTGTCAATTGTTTTGAGTTCACGGGTAGATCATGATTAAACTTTTGCATCATGTAAGTTAAGCCCATTAGTGAAGAACTACCGTAAAGCTTGTTGAAATTTGGTTTGCATGAGTGGTATCTCTAAGGTCTAGATATTTTCTAATAAAAGGATTTGGTTAACAAGGAAGGCGGTGTGAAGTTTTATAATGTTTGCAATATGTTTGTCATGTAAAACTTGGTGTACTAGTTGATATTCTTGTTTGCTTACATAACCTTGCTAGCCTAAACCTGTACTGAGAGGGAATGCTTCTCGTGCATCCAAATCCTTGAGCCAAAATCCATGCCATTTGTGTCCACCATAACTACCTATATGTGGTATTTCCTTGCCACTCCAAGTAAATTTTTCATGTGCTACCTTTAAATTATTCAAAACTATTAATTATTATTCCTTTTTTGTCAATGTTTACTAGCTCATGAGGAAGTAGTGGGTTATTCTTTATTCAACTTGTCAAACAGTCTTTACACCTGGACTAGTGGCATATACATCCGCTTATCCAATAATTTTGCAAAAAGAGCTGGCAACGGGGTGCCCAGTCCCAATTAATTACAACTTTAACCGCTTAATTCTCTTCACATTTTTGCCCTGATTTATCAGTCAAGCAATGACAAACAGTGAAATACCAGCATGTGTAAACAAAAGAGAAAGAGGGATGATCTGTCTTACTGGTAGAAATAACGTACTTCATGGGAGCCGCTCTTAAAAGTCTGTTTGATAGGGAGAATACTGTTTTCATCCGCTATCATTCGTTGACAATTAACAAACACCTCTCAAAATTTAATTTTTACTCTCTATATGATTTCAAAAACTAAAAAGCTCTAGCACATGATTTAATCACTGCGTCCCTCTGCGAAGAGCCTTTCTTTTACTTTTATGTTGATTCAGTTTTCCTATTCTTTCTATCTTCCATAAGCAAACACTAGTGTCAACTTTGTTACAACATTTGTTATATGCTATACATTGGAATTATTATATTGCTTTGTGTTGACAATATCCATGAGATAAATATGTTGAAAGTTGAAGCAAATGCTGAAACTTAAATCTTCCCTTGTGTTGATTAAATACCTTTTGTTAGAATATATTGCTTTATGAGTTAACTCTTATGTGAACCTGTGGATGCATTGTCTCCAAAGTATTATTCATGAAAAAGTTTAGCTTGTGTGATTTAATCGTTTACTCATTATCTATTTGGCAGCAAACTATAGACCATTGACTTGGATCACTTCATTCATTTACATGTGCCTTACAATATTATATGACCAAGATTATGATGGTAGCATGTCACCTAAAAAATTATATTGTTTTATCGTTTACCTAATCGAGGACGAGCAGGAACTAAGCTTGGGGATGCTGATACGTCTCAAATGTATCTATAATTTTTGATGTTCCATGCTGATATTATACCAATTGTTACATGTTTTGCATCCACTTTATGTCACTTTTATACATTTTTTGGTACTAACCTATTAACAAGATGCCGCAGTGCCAGTTCCTATTTTCTGCTGTTTTTGTATTTCAGAAAAGCTAGTCAGGAAATATTCTCGGAATTGGACGAAAATTTACGGAGGCACCTATTTTATCAGAAGACACATGGAGTCCAAAGGAAGGACGAAGAGGAGCCAGGAGGGCCCCACAAGCACCCTGGGCGCGGGTCCCCCCTGGCGCGCCTAGGGGCGTGTGGGCCCCTCGGGGCTCTCCAGCCGCCGCCATTTCGCCTACTTATTCCCCCGATACGAAAACCCTAAATACCCGAGTCATATTCCACGAAAAGTTCCAGAGGCGCCACCGTCGTCAACCCTAGCTCTGGAGGGTCCAGAACCTCTTCCCGGCACTCTGCCGGAGAGGATAATCATCACCGGAGGGTTCTACATCACCATGCCTGCCTCCGGAGTGATGCGTGAGTAGTTCATCCTTGGACTACGGGTCCATAGCAGTAGCTAGATGGTTGTCTCTCCACTTTGTGGTATCATGTTTAGATCTTGTGAGCTGCCTATCATGGTCAAGATCATCTTATTGTAATGCTACATGTTGTGTTTGTTAGGATCCGATGAATATTGAATACTATGTCAAGTTGATTATCAATCTATCTTATATGTTATTTATGATCTTGCATGCTTTCCGTTACTAGTAGATGCTTTGGCCAAGTAGATGCTTGTAACTCTAAGAGAGAGTATTTATGCTAGATAGTGGGTTCAGTCTCCAGTAATCTGGGCGAGTGACAGCAACGCCTAAGGTTGTGGATGTGCTGTTGCTAGTAGGGGTAACCTAACAATGCTATGTCCACGGTCATATGTATTTGTTTACTTTACGCACATTACTTAATGCAATTATCCGTTGCTTGCAACTTAATACCGACGGGGAACACGGATGTCAACCTGAAGGTGGATTATTAGTCATAGATGTTGTTGGATAACGGTCTATGTATTTTGTCGTAATACCCAATTAAATATCATAGTAACCATTATGTCATATATATGCATTGTCATGCGCTCAATATTTGTCAATTGCCCAGCTGTAATTTGTTCACCCAGCTTGTTAGTTATGTTTTATGGAGAGACACCACTAGTGAACTGTGGACCTTGGTCCATTCTTTTACATTTATTCTCTGCAATTAAATACTGTTTTCATTCTCTGCAATTAAATACTGTTTTCCACACCATACGTTTAATCCTTTGTTTTCAGCAAGCCGGTGAGATTGACAACCTCACTATTTCGTTGGGGTAAAGTAGTTTGCTTGTGTTGTGTGCAGATTCCACGTTGGTGATCGAGTAACGGCGCCACCACCAACCTTCTGAAGTGCTACTGCTCCTACTGGTTCGATAAACCTTGGTTTCATACTGAGGGAAAACTTGCTGCTGCACTGATTCATGCCTTCCTCTTGGGGTCTCCCAACGAACGTGTGTTTCACGTCATCACCACGGTCTAACTAAGCGCAATCATATATCTTATAGGAATCAATGTGGAGGATATGCTGAACGGTATGCTCATCACGTTGACAAATATCCAGCCTACCAGGGTGGCCCAAGAGTGGCAAAGCCTTCCGCCTTTACCGGGTGGCCTAGTGGGCTGAAGCGCAAGGGAAGCTTAAAGCCGGCTTAACGAAGACCAAGACGAAGGCCAGGACTCGTCCGCCTTATGGAGCAAGTTAGATCATGAGGCCGTGTTAGTCTAGGTCTCCTTATTAGAGTCGGTTAGGTCTTTCCTTGTAAGAGAAGGCACGGCGCCTATATAATCCGGCCTCCTCAAAGTCTTAGGGCTACGCTTTACAACCCTTATTGTAACCTGTACACATATTCGTCTTAGTGAATTATAGCAGCACGTAGGATCTCGCCGCCGTTGTGAGATCCGAAGCTGGGTAAAACCTTGTGTGCAATCCCGTCACCGGATCCCTCCACGTTCTTACCCAGCTTCTACCCGTGGCGTATGGCTCCCTACATCAGGCCTGCGTTAGCAATACCTCGACAATAAAAAAATTATCATGACAATTATAGTGCAAGATCTGATGTAACAGCAGGAAATTTGTAGTATGATATGGCTAAATCTCCGACACAAAAGAAGTACCCTATGATAATTCTAGTATATTCAGCACGTGAGAAGTAATTTTTAGTATTAAAATGTACATTTCATACAATGATGCAACCAACAAATATACATCTGAAATTACGCAGTCCGCCCATATAGAAGATTGGATCTTCAACGTTTACACGGAAATTTCCGGGATACTGAAGAAAACATTCAAAACCCTTTAGGAGTATAAGTAAAATCATCACTAACTAGAGCAACCCTAAAATTTATTCATGTCGTGAGTCGTGACTGCATATACAGGGAAACCATAATATGTGTGCCTAGTGTTCTGAAAATACCACCATAATGCTTGCCTGTGGCGAGAACGAGCAACAAGAGGACGACGACGTCAGGGAAGAACTTGCATCATGACTCCATTATTAATAGGTGACTGTCAACTACACACTTCTCTGGGGTTGTTAAAATCTGAATGACATGTTTGAAAGCATGTGCCGAGGTTAAGGTTATTATGAACCCTGGGCAACGGCCTGCATACCTGGCAGCCTGCCATGCATTGGCAGTGCATAATTCAGCACCACAAGAATGTATTAGGCAATATTTAGAACAATCTAAAAATAGGGTTAGAAGTGCACGACCACACCATGCTGATGTTATGCCAGGAAGTGCATAATTCAGCATGTCAGACTAATACATATGTAAGTATCTGATAGTATTAGCTATAAACCAGAAGCTGCGACGTGTGATACTATCGCTAAATGTTCTCTATCAAGTAGTAATGCATAGTGGTGAAAATGAGGCCGTTTGTTCTATCATGGAGAGTTTGTTGCCTACGGTTGGCACGGTATAACACGTTTAATTCGAGTAGATGGACATGCATGGACATTTTAGGGAGCACGTTCGCCATCAATCCGTCGACACCCCAGCCTGGCGCTGCGGCGGTTCATGTTCTATTCTGTATAGTTTCAGATCGAAACCGGGAGTTTCTAATTTTTATTCATTGGTCATGTAGGTCACTAAGGTGACGGTTGTAGTTTTTTCACCATTGACCATGTTTATGAGTAGTTTTTGAGGTTGCCACATCAGTGACAAGAATGTGGTGACGGAATCCTAAAACAATTATCAAAGATACATTTCACCAGCGTTCATAGTATCAGTTTGTAGTAATGTGATCCTCTATCCCGAAAGAACCAAAGTTATTATTTCATGTACAATCCGTAAGCATGGCAAAACACCACTATTCCATTAGTTTTGAAACAGTATCACATATATGGAGATTCTAGCGAGATCCCTCCCAACACCGGCTCCCTCGAGTACCTCAGCCTGCAATGCAATGGAGCATGGTCAGAGGCATGAATCCAAGCTGGCACTAGTATCCAAAAACAAAGAGAAATATGATCAGACCAGTAACCAACGACCACACATCACATACATGGAAACACGTTGTGTATATACTCAACGAGATCAAGTCAAGAGTTAAGGACAACCACTAGATCGAGTAGCTCACCTAATAAGGCTGACTAGTGTCACTCACATCAGCAATCAATACTAGACCATACAACCATAAGTTCATGTCTAAAAACGGATCATGCTTAATAGGAGATAAGATATCATGGAATCCATGATTCTGAACATGATATATATTTTGCCAATCACTAGAAGCCTGCTGCCTTGTAAGAATGCAGACTTTATTGACAAGAACACTCCAAATAAAGGACAAAGGATGGAGACAGACAAAGCAACCTTCTCTGCAGCTGCATGCTCTGAAGACTGCTCAGTTCACCGGTAACAGCACGGAAATAAACCCTGAAAATAAGTAAGAAGCTTAACATAAGGCGGTTACTTGCTTAACATATATAAATATAACAAGAAAGAGCAGCATCAGCATAAGCATGCAGCTGCATAACAACTGCCCACGTACAAAGGAAAGGGTGAACCGTTGTCATCCGGCAAGCATAACAAATAACTAATAATCCTTGGATTAGAGATTTCAGGGTATGTTGGTACGAGATAATCCTGCCTGGGAATGATCAGCACTGTGCCGTCACAAACATAACAAACAGTATCACATATATGTAATTTTAGATGTGTACCTTGAAAGTGCAGAAGCTGAATTGCTACTACTGCAAAAAAAAATACATACGGACTCGGTTTTTTATAATCCAAGATAAAATAATATTTCTAAGTTAAATATGACAAAAATCACAGACTTAGGTATGGGGTATAAATTATCTTGTAAATTATCATAACCATTTACGCATATTTCCAAACTATGCACGGATCACGGATGGTCATATTTAAGTTCAAATTTTGTAACTTAGCTAGTGTGCCGTCTAGATCATTTTTCATTTTTGTAAATATAGGCAGCTAACTGTCATCTTTATATGCAGATTCATGTATCAATTGTCTACATGCATGATTTTCTTTGTAATGTTTAAAAGTTTGAAAGGTGATTTTTGGCAACTGTTTAAATTTGAGTTCATATTTATGTGCCCAGTTCTGAATATTCAGACTGATATCCAACAATGGGTACATAATATCACAGCTCTACGGACTTGAACCCATCACCCCGGGCATGCCAATGTCAAGGTCTTCTCAGTCTCTTTGGCACCACCCTGCCTCGTTCTCATCAATATCCACTCCAGGGATTTATGCGATCTTAAGGCTGCTACCCAAATTTTAAGGCCCTCAATCTTGATGGAATTGTTCTCGGTGCAAAATTTATGATAACAGGGATCGCGAAACTACGTTTGACCATGAGCTTGCCTATTTTCATATATTGATGGAACATGTCGATTGTTAGTCTTATCCATGGGAGTGTATTTTTAAGTTTGTAAGGATGACCCAATAACGCTATCTCCTGGTTCGTATAAAAATAACAAGAAGTGCAATGATGTGTCTCTTAGTGTGCATTACTGGCTAGCTAGTGTTGTTTATCTCTATTTATTAAGATGATCGATGCGACGAAAGTAATTATATGTCACTCTTGCATTTCCTTAGGCTATTTATCTTCAAAACTATATCTTCAAACCTGCTGACAAGATCTAGATGTAAGGTATACACTCAGCCGTCTGTAAAACAAACCACATAGGAATTTAGACGACGTGGAAGAAAGAGAAAACGAAAACCGCCCGAGTCCGTCTGTAGAATTCCCGTACAAATCGCTGCCTACCGATGGCCTTTTTCCCGCTGTATGCATAGCGTCGCACATCGTGGGCTCGGGTGGTTGGACGGGTCTCGTGTTCTTCTCCACAAAATGAATCTTCTGTGTGTACTGTCTATACCAGAGTCTGTAGTTGACATGGACGCATGCTACAGACACGGCTGCCGTCTAAACCATTGTTCATGCCCTAAGTACCCGGATCCAGGTAAGTGAAAACAGTTTAGTGATTTACTTTGAAAATGACCATGGGTTAAATGACAATGGAGAAACCTAATCCACCATCTTTTTAGACAAGACATGTGAAAATCACACCCCCATTACATCATTGCTCAAATCTCAAGTGGCATTTTTACACTGGATATGATAGGTCAAAACGGCAAAATAGATTTCGCAAAGTAAATTTTCTAGGTTGTGCCCTAAACAGTTCGTGGAAAAGTGTTTTTGTTTACCTTACCTTTGAAGTCATGAGGGAAGTAGTTTTCACCCCACCACCATTTGCCCATAAATTTTTTAATTGGTGGAGAAACCATTTTCCAGGATAGACCGATCGACATATTTGAACAAACTAAAGAGGCAAACGTCCACTCTTACCTCCTATAAGTAGCTTATCACATCACACTAATTGTGTTCTCTCTAGTCTCTACTAAAGACAGTTGTACAAAAACCACCGAGTTCAACTGATTTGCACAGAATTTTGTAAGTACCTCTTTTATTTCATTTGGAAGAGCCTTCTATCCCTTCAGTTATCCTAATTATTTTTCTTATTTTCCGTAAATACACTTAGTCGTAATGAAGCTTGGCGTGATCATGGTCGTTGGGCTGATTTTCATCAACTTATGCACCTGCATGCCAAGGGATGTTCCCAAGCATGATCACGGTCCAACCCTGGTGAAGAAGGAAGTGCGCAACCTGATGTCCGACACTGATGGAAGGAACGGGCCTCCTAGCAACGACCACCAATGCCCACTTGGGACCTACCCTAATTGCCAACGGATGTCTCAGAACACTCAAGAACCAGCACTGGATGCTGGAGGAAACTGAGGATAATATATGTATTGCATGATGGAGCATGAGAAGGAAAGGACTACCCCTAGTACCCTAACCGACATATAGCTTTTATCTCCACCGAGAGAGAATAATCGACATAAGATATCAGGTGCATAGCGTTCTCTAGATGCATGGTACACTCCATCAGACTCTAGAATGTGTAAATGGTGTGGCGATATGTCACCCCTGAATAACATGTTTTCCAAAATATTCATTACAACTCACAGATGCGCTTATGTTGATTCAATTGTAAACGCTTCATCCCGTCGCCCCCCGCGGGCGACCGGGCGACCCACCCTCCCAGCGCCCCGTCCTCCTCCTCTCCTCCTCCCTCGCCGTCGCCGCCGGTGTGCGCCGCCGGCCCAAGCCCCGGTGGTGCCGGCGGCAGCGGGACGTTCTCTCCCTCCGCGCTCGACGGGCTGGACGGGGCGGTTCAGTTCTATGCGACGGTGCTTCTCGAGCGGATCTCGGACGGCGAGCTTATGGCAATGGCGGACGACGGGGAGGATGGAGGTGCCGGTGGAGGGCCGCGGTGGTGCTGGGTGACCTGCGGCGACCGCGGCCGTGGGGCTGGGCGACGGTGGCTGGATCCAGGCTTTGGACCTAGATCTGGACAGCCTGGCAGGCCTGCGGTCCTTCCTGTGCGTGTAGGGCGGCTGTGGATGGCACGGAGGCGCCGTGCCCGTCTTGCTTCCCTCCGCTGCCCACCCTCCCTCGGCCGGTCGCGCTTGTGTTGTTTGGGCACGCGGGACTAGCGCCTCTACTGCTCCTGTTCCTGCTAAGTGGCCCGTAGTGACGGAGATGGCAGCAATGATGCCGCGTCTGTCTGCAGCGTGGCGGCGAGAGCTTCACGGGCCTGTCTGGGTCCGGCCGAACCTAGGAGCCGATCTTGAGGGCAGCGGCAGTGGCGGCCTACGTGCAGCAACATGATGGCGGGGACTTTACGAGCCCCCAGGTCTCGGTCGGGCTTGCGCGGCCTGGTGTGTCCTTGCTTGTCCGGTCGGCACCCGCCGATGGCGGTGGAAGACGTCCTCCAGGTGGCTGTGTTGCTGACGCCCTACGGCTCCAATGGTCTGGTGTGTTCTTGTCGTTACATCCGGTCAGCTACCGTCTACGACGGTGGAGGTTGCTCCCTCCCGCGTGGTTGTGATACTGCCGGACCTTGTCTACTGCTGCTTCTTGGTGGGTTGTCTGGCCTTGCAACTCTTGCCATGGTGAGACCGACGATGGTGACTCAAGACCGTGGGGGCGTACGTTGGTGGATGGCAAGATTGGTGGAGTGCTACAGCTTGTCTGGGATGTGGTTTTTTGGGGGTCGGGAGAAATCCTTATCGTTTTGGCACGGACGCGGTGACGCTTTCGAGTGTTATCCTCCCTTCCTGAAGGGCGTCGGGTGTACCTCTTCCCCACTCCTCGGAGCGTACCAGAGGAAACCCTAGGATCAATCCGGGTAGCAGCGTTGTCGTCGTCGCTTTCCTTCTTGGAGGTGCTGTGTGGTACGCGGCGACAGAGCGCTATGATAGTGGTGGGAATACACCGGAGAGGACGCAGCGCTTGCGAGTCACTTTCGTTTTTGTTGATCCGCCGATGTCGGCTTAGTTTTTTCTTCTTTTTTTCCCTTTCTTTTCTTTTGGGCTTGATTGTGCTGTTTGCCCCAGCGGTGGACTCAAAGTAGTTTCGGGTGGTTGTTATATTAATATAGCGGGGCGAAAGCCTATTTCGAGATGCGCTTATGTACATGCCGGGGAAGTAAAATTGTCCATCAAAATTTGAAGGAACAGAGCAGGTCTCAAAGGACCTGCTGCTAGGACGTGGTCTGAATCACTCCCAGGGGCAACCGAGACAAGCTCTAGCCACTGCCGCCCCAGTTTCTTCTCATTCCTTCCCATCGCGCCTCAGCCGGAGAAACCTGACATGCAAAGGCTTCCTTGGAGGCGGTGGTGAGTTTGCCTCCTTTGAACTATAGGAGCCCTCGCAGCTGGCATGTTGCCGCAGCCCTGGACGGTGCATGTATCATCGGAGGCCGGACGCTGGGGACGGCACCGTTCTTCTCAGTGGCCCGCTGTGGCTGCGGAGGCAGCACCACGGCGGTCGTGGCGGTAGTTCGTGGCGACGACGACGATGCATCTTCCTGATTTATGGCAGGACGAGATTTGCAGCCTCGCTTGGCGGGCTCAATCCTGTCAGACGTGAGTCGCATTTGAGATGTTGCGTGTGTGTCGGTAATTAGTTTCCCTTGGTGGTGTGTCACCAGGATGGGATGTTAACTGTCTGGGTTGGATCGGATCTCGAGTCACGAGGGTGTAAATCTAGGCCTCGCCTCCTTTGTTGAACCTGGCAATGGCGACACTCACTTGTTCAAGGTATCGTCCGTAGCTTGCCCCTGAATTTCTCTAGGGTGAAAAATCCATTACCATGCCTCGGTAGCTGGATTCATGACGTTGGATTTGCGGCACGTTCCTCTCGATTGGAGGCGTCATTGTTGTAGCACATATCTTGATGCTTGATGTTGTTGTTTACTGGACCTATTCTTGTTTTTTTAATAATTTGGATGGGTGCATCTTTGATGTCTTGACTATCTCCAATAGTATCATGTTGGTGCAGAGCCCTTACTAGGGCATTGGCTACATTGTATTGAACCACACCAAACTGCAACCGTGGAGCCTAGATAAGAAAAATCCATTCCATCACGCTGACGAGCCAAACATGTAGGACGTTTTTCTGGCATGAGACGAACCAAGAAGAGGAATCGATTTTCTTATCGGATAATACAATATGATGCGATGTGGTTCAAAAGTCCATTTTTGCCGCTTTTTGGACACCCAGTGGCTGGTCTAAGTCTCTAGAACTTCTACAAACGCAAAAGCATATGTGAACTCTATAAATTCATTTTGTATCCCATGTGCATATGCTCCCTATAACAAACAAAGATATTTTGGAATGTCAAAAATTCGAAAACAATTCGGAGCATACATCCTCACACTCTATGTGCAAACGTCAGGTTTCAGGAGAAACCAATACTTTGTATGGCTTGTTTACAACAGACAAAAATATGTCTTGTGAAAAGTTTTATTTTAGCACCAAAATTTGTCCTTTTAACAGAGCCCAGTTTTATTTCCGGCCTTCTACCCATGGATATGAAATCGACGACACAAAACTTTGCACGTGGGCTGTGCCCCAAAATGGCCCAATCTGTTAGATACGATGGAAACTGAAGAATAGAGATGGCGACTGTACCTCATTAGGAAATTTCAGAAATTTTGCCAAGACGCTCGGGAGTTAAGTCATAAAAAGCCACAAGAAATTCATATACATTCATGTGAGATGATGCACATCACCAAGTTCGCATCTACACAATGCCTTTCTCCTTCGTTCAAAATCCCCTAACAGATCGAAATGCCAAACAACAATAGTATACTACACATTTATACAAATTGATATAATTTTATATACTGAATTAACGACATGGTTATGTTGATGTCCAGAGTCGTGCAACTAGAACACCTAATGATTCTCTGTTATTGCAACTTGCCGTCACAATTGCAGAGGACCAGTTCCCCTAACTACAATTTGCTATGTATAGGTCTTCAAATGTGCTCATATTCCATATTTCCATCAGTCCATCACCTGTCATTTCTGCAACCGATCCTGCCAAGGAATTCTTGCAACCACTTCATATTGTCGATTGATAATGCCTATCTGGTTGATCTTCTTAGTGCCGACGACGATCTACACACAGTAACATAATACCACTGTGAGTGTATATCCACGGCGCGCCTATAAGTATCACAATTCCGTCGCATAGAAAAATATCTGACTTGAAGCAGACCGAAGAAAAATTAAGCAAACACACCTCAATCGATCCTTACGGTATCGACGTTGCATTTTTTTTTGTTACTTGCAGCATTTTTCACATCATTTTCTCAATTTTTGTTTCCTCTACATGCAGATTTATACCACAACGTGTGAAAGCATGAAGGCAGTTGCAGTTCTTGTCTGCCTCCTGTTGGTGATCACATCGTCTGTTGCTGCTCCGGCGAGGAAGTTGGCCGGAGATGATGGCCCGCAGACAGGCCAAAATCAGATAAACAAGGAGGTGACCATTGACGGGAGGCCGTCATCGGGCTACGGTGACCATGCCTGCCCAAGAAGCATGTTCCCCGCTTGCTCACAAAGGTTGGAAAAGGTCGTTTCTAAAGGTCGTGCTTGAATGAAAAATCAGCTGCCAATGACGGATCGAGAGATACTGCAGCAGAAGTTTTATATGTATAAAATAAGCTGATGCTCTAACACCAGAAAAATCGTCCATTTTCGCTAAATTACGGTACATGAATACTACTAGTATAAGTAACCATAGATGCCAAATACATGGCGTATCTGTAGCGTACCTGCACTTAGAAAATGGCAAGATACCTGTGTATAGTGCAAACTCCTGGATCGTTTCATTTGCACACACAGTTTAAGATGAATATCACAACATTGTATCATTATTACACGAATGATCCAGACTTGGTAAAATAAAGTTCATTACAACTTGCATAGCATAAAGCTAGCTTGATAGAGTAAAGCAGCGGAAAAATTATTCATCATGGAGTCCTCATCCTTAGCATGTGCCACAGGCGAAAACATGTTGGTTGCAGACTCGAAACCCTTAACGAAACTCACTCGTCGTCAGAACAATCTGCAACAAATAAAATTTTGCAACAGAGTGGGTCAGAACCATTAAAAATGGATCTGGCAAGTGACACTATGTGGACACTTAATGGAATAACTCTATAGCCTATATGCATATTTGGCTGGTGGAGTTCAAGGCTATTTTGCATAAAAGCCAATTTTGCCTAACACTTTGTAAAACATTTTCTTCAAAAGTTGGAGACGGTATGGTATAAGACCATAGTCTCATCTACCCTTGTTCACCATCAAGTTTTACTTTCGAAATTGGAATGATGAAGCCTCCGTTGAATCCTTGATCAGCTGCTCAAATTGTCCGTAACCGGGGACACGGCTAAGTACTTAGTTTTTAACTCTGCAGAGGTTGTGCACTTTCACCATTAGACCCAACAAACCCAAACTATCCTCAAGCACTCAATTTGTGCTCAGGAAAAGGAGAGAGTTGAGACGAGACTTTTCAGAAGCATTTCCTCATCCCATGCCGCCTTGACCCGTTCCCATTCTAACCATCTACCACCACCTGTCAAGACGGGACGAGTCCACGCAACTTAATCCATCAAGTCAGAGCCCATATGACTAATGGTTGCACGGTAAGCAATCTTCACTTAGAGAAACATTGGCCCCTTAATACCCTGGGTGGCAACCACAAGTGACCATCCCTTAGAGGTCACCCCTAAGAGATGACACTCAACCTTTCCATCATCTTTTCATAACCAAGTCCACCCAGGTGATAAATTACTTAGTAGAATTTAGCTTTAAAGAAAACACATTTGCATAGCATCCAATAATCTACTAAGTTATCAAAAGGGATTCTAGACACAACTAGAGTAAAGGTATGGTGGGTTTAGCATATAGCTATAATACTATCCAACACATGCATATAAGAAATACACTAAGTAATGCATATAAAATACTTAGGAAAACTTCATGGGGGTGTGCCACTTGCCTTGGCAAACAGTAGTGTAGTAGTAGCAGTTGCAACCGCTTTCGTCTCTCTCCGGAATTTCTAACAAGTCAAACAAACCACAAATAAACATACAATCATAAATGCAACTCTTAGAAAAATGATGATGTGCATGCGATGCAGGATGATACAAAGAGTTATGGTATGCAAGACAAGCAAATAATTAAGGAAGGAGACATAAACTAACTTAATCCAAATGGCTAAGGCAAGGTCAAGCTCAAAGTAAACTTGATCAAACAACTTGACAAAAGTTGTAAGGCTATTCTAAGTCTTCACAAGTTTGGTCTTCAATTAATCTTCAACCCCTTTGTAGCTTCATTGTTATTCAATGGTCTTCAATTAGCACTGTTAGGGACTTAGTCTTAAACACCTAGGATTTGGTCTATGTCCAAAGTGAGACAAAACTTAGAAAGAAAGCAAAGATAGAAATAAAGTAGTTGGTCTTCCAAGAATCTTCTCCTTGCTTCCTTGTAGCTTTCCTTGATGCGATGACTTCATTGCACTTTGTAGACTTGATGGTTCTGAAGACTTGATGATGTTGGCAGCATCATGGTTGGTCTTGATTGTAGAATATTTACGAGGAAGGAGTTTTGGCTCCCGGGAGCATATGCTCCCGGTATTTTCAAAAAAAATTCAAAATTTGAAAACTCATAAAAAAAATCTGAAAAAAATCATTCACGTACCTGACTACGGTACGCACCACCGTATTTTTTTTCGCGCCGAAATGACATCGTACGCGCGCTGTACAAAAATGACAAATTTCCTGTCAGAAAATGGGATTCAAATTTTGAATTTCTGACAGGAAATTTGTCATTTTTGTACAGGTCGCGTGCGTTGTCATTTCGGCGCGAAAAAAATACGGTGGTGCGTACCGTAGTCAGGTACGTGCATGATTTTTTTCAGATTTTTTTGATGAGTTTTCAAATTTTGAAATTTTTTTGGATCTACCGGGAGCATATGAGCCCGAGCTCCATTGTGAATTTCCGAATATTTACCAAGAAGTTTAAGAGAAGAAGGAAGAAAAGAGAGGAAGGGAAGGAAGACTTGGAAAATGTTGCTGGTTGGTCTTCATGAACTTCCTCTTGATTTCTTCTTAGTCCTTTCTTCTTGGAGATTCTTCTGGAGTCTTGTTTTCATGTTAAGTCCTTCTTTGTTTACCACTAATTTCTAACTTAGTGGTTTTTGACTAGGAGAGTCAAAAGAGCCAACATGCATCCTCAAAATTTCTAAGGAGGAAGTCATGTAAGAGGTACCAAATATTACTAAGGATTTAATATGCATGCCATGCTTATGAAAATGCTCTAAGTTAATGCAAGACAAACAAGATGGTCCAAAATGACAAGGACCAAGTCACAACATGTGATTCGAAATTTCCACTAAGGAAATAAAGGTTAAGACAACAAGTCAAAAATAATCCTAAGGAAAAGTAAACTAATTAAGAGGTGCTAGATTTTGCTAAGGAAAGTATTCTAGCAGAAGTTTGAAATAAATTCTAAGGA
The DNA here is from genome assembly GCA_947311845.1 of Poa pratensis. Classification (NCBI taxonomy): domain Eukaryota; kingdom Viridiplantae; phylum Streptophyta; class Magnoliopsida; order Poales; family Poaceae; genus Poa; species Poa pratensis. The sequence goes on from CAMZMU010000102.1 coordinate 38,440,052, forward strand.
TAAAACTTGTCAACTATTATAACTTAGCAAAATAACCAATCAACTAAGTTTTTTTTTTTTCCTAAAGTGCTAAATTTTTCTAAGGAAAGGATTTAGCTTTTTAGATAAGGGTGGAGAATTTTTCTAAGGAAAAGTGTTATCAAATTTTACCCAAATATTTTCTAAGGAAGAAATAACACTTTGGTGGAAAAGGTGAAATATTTCTAAGTTATTTTCCATCTAACATGATCATAATGACTTAGCTAAATTTTCCTTTCGAAAATAATGTGGAGAACACTTTTAATATAATTTACTTATTAAAATAACACCTAAAAAGCAATAAAAACAAATATACATAATAAAACATAGGAAAACAATTATACAAAAATAATAGATTAAACCTACGGCGAAAACATAGGCATACAAAACTATAGCAAAAGAGTTTGCTCAAAAATCTATTTTTAAACTCAAATTATAGTCAAATTACTATTTAAACCACTTTTAAAAATTATCCAAATTAATTTTGACAAAACCTCAAAATAAGTATACCAAAAGTTTCTACACGTCCTAAGGTTTCCAAAAATATAAAGTTTGCAAAATTTGGCCGAGCCAATAAAAAGTAGTGATAGATCTAATCTACAGGGACCTATCTGCAAAACCGCCAATTAAAAAGAAAACAGAGAAATCCTTCTCCACGCTGGCGCTGACGAGGCATTGACCGCTGACGGGGCGCTGACTGGGCTGCTGACGGAGATGCTGACTGAGCGTCGACGTGGCGGCCTCTGATTCGCCGATACCTCTTCGCACGGACGGATCTAACAGGATCCGTTGGATCTAGATCCAACGACCCAGATCGCATTGACCATAAACTAGCGGCGCTTCTCGCCGGACTTACGCCGGTGACCTACATCTACGGTGGCGCCATCGCCGGCGTGCGAGGAGACGGAGAACACGAGGGGGACGGGAATCACAGGGCATACCACGGGATGAAGAAGTTCGAGGCGAAGACGAAGGCGTGGTCGCGGATCGCGGGCGTGCTCTGCTTCTCCCTCCAGTGCTCGCTGGAGTAGAGGACGGCGGCGGCGAGCTCCTGTCGATCAAGCTCCGCCTGATTCTGTGCACGAAAATTCACGGGACAAGATCAGGGATGTGCACAAGGAAGAATTACGAAGAAAGGAGGGGATGGGAGAGCTCGGGGTGTCCTGTACTCGCCGGTATTTGAAGAACACGACGGCGGCCGTGGCGGCGCTCCGTGGATGATCTCGAGCAGCCTGGGGGCTCTCGGGTTTCGGTTTCTGGGGCAAAAGAGAGAGGAGGTCGTGGTGTTTATATGGGGCAGAGGGCTCGGGAGAATCGCGAGCAAATCCTAACGAATTTGATCCGGAATCGATTAGGGTTTCGGTGTTGTTTTCTTGCACGGGAGGTTGAAGACGCGTGACGTCATGGCTGGCGTCATGGGCGGGGCCCGCATGTCGGTGAGATAGAGGGGAGAAACTGGGCTGGGCTGCTGTACGCTGCGCGTGCGAGAGAGAGATAGTGGGCTTGGCCCATTTAACTAGGCTGCGCATTTTTTTCTTCCAGAAAACGTTTTTTTTCCTTTTCTGTTTTATTCAAAATCAAATAACTTTTGAATTTTAAATCCAAAATAATTCAAACCATTTTCAATAATTTTGTAAAAACAAACTCTTTGATCTGCAGCCTTTAAATATCATTTTCCAAAACATTTTATTATCTAAATTTTGAAATGAGTTTAAATGGATTTTGGACATAATAATGCCATTTTAAATCTATAGGGTTTTTATGAATTCCTTTTGAAATATAATTTAACCCAAGGTCAAATATAACTAATTTGATTTATCTCACTCAATAAAATAATTTTGTATAAAACATAAGTAGTTTTTAAAAAAGGTTTTGATAAATCAAAATGATTTCAAAACTCATTTTAGAAATCCAAATAAATATTTTTCTTCAAAAGTAAAACTATAAAACTTGAGGATATACCTAAACTATTCACAATCAACACACCTTTTCAAATAGAAATCATTTTGATTTCCAAACTAGGTTTTTAATAAACAATATGGCACTTAATGTCAAATTTAAAATAGGTTTTTAAAACAATCAAATGTGGCTTAAGTAAAAGTTAAATACCACAAGATATATATTTGCAAAGATAAATATTTCAACAGATACAAACAAATCAGAAGCAAACATCAACAGGACAATACTTAAAGTTAAAAGAAGTATGGAGCATAAATGCTCTACTAATATATTTTCTTAAATATGTTTTCAAGTGGAAATTTATTTCCCACTTTTTAAATAACCAAAAGCAAACAATGCAAGATGATGATGAATGCATGCATGAATTTTCTTTTCAAAGAAAAATACATAATAGTTTTCAAAAGTTTTAAATTTTTCTGATTTTTCAGCTTTTTGAAAACTTGGGATGTTACAGTATCAATAAATTCATGATGTATTACGTATACATTTAGATTGTATATCTATTATGTACAATTAAGGATGACTGCAAGTTCATTGTAGAATTTGCATAGCCACCTCATATTGCACAGGGCGAGCCTAAATTGCAGTCGAAAGGCATACGGGAAAGTCTAGATCCATTACGCTCCTCTGCAAATTCATAGACTTGAGAGCACATAACAGATTATCAAATTTGTTGCAAATATAAATTTGTAATTTTGGTGCATTTACAATAAAAAATGGTCATTTTTTACTGTACGAAATAAATAACAAGAGATGTTAAGCACATAGTACCACATAGATGTTTTTATATTTATTTTTAAAATAAGTGGTAAATGTTCATATTATCCCCAGAGTTTCTTTTCAATATTAACATTCACGAACTTTCTGAGTCCGGAAACTCACAATGTGCATATGAACCTAAGTTTAGATAATCTTGTTTGTAAGAGTCCTTCTTCTAATAGGGGAAAATGTCACTTCAGATTCTAGTGTTCTGGTTTCCACGTAAAGATTAACTTTGTATTGAATTTACACACGGAGAAGGAAAAATGTGGATCCTTCTACGTTCCTCCAAAAACTAAAAAAATTGAATACAAAATTAAGAAAATCCCGAGAAACGTACATATGAAAAAAATTGACAATCCCTTATAATTATTATTACAACAAGAAATAAACCGATCACCGGGAACAATGAAAAGTTAAAAAGGAGAAAGAAAGATACATATATGATCTAACGAACACTTGCATTCATGGACCATACATTTGTGCTCAAAGAAACAAAAAATTAAATCCTTCATTTTAGCTGAGAGATCACGATGCGGCAAACCTGAAACTCATTATATTCACTGACAGATGTAACTCAAACTATGTGAACAGAAAATCCATGACCATGAGTACGGTCATAGTCCATCCAATTATCCAAATGCTGTCTAACATTCCTTATTGCACAAGCACTTCCTCTTCCAGCTGGAGCATCTGCCGCCTGTGAATCCCTCCGTGAGGCACACATTGCCGCAGTTCGCGTGAACCATGCATAGCCCCTGGAACCGACCGCTCTCTGCCTCGCACTCAGCCGCCTGTGTTGGCACCACCTCTGAACATATCAAGTCGAATATTAAAATAGACATTATCGTATATTTGTATAGATTTTTTTAACATACTATAATATCTTGTTTCTGTGGTTTTAAATATTTTTGTGTGATTCCATCAGGTGAAATTGCTTGACTTAAATATCTATTGACTAAAAAAAAAAGACAACAGCCGTTTGATTAACTGTCTGTTAGTTACATGGATAGCTATGATAACCAACTACATCACCAGTTCTAATGCCTAAAAGCTGTTTAACCACGGCATAAATTCTCATGTCCACGGTCTAACTAAGCGCAAACATATATCTTAAGGAATCAAAAAATCTTTATGACAATTATAGTGCAAAATCTGATGTAACAGCAGGAAATTTGTAGTATGATAAGGCTAAATCTCAGACACAAAATAAGTATTGTATGATAATTCAGGTATATTAAGTATGTGAAAAGTAATTTGTAGTATGATAAGGCTAAATCTCATACACAAAAGAAGTACTGAATGATAATTCAGGTATATTAAGTATGTGAAAAAGTAATTTGTAGTATTGAAATGTATTTCATCCAATGATACAACCAACAAATATACAATTGAAATTACGCAGTCCACGCATATATATAGAAGGTCTTCAACTTTTACACGGAAATTTTAGGGGTTACTGAAGAAAACATTCATATCCCTTTTGGAGTAGTTAAAATCATCACTAACTAGAGCCACCCTAAAATGTGTGCCTGTTGTGACTGCATAAAAGGGTAAACCATAATATGTGTGCCTAGTGTTCTGAAAATATCACCATAATGCTTACATGTGGCGACAACGAGCATAAAGAGGACGACGACAACAGGGAAGAACTTGCATGATGACTCCATTATTAATAGGTGACTGCCAACTACACAATTCTCTGGGGTTGTTAAAATCTGAATGACATGTTTGAAAGCATGTGCCGAGCTTAAGGTTATTATGAACGCTTGGGCAACGGCCTACATGCCTGGCAGTCTGCCATGCATTGGCAGTGCATAATTCAGCACCACAAAGAATGTCTTAGGCAATATTTTGAACAATCTACAAATAGGGTTATAAGTGCACGACCACCATGCTGATGTTATGCGAGGAAGTGCATAATTCAGCATCTCAGACTAATACATATGTAAGTATCTGATAGTATTAGCTATAAACCAGAAGCTGCGACGTGTGATACTATCGCTAAATGTTCTCTATCAAGTAGCAATGCATAGTGGTGAAAATGAGGTCGTTTGTTCTATCATGGAGAGTTTGTTGCCTACGGTTGGCACGGTACAACACGTTTAATTTGAGTAGATGGACATGCATGGACATCTTAGGGAGCACGTTCGCCATCAATCCGTCGACACACCAGCCGGGCGATGCGGCGGTTCACGTTCTATTCTGTATAGTTTCAGATCGAAACCGGGAGTTTCTATTTTTTATTCATTGGTCATGTAGGTCACTAAGGTGACTGTTGTATTTTTTTTCACCATTGACCATGTTTATGAGTAGTTTTCGAGGTTGCCACATCAGTGACAAGAATGTGGTGACGGAATCCTAAAACAATTATCAAAGATACATTTCACCCGCGTTCATAGTATCAGTTTGTAGTAATGTGATCCTCTATCCCGAAAGAACCAAAGTTATTATTTCATGTACAATCCGTAAGCATGGCAAAACACCACTATTCCATTTGTTTTGAAACAGTATCACATATATGGAGATTCTTGGGCTATGTAATTTTAGATGTGTACCTTGAAAGTGCAGAAGCTGAATTGCGACTACTGCAAAAAAAATACATACGAACTCGGTTTTTACAATCTATAAGATAAAATAATATTTCTAAGTTAAATATGACAAAAATCACAGACTTAGGTATGGGGTATAAATTATCTTGTAAATTATCATAACAATTTACGCATATTTCCAAACTATGCATGGATCGCGGATGGTCATATTTAAGTTCAAATTTTGTAACTTAGCTTGTGTGCCGTCTAGATCATTTTTCATTTTTGTAAATATAGGCAGCTAACTGTCATCTTTATATGCAGATTCATGTATCAATTGTCTACATGCATGATTTTCTTTGTAATGTTTAAAAGTTTGAAAGGTGATTTTTGGCAACTGTTTAAATTTGAGTTCATATTTATGTGCCCAGTTCTGAATATTCAGACTGATATCCAACAATGGGTACATAATATCACAGCTCTACGGACTTGAACCCATCACCCCGGGCATGCCAATGTCAAGGTCTTCTCAGTCTCTTTGGCAGCACCCAGCCTCGTTCTCATCAATATCCATTCCAGGGATTTATGCGATCTTAAAGACTGCTACCCAAATTTTAAGGCCTTCCATCCTGATGGAATTGTTCTCGGTGCAAAATTTATGATAACGGGGACCGCGAAACTACGTTGACCATGAGCTTGCTTATTTTCATATATTGATGGAACATGTCGATTGTTAGTCTTATCCATGGGAGTGTATTTTTTAGTTTGTAAGGATGACCCAATAATGCTATCTCCTGGTTCGTATAAAAATAACAAGAAGTGCAATGATGTGTCTCTTAGTGTGCATTACTGGCTAGCTAAAACTGTGTGTTGTTTATCTCTATTTGTTAAGATGATCGATGCGACGAAAGCAATTATTTGTCACTCTTGCATTTCCTTAGGCTATTTATCTTCAAAACTATATCTTCAAACCTGCTAACTAGATCTGGATGTAAGTACCCGGATCCAGGTAAGTGAAAATAGTTTAGTGATTTACGTTGAAAATGACCGTGGGTTAAATGACAATGGAGAAACCTAATCCACCATCTTTTTTAGACAAGACAGGTGAAAATCACACCCATTACATCATTGCTCAAATCTCAAGTGGCATTTTTACACTGGATATGATCGATACGTCAAATAGGCAATATAGATCTCGCAAAGTAAATTTTCTGGATTGTGCCTAAACAGTACGTGGAAAAGTGTTTTTGTTTACCTTACCTTTGAAGTCATGACACTAGTAGGAAACTAGCTATAGGTGGATCCACATTCTGTGGCGCACCGCCAAAGCGGTGCGCCACAGAAATTTATCAGTGGCGCATCCCTGGTGGTGAGGCACAGATTTCTGTGGCGCATGATCTGCCCATGCGCCACTGAATATGACCTTTCTGTGGCGCACGCACGCACATGCGCCACAGAAATGTGGTGGGCCCCACCACCCACGTTTGAATTTGATGCCCCACCACCCATTTCTGTGGCGCATAAGCCTCGATGCGCCACAGAAACCTGCATTTTTGTGGCGCACCTGAACCCATGCGCCACAGAAAATAGGTGGGCCCCGCCCCCAATGATTGGGTGGGTGCACTTTCTGTGCCGCATGGGCCTGGATGCGCCACATAAATGTTGTTTTCTGTGGCGCATCCAAATTCATGCGCCACAGAAAGCATGATTTTTTAGGACCATACCCATGCGCCACAGAATTAGTTTTCTAGATCTACAAAAGGAGGCAGCCCCTACCTACCACCCCCATTGTGACCTTCTCCCTTCTCCCACCCAGCTCGTCTTCCTCCTCCCTCCCATCCCATTTTGCCCACACTTTTCTCCATGTTTTGTAGTTAAACTTACTTTGTTTGATAGATAATTGGTGAGGGCTTGGGGAGCCTCCATATATACTCTCCTCCTCTCCTAATACATCTCTTTTTCTCCAACACCACACACTCTCTCATCGATCACGGTCACGTCTAGGTAACGAATCTACTAGGTGAGTATTGTTGGATGGACATGCATATGCATGTTTTGTGTGGCTGGCGGTGTGTGTATGGCCGGATGTTTGTTGTAGGTGAAGCGCTTGTCGGCGGGCGGTTTGCACGATGGCGAGACGATGTTTATACATGAAGCTTGTGTGGTGTGCATGAATATTTTCATGTTGTTGCTTTCTGTTGTTGCTTGCGCCGGCGTGGTGCATGGATGTTTGCCGAAATGTTGATTCATTTCCATTTCGGCAAATTTTTGCACCACCCATACGTCCTACTTTTAGGAGAAGTCATGCCGAATTTTTTCGTCGAACATGCATGTGTGTGTATGTGTGTGTGCATGTTGCGGTTCTAATGAATATATATACTCTCGTTTCTCGTTTCTGCTCTATGTATACCGCGTAGGCAACCATGGTCGTCATGATGAGCTCCGGTCGAATCAGCAGATACAAGGAAGAAGCGAAGGCGGAAATGATTCGGTGCAACATGCGCCAGATAAGATGTCTGTGTCGAAAATAAAAACTCGTGAGCTGGATCGACCCTGATTCCGGACAATTGGAGGATCACCTGCTCAGGCGCGGTTTCATGCTAGGCTTCAACGAGGCGCCGACAGCAAATGGTGCGCATGAAGACGAGGGCGGGCGAGAAGATGAAGAGTCTCCCGGACATGGTTATCATGACGAAGGAGATGTCGGCGGACAAGATGATCATGACGAAGGAGATGTCGGCGGACAAGATCATCATGACAAAGGAGATGTCGGCGGACATGGTCATGATGAAGGAGTAGATGGTGGTGGAGAAGACGCGAACACGTAGAACCCGCTAATGTCGGCCTTGCGGGACGCTCATGTTCAAGAACTGCTCCTCAAGGAGACGAGCAACACCAGAGCTGTAGCCAGAGAGAAAGCCAAGCTGGCGCAAATGGAGATAGACGGAAAGACTCCGTTGTATCTTGGGTGCCGGCCACAGGATACGCGCTTGCAAGTAACGCTTGATGCTCTGGAGATGAAGGCAGAAAACAAATGGACCGACGTGAGCTTCACCAAGAACATGCAATTCATGCACGATCGTCTTCCCGAGGGGAAGACATTGCCAATTAGTATCGAGGAGGCCAAGAAAGTCGTGTGCCCTCTTGACCTGCCGCACGTTAAATACCACGCCTGCATCAATGATTGCACAATTTATCGGGGCGAGTACAAGGACAGAACCACATGTTTGGTTGATACCCTATGACGTAGTTACCTGCGTCAAAAGAATATGGTTTAGGTTGAGACTCCAAGTGCAGAGTGTATAGTATAGGAAAGACTGTTTTCCCCACGAGGGATGACTCGAGGGTTTAATATCGAACTCTCGGGGAACCAGTAGTGAAAGATTTATCTTCTTATCCTTCTCTTGAAAACCTACAAAACAAAGTAAATTGTTTTGTGCCCTCAACCTCACCAAGTGGTTGTCAAGCACAAGGTGTGAGATGATATGAAAATAATGAATGCAAAACAATAAATAAATATGCAATGATGATAAATAAATATGCAAGGATGGTGGAAACAATGATGGATGATATTTTTGGGTTTTGTATTGTGAATGCAAGATGTAAAAGTTTTTTGTATTTTCGGATTTTTAAATGGCAGAAAATGTAAAAGTTAAAAGTTGTTGGAAAGGTGTTTCTTATGATTAAAAATGGACCGGGGTTCATGGTTTCACAAATGCACTCTCTCTTTAATAAAGTGGTAGATAATGGAACACTAGAATTGACATATGAGATTGCAACAAAAAGGTTTCATGACAAGTTACTAATTATATGGGCATCACGTCCTAACATAGAGATCTTTTGTTTATTAATCTCTCTTATACTCCACCAAGATGGAACTAAATCACACCTTAGTATTAAGATAAATCAGAGTATAGCATTAAGTTCATGACATGAAGTTAAAATAAGAACATGCTAGATCTAGTCATGGAGTAGTGGCAATGGTCACACCCACATCTCCGGTAGCAAGGTATTTTTCTTTATCCCTAGTGAGGCAACAAAGTAAGGTAAAACCCAAGTGGATCGCGGAACTTTCTCACTTTCACCGCACTAGCCACCCCCCGTTACTAACTAATGCACACGTTCCCCCTCACACGCTCTCATACACAGTTTGATCAAACAAGTAAACAAGAACGGGGTACATAATATGCATCTACTTTCATAACTGAAACAAAACTATTGCAATCTCAAACATATATTAACTCATAAAAAGATCCACCACAAAGGTATTACATAGATGACCGTAATCATGTTCAGCAGCTCATACGGTACTAATTAGTGAAGCTCAAGAGAGGAGAGATACATAAGTTACTTCCACAAACCCATAGTCCAGGGGTGGACTACTCCCTCTTCATCATGGAGACGGTGGAGAAGTCGTTGGAGAAGATGGAGACCACGCCGGCAGCGCCCCGCCGGAGTTTTCCCCCTCCAATCTGCAACTCCAGGTCTCTGTTTCGTGGTTTCTGTGTTTCGGCGGCGCTCCTTCCGAAGCGTCGGGGACTATTTTTATAGTCGTTTTTAGGTCAAGACGGAGGCTCGGGAAAAGATCGACGGCAACGGAGCTCGAGGCCCAAGTTAGCTGGCCGCGTGGGCCCACCTCTTTGGCCCTCGGGCCTCCGTTTGTTCGCTTCCTTCGCTCCACGCTTCGTTCCTTCCAAAAACTGATGCCGTAAATATTACGTCATTTGGGTCCCTGAAACATCAAAATATAGAAAATAGGGTTTTCTGCCTGTGCAGGGTTAATTCCAGAAAAATAGGGAAACTGTGAAATATTCCCAAAATCAATATAAAACAATGATATAACCCTTATATGATGCAAATATGATTGAAATATAAGTAATATAATGCAAAGTTCATGTATGCATTTTACATGCATCAACATCCCCAAGCTTAACCTATACTCGTCCTCGAGTATGAAGGTGATAAAACTAACATGGACTTTGCTTTTAATACTATCAATGGATATCAAAGATGATTACTATTGCTACATAGAGTCAAATGATTCATTCTTCAAAGGAATAGCAATATACAAGATAGATTATGAAGTGATATCAAATATTCAATGTAAGGATGTTCAATGATAATTCACAAAGTGTAACATAGAAGAAAGTACTATGGACCAAATGTATGCATAATGAAAAGTAAAAACATCCTATAATGGTCATAGAGTATTCTTGTAAATCTGAATATAAAAGGTGGACACTTTGGAAAGATATATAAATAAGTAGAGGTAAAACATGAATAAGTTTCATCTAACTTCCAAATGCTTCTACTTAAGTTAATGTTTGCAATGTGGTATTCATTGGTGTCAAGCTCTCATTACCCCTATCATAGCATCTTGAATGGTTAAAGTTTAAAGTGAAAGCAAATATGAGTATGTGCTTGACAAAGTATGGGTTGAATGTCTCATGCCCCGTGAATACGAGTACCTACACCACGGTGTTACTCAACTCGGGCCACAAAGCAAGTTCAAGTTAAGTCATTGTAAGTAATATAATAGCGTCATCAAGAGCGTCAACTGGGGTACCTCTTGCCTCAGGACATGGAACAAGCCCATGTCAAAATGACAAGACAAACAACAATGAACAATCTCACACTCTTTTATTTACTATTGGTATAGCTTTTTATTGTGGTGCATCACTGAAGGTTCACTAGTGTGTAAATTTCCACCATGAATGATGCATGGCTTAGATTAGCGGCCCAGGCGTCTCTCTAGCCATTTATACAAACTCAAACTTACTAAGTTTCCGCATTTATTTGGCACCATGATAAGCATCCATAAACAAAAGTACATGATATCAACTAAATATAATTAAGAGCACGTTGAAAGCTTGCCATGTGACAGCACATATGAGCTAACTCCCAACCAAGACTCTTGTCAAGCTCACAACTTCATAATTTTAATCACAATGGTTCATGTTTATTAAGTGCAATAAAAGTAAGTGTGCATCAAGTTCGTGAGAGCTTTTAACCAACTTTTCCCATAACAATCAATAACATAAGCATTTTAATTCAGAAGTATAGATAATACAATATAACATGATAAACATACTCGGAATAGCATAAAGCTAATAGGTAGATATGGTGGACTCACTGGAAAAACTTTGGTTGAAGGTGTTGGAAAACAAGTTTTTACTTGTTGGAATTTTTGGGCTAGCAAGAGGGAGAAAGTTGACCGTCTAAATGCATGCATAAGTGTCCATAGAACTAACCAATCCATGTTAAACAAAGTAAAGTAACATTCAGCATCAAAACATGAATAAAAGATAGCTCTTGATAAAACACTTGCAAATTAATACTTCATTAAAAGCACATGAATCATGCAACTATATGTATCTTTTTGAATCAACTCAAACATCCCTTTCCCAATCTTTTTAATAGCATCCAACTTAATTCAACCCAAATTTCCAGTAGCTCTCTCATATATAAATGATAGTGGTGGTCTCACAAAAAAAAATCAAACCGAAATAAAAAGCAAATAAAAGACGCTCCAAGTTTATGCGATAAAGTGCATTGATCGAAAAACAGAAGTTAGACGTGTGTTGGTCCAGTGGGGTTGTCTTCACATCCCCAAGCTTATGGTCTTCACCATCCTTGGATAGCTCTTGGTGCATCTCCTCTAATCCCTGTGAAAAAACTTCAAAACACCGTTTCTCCCATTTCTTTTCTGTGGTGCGACATTAGTAGTGATAGACAAATGAATTGCTTGCTGCATAAAATCCTTAAACAAAAATTCATATGAATGTCCAGAAAGTGTATAATGTTGTATGCCTACTTATAAACTCAATTGGATCAAAAAGATTCAAGTTAAAAGTTCAAAGAATGCATCAAACAAAATGGGACAGAATCTGTCCAGAAAAACAGCAGCAGCAAAACGCATTTTTCTACCCTACTTAAATATGTCAAAAAATCTGAAAAATTCATGCTTACAGAGGATGAAAAGTTGCAACTACAGTTCAAATTCAGCTCATTCGGAGTTACAGAATAGAATGAAAAATCATACCGTGCACAGATTCGTGCTGGAATAAAATCTCCGAATGCAAAAAGCAACTTTTTCAAACCAAAATAGGTAAAACTTGGCACTTTATTAAAAATTCCAGAAACAAAACTAAAAACTAAGTCTCTTGTTACAGCAAGAGGACACAAAGAAAATCAAAAATAAAAACAACCGGGTTGCCTCCCGTAAAGCGCTTTCTTTATAGCCATGTAGCTAGGCTTCTTACTTGATATTTATTGTGGACGAAGCTCATGAGGGAGCTTGAACTTTGATGTGTCCCTCTTCCTTGGGAAGTGTTCCATGCACTTCTTGTGGGAAACTGAAACTTCACATTCCCTTCTTTTGAATCAATGATAGCACCTGTGGTACGAAGAAAAGGTCTTCCAAGAATAATTGGACTAGAGGTTTTATTCCCCATATCCATGATTAGAAAATCAACAGGTACAAATGTCATATGCAACTCTACCATAACATCACTTACTTTTCCTAAAGCATGTTTAATGGAATCATCAGCAAGTGCAAGTTCAATAGAGCATTTTTCAAGATTCTTTAATTCAAGAACTTCATATAATTCTTTAGATAAAACAGAGACACTAGATCCTAGATCTAATATAGCATGGTGTGTCTCTTTTCCAATGGTTACTAGTACTTTGGGAATCCATATATCCCAAGCTTAGGTGGTATCATAGCTTCTTGGTTGTACCTAGCAATCTTTTCTTTTAAAACATGATTAGCAATATAAGAACCAAAACCTGCTTGGTTAACATTAATGGAAGGATCACTTGCAAATTTTTATAAGATAGATATTAATTCATGCAAGTTATAATTCTCTAAGTCAAGTAATGGTTCCTTGACTTCACTAAGCATTTTAACTTCCTCAACTTTTTTCTCTTTTTTAACCCAAATTTGTTTCTTAACAGGAACTTCCTTCACATGTTTAAATGATGGGTCTTTCCTTAATGAATCACTAACACGAACCAACTTTTCCTCAATTCTATTGAGGTAAACATCTTTTTCAAGAAATTCTCTCTCACATAATCTTAGTTTATGCATAACATTAACTAATTCATTGTCTATCTTGGGAATAATGATTTCAGAATAAGATGCTAGTTGTTCAAAATCCTCTTTATTTGGTAGTTTCTCTAATTTGGCTTCAAATTTATCTTTAGATAATGCAAGTGCTACTGTGGTATCCTCCACCTTTTTCTTACTATCCACAAAGCTATCAAAAATTCTTCAAAGTGAGAATGGAAATAACTTCAGTTTTAGAATATCACTGGTGTGGAGCTCTCATTACCCTATCATAGCATCTTGAATGGTTAAAGTTTAAAGTGAAAGAAAATATGAGTAATGTGCTTGACAGAGTATGGGTTGAATGCCTCATGCCCCGTGAATACGAGTACCTACACCACGGTGTTACTCAACTCGGGCCACAAAGCAAGTTCAAGTTAAAGTCATTGTAAGTAATATAATAGCGTCATCAAGAGCGTCAACTGGGGTACCTCTTGCCTCAGGACATGGAAACTAGCCCATTTCAAAATGACAAGACAAACAGACAATGAACAATCTCAGCACTCTTTTATTTACTATTTGTATAGCTTTTTATTATGACGTGCATCACTGAATGTTCACTTTGGTGCGCTGTAAATTTCCACCATGAATGATGCATGGCTTAGGTTAGCGGCCCAGGCGTTTCTCTAGCCATTTATACAAACTCCTCACACTTACTAAGTTTCCGCATTTATTTGGCACCATGATAAGCATCCATAAACAAAAGTACATGATATCAACTAAATATAATTAAGAGCACATTGAAAGCTTGCCATGTGACAGCACATATGAGCTAACTCCCAACCAAGACTCTTGTCAAGCTCACAACTTCATAATTTTAATCACAATGGTTCATGTTTATTAAGTGCAATAAAAGTAAAGTGTGCATCAAGTTCGTGAGAGCTTTTTAACCAACTTTTCCCATAACAATCAATAACATAAGCATTTTAATTCAGAAGTATAGATAATACAATATAACATGATAAACATACTCGGAATAGCATAAAGCTAATAGGTAGATATGGTGGACTCACTGGAAAAACTTTGGTTGAAGTTGTTGGAAAACAAGTATTTACTTGTTGGAATTTTTGGGTTAGCAAGAGGGAGAAAGTTGACCGTCTAAATGCATGCATAAGTGTCCATAGAACTAACCAATCCATGTTAAACAAAGTAAAGTAACATTCAACATCAAAACATGAATAAAAGATAGCTCTTGATAAAACACTTGCAAATTAATACTCATTAAAAAGCACATGAATCATGCAACTATATGTATCTTTTGAACCAACTCAAACATCCCTTTCCCAATCTTTTTAATAGCATCCAACTTAATTCAACCCAAATTTCCAGTAGCTCTCTCATATATAAATGATAGTGGTGGTCTCACAAATAAAAACCAAACCGAAATAAAAAGCAAATAAAAGACGCTCCAAGTTTATGCGATAAAGTGCATTGATCAAAAAACAGAAGTTAGACGTCTGTTGGTCCAGTGGGGTTGTCTCCACATCCCCAAGCTTATGGTTTTCACCATCCTTTGATAGCTCTTGGTGCATCTCCTCTAATCCCTGTGAAAAAACTTCAAAACACCGTTTCTCCCATTTCTTTTCTGTGGTGCGACATTAGTAGTGATAGACAAATGAATTGCTTGCTGCATAAAATCCTTAAACAAAAATTCATATGAATGTCCAGAAAGTGTATAATGTTGTATGCCTACTTATAAACTCAATTGGATCAAAAAGATTCAAGTTAAAAGTTCAAAGAATGCATCAAACAAAATGGGACAGAATCTGTCTAGAAAAACAGCAGCAGCAGCAAAACGCATTTTTCTACCCTACTTAAATATGTCAAAAAAATCTGAAACAATTCACGCTTACAGAGGATGAAAAGTTGCAACTACAGTTCAAATTTCAGCTCATTCAGAGTCACAAAATAGGAATGAAAAATCATACCGTGCACAGATTCGTGCTGGAATAAAGTCTCCGAATGCAAAAAGCAACTTTTTGAAGCCAAAATAGGTAAAACTTGGCACTTTATTAAAAATTACAGAAACAAAACTAAAAACTAAGTCTCTTGTTACAGCAATAGGACACAAAGAAAATCAAAAATAAAAACAACCGGGTTGCCTCCCGTAAAGCGCTTTCTTTATAGCCATGTAGCTAGGATTCTTACTTGATATTTATTGTGGACGAAGCTCATGAGGGAGCTTGAACTTTGATGTGTCCCTCTTCCTTGGGAAGTGTTCCATGCACTTCTTGTGGGAAACTGAAACTTCACATTCCCTTCTTTTGAATCAATGATAGCACCTGTGGTACAAAGAAAAGGTTTTCCAAGAATAATTGGACTAGAGGTTTTATTCCCCATATCCATGATTAGAAAATCAACAGGTACAAATGTCATATGCAACTCTACCATAACATCACTTACTTTTCCTAAAGCATGTTTAATGGAATCATCAGCAAGTGCACGTTCAATAGAGCATTTTTCAAGATTCTTTAATTCAAGAACTTCATATAATTATTTAGATAAAACAGAGACACTAGATCCTAGATCTAATATAGCATGGTGTGTCTCTTTTCCAATGGTTACTAGTACTTTGGGAATCCATATATCGCCAAGCTTAGGTGGTATCATAGCTTCTTGGTTGTACCTAGCAATCTTTTCTTTTAAAACATGATTAGCAATATAAGAACCAAAACCTGCTTGGTTAACATTAATGGAAGGATCACTTGCAAATTTTTATAAGATAGATATTAATTCATGCAAGTTATAATTCTCTAAGTCAAGTAATGGTTCCTTGAGTTCACTAAGCATTTTAACTTCCTCAACTTTTTTCTCTTTTTTAACCCAAATTTGTTTCTTAACAGGAACTTCCTTCACATGTTTAAATGATGGGTCTTTCCTTAATGAATCACTAACACGAACCAACTTTTCCTCAATTCTATTGAGGTAAACATCTTTTTCAAGAAATTCTCTCTCACATAATCTTAGTTTATGCATAACATTAACTAATTCATTGTCTATCTTGGAAATAATGATTTCAGAATAAGATGCTAGTTGTTCAAAATCCTCTTTATTTGGTAGTTTCTCTAATTTGGTTTCAAATTTATCTTTAGATAATGCAAGTGCTACTGTGGTATCCTCCACCTTTTTCTTACTATCCACAAAGCTATCAAAAATTCTTCAAAGTGAGAATGGAAATAACTTCAGTTTTAGAATATCACTGGTGTGGAGCTCTCATTACACCTATCATAGCATCTTGAATGGTTAAAGTTTAAAGTGAAAGCAAATATGAGTAATGTGCTTGACAGAGTATGGGTTGAATGCCTCATGCCCCGTGAAAACGAGTACCTACACCACGGTGTTACTCAACTCGGGCCACAAAGCAAGTTGAAGTTAAAGTCATTGTAAGTAATATAATAGCGTCATCAAGAGCGTCAACTGGGGTACCTCTTGCCTCAGGACATGGAAACTAGCCCATTTCAAAATGACAAGACAAACAGACAATGAACAATCTCAGCACTCTTTTATTTACTATTTGTATAGCTTTTTATTATGACGTGCATC
Organism: Poa pratensis; assembly: GCA_947311845.1. Classification (NCBI taxonomy): domain Eukaryota; kingdom Viridiplantae; phylum Streptophyta; class Magnoliopsida; order Poales; family Poaceae; genus Poa; species Poa pratensis. Next base: position 38,456,969 of record CAMZMU010000102.1, read on the forward strand.
ACTGAATGTTCACTTTGGTGCGCTGTAAATTTCCACCATGAATGATGCATGGCTTAGGTTAGCGGCCCAGGCGTTTCTCTAGCCATTTATACAAACTCCTCACACTTACTAAGTTTCCGCATTTATTTGGCACCATGATAAGCATCCATAAACAAAAGTACATGATATCAACTAAATATAATTAAGAGCACGTTGAAAGCTTGCCATGTGACAGCACATATTCCCAACCAAGACTCTTGTCAAGCTCACAACTTCATAATTTTAATCACAATGGTTCATGTTTATTAAGTGCAATAAAAGTAAAGTGTGCATCAAGTTCGTGAGAGCTTTTTAACCAACTTTTCCCATAACAATCAATAACATAAGCATTTTAATTCAGAAGTATAGATAATACAATATAACATGATAAACATACTCGGAATAGCATAAAGCTAATAGGTAGATATGGTGGACTCACTGGAAAAACTTTGGTTGAAGTTGTTGGAAAACAAGTATTTACTTGTTGGAATTTTTGGGTTAGCAAGAGGGAGAAAGTTGACCGTCTAAATGCATGCATAAGTGTCCATAGAACTAACCAATCCATGTTAAACAAAGTAAAGTAACATTCAACATCAAAACATGAATAAAAGATAGCTCTTGATAAAACACTTGCAAATTAATACTCATTAAAAAGCACATGAATCATGCAACTATATGTATCTTTTGAACCAACTCAAACATCCCTTTCCCAATCTTTTTAATAGCATCCAACTTAATTCAACCCAAATTTCTAGTAGCTCTCTCATATATAAATGATAGTGGTGGTTTCACAAATAAAAACCAAACCGAAATAAAAAGCAAATAAAAGACGCTCCAAGTTTATGCGATAAAGTGCATTGATCAAAAAACAGAAGTTAGACGTCTGTTGGTCCAGTGGGGTTGTCTCCACATCCCCAAGCTTATGGTTTTCACCATCCTTTGATAGCTCTTGGTGCATCTCCTCTAATCCCTGTGAAAAAACTTCAAAACACCGTTTCTCCCATTTCTTTTCTGTGGTGCGACATTAGTAGTGATAGACAAATGAATTGCTTGCTGCGTGAAATCCTTAAACAAAAATTCATATGAATGTCCAGAAAGTGTATAATGTTGTATGCCTACTTATAAACTCAATTGGATCAAAAAGATTCAAGTTAAAAGTTCAAAGAATGCATCAAACAAAATGGGACAGAATCTGTCCAGAAAAACAGCAGCAGCAAAACGCATTTTTCTACCCTACTTAAATATGTCAAAAAAATCTGAAACAATTCACGCTTACAGAGGATGAAAAGTTGCAACTACAGTTCAAATTTCAGCTCATTCGGAGTCACAAAATAGGAATGAAAAATCATACCGTGCACAGATTCGTGCTGGAATAAAGTCTCCGAATGCAAAAAGCAACTTTTTGAAGCCAAAATAGGTAAAACTTGGCACTTTATTAAAAATTACAGAAACAAAACTAAAAACTAAGTCTCTTGTTACAGCAATAGGACACAAAGAAAATAAAAAATAAGAACAACCGGGTTGCCTCCCGTAAAGCGCTTTCTTTATAGCCATGTAGCTAGGATTCTTACTTGATATTTATTGTGGACGAAGCTCATGAGGGAGCTTGAACTTTGATGTGTCCCTTTTCCTTGGGAAGTGTTCCATGCACTTCTTGTGGGGAAACTGAAACTTCACATTCCCTTCTTTTGAATCAATGATAGCACCTGTGGTACAAAGAAAAGGTTTTCCAAGAATAATTGGACTAGAGGTTTTATTCCCCATATCCATGATTAGAAAATCAACAGGTACAAATGTCATATGCAACTCTACCATAACATCACTTACTTTTCCTAAAGCATGTTTAATGGAATCATCAGCAAGTGCACGTTCAATAGAGCATTTTTCAAGATTCTTTAATTCAAGAACTTCATATAATTATTTAGATAAAACAGAGACACTAGATCCTAGATCTAATATAGCATGGTGTGTCTCTTTTCCAATGGTTACTAGTACTTTGGGAATCCATATATCGCCAAGCTTAGGTGGTATCATAGCTTCTTGGTTGTACCTAGCAATCTTTTCTTTTAAAACATGATTAGCAATATAAGAACCAAAACCTGCTTGGTTAACATTAATGGAAGGATCACTTGCAAATTTTTATAAGATAGATATTAATTCATGCAAGTTATAATTCTCTAAGTCAAGTAATGGTTCCTTGAGTTCACTAAGCATTTTAACTTCCTCAACTTTTTTCTCTTTTTTAACCCAAATTGTTTCTTAACAGGAACTTCCTTCACATGTTTAAATGATGGGTCTTTCCTTAATGAATCACTAACACGAACCAACTTTTCCTCAATTCTATTGAGGTAAACATCTTTTTCAAGAAATTCTCTCTCACATAATCTTAGTTTATGCATAACATTAACTAATTCATTGTCTATCTTGGGAATAATGATTTCAGAATAAGATGCTAGTTGTTCAAAATCCTCTTTATTTGGTAGTTTCTCTAATTTGGCTTCAAATTTATCTTTAGATAATGCAAGTGCTACTGTGGTATCCTCCACCTTTTTCTTACTATCCACAAAGCTATCAAAAATTCTTCAAAGTGAGAATGGAAATAACTTCAGTTTTAGAATATCACTTTCCACATTTTTAAATTTTTGCATGTCACATATTTCAACAAAATCATGAAGATGCATAGAGGCATCCTCCATAGCACTACCGCCAAATTGTTCCCTAGTTATCAAGTTCAACAAACTAGGACTTACTTCATAACTATCAGCTTTTATCTCAGGTGTGGCAATGGGACTAGCAATAAATTGATCATTTGGAGTGTTTGTGTAATCAGACAACTTAGTTCTATCTCCCATTTTTGCAAGTTTTTTATGTGTTTTTAATTTTTATGCAAAACTAAAATAAAATGATACTAAACAATGCAAACCGAAATAACAAATGCAACACAAAATGCAAAACTGAAAATAAAATATGCAAACCGAAGTATGCAAGACAATAACAAAACAAAATAAAATGATTTGAAGGCAAAGATGGATAAGATGATGCTCACGTAGGTGCAACCTCCCCAAGCTTAGGTGTTTGCACAAGTTGGTGATGAAGTTGACTTTGTTGTGAGATACTCTTCTACTAGTCCTTATGCAACGGAACCAGAAAGTGTGGTGTGTGGCTTGAAACTAGTTGGATAAATCTTTACAGCAATGATTCCCCGGCAACGGCGCCAGAAAACGTCTTGATATCCTATGACGTAGTTACCTGCGTCAAAAGAATATGGGTTAGGTTGAGACTCCAAGTGCAGAGTGTATAGTATAGGAAAGACTGTTTTCCCCACGAGGGATGACTCGAGTGTTTAATATCGAACTCTCGGGGAACCAGTAGTGAAAGATTTATCTTCTTATCCTTCTCTTGAAAACCTACAAAACAAAGTAAATTGTTTTGTGCCCTCAACCTCACCAAGTGATTGTCAAGCACAAGGTGTGAGTATGATATGAGAAGATAATGAATGCAAAACAATAAATAAATATGCAATGATGATAAATAAATATGCAAGGATGGTGGAAACAATGATGGATGATATTTTTGGGTTTTGTATTGTGAATGCAAGATGTAAAAGTGTTTTTGTATTTTCGGATTTTAAAATGGCAGAAAATGGAAAATGCTTAAAAGTTGTTGGAAAGGTGTTTCTTATGATTAAAAATAGACCGGGGTTCATGGTTTCACAAATGCACTCTCTCTTTAATAAAGTGGTAGATAATGGAACACTAAAATTGACATATTAGATTGCAACAAAAAGGTTTCATGACAAGTTACTAATTATATGGGATCACGTCCTAACATAGAGATCTTTTGATTATTAATCTCTCTTATACTCCACTAAGATGGGAATTAAATCGAGCCATCCTAGTATTAAGATAACTCAGAGTATAGCATTAAGTTCTATGACATGAAGTTAAAATAAGAACTTGCTAGATCTAGTCATGGAGTAGTGGCAAGGTCACACCCACATCTCCGGTAGCAAGGTATTTTTCTTTATCCCTAGTGAGGCAACAAAGTAAGGTAAAGTACCCAAGTGGATCGCGGAACTTCTGTCACTTTCACCGCACTAGCCACCTCCCGTTACTCTATCTAATGCACACATTCCCCTCACACGCTCTCATACACAAGTTTGATCAGAACAAGTAAACAAGAATGGGGTACATAATATGCATCTACTTTCATAACTGAAACAAAACTATTGCAATCTCAGACATATATTAACTCATAAAAAGATCCACCACAAAGGTATTACATAGATGACTGTAATCATGTTCAGCAGCTCATACGGTGCTAATTAGTGAAGCTCAAAGAGAGGAGAGATACATAAGTTACTTCCACAAACCCATAGTCCAAGGGTGGACTACTCCCTCTTCATCATGGAGACGGTGGAGAAGTCGTTGGAGAAGAAGGAGACCACGCCGGCAGCGCCCCGCCGGAGTTTTCCCCCTCCAATCTGCAACTCCAGGTCTCTGTTTCATGGTTTCTGTGTTTCGGCGGCGCTCTCTTCCGAAAGCCGTCGGGGGACTATTTTTATAGTCGTTTTTAGGTCAAGAAGGAGGCTCGGGGAAGAAGATCGACGGCATCGGAGCCTCGAGGCCCAAGTTAGCTGGCCGCGTGGGCCCACCTCTTTCGGCCCTCGGGTCTCCGTTTGTTCGCTTCCTTCGCTCCTACGCTTCGTTCCTTCCAAAAACTGATGCCCGTGAAATATTAGGTCATTTGGACGTCATTTGGGTCCCTGAAACATAAAAATATAGAAAATAGGGTTTTCTGCCAGTGCAGGGTTAATTCCAGAAAAATAGGGAAACTGTGAAATATTCCCAAAATCAATATAAAACAATGATATAACCCTTATATGATGCAAATATGATTGAAATATAAGTAATATAAAGCAAAGTTCATGTATGCATTTTACATGCATCACCGGTGTGCGGCCACGGACGGTACAAGTGAACTGGGAACAAGAAAGTTCCTCGAAAAGTGGTATGGTACTTTCCTATCACTCCCCGTCTGCAGCGGTACTTCGTGGACCCTAAGGAAGCAAAGCTCATGCAATGGCACGCGGAAAGGGGGAAGCCCGAAGAAGATCCGGAGAAGGGCAGGATCCTGACACACCCTTCAGACGCTAGCCAGTGGGAAGCATTGGACATCGCCTTCGAAAATTTCGGGGGCGACGCAAGGAACGTCAGGCTGGGTATGAGCACCGATGGACTCAATCCGTTCGGCAACCAGAGTAGCACGCATAGCACCTGGCCCGTGTTTGTATGGCCTTACAACCTTCCCCCGTGGCTGTGCACGAAGCAAAGGTACATACACATGAGTATTCTCATTCAGGGGCCAAAACAACCAGGTGTCGACATACATATGTATCTCGCGCTGTTGAAAGAGGAGTTAGCCACGTTGTGGGAGACGCCAGCCCGTACGTGGGATGCCTACACTGAAGATTATTTCGACATGAGAGCCGCGTTGCTCACGACGGTGCATGACTATCCTGGTTGCTCATATGTATCGGCCCAGGTAGGCCACGGATTCTGCGCATGTGTCAGGTGCATGGATGAGACCCCGCATCTCCAGCTACCAAGGGATCTCGGGTCTTCGAAAACCGTGTACCCAGGGGCTCGAAGGTGGCTTCGCATGGATCACCCGTGGAGGAAACGCGGTGACCTGTTCAATGGTGAAGACGAGCTCAAAAGAGCCCCGCGCCCGAGGTGCGGCACAGAAATCGACGAGCTTTTGAAAAATTGGGAGGAGTGCCCTGCGCCGGGAAACAAGCGACCGAAGGTAGATCCGCTGCGGGGTGTATGGAAAGCGAGGTCTGTTTTCCACGACTTGGAGTATTGGAAGGTCCTCCACACGCCCCATAGCCTCGATGTAATGCACATTACGAAGAATGTCACCGAGAGTCTGCTTGGCACTCTTTCCAACATGCCGGAAAAGGCCAAGGATGGGACGAGAGCAAGATACGATCTGAAATGGCTTGGCATCAGGAAAGATCTTTAGGCACCCGATAGTGATGACGACGATGATGATGATGATCAGACGGAAGGGACTCAAGGTCGCCGCAAAAGGGTAAAGAAGAACGCGGTGGTGCTTCCCGCTGCCTGCTTCACTATGAGTCCGGAGGAGCTCGAGCAGTTTTACAGGTGCCTCCTAGGAGTCAAATTTCGTCACGGTTACGCGGGGAAGATCAGCAGATATCTGGACGCAACAAAGAAGAGGTTCAGCGGGATGAAGTCTCAAGATTGTCACATGCTGATGACGCAGATACTTCCCGTTGCGATCCGAGGGATAATGGACGAGCACGTCCGTGATACGCTGCTTGCCCTTTACAACTTTTTCGACGTCATCAACAGGAAGTCGATCGGCGTGAAGCAGCTCGATAGGCTACAGGAAGAGATCGTGCTGATACTATGTGAGCTCGAAATTTACTTCCCGCCCGCATTCTTTGATATCTGCGTGCATCTCCTTCTCCATGTCGTTGATGACATCAGGCAGCTCGAGCCGACGTTCCTGCACTACATGATGCCGTTCGAAAGGCAGAACAGTGTCATGAAAGGATACGTTCGCAACAGGGCCCGTCCAGACGCAAGCATGGCCAAGGGCTTTCTAACCTACGAGTGCATCTCCTTCTGCCAGAATTATCTAAGCACCGAGAACCAGGATCTTGGTCTGCCCACCAGGAAGCACCTCGGCAGGCTCGATGGATTTGGTCACCACGAGGGCTACCGCTCACTCTTTGTCGCCATTCATGGTCGAAAAGACGACTTCGACGGGGCTCACCGGGTCGCGCTAAAACACTTACAATTGATCGAACATTGGGTGGAAGAGCACAAAAGCTTAATCGAGCATAATTACATCGACTTGGGCCGGCCGAGGAAGAAGGGAGACGTAACCAAAGAGCACAACTCCAGCTTCACGCGTTGGTTCAAGAAAAGCAACTGGTGGAAGCAGTGAGCAAAACGCCATCTACGGAAGATGAAAAACTCATATTCTCCTTATCACAGGGCCCCGGGCACAACGTAAGGACCTATCAGGCGTACGACATCAACGGTTACAGATTCTACACTGAGGAAAAGGACAAGGATAGTGAATATCAAAACTCAGGAGTAACTATGCTATCCTACGGCGATGACGAGGCTACTGTCAAGGAAAGATTCTTCGGAAGGATCGAGGAGATATGGGAGCTCAACTACTGTGGAGAGTCGGTGCCAATGTTCCGTGTGAGATGGGCCAAGGACGTCGTCAAAGAAGGCCGGTATTTCACCACCATGGTAATACCTGATGCCAAATCGAAGAACGCCTCCACGAAAAATGAGCCATGGGTACTCGCTAGCCAAGTTGAGCAATGTTTCTTCATTACCGACCCGTCAAAGCCTAACCGTGTTGTCGTGAGGAGGGGCAAGAGGAGCATCGTCGGAATGGAAGGAGACGCCAACGAGGAAGACTTGGACAAGAACGGCGATCCGAAGATCGAGGAGGAATTCGACAAGTACTTCGACATGCCAACTACTAGCAAACACACAAGGAAGACCTCCCTACCTACCAAAGGTTGTCCGTTCACGCGAAGAAATCTCAAGGTGCCCGACCTAAAGTATTCAACCGCGAAGAAGGGAAAGAAGAGAAGCTAGCTCGGAACCGGCCGGGACGAAGAAGACTTTTTTGTGTATTAATTTGTGTGTGTGTGTGTGTGACAAGCATATATATATGTATATCATGAATAAAATAATGGTATGCTAACAATTGTGTGTATATTCTTTTTTTTAATGTGTGTATGTTCTTTCTTTAAATATAACCAAATTTTTTTTTTAAAGAACAACAAATGTGTTTGTGTTCTTTATTCAAATTTAACCAAAAATATCTTTTTTTTAAAGAAAAAAATGTGAGACAGCCAGGATTCGAACCTGGCTGCCCAAGTACAAGTTTCAGAAGCAAACCATTGGGCTGTGTAGCTGTTATTGTCATAATACAGCAGAACATGTTTTTAAAACTTTCAGCCCACCGAATTCTGTGGCACATCCCCCAGCGGATGCGCCACAGAATATAAGAATTCTGTGGCACATGCTTTCAATGATGCGCCACAGAAATGTTTTGCCCACACTTACATGTGGGCCCGCCCCCGCGCCGCGTCCTCACTCTCGTTCGAAACCACCAAGTCCACGCGCGCGCGCCGGCCGTTCTCCCCCAACTCGCCGCCGGCGACCCAGGACCTCCACCGCCACCTCGACGCGCCCAGGGCCACCCGCACCGGCCGCTGCCCGCCCCGGCCTGCTGCCCGTCCAGACGCGCCGCCCCGGACGGCCTCGCGGCCCCGCCACGTCGACGCGCCCTGCGCCCACGCGTCCCGGCCAGCCTCGCGGCCCCACTACCTCGACGCGCCCTGCGACCGCGCGCCCCGGCCTCGCAGGTCTCCCTCCACCCTCCTCCCTCCTCCCTCCCTGCCATCTTCCTCCTCCTCCCTCCTCTCCATGGAACTATGCACTCTAGGTGCTTGTGGAAATGCCCAAACCGGCTGTACAGGTGGATTAGTTGCCACAAGATAAAGGATGAACAAGTTTATGAGTTGCTGTGTGGAATTTAGCATATAAATGCTCATATATTGTGGTGTCGTAAACAGCAACAGTAGGCAGATTGGCAACATTGTAGCTGTAGGAGTAACTTGTGGTGTTTTTGTGCTTCTGATGTGTGTATTGCTGCTAGTTGTTGTGCTGGAAGTTACCTAATCTTGTCGGAAATAAAGTGTGTTTGTGTTTGAGCAAAGCCTGTGCTAATCTGTGCTTGTTTGATTAATGAAGTATGTCTAAAAAATGGACCTGAAGCTTCCACTGATTAATGAAGTATGTCTGATTAATGAAGTATGTCTAAAAAATGCAAATGCCTGTGCTAATGCACTGATGAAGTAAAAAACTTGCTGCTATCATGATCATAGCCGTTTTTTGTGTGGAATGTGTTTTGCTGGAATGAACTTGGGAGTCGCAAATTTTACTCCAATTATTATATCTATCTTGTTAATCTAGCATGGCATTCCTGATTTGATTATTCCACTGGACATGATCTTTTTTTTGTTGTACAGGTGCAGAGGTGCTTGTGTGTGCTAGGCAAGAAGACGCCCTTGGAATCGATTTGTGAAATATTTGCAGGTACCCCGAGAGGTTGTGTGTGCTTGTGTTCTGTGCTATACCACGACCATCGTGTCGTGGTTGTTTGTGCTCCAACCGTCGTGTCGTGTATGTGGATGTTGCCGGCCGGCGATGCCGGCCAACATGATTTGTGAAATGTTTGCAGGTACCCCGAGAGGCCCTTGAGATTGCCGGAACGTCGGTTAACTTCCGTTCCGGCAAATTCGGGTACTCTATATGTCCTATTTTTAGCAAAGGTCGTGCCGAAATTTTTCGTGAATTTTAGCATGACTTTGCTAAAAATAGGACATATGGGGTATTGCGACTAATGCATGCGCCGGGGTATCTTATTTTTTAATTAAGTGATGTTTTTCTTATGTTTATTGTACTAACTTTTTGCCTCTTTTTAATGCAGTGCAAACATGTCGGCCGACGTGGAGCCCGGCACTTCTAAGCACATGAGCGTCGAAGAAGTTGCTAGAGACGCCAACAAGTCGTTCTGGGCTCTGTCCCAGGAGTTGGAGGAGGTGGAGGCCGCCGAAGCTGCTAGTGGTGGCGACCGTGCCGACGATGAGCAAGAAAATGACGCCGAAACCACCGATGGAGCTGCTAGTGGCGGCCATGAGGATGACACCACCACCGATGGCGGCGACCACATGGATGGCAGCAATCCCACCGCTCAGAAGCAGAAGAAGCAAAGGAAGGATCGGACACCGCAAGCGCTCGTCAGCGTCACAGACGTGTTCACTGAGGTCACGCCAAGTGGCCTACCAGTGGAGCCTAAGGAGCTTGCCAAAGGGTACGGCATGCAACTAGGGTGCATCCTCCGGGAAAGCGTGTCTATCAACACGAAGGACCTCAGAAGCAAGGCCAATGAGGCTTTGTGCGAAAACCTCCTCAAGAAGCTTCACCAACGATACACATTCCCGGAGCCGTTCAACAAAAAGGTGGACAGTTTAGCCATCACGAAGATGAGCACCGCCTTGAGCAGCTGGAAATCCCGGGTGAAGAAGAAGATTGATAAGGGTGACAACTGGGAGGAGATAAGTGCCAAAGAGCCGATAGTCGACGAAGAAGAGTTCGAGGCATTCAAGTTGTCCTTAACTTCTGAGGAGGCTAAAAAATGGACCAAGTGGGGGAAGGAAATGCGGGACCTGAACATAGGTAACCACCATTTGGGAAGCGGCGGTTACCGAGGAAAACAACCCGTCTGGGACAAGGAGGATGCCGAGATTGCACGTCTGGGAAAACAAAACCCGTGGCATAAAATCATGGACGAGCAGGTTAGGAAATTTGTCTGGTCCCGCTACTATCTGAACAAGGTGACGGGGGAATTCGTTACCGACAATGACGATGTGAGGGCATTCGAGAAAGTGCTGGTAAGGAATTTAATTACCGCGGATATCTCAAAGTCCATAGCGTTGATCTAATTAGATAACGAAGCCATACATATTTCTACATGGGTTCACCTTAATTTCCTTTGTCTGCCGGAGGACGAGTTGAAGGCTGACGCTGAGGCCGGCCCGTCATCCCAGGGGTCGACGGAGCCGTGGGACACGACTTTCAACAGGGCGACGAACGTTTACAAGAATAGGGACAAGTCGGCGCCGCCGACGTCAGCTGGCCGTGTGTCCGGCTTTGGTACGAGCATGAAGTTCCTCCAGTACTTCAGCACGGACGCCGAGACGAGAAAGGAGAGGAGGAAGCCGACTAGGGATAAAGTCGAGGTTTTGGAGCTAAGGAAGGTGGAGTCACTAGAGCAGGAAAAAGTGGACTCCAGCACGGTGGACAAGTTAGTGGAGGAGAAGATCCGGGCGATCTTACCCCCTGGGTTGATGGAGGGGTTAGCTGCTTGGAATGCGGGAGGTCGACAGGGGCCGATACACGTGCCCAGCTTCGCCGGCAGCAACTCCAGCAATAACGTGTCGCCGGACCTGGTGACCCCGCTGCCCAACACCGCGGCGCAGCCGCCGCTCCATTTGGTCCCACCGGCGCCCCCTACCGCGAAAGATACCGAGGCGCTGCCGGTGGCGGCGGTGAATGATAGGCCGGCCGCCGGCACCAGCGCCCTTGTCTCGACATTAGCCGAGATCAACGCCATCACCAAGGTAAACTAAATAGTTAGTCCGCGGCATCTTCTATAACTATGCCTTTGATGACTGCCATCTCATGATGCCCAACATGTGTTGACTCAGGACACACCTTGCATACTCCTGCATAGGGTGGGGGCCGGTGGCGAGTTGAAAGAAGTTGCTCAGGGCACTGTCGTACAACCAATGAGCCGCGATATGCACAACACTAAAATGAGCGAGGCCGTGATGAAGGTCAGGTTGACTACGGAAGTGCCTGAGTTTCTGGCATGGGTAGGGCAAATAATAAACTTGCTTGGCTTGGTGAGCCACAATATAGACATCGGCTCCGGTATAGGTGGTTGAAGGCTTAACTTCAACTAACCCAATGGAAGGCTCACTTCTCTGTCCACCATGTGGTCCAGTGCATGGGTCGAACCAGTGGCACTTGAACACAACGAGCTTGAGTTCTATGTTCGTACGATTGAACGTCAGCTCGTATACATTTTGTAACCTTCCGTAGTAATCTACGTAATTGGCTCCATCGGCTCCTCTGGATCCTTTGGTGAAGACCCCAGTATTTATAGTTTTTGCTCCAGGACGATTATTCTGGAGATACTCTGTATGGAAGCGGAACCCATTCACATCATACTTCTCATACTTAATGACGGTACGGTTAAATCCTTGGGAAACACATCTCAGCTCATTTGTCATCTCAACATTGGGATCAGCTCCCTACAAGTACGGTTCAAATTGTTTTGTGCATTAGTTACGTGTAATAAGAGGGACAAGTCACATATTGCAAGGTAAAAGGGACACGTTAGAAATTACTTTTCCCATGAACCAAGACACAAATTTTTTTCCTCCATAAGCACCCTCTTTCAGAAGAGTGTCCAGCTCCGCGGGATCGGGATCCACCGTTCCCAACCAGTATTCATCTTGGAATTGTCTAAAAGGAGAAAATACGTATTAGACCGAAACTAAGTTACTAGTTGCAAAGTAATTTGTTCACCATTTACCTCATGAAATCGAGTACTTCCGTCATGTTTATAAGCACATAGAGCATTATGCAATCCTTCTCTTCCTTGGTCAATTTACATTTTTCACCGGCACCGGCCTTGCCACCGGGACATTGGAAGAGGAGGAGCTTGGGGTCATTCTTGGGCGCGTCGACATTGTACCGAGTGACCGGGTTATGCATAGTGGCAACTTCATCGGGAAAGTACGTTGTCACGGCGTCTGCCATCTCCTCGAGTATTGTTGCCTCAGCTATGCATGCTTCAATCCTAGCTTTGTTTCCAGTTATGTTTCGAATGTACTTAAACTCTCTCTCAATACAAAACTGCCAACGAAACTGCACCGGTCCACCCAAGAGTGCCTCGTTCGCGAGATGCACAACGAGATGTGCCATCGGAACAAAGAAGCCTGGCGGAAAGATCATCTCTAACTTGCATAGCAACTCCGGCACAAGATCACGCAGCTTCGCAATAATCAGGGGACATATCTGTTTCGCACAGAGCGTGCGAAAGAAATGGCTCAACTCCGCAAGCACTCGCCAGATACTATCGGGGAGATACCCTCGAAGCATCACCGGCATCAACCGCTCAATCCATATGTGATAGTCGTGACTCTTGAGCCCAGTGACTTTTCCTGTAAGAAGATTGACTCCATTACTTATATTGGAACAGTAACCATCAGGGAACATCACGGCGATGTTTTTGAGCCACTTGAATGCCTCCTTCTTTTGGATATTATCAAGGCAGTAGTCGGCATTTGGCTTAAACCAATTTTTTTGACGAGGGTTAGGAGGCTTCATGTGTAATCTCTCCCTATCACAGAGCTTCTGAACATCAACTCTACCCTTCACATTGTCCTTTGTCTTCTTAGGAATGTTCAGGACTGTGTGAAAGATCATCTCTCCAACATTCTTTTCGGTGTGCATCACATCGATGTTATGGGGAAGTTCGAGGTCCTTGTAATACTCTAGCTGCGTTAAGCCTGCCACATGAGTCCAGTTGTGCGTTACACCATACCCCTCAAATTTTCGGATAGATCCCTCAGCAGGCACGAGAGCACGTAGCTCGGCATCAACTTTTGCACCATCGAACTTCGGTATCGCTTTTTCTTCATGCACAACTATGCCCTTCGTGAAGTTTTTTTGGTCTTCTCGATAAGGATGCCTTCCTTCGAGGAACTGTCGATGCTTGTCAAACGCGACATACTTGCGACCTGACTTTAGCCAAAGGAACTCAAGTTGGTTCCTGCACACTGGGCATGGCCATTTACCAGCTGTACACCATCCGCAGAATAGGGCATACCCGGGTAGGTCGTGCATGGAATAGTGGAACCAAATTTTCATCAAGAAGTTTTTCTTTGATGCTCGGTCGTATGTCCACGTCCCATTGTGCCATGAGTGGTGCAAATCATCCACAAGCGGTTGCATGTAGACACTCAAATTCTTCCCCGGGTATTCGGGCCCTGGAATGATCAGCGACAGAAACATGTGCTTCCTTTGCATTAGTACCCCAGGAGGGAGATTGAGCGGAATAACAAACACGGGCCAGCAGCTGTACGACGCAGTCGACATCCCAAATGGATTGAACCCATCTGTTGCTATTGCAATTCTGACATTCCGACCATCTGCTGAATTAAGGGGGTGTTTCAAGTCGAAGTTCTTCCATGCCTCACCATCAGATGGATGTCCCATCTTTTCCCGTCCTAGCTCGTCGATGTATCTCTTCCCTTTCCTGTGCCAAGTCATTTGTTTGGCAGACTCCTCGGACATGAAAAGCCGCTGCATTCTTTTTATGAATGAGAGGTACCGAAGAACCTTCACAGGGTTTTTCCCTGCGTCTTCCGACCATCAGGCAGCGTTTTCTCCTCATACCTAGAGGCCCCACAAAGGCTACAGTACTTGTCATTCGCATATTGTTTCCGGAACAACAGGCATCCTTTTGGACAACAATGAATCTTTTCATAATCCATGCTGAGCGATCCCAATAGTTTCCTCGTCTCGTGCATGGATTTTGGCAGACAATGCCCTTTGGGCAACATGTTACCAGATGTTGTCAGATTAGCTTCAAAGCCTGCACGGGTGGTGGAGAACTGACACTTGTCACTTAGTAGTTGAGCTACGGCATCGAGCTGAGAAACGTTTGCACCCTCGTATAGAGGCTTCGTAGCCGAGGCCATCGTCTCATAGAAAGCCTTCGCGGTTGGCTCTGGTTCCTCCGGTTCATCCGGTGCCTCCGGTTCACCGGTTCCTCCTGTTCCTCCTGTGGAGGTGGCGAATCCGGCATGTAAGCAGCATGGTGATCATCTAGCATGTTTCTCAACCCATCGTACTCATTGCCATCGATCCGCTGCCGCATCACCCCAACTCTGAGACGTTCGTACTGATCAAATTTGACATGCGTGACGTAGTTAGGCGTATACCCATATAACCAAAGATGTTTAGTCATATCTTCCTTTCCTTGACGGTCACGATTCTTGCAATGAGTGCAAGGGCACCTTCCACGAACTCCTTTTGCCTTTGAACCACGCCCTAACTCCTTCACTAATATATTGGTCTTCATCTCCCACTCCTCTGTTCTTTTAATCTTATCGACACGGCCACTGTACATCCACCCATTATCAGCCATCCTCTGCTTTATTGGGAGCGAAACAACCACGCAGTCTTTTAATATGCACCAAGTAATAATAAAATGATTTAGTGTCACCAGATTAATTACGGTCAAATTTTAATCTTTAGAGCATGCAAGGGTTCACCTACACTTCTAATAGGAGGGCCTATCCCGCCCGAGTACGTGTAGATCGAGCCGTGTTCCATGTTCTACCCCGACCCGAGACGGAATTTCGGCAGCACCTCCCCGCTGTTCTTCAGAATACACGTCTCGAGCTTATCAAGCCAAGAGGGTGTGCATCCGAAGAACAACAGGGAGGTGCTGCCGAAATTACGTCTCAGGAAGGGGTAGAACATGGAACACGACCCGATCTACACGTACTCGGACTGTCCAACAGGACAACCCGGAAGTGTTACGGTTATAAATATGCAAAGATGGACAATCCTGCATATTTATAAATTTGTAACCCTTCCGGATGGGATCTGACTTGGGTTACGCGACTGACTTGGTGATCTAGACCAAAATAAACCTATGCAGCAAGAGAGGCGAAAGATTTATACCCTCGAAGCGTGATCGGTGGCCGGAGAAGGTCGAGGACGTGCTCCGGAAGAGGGCGACAAAACAAAGGGCACCGAGGCGGCCCCTCCTCAGCTGGAGAAGCCGCGACGACGCGCGGGACCGACGGTGCTGGCTGGCGGGAAGCTACGTCATCTAAAAAGTACAAACAATCGAAATATATAAGCAAATATCCCTCCATTTTACCTAATAATTAAACATAAAACAGAATAAACCATAGAACGATGTAACCATATTAGCTAAACATAACACATATAGACAAGTAGCACAATAATACATAGGTAGCATGTATGATAAGTCTAGCAGTACAACAGGTAGCAAGATAAGTCTAGTAGTACGACAGCTAGGATGATAGACATCCTAAACTCGACTCGCGCCGGTGTCAGTGGCGTCGTCCAAGCGGTCCCAACAAGAGGACAAGCTGCTGCTAGAGTCCTCGCCCTGCTGCTGCGTGCCGGAGGGGCCGGCCTCGCCCTGCCCGCGCTGCTGCCGGCTCTCGCTGAAGACCTGGTACTGGACCGCCATCACCTGGGGATCAAGGAGGAGATCCTTGACCAAGGGGTCATCCTCCTCTCGCTGGTGGCGCGCCCTGAGCAGCCTCTCTGCCTGCCGGTGCTCCCTCTCCTCGGCCTTCGTCGCGATCCTCATGCCATCTGGCGCTAACATATGCGCCACGCTCCGCTCATCCTCAAAGTTGAGGATCGCTCTCGCCCCAAAGTGCTGGACCGCCGCGCAGTCGTAGGCGCGGGCCGCCTGCCACGGGCACCTGAAAGTACCAAGCTGGATCTTCCTGTGATCCACTGTGATCTGAGCTGCCCAAGTCGGGATCTTCGTGGGTCTCCGATGAACACCACGAAACTTTCGCTCCGGCTCCGACATGATACTTAGTTAAGTAAAAGCATTTGATACACGGGTTAGTCAAGGAACCATAGATTAAAAAGCAGGCCTACGTGATTTCTTACCCTCGAAGCGTGATCGACGGCGAAGAAGATCTTCCGCCGACACCCTCCATCGACAATCCCCACTCTCACGCTCCACACGGAATCGGATCAGCGAGGTGGTCACGACGGGGCCTAGTGTACAAAATGAACAAAGGTTAGCAATTATTGTTCTTACACAAATTCACAAGTTTGCCTAGTAGCTAAACAACCGAAAATTAATGAAAAACATGATTTTTTTGTCCTAATCTAACTATATTGCTTAACTAACTTGGTTTATAGTCTGCAACAAATAGTAAACTAAAGAACAAAAAGAAAAAGAGAGGCAATGTGGCTTACCGAGCTGCAGGGAGTAGCCATGGGCGCTCCTGTGAGGGGGAGATGCTGCTCCGACGGCGGGGCGTGCTCCTTGTCGGGATCTGAGGCGGCCGAGTAGCAGGGGAGCAGTGGAGGATGTGGTGGAGACGGGAGGAAGCAGCGGGCGTCGGGGTGGAGGGTGGGCGGCGTCGCGGTGGAGGGTGGACGTCGGGGTGGACGGTGGACGGAGGAGGCGTGGAGGAGGAGGTGGGACGGCCAGAGCGGAGCGGCGGCGCACGGGTGGGGGAGAGACGCGATGGAGTGGAGGAGGCCGGTGTTGGGGAGATGCGACGGAGTGGAGGAGGCCGGCGAGCGGTGGTGCAGTGACGGGCTGCGGCGGCGCTCGGGGTGAGTCAGGGGCGCCGGCTGTCGTGGGTTTGTCACGTCAGGTGTCATAGATGACTTCGTAGGTGTGGGATTATGCGAGTCAAGCATCTCCGAGCTTGGGATCGCAGGAACAAAGATCAACACAGATTTACCCAGGTTCGGCCCCCTCAATGTGAGGTAAAAGACCTACTTCCTGCCTACCCTAGATTGGTATTGATATGATAATCGAGGTGTTACAATGGAGGCGATCCGATCTGGTACTCGCCGTATGAGCTAGGGTTTAGGGCTTGATAGCTTGACCCGCTCTAAGTCCTGCGAGTCCTCTTTATATACACAGAGGCTCGCTAGGTTACAAAAGGAAACTTCCCCATAAGGAATACATCCACAGAGGCCTACTCGGAGACTACTTGGTCTTCACGTCCTCCGGGATATGTCTTCTAGATCTTTCCCCTTATGGCGGTTCAATATTGGGCTTGCTCCCAAGTGGGCCTTTGTCCGTGCGAGTAAGTTAAGTCGCACTGGGCCGCGGGTTAATCCAGAAAGTATTCCCCCGACATTAGCCCCCAAGTTTAGCTTGGATTTCGAGTGAAGGCTCCTTCGTCTTAACAAACCCCTGAGCCGCGCACGTGAATTATCCCAGCTGAACTCCAATTTTCTTATTTCCAATCTGCGGCTTATAACTCTTCTTGGCGGCTCAAGAACGCGACTTATCCTGCCTTGACGGTTGATTTTCAGATCTAAACGTCTTCCGCGTCTGGGTTATTTATCTTGGCTCATCGTTTTCCCCAGCGTTCTGCATCAAGTCCTGCATTACGCATCCGCTACTCCTTTCCGCCGCCTCCAATCTCGCTTCTCGTACTCACAATCCTTCGGTGGATATCTCCATCGATCTGAGAAAAATGTCTCGCCGCAAGTGCAACTGGGAAGGCTCGTGGGTCGACGAAGATTTCCTGGAATCCCTATCTGCACGGGGCCTTCTTCCGCCAAAAGATCAATGCGAATGGCGGGCGGCCGGTGAGGAGGTAATCCCCAATCCTCAACCAGGAGAATAGTGATTTTTGCGGAGCATGTTGAGCGCGGGTTCAAGCCCCCGGGCTCTCTCTTCTTCCGCTCCTTGATGCAGCGGTTAGGTCTCCGCTTCCATGATATTGGCCCTAATTCGATGTTGCAAGTGAGCAACTTCCACGTCCTCTGCGAAGATTATCTGGGTATCCCGCCTTCAATAGATTTCTGGCTTGCTCTTTTCAATTGCAATAGTCAAAGGGAAACCACAGATGGTCCTTTTCTCCAATGCGGCGCCATTTCCTTCCAACGCCGTAGGGGTAGTATCTTCCCAAAACTAACTCTTGCCAAGAAAATCAAGGAGTGGCAAAGGACATTCTTCTATTGTAAAAACACTTCTCCTGAGGGTGAAATTCCTCTTCCTCTTTGGTCTCCTCTTCCCTTCGAGGCTACCGATGCTCTGTCTTCTAAACCTGATCCTTCTTCGTTGCCCTTTATCGAATCCCTTTAGACAAGGTGAGAGCGCTGACACTCCATGGTCTCACTGGATTAGATCTCATATCTTGCTGGACTAAGTGGCGAGTTCAGCCTGTGAGTCGCCGCTCGCGGCTTATGGTGGATTTCACTTGTCATGCAAACGACGTCGATCGTACTTGCCCTGAAGATTGGGACAAAGGGGAGTGGATAAATTTCATTCGCCGAGTGACGGACGAGGATATTGACTCGTATGACAACGTCGGACTTGCTCCCTTCTGGGCTGAGCACAAGCCTTTTGTGGTAATGTTTACTTGTCACCTGTTTCCTCGAAAATTCCTTCTCCAAAATTAATTATTTCTGACCTGAGCTCCTTTTCAGATCGATCCCTATTTCTGGGTTCTTCCTCAGAGGACGTCGACTTGAACCAAGGAACCGGCTGAGTCGTCAAACAAGCCGCAGCCTTTGGCGAAGATACAGTTATGCACGAGGGTAGTGCTTCTGAAGAGGAACAACAAATGGCCGACGCTCTTCTGTCCTCGACTCCAAATACACCTTTCCTGGAACTTCCTGAGGTGCCTCGCAGGTCCTCGAAACGTATTTTATGCCAGAGCTCAGAAGACCCCGCGCAGCCTGAGAAACGTCGCAAAGCCTTGGCGTTACTAGCAGAAACAAGAACTGCCAAATCTTTAAAACTCGCTGATCCCAACAAGGCTACTTTTTCTTCCGAGGCTGTTGCAAAGGATTGCTTCTCAATAAGCTCGGGTAATTGTTTGCGACTCTCTCCTTTTCTTTTTGTGTTTACGTATTTCTGGCAAGGAATTGCTGATCACTACTTCTTTTCATACTCTGTAGGTTCAGATTTGCAAGGTTTATCTTCTCCTTCCTCTGGTTGCCTGATGAAGAGTATCCGTGTCGCCTCTGGGTATGGTTCGCCTTCTTTTCAATGTTGCGGCTCTGCTAGGTCAGCTTATTAACCCATCAATGTTTTGCAGGGCCATGTCTGAAGAGGACCAAGTCTAATTCCCATCCCACTTCTTCTCAGCAAGCTATGAGCGAGGATGATGCTGCTGATGAAAACGTGGGAAACAGTAATGGTGCGACTCAACCAAGGCCCTCCCTGGAGGAAGGTATTGCAGACGCGGCTCCTGCCGCGACTCCAGTCGCAGCTCCATCCACAACTCCTGCTGCTGGTAGGGTATCTACTGAAAATAGAATTCCAGCTCCAGGAAATAGTTCTAAGTCAATCGCAGATGCCATAATTTCTGCTGGAGACAAGCATGCTGCTCTGCTGCGCGGCTTAGTTGAGCAATTTTCTTCAAGTCGCCAGGTACATATACCGTAGCCCCCAAGGATCAAAACCTTGTGTCATCGCACGGGGTGTTGATTCTTTTCCTGGCTTCAAATCTCGAGCCCCCAAATTCCTGGATAATTTACCTATGCGTTTTGCTCTGTTTGTTTTCAGCGTGAACTGTCCTTGCTTGATGCTTCTGGCTCAATAAAGGGTAAAGGCATTTCCATAGACCATCCTGAAATGATGCAGTCTCGCCTGGAGCAGCATAATGAGGTCATTAGGGACCAAGATCAGGAAATAAAATCTCTCAAAGGTCAACTCGACTCCTGCGAAGAGCAATTTAAAGAACTTGAAGCGATATGCAGCAGCGACTCATGGAGAAAGACGAGGTCATTAGATCTTTGCGAGAAGGGCTGACTCTTAAATCTGAATTGATTGATCGCCTGAAGGGAGACCACGCAAAGGAACTCGCCGCGCGAGATGAAAAATATAACTCGCTGCTCAAAGCCTTTGAGGGTTTTGGCTCCATGGTCAAATCAGCCGTCCTGCAGCTTGCTGGTTGGTCTTTAATCATACATATTTTGGGTAACCAACGTTAGTCTCTGACTTGTTTCTTGCCTTTTCTTTCTTTGACATAGGACCTGAGGCCCCAGTGTCCCGCTCCAACTTGAAGGATCAACTGGTATATCTGTCTGACTCAGCCAGCGCTTCTTAAAGGTTACCAAGGAAGTTATGACGGTAATCTCTCCTGCGACTGATGGCCCAACATCTTGCGAGTATTGGATAAATAAACTGCTCAAGGCTCCACATTATGTCTCTGATTGGAAACGATCCTCTGCTCGCGCCGGAGCCGCGCATGTCTTGACATTGCTTCGAGCATATTATCCAGAGATAGATGTTGGCAAGGTTGCTCGCCACGGCCTGGCGATGAGCGCGATGATACTGAACTGCCAATAAGCGAGTACTTCGATATCTGGAAAGGGATGCGCGGTATGCCACAAAATTTGTTGATAACTTAGACTTGGGCACTTATCTCGATAAATTCAATCTTGATGGGAGCAAGGTGTCAAAGGAAAAGTCCTCAGGAGCTGAGTCATCTCGGGCTGCCACTCCAGCAACAGTATCTGGTGGCCCTTCTGCCTCGTCTGGCGGCGCCCTGATTATTAGGACACCTGCGACTGCAACTGCGAGACAAGCCGCGCCAATTCCCACTCCTGTAGCTCGGAAGAGGAAAAATAAATAATGTGGGACATGCCCGTTAGTCTGTAAGACATTCATGTATTATAAACAGTATTTTTGTGACCTATAAGCAGGTTCTTTTCTTGATAATTCCATTAAGTAGACGCTCGCGCGGCTCAGTATTTCCTAGGAACATGTGTGTTCAGGGTCGAGAGCGGCCATGATAGGCAATCAAGCTCGATTGACGCCACACCCCAGTACTTTGGCGCATAATGCAAGACGCTTCTAGCTTAAGGATTGCCACTAGTTTGGCAAAATTTGAGGTGCGATTGGTACTCGCGATGCTCGTAAGGAGCCCTCAAGGGTCAGTGATATATGAAATTCAAAAGACTCAGCGACTCAATGATAGTTGAGGCGAAACGACAAACCCTTGAATGTCAAGGGTGCCGGCTTTATTTCATAATCACTCGATGTTTTACAGGGTGTTACAGGATGATGCAGGCCCTTTAATGCGGGTTTTCTATTCCCCGCAGGCCATGCATACTTGATACTCATCGCACTTAGTTGCGAATTAATACTCCTAACGGAGTGGGTTGAACACCTGATTGGTTCAATTTTGAGTCGCTAAAAGCGACTCGGGTCGAGCATGATAGCTCCGATGTATGTCTCATGTTGAAGCAGAGAGCAATGTGTGGGCGATCAGCCGCACTGAGCTGCGACTTATGTTGAGTTGAGTTTGCTTTGTAAGGACTCACGATAACTGACCCCTTTGGCTGGGGTTGTTGATCGAGGCTGGGTTATGCACATGCGCCATTTCTTGTCTTCTTTTTGTATCAAGGCGACCTCTGGGGCATTATCTTGCTGATGCGCGACTTCTCGGTGGGTATTTACCATCCGGTGGCTGCATCCTGTTGGCCGCTTCCGCGGTACCTCCAACGCGACTCGTTTTGAGCTGCGATTACCGATCTGCGACTGATATCCATGTGAAGTTTGGCGATGCAAGCTTCTTCTGCGAGTACTGAGCCTGCGTTCTCGCATTCTAACGCTCTCTGCCTGTCTCCATATATTGTAATAACACCGTTTGGTCCTGGTATCTTTAACTGTAGGTAGACGTAGCAGGGGCGAGCGGTAAATTTGACATAGGCTTCTCTTCCAAAGATCGCATGATATGAGCTTTTGACTGCTACAACCTCAAAGTCTAGGAGCTCTGTGCGGAAGTTCCGCTCTGTTCCAAAGCTAACTTCAAGTGTTATCTTTCCGATTGGTCGCGTAACAGCTCCTGGGATTATGCCTTGAATTTCTTTCCTGGATGGTCGCAGCCTCGTCTCGGGTATATTCATTCTTCGGAGCGTGTCTTGATATAGGATGTTTACTCTTCCTCCTCCGTCCATTAGGACCTTACTTAACTTGTATCCCGCGACTTCAGGCGTGACCACAGAGCTGGCTGTCCTGGATCTCTTACTTCTGGGGGGTGATCGCCGCGACTCCAAATAACCGATTGCTCTGTCCAGCGACGATACCTTTCTGGCGTTGAAATCTGACCGCTCTTCCGGCTTCCATCCGTTGTTTGTACTTCCACTGTATGAAACTGTCCTATGTTTCTTCTAGGTAAAACGTCAGGCTCTTGACGAGAGCTAGATTTATTCTTGTGCTGCATCGATTGCTGCGAGCTGTATCTGGCGTGTCGCCTTCTTTCCACCTCCGGTAATAATGACATTGCGCCTTTGTGTGACCCGCTGGCCTGCCATCTCTCCTGCGATGTAAGTCGCAAGGCACGTCGAAGATCCCCTTGCAGTTATTAGGGAGTAAGGCCTTATCACTCCCTTGCTCCTGCATCTGGTGTGCGCGACGTTCATTTTCGCGACTTGCAATTTCCCGTTGGGTTCTGTGATAAGCCGCCTGTCCCTTTATCTGTCTTTGCGTACTTGTCAGCTGTTGCCAAAAGCTGGTCGAAACTATCAATCTTGTGCTCAGCGCGACTTAATTTGTGCACCAACGGCTCAAATCTACAGTTCTTTCTCATAGCTTGTATTGCAGCTTGTACTGTTAAGTTTTTGGCGGAGCCAAGGATCTCCGCGATTCTCTTGATCCAGTCGCCGCTTGATTCGTCCTCTTTTTGAATGCATTGTCTAAGGTTTTTCATATCTTCTGTTTGGAATCTGCGGATGAACTTGTCCTTCAAGTCTTCCCATGTGCTTATTGATTTTGATGGCAGCCTTAACAGCCAATCCCTAGCTTCTCCCTGTATTGCCAAGTGGAAGTATTTCGCACGTATTTCTTGAGTCACATCAGCCCCTGTTATGCTTGCCTCGTAATCTTCTATCCATAAGGCAGGGTCTTGGTCACTGCGATAGGTGGTGACTCGCTGCGACTCGTCGAAGTTCGGGGGGAAACGAGTGAGCCGTATTTCCTCTCCAAAACATGCTGGTCCTTTCAATAATGAATAGGAGTTTACTGGCGCTGAATCTTCATCTGAATCAGTTTCAATCTGGGATGGCTGAGTCGCTCCGGACGTCGCGACTCGCCTTCTATCTTCTTTTCTTTTTCCAATGATACCTGCAAACCTGCTAGCTGGTTGACCACTTCTTCGACGCTGCACTTTTCTCCTCCCCATGATACCTCGTTTTGCGGCTCATTGGGCGTGACTCCATACATATTTGCTTGTTGTAAAGCAGCGGTTTGCAGTAGGTCGATCGCATAGCGAGCTTCCTTATCAGCTCGTGTGTCTCCAACCGGTGCTATCTTTGACAATATCCCTATCGCGGCGTGCACGTTGCTCTCTGGGTCGCCGTGGAACTGTGATTTCATCTCTCCTTTGTCCATCTTGATCTGATGTTTTTGCTGCCAACGACGGAGTCGCCACTCTTCTTCTTGGAGTTTCTTGCGCTCAGATGTCGTCTTGGTTCGCACCGCCTGGTGCTTCGGCTGGCAGCGACGGAGTCGTCGACCTTCTTCTTGGAGTTTTTCGCGCTCAGCCGCGAGTCTTTGTGCCTCTTCACAGAGTTCCGTCCTGATAGCTTCAATCTCTTCAATCTTGAGGTCTCCTTCCTGATTTGGTAGAGATCCCCAAACAGGTCTTGACGGGACGGGGATGGGCAGTCTTGCCGTAGCTTGTTGTAGCTCCTCCAACACGCGGACCCTGACCGGCCGCAGTTCCTTCACCGATTCGCTTCCTTGAGTCGCATCCATAGATCTGCGACTGACGGATCCGACGAAAACTTTTACTGATCCGATGGGAACGATGTATCCAAACTCGATGCGATCTGCCTCGGGTCCCCACTCTGAGTCGTCGATGAACAAAGATCTCCGAGCTAGGGATCGCAGGAACAAAGATCAACACACATTACCCAGGTTCGGCCCCCTCAATGTGAGGTACAAGACCTACTTCCTGCCTACCCTAGATTGGTATTGATATGATAATCGAGGTGTTACAATGGAGGCGATCCGATCTGGTACTCGCCGTATGAGCTAGGGTTTAGGGCTTGATAGCTTGACCCGCTCTAAGTCCTGCGAGTCCTCTTTATATACACAGAGGCTCGCTAGGTTACAAAAGGAAACTTCCCCCATAAGGAAAAGTCCACAGAGGCCTACTCGGAGACTACTTGGTCTTCACGTCCTCCGGGATATGTCTTCTAGATCTTTCCCCTTATGGCGGTTCAATATTGGGCTTGCTCGCAAGTGGGCTTTTTGTCCGTGCAAGTAAGTTAAGTCGCACTGGGCCGCGGGTTAACCCAGAAAGTATTCCCCCGACACCGGCGACGGAGGGGAAGAGCTCGGGGTGGGTCGGGGGCGCCGGCGACGGAGGGGAAGAGCTCGGGCACGTGGTCGATTTGGGGAAGAAACTGTCGACCGCGCGCCCTGGCCACCCAAAGTAGATAAGAGGAGCCTGCCGTCGGCATAGGTATTTTTTTATTTTTCCTATTATTAGCTATTTTATTAACATTTTAAATGTTATAATTTATTCCATTATAACTGAATACAGTTTTATTATAATTTATTGTATTATATGGTAGGGCCACACGCAAATTATTCCGGCGCTCCGATTATCCTTTTCCAGCCAAACCCTAGTCTGGTGGGCCCGCATATCTACCCCGAACTTTTCTCCGTACAATGGTTGATCTTGGACATTTACAACACACAACACACTTGTATACATATGGTATGGACAACCTAGGTTTGGGTGGGGTTCCGACGCTCCGGGGGCCCCGCTTCGGCGAAACCCTGAATCCGCTGGAAAAACCCTAACGTTTTCGTCTACCCCCATAGACGTGCGTCGAAAGGGGGTAGGCCAGTGGACTTTTTTGCCTGGTTGTGTTAGGTTAGGCCATAGGCACATGGGAAACCAACTTTTATCACAAGTTTTTACAAGATTGCCCCCGTTTCGTCCGAAGTGGGAGTTTTCACCTCTAAGTGCAGAAACTCACTAGAGAGAAAGTGAAGTCGGTGAAGCCGGTCACACCCCGGAGTAGGATATTGCACATTTACAACACACAACACACTTGTATACATATGGTATGGCACAACCTAGGTTTTGGTGGGGTTCCGACGCTCCGGGGCCCCGCTTCGGCGAAACCCTGAATCCGCTGGAAAAACCCTAACGTTTTCGTCTACCCCCATAGACGTGCGTCGAAAGGGGTAGGCCAGTGGACTTTTTTGCCTGGTTGTGTTAGGTTAGGCCATAGGCACATGGGAAACCAACTTTTATCACAAGTTTTTACAAGATTGCCCCCCGTTTCGTCCGAAGTGGGAGTTTTCACCTCTAAGTGCAGAAACTCACTAGAGAGAAAGTGAAGTCGGTGAAGCCGGTCACACCCCGGAGTAGGATATTGCACATTTACAACACACAACACACTTGTATACATATGGTATGGCACAACCTAGGTTTTGGTGGGGTTCCGACTCTCCGGGGCCCCGCTTCGGCGAAACCCTGAATCCGCTGGAAAAACCCTAACGTTTTCGTCTACCCCATAGACGTGCGTCGAAAGGGGGTAGGCCAGTAGACTTTTTTGCCTAGTCGTGTTAGGTTAGGCCATAGGCACATGGGAAACCAACTTTTATCACAAGTTTTTACAAGATTGCCCCCGTTTCGTCCGAAGTGGGAGTTTTCAACTCTAAGTGCAGAAACTCACTAGAGAGAAAGTGAAGTCGGTGAAGCCGGTCACACCCCGGAGTAGGATATTGCACATTTACAACACACAAAACACTTGTATACATATGGTATGGCACAACCTAGGTTTTGGTGGGGTTCCGACGCTCCGGGCCCCGCTTCGGCGAAACCCTGAATCCGCTGGAAAAACCCTAACGTTTTCGTCTACCCCCATAGAAGTGCGTCGAAAGGCGGTAGGCCAGTGGACTTTTTTGCCTGGTTGTGTTAGGTTAGGCCATAGGCACATGGGAAACCAACTTTTATCACAAGTTTTTACAAGATTGCCCCCGTTTCGTCCGAAGTGGGAGTTTTCACCTCTAAGTGCAGAAACTCACTAGAGAGAAAGTGAAGTCGGTGAAGCCGGTCACACCCCGGAGTAGGATATTGCACATTTACAACACACAACACACTTGTATACATATGGTATGGCACAACCTAGGTTTTGGTGGGGTTCCGACTCTCCGGGGCCCCGCTTCGGCGAAACGCTGAATCCGCTGGAAAAACCCTAACGTTTTCGTCTACCCCCATAGACGTGCGTCGAAAGGGGGTAGGCCAGTAGACTTTTTTGCCTAGTCGTGTTAGGTTAGGCCATAGGCACATGGGAAACCAACTTTTATCACAAGTTTTTACAAGATTGCCCCCGTTTCGTCCGAAGTGGGAGTTTTCACCTCTAAGTGCAGAAACTCACTAGAGAGAAAGTGAAGTCGGTGAAGCCGGTCACACCCCCGAGTAGGATATTGCACATTTACAACACACAACACACTTGTATACATATGGTATGGCACAACCTAGGTTTTGGTGGGGTTCCGACGCTCCGGGGCCCCGCTTCGGCGAAACCCTGAATCCGCTGGAAAAACCCTAACGTTTTCGTCTACCCCCATAGAAGTGCGTCGAAAGGCGGTAGGCCAGTGGACTTTTTTGCCTGGTTGTGTTAGGTTAGGCCATAGGCACATGGGAAACCAACTTTTATCACAAGTTTTTACAAGATTGCCCCCGTTTCGTCCGAAGTGGGAGTTTTCACCTCTAAGTGCAGAAACTCACTAGAGAGAAAGTGAAGTCGGTGAAGCCGGTCACACCCGGAGTAGGATATTGCACATTTACAACACACAACACACTTGTATACATATGGTATGGCACAACCTAGGTTTTGGTGGGGTTCCGACGCTCCGGGGCCCCGCTTCGGCGAAACCCTGAATCCGCTGGAAAAACCCTAACGTTTTCGTCTACCCCCATAGACGTGCGTCGAAAGGGGGTAGGCCAGTAGACTTTTTTGCCTGGTTGTGTTAGGTTAGGCCATAGGCACATGGGAAACCAACTTTTATCACAAGTTTTTACAAGATTGCCCCCGTTTCGTCCGAAGTGGGTGTTTTCACCTCTAAGTGCAGAAACTCACTAGAGAGAAAGTGAAGTCGGTGAAGCCGGTCACACCCCGGAGTAGGATATTGCACATTTACAACACACAACACACTTGTATATATATGGTATTGCACAACCTAGGTTTTGGTGGGGTTCCGATGCTCCGGGGCCCCGCTTCGGCGAAACCCTTAATCCGCTGGAAAAACCCTAACGTTTTCGTCTACCCCCATAGACGTGCGTCGAAAGGCGGTAGGCCAGTGGACTTTTTTGCCTGGTTGTGTTAGGTTAGGCCATAGGCACATGGGAAACCAACTTTTATCACAAGTTTTTACAAGATTGCCCCCGTTTCGTCCGAAGTGGGAGTTTTCACCTCTAAGTGCAGAAACTCACTTGAGAGAAAGTGAAGTCGGTGAAGCCGGTCACACCCCGGAGTAGGATATTGCACATTTACAACACACAACACACTTGTATACATATGGTATCACACAACCTAGGTTTTGGTGGGGTTCCGACGCTCCGGGGCCCCGCTTCGGCGAAACCCTGAATCTGCTGGAAAAACCCTAACGTTTTCGTCTACCCCCATAGACGTGCGTCGAAAGGGGGTAGGCCAGTGGACTTTTTTGCCTGGTTGTGTTAGGTTAGGCCATAGGCACATGGGAAACCAACTTTTATCACAAGTTTTTACAAGATTGCCCCCGTTTCGTCCGAAGTGGGAGTTTTCACCTCTAAGTGCAGAAACTCACTAGAGAGAAAGTGAAGTCGGTGAAGCCGGTCACACCCCGGAGTAGGATATTGCACATTTACAACACACAACACACTTGTATACATATGGTATGTCACAACCTAGGTTTTGGTGGGGTTCCGACGCTCCGGGGCCCCGCTTCGGCGAAACCCTGAATCCGTTGGAAAAACCCTAACGTTTTCGCCTACCCCCATAGACGTGCGTCGAAAGGGGGTAGGCCAGTGGACTTTTTGCCTGGTTGTGTTAGGTTAGGCCATAGGCACATGGGAAACCAACTTTTATCACAAGTTTTTACAAGATTGCCCCCGTTTCGTCCGAAGTGGGAGTTTTCACCTCTAAGTGCAGAAACTCACTAGAGAGAAAGTGAAGTCGGTGAAGCCGGTCACACCCCGGAGTAGGATATTGCACATTTACAACACACAACACACTTGTATACATATGGTATGGCACAACCTAGGTTTTGGTGGGGTTCCGACGCTCCGGGGCCCCGCTTCGGCGAAACCCTGAATCCGCTGGAAAAACCCTAACGTTTTCGTCTACCCCCATAGACGTGCGTCGAAAGGGGTAGGCCAGTAGACTTTTTTGCCTGGTTGTGTTAGGTTAGGCCATAGGCACATGGGAAACCAACTTTTATCACAAGTTTTTACAAGATTGCCCCCGTTTCGTCCGAAGTGGGAGTTTTCACCTCTAAGTGCAGAAAACTCACTAGAGAGAAAGTGAAGTCGGTGAAGCTGGTCACACCCCGGAGTAGGATATTGCACATTTACAACACACAACACACTTGTATACATATGGTATGGCACAACCTAGGTTTTGGTGGGGTTCCGACGCTCCGGGGCCCCGCTTCGGCGAAACCCTGAATCCGCTGGAAAACCCTAACGTTTTCGTCTACCCCCATAGACGTGCGTCGAAAGGGGTAGGCCAGTAGACTTTTTTGCCTAGTCGTGTTAGGTTAGGCCATAGGCACATGGGAAACCAACTTTTATCACAAGTTTTTACAAGATTGCCCCCGTTTCGTCCGAAGTGGGAGTTTTCACCTCTAAGTGCAGAAACTCACTAGAGAGAAAGTGAAGTCGGTGAAGCCGGTCACACCCCGGAGTAGGATATTGCACATTTACAACACACAACACACTTGTATACATATGGTATGGCACAACCTAGGTTTTGGTGGGGTTCCGACGCTCCGGGGCCCCGCTTCGGCGAAACCCTGAATCCGCTGGAAAAACCCTAACGTTTTCGTCTACCCCCATAGAAGTGCGTCGAAAGGCGGTAGGCCTGTGGACTTTTTTGCCTGGTTGTGTTAGGTTAGGCCATAGGCACATGGGAAACCAACTTTTATCACAAGTTTTTACAAGATTGCCCCCGTTTCGTCCGAAGTGGGAGTTTTCACCTCTAAGTGCAGAAACTCACTAGAGAGAAAGTGAAGTCGGTGAAGCCGGTCACACCCCGGAGTAGGATATTGCACATTTACAACACACAACACACTTGTATACATATGGTATGGCACAACCTAGGTTTTGGTGGGGTTCCGACGCTCCGGGGCCCCGCTTCGGCGAAACCCTGAATCCGCTGGAAAAACCCTAACGTTTTCGTCTACCCCCATAGACGTGCGTCGAAAGGGGTAGGCCAGTAGACTTTTTTGCCTGGTTGTGTTAGGTTAGGCCATAGGCACATGGGAAACCAACTTTTATCACAAGTTTTTACAAGATTGCCCCCGTTTCGTCCGAAGTGGGAGTTTTCACCTCTAAGTGCAGAAACTCACTAGAGAGAAAGTGAAGTCGGTGAAGCCGGTCACACCCCGGAGTAGGATATTGCACATTTACAACACACTTGTATACATATGGTATGTCACAACCTAGGTTTTGGTGGGGTTCCGACGCTCCGGGGCCCCGCTTCGGCGAAACCCTGAATCCGTTGGAAAAACCCTAACGTTTTCGTCTACCCCCATAGACGTGCGTCGAAAGGGGGGTAGGCCAGTGGACTTTTTGCCTGGTTGTGTTAGGTTAGGCCATAGGCACATGGGAAACCAACTTTTATCACAAGTTTTTACAAGATTGCCCCCGTTTCGTCCGAAGTGGGAGTTTTCACCTCCAAGTGCAGAAACTCACTAGAGAGAAAGTGAAGTCGGTGAAGCCGGTCACACCCCGGAGTAGGATATTGCACATTTACAACACACAACACACTTGTATACATATGGTATGGCACAAGCTAGGTTTTGGTGGGGTTCCGACGCTCCGGGGCCCGCTTCGGCGAAACCCTGAATCCGCTGGAAAAACCCTAACGTTTTCGTCTACCCCCATAGACGTGCGTCGAAAGGGGTAGGCCAGTAGACTTTTTTGCCTGGTTGTGTTAGGTTAGGCCATAGGCACATGGGAAACCAACTTTTATCACAAGTTTTTACAAGATTGCCCCCGTTTCGTCCGAAGTAGGAGTTTTCACCTCTAAGTGCAGAAAACTCACTAGAGAGAAAGTGAAGTCGGTGAAGCCGGTCACACCCCGGAGTAGGATATTGCACATTTACAACACACAACACACTTGTATACATATGGTATGCACAACCTAGGTTTTGGTGGGGTTCCGACGCTCCGGGGCCCCGCTTCGGCGAAACCCTGAATCCGCTGGAAAAACCCTAACGTTTTCGTCTACCCCCATAGAAGTGCGTCGAAAGGGGGTAGGCCAGTGGACTTTTTTGCCTGGTTGTGTTAGGTTAGGCCATAGGCACATGGGAAACCAACTTTTATCACAAGTTTTTACAAGATTGCCCCCGTTTCGTCCGAAGTGGGAGTTTTCACCTCTAAGTGCAGAAACTCACTAGAGAGAAAGTGAAGTCGGTGAAGCCGGTCACACCCCGGAGTAGGATATTGCACATTTACAACACACAACACACTTGTATACATATGGTATGGCACAACCTAGGTTTTGGTGGGGTTCCGACGCTCCGGGGCCCCGCTTCGGCGAAACCCTGAATCCGCTGGAAAAACCCTAACGTTTTCGTCTACCCCCATAGACGTGCGTCGAAAGGGGTAGGCCAGTAGACTTTTTTGCCTGGTTGTGTTAGGTTAGGCCATAGGCACATGGGAAACCAACTTTTATCACAAGTTTTTACAAGATTGCCCCCGTTTCGTCCGAAGTGGGTGTTTTCACCTCTAAGTGCAGAAACTCACTAGAGAGAAAGTGAAGTCGGTGAAGCCGGTCACACCCCGGAGTAGGATATTGCACATTTACAACACACAACACACTTGTATACATATGGTATGCACAACCTAGGTTTTGGTGGGGTTCCGACGCTCCGGGGCCCCGCTTCGGCGAAACCCTTAATCCGCTGGAAAAACCCTAACGTTTTCGTCTACCCCCATAGACGTGCGTCGAAAGGGGGTAGGCCAGTGGACTTTTTTGCCTGGTTGTGTTAGGTTAGGCCATAGGCACATGGGAAACCAACTTTTATCACAAGTTTTTACAAGATTGCCCCCGTTTCGTCCGAAGTGGGAGTTTTCACCTCTAAGTGCAGAAACTCACTTGAGAGAAAGTGAAGTCGGTGAAGCCGGTCACACCCCGGAGTAGGATATTGCACATTTACAACACACAACACACTTGTATACATATGGTATCACACAACCTAGGTTTTGGTGGGGTTCCGACGCTCCGGGGCCCCGCTTCGGCGAAACCCTGAATCTGCTGGAAAAACCCTAACGTTTTCGTCTACCCCCATAGACGTGCGTCGAAAGGGGGTAGGCCAGTGGACTTTTTTGCCTGGTTGTGTTAGGTTAGGCCATAGGCACATGGGAAACCAACTTTTATCACAAGTTTTTACAAGATTGCCCCCGTTTCGTCCGAAGTGGGAGTTTTCACCTCTAAGTGCAGAAACTCACTAGAGAGAAAGTGAAGTCGGTGAAGCCGGTCACACCCCGGAGTAGGATATTGCACATTTACAACACACAACACACTTGTATACATATGGTATGTCACAACCTAGGTTTTGGTGGGGTTCCGACGCTCAGGGGCCCCGCTTCGGCGAAACCCTGAATCCGTTGGAAAAACCCTAACGTTTTCGCCTACCCCCATAGACGTGCGTCGAAAGGGGGTAGGCCAGTGGACTTTTTGCCTGGTTGTGTTAGGTTAGGCCATAGGCACATGGGAAACCAACTTTTATCACAAGTTTTTACAAGATTGCCCCCGTTTCGTCCGAAGTGGGAGTTTTCACCTCTAAGTGCAGAAACTCACTAGAGAGAAAGTGAAGTCGGTGAAGCCGGTCACACCCCGGAGTAGGATATTGCACATTTACAACACACAACACACTTGTATACATATGGTATGGCACAACCTAGGTTTTGGTGGGGTTCCGACGCTCCGGGGCCCCGCTTCGGCGAAACCCTGAATCCGCTGGAAAAACCCTAACGTTTTCGTCTACCCCCATAGACGTGCGTCGAAAGGGGTAGGCCAGTAGACTTTTTTGCCTGGTTGTGTTAGGTTAGGCCATAGGCACATGGGAAACCAACTTTTATCACAAGTTTTTACAAGATTGCCCCCGTTTCGTCCGAAGTGGGAGTTTTCACCTCTAAGTGCAGAAACTCACTAGAGAGAAAGTGAAGTCGGTGAAGCCGGTCACACCCCGGAGTAGGATATTGCACATTTACAACACACAACACACTTGTATACATATGGTATGGCACAACCTAGGTTTTGGTGGGGTTCCGACGCTCCGGGGCCCCGCTTCGGCGAAACCCTGAATCCGCTGGAAAAACCCTAACGTTTTCGTCTACCCCCATAGACGTGCGTCGAAAGGGGGTAGGCCAGTAGACTTTTTTGCCTAGTCGTGTTAGGTTAGGCCATAGGCACATGGGAAACCAACTTTTATCTCAAGTTTTTACAAGATTGCCCCCGTTTCGTCCGAAGTGGGAGTTTTCACCTCTAAGTGCAGAAACTCACTAGAGAGAAAGTGAAGTCGGTGAAGCCGGTCACACCCCGGAGTAGGATATTGCACATTTACAACACACAACACACTTGTATACATATGGTATGGCACAACCTAGGTTTTGGTGGGGTTCCGACGCTCCGGGGCCCCGCTTCGGCGAAACCCTGAATCCGCTGGAAAAACCCTAACGTTTTCGTCTACCCCCATAGAAGTGCGTCGAAAGGCGGTAGGCCAGTGGACTTTTTTGCCTGGTTGTGTTAGGTTAGGCCATAGGCACATGGGAAACCAACTTTTATCACAAGTTTTTACAAGATTGCCCCCGTTTCGTCCGAAGTGGGAGTTTTCACCTCTAAGTGCAGAAACTCACTAGAGAGAAAGTGAAGTCGGTGAAGCCGGTCACACCCCGGAGTAGGATATTGCACATTTACAACACACAACACACTTGTATACATATGGTATGGCACAACCTAGGTTTTGGTGGGGTTCCGACGCTCCGGGGCCCCGTTTCGGCGAAACCCTGAATCCGCTGGAAAAACCCTAACGTTTTCGTCTACCCCCATAGACGTGCGTCGAAAGGGGGTAGGCCAGTAGACTTTTTTGCCTGGTTGTGTTAGGTTAGGCCATAGGCACATGGGAAACCAACTTTTATCACAAGTTTTTACAAGATTGCCCCCGTTTCGTCCGAAGTGGGAGTTTTCACCTCTAAGTGCAGAAACTCACTAGAGAGAAAGTGAAGTCGGTGAAGCCGGTCACACCCCGGAGTAGGATATTGCACATTTACAACACACTTGTATACATATGGTATGTCACAACCTAGGTTTTGGTGGGGTTCCGACGCTCCGGGGCCCCGCTTCGGCGAAACCCTGAATCCGTTGGAAAAACCCTAACGTTTTCGCCTACCCCCATAGACGTGCGTCGAAAGGGGGTAGGCCAGTGGACTTTTTGCCTGGTTGTGTTAGGTTAGGCCATAGGCACATGGGAAACCAACTTTTATCACAAGTTTTTACAAGATTGCCCCCGTTTCGTCCGAAGTGGGAGTTTTCACCTCCAAGTGCAGAAACTCACTAGAGAGAAAGTGAAGTCGGTGAAGCCGGTCACACCCCGGAGTAGGATATTGCACATTTACAACACACAACACACTTGTATACATATGGTATGGCACAAGCTAGGTTTTGGTGGGGTTCCGACGCTCCGGGGCCTCGCTTCGGCGAAACCCTGAATCCGCTGGAAAAACCCTAACGTTTTCGTCTACCCCCATAGACGTGCGTCGAAAGGGGGTAGGCCAGTAGACTTTTTTGCCTGGTTGTGTTAGGTTAGGCCATAGGCACATGGGAAACCAACTTTTATCACAAGTTTTTACAAGATTGCCCCCGTTTCGTCCGAAGTGGGAGTTTTCACCTCTAAGTGCAGAAAACTCACTAGAGAGAAAGTGAAGTCGGTGAAGCCGGTCACACCCCGGAGTAGGATATTGCACATTTACAACACACAACACACTTGTATACATATGGTATTGCACAACCTAGGTTTTGGTGGGGTTCCGACGCTCCGGGGCCCCGCTTCGGCGAAACCCTGAATCCGCTGGAAAAACCCTAACGTTTTCGTCTACCCCCATAGACGTGCGTCGAAAGGAGGTAGGCCAGTGGACTTTTTTGCCTGGTTGTGTTAGGTTAGGCCATTGCACATGGGAAAAAAACTTTTATCACAAGTTTTTACAAGATTGCCCCCGTTTCGTCCGAAGTGGGAGTTTTCACCTCTAAGTGCAGAAACTCACTAGAGAGAAAGTGAAGTAGGTGAAGCCGGTCACACCCCGGAGTAGGATATTGCACATTTACAACACACAACACACTTGTATACATATGGTATGTCACAACCTAGGTTTTGGTGGGGTTCCGACGCTCCGGGGCCCCGCTTCGGCGAAACCCTGAATCCGCTGGAAAAACCTTAACGTTTTCGCCTACCCCCATAGACATGCGTCGAAAGGGGGTAGGCCAGTGGACTTTTTTGCCTGGTTGTGTTAGGTTTGGCCATAGGCACATGGGAAACCAACTTTTATCACAAGTTTTTACAAGATTGCCCCCGTTTCGTCCGAAGTGGGAGTTTTCACCTCCAAGTGCAGAAACTCACTAGAGAGAAAGTGAAGTCGGTGAAGCCGGTCACACCCCGGAGTAGGATATTGCACATTTACAACACACAACACACTTGTATACATATGGTATGGCACAACCTAGGTTTTGGTGGGGTTCCGACGATCCGGGGCCCCGCTTCGGCGAAACCCTGAATCCGCTGGAAAACCCTAACGTTTTCGTCTACCCCCATAGACGTGCGTCGAAACGGGGTAAGCCAGTGGACTTTTTTGCCAGGTTGTGTTAGGTTAGGCCATAGGCACATGGGAAACCAACTTTTATCACAAGTTTTTACAAGATTGCCCCCGTTTCGTCCGAAGTGGGAGTTTTCACCTCTAAGTGCAGAAACTCACTAGAGAGAAAGTGAAGTCGGTGAAGCCGGTCACACCCCGGAGTAGGATATTGCACATTTACAACACAGAACACACTTGTATACATATGGTATGGCACAACCTAGGTTTTGGTGGGGTTCCGACGTTCCGAGGCCCCGCTTCGGCGAAACCCTGAATCCGCTGGAAAAACCCTAACGTTTTCGTCTACCCCCATAGACGTGCGTCGAAAGGGGGTAGGCCAGTGGACTTTTTTGCCTGGTTGTGTTAGGTTAGGCCATAGGCACATGGGAAACCAACTTTTATCACAAGTTTTTACAAGATTGCCCCCGTTTCGTCCGAAGTGGGAGT
Organism: Poa pratensis; assembly: GCA_947311845.1. Taxonomy (NCBI): domain Eukaryota; kingdom Viridiplantae; phylum Streptophyta; class Magnoliopsida; order Poales; family Poaceae; genus Poa; species Poa pratensis. The sequence goes on from CAMZMU010000102.1 coordinate 38,492,928, forward strand.
TTTCACCTCTAAGTGCAGAAACTCACTAGAGAGAAAGTGAAGTCGGTGAAGCCGGTCACACCCCGGAGTAGGATATTGCACATTTACAACACACAACACACTTGTATACATATGGTATGGCACAACCTAGGTTTTGGTGGGGTTCCGACGCTCCGGGGCCCCGCTTCGGCGAAACCCTGAATCCGCTGGAAAAACCCTAACGTTTTCGTCTACCCCCATAGACGTGCGTCGAAAGGGGGTAGGCCAGTGGACTTTTTTGCCTGGTTGTGTTAGGTTAGGCCATAGGCACATGGGAAACCAACTTTTATCACAAGTTTTTACAAGATTGCCCCCGTTTCGTCCGAAGTGGGAGTTTTCACCTCTAAGTGCAGAAACTCACTAGAGAGAAAGTGAAGTAGGTGAAGCCGGTCACACCCCGGAGTAGGATATTGCATATTTACAACACACAACACACTTGTATACATATGGTATGGCACAACCTAGGTTTTGGTGGGGTTCCGACGCTCCGGGGCCCCGCTTCGGCGAAACCCTGAATCCGCTGGAAAAACCCTAACGTTTTCGTCTACCCCCATAGACGTGCGTCGAAAGGGGGTAGGCCAGTGGACTTTTTTGCCTGGTTGTGTTAGGTTAGGCCATAGGCACATGGGAAACCAACTTTTATCACAAGTTTTTACAAGATTGCCCCGTTTCGTCCGAAGTGGGAGTTTTCACCTCTAAGTGCAGAAACTCACTAGAGAGAAAGTGAAGTCGGTGAAGCCGGTCACACCCCGGAGTAGGATATTGCACATTTACAACACACAACACAATTGTATACATATGGTATGGCACAACCTAGGTTTTGGTGGGGTTCCGACGCTTCGGGGCCCCGCTTCGGTGAAACCCTGAATCCGCTGGAAAACCCTAACGTTTTCGTCTACCCCCATAGACGTGCGTCGAAAGGGGATAGGCCAGTGGACTTTTTTGCCTGGTTGTGTTAGGTTAGGCCATAGGCACATGGGAAAGCAACTTTTATCACAAGTTTTTACAAGATTGCCCCCGTTTCGTCCGAAGTGGGAGTTTTCACCTCTAAGTGCAGAAACTCACTAGAGAGAAAGTGAAGTAGGTGAAGCCGGTCACACCCCGGAGTAGGATATTGCACATTTACAACACACAACACACTTGTATACATATGGTATGGCACAACCTAGGTTTTGGTGGGGTTCCGACGCTCCGGGGCCCCGCTTCGGCGAAACCCTGAATCCGCTGGAAAAACCCTAACGTTTTCGTCTACCCCCATAGACGTGCGTCGAAAGGGGGTAGGCCAGTGGACTTTTTTGCCTGGTTGTGTTAGGTTAGGCCATAGTCACATGGGAAACCAACTTTTATCACAAGTTTTTACAAGATTGCCCCCGTTTCGTTCGAAGTGAGAGTTTTCACCTTTAAGTGCAGAAACTCACTAGAGAGAAAGTGAAGTCGGTGAAGCCGGTCACACCCCGGAGTAGGATATTGCACATTTACAATACACAACACACTTGTATACATATGGTATGGCACAACCTAGGTTTTGGTGGGGTTCGGACGCTCCGGGGCCCCGCTTCGGCGAAACCCTGAATCCGCTGGAAAAACCCTAACGTTTTCGTCTACCCCCATAGACGTGCGTCGAAAGGGGGTAGGCCAGTAGACTTTTTTGCCTGGTTGTGTTAGGTTAGGCCATAGGCACATGGGAAACCAACTTTTATCACAAGTTTTTACAAGATTGCCCCCGTTTCGTCCGAAGTGGGAGTTTTCACCTCTAAGTCCACACACTTGGTAGGGAGAAAGTGAAGCCGGTCACACACTGGGGTAGATTATTGGACATTTGAATCACTCAAAACACTTGTACACATATGGTATGCATCAACCTAGGTTTTGGTGGGGTTCCGACGCTCCGGTATAGACAATTATTCGCGACGTTATTTTATGTGGATGGAAACCGCTATTCGGCGTAGCTATGTACATAGAATATGAATGAAACATATTAAACTTAATTGAGAGTAATAAATAGATACATAAAAAAGAAGATTAGGGTAAAAATGTAAAAAAACGGTAGAGTCCTGTGCCGACGGCGTGGCCGTCGGCATAGATTGCCGTCGACGTCACCTGGTCCTCTGTGCCGACGGCTGCCTGTGTCCCGACGGGGGGCCGTCGGGATAGAACATCTGTGCCGACGGCCGTTTCTTTGCCGACGGCCTTGCGAACGGCTGGTCCTGATACGTCCCTGTGCCGATGGCCCCGATAAATAGCCGTCGGCACAGGTTCTGGCCGTCGGCACTGTTCGCCATTCCTGTAGTGTCCGGCCTTCTACCCATGGATATGAAATCGACGACACAAAACTTTGCACGTGGGCTGTGCCCCAAAATGACCCAATCAGTTAGATACGATGGAAACTGAAGAATAGAGATGGCGACTGTACCTCATTAGGAAATTTCAGAAACTGTGCCAAGACGCTCGGGAGTTAAGTCATAAAAAGCCACAAGAAATTCATATACATTCATGTGGATGATGCACGTACATCACCAAGTTCGCATCTACACAATCCCTTTCTCCTTCGTTCAAAATCCACAAACAGATCGAAATGCCAAACAACAATAGTATACTACACATTTATACAAATTGATATAATTTTATATACTGAATTAACGACATGGTATGTTGATGTCCAGAGTCGTGCAACTAGTACACCTAATGATTCTCTGTTATTGCAACTTGCCGTCACAATTGTAGAGGACCAGTTCCCCTAACTACAATTTGCTATGTATAGGTCTTCAAATGTGCTCATATTCCATATTTCCATCAGTCCATCACCTGTCATTTCTGCAACCGATCCTGCCAAGGAATTCTTGCAACCACTTCATATTGTCGATTGATAATGCATATCTGGTTGATCTTCTTAGTGCCGACGACGATCTAGACACAGTAACATAATACCACTGTAAGTGTATATCCACCGCGCGCCTATAAATATCACAATTCCGCCGCATAGAAAAATATCCGACTTGAAGCAGACCGAAGAAAAAATTAAGCAAAGACACCTCAATCGATCCTTACGGTATCGATGTTGTTTTTTTTTTGTTACTTGCAGCATTTTTCACATCATTTTCTCAATTTTTGTTTCCTCTACATGCAGATTTATACCACAACGTGTGAAAGCATGAAGGAAGTTACAGTTCTTGTCTGCCTCCTGTTGGTGATCACATCGTCTGCTGCTGCTCCGGCGAGGAAGTTGGCCGGAGATGATGGCCAGCAGACAGGCCAAAATCAGATAAACAAGAAGGTGACCATTGACGCGAGGACATCATCGGGCCCCGGTAACCATGTCTGCCCAAGATATTGCAGCACAAAGGTTGGAAAAGGCCGTTTCTAATGGTCGAGCTTGAATGAAAAACTAGCTGCCAATGACGGATCGAGAGATATTGCAGCAGAAGTTTTATATGTATAAAATAAGCTGATGCTCTAACACCAGAAAGATCGTCTATTTTAGCTAAATTACGGTACATGAATACTACTAGTATAAGCAACCAAAGATGCCAAATACATGGAGTATCAATAAATGCATGATGTATTATGTATACATTCAGATTGTATATCTATTATGTACAGTTAAAGATGACTGCAAGTTCATAGTAGAATTGCATAGCCACCTCATATTGCACAGGACGAGCATAAATTGCAGTCGAAAGGCATACAGGAAAGTCTAGATCCATTGCGCTCCTCTGTAAATTCATAGACTTGAGCACATAATAGATGAACAAATTTGTTGCAAATTTAAATTTGTAATTTAGGTACATTTACAAAAAAAAATGGTCATTTTGTACTTTAAGCACATAGTACCACATAGATGTTTTTATATATTTTTTACAATAAGTGGTAAATGATCATATTATCCCCAGAGTTTCTTTTCTATATTAACATTCACAAACTTTATGATTCCAGAAACTCACAATGTGCATATGAACCTATTTTTAGATAATCTTGTTTGTAAGAGTCCTTCTTCTAATAGGATCAAAGGTCACTTCAGATTCTAGTGTTCTGGTTTCCACGTAAAGATTAACTTTCTATTGAGTTTATACACGGAGAAGGAAAAATGTGGATGCTTCTACGTTCCTGCAAAAACTAAAAAAATATTGAATACAAAATTAAGAAAATCCCGAGAAACGTACATATGAAAATTTGACAATCCCTTATAATTATTATTACAACAAGAAATAAACTGATCACCGGGAACAATGAAAAGTTAAAAAGGAGAAAGAAAGATACATATATGATCTAACGAACACTTGCATTCATGGACCATACATCTGTGCTCAAAGAAACAAAAAATTAAATCCTTCATTTTAGCTGAGAGATCACAATGCGGCAAACCTGAAACTCATTATATTCACTGACAGATGTAACTCAAACTATGTGAACAGAAAATCCATGACCATGAGTACGGTCATAGTCCATCCAATTATCCAAATGCTGTCTAACATTCCTTATTGCACAAGCACTTCCTCTTCCAGCTGGAGCATCTGCCACCCGTGAATCCCTCCGTGAGGCACACATTGCCGCAGTTCGCGTGAACAATGCATAGCCCCTGGAACCGACCGCTCTCTGCCTCGCACTCAGCCGCCTGTGTTGGCACCACCTCCAAACATATCAAGTCGAACATTAAAATAGACATTATCGTATATTTGTATAGATTTTTGCTTATGATAACAACTCGACATGTAATAGCATGATACCATCTTATTCTAGTGTTGTCTTCCCGGCCATCCTCGCGGGCTATATGGCACTTTCGGGGGGGGGGGGGGGGGGGGGGGTGCAAATATTGTATACATACACGCGGTTACTGCTAGTTTTTGTATTTTCTTTCCCGCCCAATTTTCGAGGGTTATGACACAATTTTTGTTTTCGCAATCCGTCGTTTGGGAAATTCCTCCATCCTAGGCTACAACATGTTGTTTTTGTTTTGGCATAAATTTCTTGTTCGTTTCTCGTTTTGGCAGGTTTACCGTCCGTTCTTCATTTGGCAATTATCCCGCACATTTTGTACTTTGACTGTTTCCCCGCACACACACCTTACTTGCCACCCAATTTTCGTGAAAGTAGGCACTATCACATTCGTAGCCATAAAATATCAAATACTGCAACGTAAATGAAAGTCTCGCGTTTTCTCGCTCGTTTCGAGCTTTCTTAGTTTTCCAGCCTGATTTTGCACACATACTTTTTGTAGTGTCTCACCCTAATTTGTCTATAAATAATTATGTAAGTATGAATTATGTAGTTTATGAGCATAACATGAATAAATACTTGTTTGTTTCCCGCCCATTTTCAACACCCATACTTTCGGTGGCTTTTGTACAATTTTCGTGATCGTTGATTATCTAACTATCTATAGTTTGTAAGACCAAAATATCAAGTCGATCGTACGCACCAAATAACAATCTACAAGCATATAATAATAATTATAATGCACATTCAATGGTAGACATTTAAAGCACACGCTTCAACTGGTCTAAACAAGGTAGTTACTCACCTCCAAAGTATATACTACAACGAGAAGAAGAGAAGGGGAGATATTGCCTATGTTTATATGTGTCATATGGTTGTCTCTCGCGTTATTACAATATGCATTGGTAGGTCAAATATGTTTATTTGTGACCCTCAATTCCTGCATACGAGCTCTATTTGGAAAGCACTTTGCAGACCTCTCTCCATACTCCGACCCGAATGAATCTGGAGCCAGACGAAGGCCGTCTAGGCCGTCCAATGGTGCCTGTGAGTTTCACCAAATAAAACGTGATCAAAATTCACCCATAAATGTCACACATGTTTTGGATTCACATTTCGTGCCAGGATGTAGTTATTACCTATCATTTAATGTGACATTTCGTGTCACGCATTATTATTCTATGCATTACGTACCATTCCATGTGATGTATCGTTATTATTTTAAGCTTGAAATGATGGTATAAGACCCGTCATTTCATGTGTCAACTCTTCTCCTCGCTTGATCGGGGGCATATTTAATACCTGAAAATAGCTTATAAATATCATTTCACATGTATGGTTTTTGTCGACAATTATTATTTTAGGGTAAGAAAGAATTATTACCTATGATACGACTCACTGAATGATAGCATGAGACCAACTTGTTCCATTGTCCTTTCTCCCACCCGTCATCTGGGCTATGTAGCACATTGTTTTGGGGATTCACATCCGTTCGTGATCGGCACACAATAATAGAGAAGTCATTTTGGCGGTTTTCGCCCAATTTTTGAGGTATAAGCATAACACACCATTCGACAATACCCCCGCCCCTTTTTTTTCAATTCCAACCTTTATTTTAGCAGGATTCTCGCCATTTTCATATTCGTCAGAGTGGTGTATTAATTTGGCTGTTTTCCCGACCGTTTTGTGCTTTCATCGCGAAATTGTTTTCACACACACACTTTTAAGGGTTTGCTAGCCATTTTTTGCGGCCGGTGATTATGTATGTAGACATTATCTAGTTTGCAAGCAAACAATATCAATCCCTTTGACATGAATGAAACACTCAGCTATTTTCCCGACTATGTTGAGCTTTGTCAGTTTTGCCGCTCATTTGACACACACACACTTTTGGGGTTTGCCGCCCAAATTTTGCAATAGATGATTATCTAGTTTTTAAGAACAAAATAAACCTTTTCAACATGCACAAAATATGAATCTACATGCATATCAATGTTTATAATGTACATGAAATGGTAGGTATGCACACCACACACCTCAATTTGTCTAGACTAGGTAGTGACACTCACCTCCAAAGTATATACTACACCGAGAAGAAAAGAATGAGTTCTTCCTCGACGAGTCGACAACTCGCTAGCTCGAGGAAGACAAGTTCTAGCACCGACAACCAGCCGACATCGAGACTTGGAGCGCCACACGGTGACGTGGGAGGGTATTACAAGGTATAGGAAAGTGTTTGCTATTAAATCTCGCTTGGTATCCCCCGAGAAGGACATCTTGGCTGACATGGGGAAAGAAATTATCACCGATCATTTCATGTGCCACTTCATTGTCGCATGATTATTTTCTGTATTTCCTATTATTTCATGTCTCATCTAGTTGCCGAGTGTTATTATTTTATGCGCCAAATGAAAGCATAAGACTTGTCATTTCATGTTCATCTCGTTGACGCGTGTTACTATTCATGCATGAGAATAAATCATAAGACCGTCATTTCACGTCGCCGACACACGTTATGGGTACCTTCTTTATGCGCGAATAAAGCTATTACCTATGATTTCATGAGTCGTCTTGTTGCAAGGCTTTAACTTTTTACAGGAGACAACTATTTCCCATGATTTCATGTGTCGGCTTGTCATTAATTATGATCAAATTATAGCTATTACATATGATGAATTTGTAGGTCAATGCACTTTCCATAAGCCTTAAATTTTGCGTGCGACATCCGACCGAGATGATTTCGTTGGTTTTAGAACGCTCTCTTGAAGTTAGATATTCCACGACTTGTAATTTACACAAAACACCATTTCCAAGACCCTCGCTTCATACTCGCACATGGAAATTTCTGGAGCCCAAAATAGGCTGGCTTGCAACGGGACACACGAATTTAACAAAAAAAAAAGTGATCAAAATTCGCCCAAAATTGTCGCGCCTTTTTAGACTTCATTGGTCATCCTGTTGTGACGAGCTATTATTTTATGCAGCCAGACCATTATTGCATATGATACAACTCACTAATGACAGGGCGAGACCGACTTGTTTCAACGTGAGGGATATATAGCATGAAGTTTTGAGATTTTCTCGCCCGTTCTTGATAGGCTCACGCTTCTGGAGACATCATCCTAACGTTTTCCTACACATTTTTTGCGACTAGTAATTTTGTAAATAGGCATTATCTAGTTTAAAAGTATAAAGTATCTAGTTCTTCAACATGGATGAAAGACTTGGCAGCACCCCCATTTAAGCTTTGGTAGTCTTTTTGCACATTTTTTCAGCCCACACACTCTGGGTTTCTCGCCTTAATTATTTTCGGGCGAATAGCTCAGGTGCGACGTTTTTTTTGAGGAATTGGACAGGCAGCGACGTCGTTGCTCGTAATAGCTCACATGCGGCATCTATTCGAGCAATAATTGCTTTGCGGCGACATGGCCGTCAAACCAAGTTTGACCCGTACATGGAGTAGTTTATCTCGAGTGGGACCCATGTGTCAGCGAAACCTGCCTCTGTTCGTGGGGGAACCATCTCTGCCACGCGCCGGCGTCGGCTCACACCCCACTCCTGTCCCGTCGTCTCGGTTTCTCCGAGCTGGGGGAAATTATCCTGGCCACAGCGACTCGAGCGGCGGCAATGGAGCGGGCGACTCGAGCGGCGGCAATGGAGCGGGCGAGTCGAGCGGCGGCAATGGAGCGGGCGACTCGAGCGGCCGCGCGAGTCCAGCGGCGGCAATCGGAGTCGACCAAGCGGGCAGCGACGCAAGGCTTGCGGTCGGAATCGCAGGTAAGGGCGTCGAGGGAGGATGGGGTGGTGCGGGTACACGGTCGAATAGGCGACCGGCGGCCCGATTCGTGAATCGTGCAGCGGCGAAGGATTCAATCTACCTTCACGGCAAGCGATATCGGATTTCAGTCCAGCAGGTGTTGAAGCAGGCGTGGCAGCGTAACGGCTACTACGGCGGCAAGGGTTTTTCGCTCGGCGGTGATTCGCCGCCGATGACGAGACAGAGGTTTGCCTCGATGTGCGCTGCGGGCGACGAGAGCAGCTCGGGCGGGAGCTCATCGAGCAGCAGTTCAGCACGCTCAACCCCGAGCCTGGACTTCGAAGTAGCGTTGAGCCTAGAGGCTTTCAGTCTAGTTGCCGGGCTGGCGGAGGACAGATTGGTGTGCTCAGAAATTCTCTGCGAGATGAAATCGAGCTAGAAGAATTAGCTACACAGCCATGGCGGAGGGAAGATTGAGCTGCATTCTGTAGATAGCAAGTCTGGTGAATTTTGTGGGAGTTCTTTTGTGAAATGGCCATGTCGAACACCTTGGGGGCGTGCTCTGGACGTGCCCTGGACGTGCTCTGGACGTGCCGTGGCACGTTCCGGTAGGTGAAACCTTGTAAACAATATGTAAATTATTGTATTCCTTGTTTTTGTGTTCCTTGTGGCATTCGCACGCCGTCAGATTGTGGCATGCACACTGTCGAACACCTTTGGGGCGTGCTCTGGACACGCCCAATTGTGGCATTCGCAAATGGCACTGCTCTGTTGATTTTTTTCTTAAGTTGAAACCTTGTCAACTAGGTAGAGGCTTATAAAAGATGTCTCTATTAGAACCTAATGGTGGTAGATTTGTAACTATTAGAACCTAATGGTGGTAGATCTATAGAGAATGATTTACTTCTTTATTTACCAAAGTGCCATTTGCCACTCTTACCAAGTGGTAGATTTGTAACTATTAGAACCTAATGGTGGTAGATTTTTCGCAAACATTGGCATAGCCTAGTGGCAAAGGGTTGATGACTCCCTTTGCCCACCCAAGTTCGAGTCCCCATGCTCGCAATTTAGGTGTTGCACATATATTCCCTGTCCAGTAGCTTCGTCGGTCCGGCAACTCACTATTATAGATTAAATCTATAATAGTGGGTTGTCCTATGGCGTGGATCGAGGTATCCAACCCTGCTTGTTTGCTGCTCTGTATCATCTTTTCCAACTAAGAATTTTAAGGCTAGCTCTTCCTTTCTCAGGCATATAACATCAAAAAAAAAAATCATTGCTACACTGACATGGATGGTATTCCACATTTCCACTGCAGATTAGTGACACGATGTCCCCTTGTTGCACCTACTCCAATGTAACTCCAGCTGAAGCATGTGCTGTTGTTGCATGGTGCTGGAGCATTGGCCTGTAGGTCCCAACTTACCATCTTCAAGGTAAAACTAGCTCCCTGCTGCAGCCTGAATCTTGTATAAGCTTTGGAATACATCTACTGTTCTGAGATCTTAACCAAGAGGAAGTTTTTCATGTAGTAGAATACATGAGTGCGCTGTATAAATTCTTTCCTGGAGCCTAGCTAGTGTTGTTCCCGATTCTAAAGTTTGTGGCTGTTTCCTAGTGAGATCAAAGTTGTGGCTAGCTGATGAGTGAATTCATCTGTTGCGTTGATGTGAAATGGTCTTGTTGAGATCAAAGTTGTGGCGGGCGGTTTGGTGTCGGGGAGGCCTTCTCCGGCGGTGCAGCTCCTGGGGGCTCCCCGTCGTCGTCCCCGACATGCGGGGGCTCGAGGCCCGGCGTGGTGCTCGAGTCCTTCGGTTTCTCGTCAGATCCGTGCTGGCGGCGGATCTGGCGTCTGGAACTCAGGGCTGGGCGAGCACGGCGGTTCTTCTCTGCGTCGACGTTGAAGACAGCTGCGGCAGGGTGGAGAAGCTGGAGAGAGGGGGCACTCGCCGTGCCCGTTCATCGGCTTAAGCTCCGTCGCTGCGCGGCGGACGAGCTTTGCGGAGATCTTCATCAAGAAAGGTGCTCTCGGGGCGCGGTGAGAAGGAGGACGGCGGCCTTCGTCCTCGACGCCGGTGGAGCTGCTGCGATCTGCTCTGGCTCTGTTCCCCTACGTATGGTGTGCTGTTTTCGTTCCTGTACTTTGTACTTTGTACTCTGTACGTCGTATCTTGTTGAATATACGTAGGCTTTCAAAAAAAAAAAAATGGTCTTGTTGTTCACTTTCTACACGTGTTTTGTCACAATTCCCTTGGCTCCGTGCAGAGCTCACTAATTTGTTGATGTGAAAGGGTGTAGTTTTCTGATAATTGTTTTTCATCTTTCGCAGACCGTGGAACCGTGCAGAGCTCACTAATTTGTTGAAGGAGCCCAACACTGATCGCACAACCCAGAGCTGCTTCTGCTCGCCTTGGACTACCTCGTCGGCAAAGCGCCGCAACCCTGCTAGTGGCCTAGTGCCCATGTTAGGCCTCGGGTGAGCTCGTCCTTCCTCTTCTACATGCTATGTGGCCATCAAGCCTTGTCGATGCTGGCTGATGTATGCTTGCATTGCACTTTATTTACTTAGCTAGCTGGTATTACCTGTCTCGTGTTGTGGTGAAATCTGGTCCGTCCTTTGGCTGGAATGAATGTCCAGGGTGACTCGAGTCCTTGGTGAGTGCCTCCGTCTTTTGGTGTCAGGCTGTTGGACCTGGGGCACAAATGTTGCTTGTACCATTTGATAGTTTCTCTCGGTAGGTAATTGTTTCATGGTTGCTAGAACTTGTTGGCTTGTTAGGATCTTGTCTTTAATATCAGTTCTACCATGGCTGCTAGATCTTTTTAATGGTTCAAGAGGATAGCTAGTCCCCTTGTTGCTTTCCTATGCATGGAATGAGTAGTGCCAATTATTTTCTTTTCTGGATTTATTTTTCCCTTGATATTGAAAAGGTGACCCATAGTGGCAGCTTCCAGCCATCACATGTAAATAGTGTATGGAGCTATGTCACTTATTGAGCATTCCTTGTGCGTGTTTTGATGCCTGATCTAGCCTAGTAAATCACAATAACTACCCACACATGAAAACCTCAGCAATAGCAGAGTATCGAAACAGTCATCACAATAACTACCCACACCTGAAAACCAGCGCCATGCAGCTCTGATGACATGCGAGAACTAAATAGGACATTAATTTTCAAGGAAGGAAACTTGCACGCCAGCAATCCGTGGGAATTTGCATCTCGCCCGTTGATCCTCTCCCAACAAGCGAGCAAGCAACGGATAGATGAGAGCAGCCCTCGTTCTTCCCATTAATTTTCAAGGAAGGAACCTTGCACGCCAGCAATCCGTGGGAATTTGCAACTCGCCCGTTGATCCTCTCCCAACAAGCGAGCAAGCAACGGATAGATGAGAGCAGCCCTCGTTCTTCCCATTAATTATCAAGGAAGGAACCTTGCACGCCAGCAATCCGTGGGAATTTGCATCTCGCCCGTTGGTCCTCTCCCAACAAGCAAGCAATCAACGGATAGATGAGACAGTGGCGGAGCCGTAGTACAACCATTGAACCCAATGGAATATGTAAATCCTTCATATATCTAAGCTTTTTCACTGAATATTAGTGACAAACTACATCACTAACAAGGCAATGAACCCAATGAAATAATTTTGTAGCTTCGCCACTGAGGTGAGAGCAGCCCTCGTTCTTCCCCTCATCCCTCAAACCTGCCCTGCCATTCCTGCCTCTACAAGTACAAGCCCAAAGTCACGAGCACCGCGTGCGTCATGCGCGTGACTTGTGACTTTGGACTTGGCGAGGCGAGGCGTGGCGCGGCGGCGAAGGCGATGGCGAGCGAGCAGTCCTCTTCGTGGTGGCGGTGATGGACGGACGAGCTGAGCCTCTCCGTCAACCTGTTGCAGTCGCTGGGACACGGTACACGGAGTGGTAGACTTCCAATGGTTTAGGTGAGTCCTCGGGTTCCTTGTCTGTCTCCTCTATACCACGGCCGTTCCGGTTATCGATCTGATTTATTTCTAGCTCTTGGCATGATATGTGGGGGTTGATGATTTATAAGACGCCTAATTTGAAAAACGGATTGGCTTTAATTCAGGGCTACAAGACGCCTAAGTATAACTAGATAGAATGACTAAGCTAACTAACAAGAATGACCCCATCTTTATCTCATATATTATGCCCAGTATTTATTCTTGACCCTCTTGCTTGCAGAAGAGATCATCTGCAGGTGAAATAATATCCAAATGTCCAAGGATCCTGAGTATGATAGTTAATATGCATGCTTACATATTTAGGAGTTCATCAACAAATGAAGAAATCCACTGTGTTTAAGAGTTTAGTGACCACTAATATTTTAGCTTTTACCTATATGCTTACAATGACGGATCATGACACTTCCAGTGGCCCATTGAAGCTGTCGGGTTAAAGTCTAGGCAGGGTTATTCTCCACCAGTAAATAAAATATCAAGTCACGTCGTCGCAATAAAAGCATAAACCACTATCTTAGTGGGAAATACTATCAGTAGTGTTTGATGATTTATGCATAATTTATGATTTCATCGACAGCTATTGGGCCAAGTAGTCTGCATAATATTCAACATATAGGATATTTCGCGAGTAATTTATGTCACTGGGCATAATAAAAGGCAGGTTCTAGTTCGGCTGCCATTTTTCAGTAAAGGATTCTACTGGTCCTAAAGGTATGTGAACCTTTTACATCTCACATGAAGGATTTTTTATACTTGTGTGCTACCACATCGGAATCAAATAGTTATGGACGACCGTTGACAATGATTGCTCTGTCTCAAATACTTGATCTGGCATTCAAGATAGTTTACTTCAAATACAAGACGAGTAATGTCCTTATTAGCAATGGAGTAGCATAAAATTAGAGCTAATAAAGTCGTCGTTGGGGAAGAACTCGTTGCCAGTAGTCGCGCGAGTGCGCTTCCCAAAAACCTGATCGCCCCTCTCCCATACAGGATCACAAGAGGCGGGGTTCTGGAGGCCTACTGTCCCTTCAACCGGTGCACGCCGGAAGACGGAATGGAGAAGACTTGGAAGACGGCGGCGCAAGGTTCTGAAACTAGGACGGTGAGCGACCATGTGTTTCGTATATAGCGGCTAGGGTTTGCCTCGGCATATACATAGCGCGAGTCGGGGTAGGACGTGGGCGCAGCCCACGATCGAGTCGGTAACGTTTCCACGATCCAAAAGAATCGGAAACGGCAAAGTAATTAACGCGTCCGTTAAATATTAATCAATGACTGCAAAAATAAGTGGGTGCAACTCTCTTCCAAAAATATAGGCATCGGCTCGGCTCATTCCCGCAATCCGCGCGCGTCGTGACGAGACGAGTGAGCGGCGGAGGAGGAGGAGGAGGAGGAGGAGTGTGCGGGAAAGAGACTTCTGTTCTCACATGCTTACCAAGTAGCACAACACTCCACCTTATAAGGTGGTGCAACTCTCTCCAAACTAGCAATGTGGGCCAAATGGGAATTTCAGAATTTAATTGGACTTTAGGCCGTGGCCCATGTACAAGTCCATCAAATTCCAACAAAAACTTGTATCCACTCCCTCTAAACCCTATATATAGGACACTCAACTCCCCTAATCGATTCAGATGATTCATCACCGGCATTGCCACCTGCGCCCTGCCATGTTCGAGCCATCCCAGAAAGAGGACAGCCTACCAGTCCACAGCCCCACTTGCCTCACAATTCTCTCTGGCGCCGCTATCCTTCCTGCCCGCCAACACATGCATATGCATATCAGAATGAATTTGTCTGTCCCATGAAAGATTTATTGATCATACTTCTCCTACAAACATTTCTAAATCAGGATCCATGTTTTCTAGGTCTGTATGGATATACCAAAACAGGTCACACCGGCAAGGCTTACTTTTGATTATTTTTCATGTTTACTTAATTAGGAATTATTAAAAAAAATCTTATGTATTTTATTTATGTCCTTTAGGGCGAAGAAGGATGAGTCGACGATGATGCAAATTCAGGAAACAAAGGAGCTAGGCCTGATCTCCGCCATGTTGGTGTATTGAAGCCGGCGTCGTCCTTGTTTTTTATTCTGTATAGTTTCAGATCGTAACCGGGAGTTTCTAATTTTTATTCATTGGTCATGTGATGCCAGGTGATGGACGGACTCATCCAACTTAGATAATTTAGGTACATTAAGAGAATCATTAAATTTATTATGGAATTCATTAGCATGCTTCCCTCTTTCAAAATAGTTATTAAGATCAATATTAAATTTAATATCATGGTTGCAACAAAGATTTGGAACTAAAGGTAATTGCAAACCACATAAGTATTTCTCAACATAAGCAAATTTCTCCTCTATGGTGTAATTAGGAGAATTTAAGAACAAAGTAGGACTCTCATGAGTAAGAGTACCATCACAAACAGTAAGTATATCATTTTTATCCTCACATAAATTTGTAACAACTTCTAAACATTGAGAATTATCAATAAGCATAGGACCATCATCTAAAGCATTATCATATAGCATATTTATACAACACTCCTCATTATCATCAATAAGTTCACTAGTAGCATCATTAAAAAGTAAAGAAGCATTATTAGTTTCATCATAATAGCATGGGTTATCATATAGGACCATAGAATTTTCAGTTTGACACTCATCATAACATGAGTTTTCATAAATAACAAAAGACTTTTGAGTTTGAGTGCTACTATCAAATGTTGATGGTGAAGTTGGGAGATCCAATTCTTCCCCAAGCTTAGGTTGGAACACATCCATTTCAATCTCCTCTTCACATACTTCCTCTTCCAAGCTTATGTTTTCATCATCCTTTTGGGGTTGCACGGGCATCCCCAAGCTTAGGTTCTTATCCTCCTCTTCCTGCAAAATGTTAGTGCTTCCCGTGGCAGCAAGAATTCTTTCTTTAACATAAACATTATCACTAAATTCTTTTTTGCAAATTTGGAGAATAATAGAAACTTGCCCTTTCATTTCACGAGCTACATGACTAGTTGCAAGAAATTTATCAAGAAGAGAGTCTATCTCATGGGCTCCAACATAAGCAATATATTTCTCAACTTGTTTTATATCAGGGCATAAACATTCATCTTCACGATAACAAGCAATTATAGGATCACTATTATACTTGCATTGATAGTGGGAATGTTTAACAACTCTTCTATTGCAACAAGTTATACCATGTAACTAACAAAACTGATTAGCTATTTTATGAAGAGCTTTAAGCAATTTACCCACTCTATTTCCCTCTTTGGTTGATTGATATTCAGAGTAGGCGTCATACCTTTTAAAATAATCATTACCCATAGACATTCCAGAAAGTTTCTCCATTTTTTAATTTTTTTGGGTTTTCGATATATAAAACTGAAAGTAAAACTAATGAGAAACTCACAACCAAACAAGTTTAAAGGAACCTCCCCAAACTTAGATGATTGCAAGATATAAAACAAGATAAAATAAATCTAAAGTCTAGTGCACACAAGAATAGAAACTTAAGCGCTACGCTCCCCGGCAACGGCGCCAGAAAAGTACTTGATAACCCCCAAGAGCAGGGGATCACTGTAGCACCTCTCAATGTGGAAGTAAGGTATCGATCCGCAGGAGCAAGAAGGAAAAGTTATCTATTCCCTACAACTAAAGTGTCACAAGTTTTAGTTGATTATGCACTAAACAAGTTTAAAGAACAAGATGGTTGATTAATGGATGGAAGTTTTTATGTAACAAAACAAGAATGTAAAAGTGTCCCAATCCTCTTCAATGCAAGAGGAGAAGACAAAGGTTTTCTCTTATAGGAACAATGGACATGGGTTCATGGGTTCACTCAATCCTCTCTCTCTCTCATCTACGGTGATTATCATGTTATAGATAAAATACACACAATTGTCATGTTATAAAGGTGGTTTTTATGACGGCTATATGTCCTAAAACACATAGTTGAAAGAAATACTCATTTGTGTGCTATGTCACCCTCGTAAGGCTAGCATGGTTGCTGTCACTCCCACATCATACTTCTCACTTTTTACCCCCAGATAAAGGATGTTGCCATCCCGTACCTACATACATCATACTTCTTAATGGAAAATATTCTAAACACTAGTGCAATGATTCATATTTTGTGTGTGTGACTGATGCATGTAAAATGCATACATGAACTTTGCACTTTAATTGCTTATATTCCAATCATATTTGCATCATATAAGGGTTATATCAATGTTTTATAATGATTTTGGGAATACTTCATAGTTTTCCCATTTATTTGGAATTAACCCTGTTTTTCCAGAAAACGTCTTTTTTAGTGTTTCAGACTTTCCGGGAGCTTCGGGACTCCAAAAAGGGCAAGGTCAAAGAGCACGGTTCAGAATTTTCGAGACGAACGCAATGGGCTTAATTGAAGACCAGAAGCCCAACAGGCTGGAAATGGGAGGGTCCCACGCGGCCTAAAGTACATGGCCGCGTGGGCCCAGCTCGTTTCCACCTCGGAGCTCCGTGGCCGTCGATCTTTGCTCCACCGACAGTCTTGACCTAAAAACGCCTATAAAAAAGGTCCCCTAGCATTTCGCGAAAGGAGGCGGCGGAGAAACACAGAACCACGAAACAGAGAGTCAGAAGGCTGCCGCCGGAGAAGATCGGAGGGGGGAAACGCTGCCGGAATCGCCTCCGGAGGGCTCCACCCCCCTCCGGCGTGTTCATCATCAACATACAGCAAGAACTTCTCCATCATCACCACCGTGAAGACCAGCACCATCTCCATCACCATCTTCGTGATCCACTTCATCCCCCTCATAGTTTGAGATTGTTCGAACCCTAGCTATTGTCTAAGTACTATTCTACATGTTTGTGAATTGCTACTTGTCATTGTTTTGTGGGGAGATTATATTTCAGATTGTGTTGTATCACTTATACCATTGAATCATACCATGTCTTCGCGTTGTGAGTAGTTCTCTCATGTTCCTGGGGGCATAGGATGGATTGTCAATGATTTCTACTTAACATGTATTGAGTATTTGGTCAAGTTTTTATCTTTTATGATTGTCTTGATGTACAATGTATGAAGTGCACCATACATTGAGTAATGCATGAAGGTGTTTCACACTAGTGTAATGATTGAGGGAGACTTGGGAGGACACGTAAACCTGAGACCGAGTCATGAAGTTACATTAGGAGGGGATTTATATCGGGGACCTTAGAGTGTAATGCTATGGTGGGACTTTTTGTCTTAATAACTCTTGTGCAGTCATTTACTTGGCCACATGATCCATCATAAGGGGTTTAGTTTATTTATTTAGCTACACCTAATTATGGCTCCGTCCAAAGAAGATTAAAACTTGACAAAATGTTTACCTTGTTGTTCTAGAAATATTTTTGCCATGAAATCCATGTAGCCCTTGGGAACGTTTTCCACGCATAAGAAACACCACTCAAGCTTGTCCTCTTGCTGCATAGGGGATTGGGCTTTCTCTCTCTTTGAGAGCTTTCACTCATCATATTTTATTTTCAGCTTTGCATTCTCTACACCAAAAAACCCAAAAACACTTGCATCATTTTAGTTTGTCTAGTGCATAGATAATAAGAGAAGTGACACTCTTATTTGAGAGGATAAATACTTATACCTTCTACTCCTCGTGGGATCGATACTAATACTTACACAGCGAAGACTTCAACGATCTCCTGCACTTGGGAGTCATCAAGACAGTTTTCTGGCGCCGTTGCCGGGGAGTGTAGCGCTTAAGTTTTTATTCTTGTTTGCACTAGATATTTATTTTCAGTTTTGCATTTAGTTTAGTTTTGCATACATCCATATATCAAAAACACAAAAAAATTAGAAAATGGAAAATACCAAAAAAACTGTTCCTGAGATAATGAATCTTTACTATGAATATATGAAAGCTTCTAAAATTGATGAGGAATTTAGAGAGTCAAGTGAACGGAAAAGACTAAAAGATTTCATGGAAAGTTTAAATTATATTGCTGGAGAGTGGCTTTTATTCCATAATAATACAACTTGTTGCTTTAAACAGAGAAAAAGACACTTTGGATTTCAATGTAAGTTCCATGAAGAACATGTCATAGCATCTTACAATACTAATGATTACACTCATTTAGAGATGGAACAAGTAGAGGAATTTGTTACTTATTATGCATCTAATGAATTGCACACCTTTGCTAATGAAAATAAAACTTGCCCTAGAGTTAAGAGATTTGAAGGAAAGGTCACTTCTATTCTTGAATATTGCATAGCAGTTCTCTCAAAATATTTATGCTGTTGATATTATGAGAGGGAAAGGTTCCCCAAGAAAGTACTGATGTTTTGCAGGAAGAAGATGATGAAAACATAAGCTTGGAAGAGGAAGAATGTGAAGAAGTGGATAAAAACCTAAGCTTGGGGATGCCCATGCAATCTCAAGAGGATGATGGAAATGATGAACAGCTAGAGAATGAAGAGTTGGATCTCCCAACTTCACCATCAACAAATGATAGTAACACTCAAACTCAAAAATCTTTTGTTATTTATGAGAATCCATGTTATGATGAGGTGAAACTGAAAATGCTATGGTCCTATATGATAACCCATGCTATTATGATGAAACTAAAAATGCTCCTTTACTTTCTATTAATGCTACTAGTGAACTTATTGATGATAATGAGGAGTATTGCTTAAATATGCTATATGATAATGCTTTAGATGATGGTCCTATGCTTATTGATAAACCTCCATGTTTAGTTGTTACTAAATTATGCGAGGATAAAAATGACATACTTGCTGTTTGTGATAGTGCTCTTACTCATGAGAGCCCTACTTTGTTCTTGAACTCTCCTACTTACACCATAAAGGAGAAATTTGCTTATGTTGAGAAATACTTATGTGGTTTGCAATTATCTTTAGTTCCAAATCTTTGTTGCAACCATGATATTAAACTTGATATTGATCTTAACAACTATTTTGAAAGAGGGAAGCATGCTAATAAACTCCAAAATAAATTTAATGATCCTCATTATGTTCCCAAATTATCTAAGTTGGAAGATTCTATTGGTTATATGGTTGAATACACTTTTACTACTTGCAACTATTATGAAAGAGGAGGTGATAAGAACCCTCTTTATGCTACTAATAATTATGGGCTGCAAGTAACTTTTGTTAATATGCATTGGATTCATTCATATACAAAATGCCAATGCATAGAAAGAAAGTTAGACTTCGTTGTTATTACTTTTGTGTTCTTTTTTCTCTCAACCAGGTTTCAACTTGACTATTATTTTGATCGGTTTGAGAGCACCATGGGACCCTGGTATTATGCATGGAACACTTCCCAAGAAAGAGGGGAACATCAAAGTTCAAGCTCCCTCATGAGCTTCATCTTCAATAAACAAAAAGTAAGAAGCCTAGCTATATGGCTATAAAGAAAGCGCTTTGCGGGAGGCAACCCGGTTATTTTTGTGTGTGATTTTTCTTTGTGTCCTCTTGCTGTAACAAGAGATTTTGTGTCTAGTTAGTTTCTGGAGTTTTTAATAAAGTGCCAAGTTTTACCCATTTTGGTCTTGAAAAGTTGCTTATAGCGTTCGGAGATTTTATTCCTGCACGAATCAGTGCACGGTATGATTTTTAATTCTTATTCCGTAACTCCGAATGAGCTCATATTTGAACTGTAGTTGCAACTTTTCATCCTCTGTATGCATGAATTTTTTCGGAATTTTTCGAGAAAGTTTGGTAGGGTAGAAAAATACGTTTTGCTGCTGCTGTTTTTCTGGACAGATTCTGTCCCATTTTGTTTGATGCATGCTTTGAGCTTTTAAGTTGAATCTTTTTGATCCAATTGAGTTTATGAGTAGGCATACAACATTATACACTTTCTGGACATCTCATATGAATTTTTGTTCAAGGATTATATGCAGCAAGAAACATATTTGTTTATCACTATTAATGCACCCCACAGAAAAGAAATGGAGAAACGGTGTTTTGAAGTTTTTTCACAGGGATTGGAGGAGATGCACCAAGAGCTATCCAAGGATGGTGAAGACCATAAGCTTGGGGATGTGAAGACAACCCCACTGGACCTACACACTCTCGGTTTGCACACGTCCAACTTCTGTTTTTCGATCGAAACACTTTATCGCATAAACTTGGAGCGTCGTTTTGTTTTTGTTTGAGTCTTGAGAGACCACCACACTATCATTTATATATGGAGAGCTACTGGAAATATGGGTTGAAATATGTTGGATGCTTTTATAAGATTGGGAAAAGGGATGTTTGAGTTGATTTTTAATGATACATATAGTTGCATGATTCATGAGCTTGTTTATGAGTAATAGTTTGCAAATCCTTTTTGAAGAGCTATAACTTATTCATGTTTTGGTGCTGATTGTTATTTTACTTGGTTTAACATGGATTAGTTAGTTCTATGGACACTCATGCATGCATCTAGATGGTCAACTTTCTCCCTCTTGCTAGCCCAAAAATTCCAACAAATAAAAACTTGTTTCCAACGCCTTCAACCAAAGTTTTTCCAGTGAGTCCACCATATCTACCTATTAGCTTTATGCTATTCCGAGGTTGTTTATCATGTTATTTTGTATTATCTATACCTCTGAATTAAAATGCTTATGTTGTTGATTGTTATGGGAAAAGTTGGTTATATAGCTCTCACGAACTTGATGCACACTTTACTTTTATTGCATAAATAAAACATGACCCATTGTGATTAAAATTATGATGTTATGAGCTTGACAAATGTCTTTGGTTGAGAGTTAGCAGAAATGTGCTGTCACATGGAATGCTTTCAACATTGCACTCATTTATATTTAGTTGATGTCATGTACTTTTGTTTATGGATGCTTACCATGGGTGAAATAAATGAGGAAATGGAGTAGGTTTAAATGAGTTTGTATAAATGGTTAGAGAGACGCCTGGGCCGCTAATCTAAGCCATGCATCATTCATGGTGGAAATTTACTTACATGCTATGGTGAACCGTCTGTGATACACCTTACAATAAAAAGCTATCCAATGGTAAATAAAAAGGGTGTTGAGATTGTTCATTATGTTTGTTTGTCTTGTCATTTTGATATGGGCTTGTTCCATATCCTGGGACAAGAGGTACCCCAGTTGACGCTCTTGATGATACTATTTTACTTACAATGATATTTAAATTGAACTTGCTTTGTTTCCCGAGTTGAGTAACACATGGAGTAGGTACTCGTATTCAAGGGGCATGAGACTTTCAACCTTTACTTTGTCAAGCACATTACTCATATTTGCTTTCACTTTAAACTTAATCATTCAAGATGCTATGATAGGGGCAATGAGAGCTTGACACCAAGGATTACCATATTACAATCATTAACTTAAGTAGAGAAGTTCAGAAGTTAGATGAAACTTATTCATGTTTTACCTCTACTCATATATACATCTTTCCAAAGTGTCCACCTATCATATTCAGATTTTCATCATCACTCTATGACCAATGTAGGATGTCCATACTTATCATTATGCATACATGTGGTCCATACTACTATCTGTTATGTTACACTTTGTGAACTATCATTGAACATCCTTGCATTGAATACTTGATATCACTTCATAAACTATCTTGCATATTGCTACTCCTTTGAAGAATGAATCATTTGACTATATGTAGCAATAGTAATCATCTTTGATATTCATTGTTAAGTATTAAATTGCAAAGTCCATGTTAGTTTTATCATCTTCATACTCGAGGACGAGCATGGATTAAGCTTGGGGATGTTGATGCATGTAAAATGCATACATGAACTTTGCACTTTAATTGCTTATATTCCAATCATATTTGCATCATATAAGGGTTATATCAATGTTTTATAATGATTTTGGGAATACTTCATAGTTTTCCCATTTATTTGGAATTAACCCTGTTTTTCCAGAAAACGTCTTTTTTAGTGTTTCAGACTTTCCGGGAGCTTCGGGACTCCAAAAAGGGCAAGGTCAAAGAGCACGGTTCAGAATTTTCGAGACGAACGCAATGGGCTTAAATTGAAGACCAGAAGCCCAACAGGCTGGAAATGGGAGGGTCCCACGCGGCCTAAAGTACATGGCCGCGTGGGCCCAGCTCGTTTCCACCTCGGAGCTCCGTGGCCGTCGATCTTTGCTCCACCGACTAGTCTTGACCTAAAAACGCCTATAAAAAAGGTCCCCTGCGTTTCGCGAAAGGAGGCGGCGGAGAAACACAGAACCACGAAACAGAGAGTCAGAAGGCTGCCGCCGGAGAAGATCGGAGGGGGAAACGCTGCCGGAATCGCCTCCGGAGGGCTCCACCCCCTCCGGCGTGTTCATCATCAACATCTACAGAAGAACTTCTCCATCATCACCACCGTGAAGACCAGCACCATCTCCATCACCATCTTCGTGATCCACTTCATCCCCCTCATAGTTTGAGATTGTTCGAACCCTAGCTATTGTCTAAGTACTATTCTACATGTTTGTGAATTGCTACTTGTCATTGTTTTGTGGGGAGATTATAATTTCAGATTGTGTTGTATCACTTATACCATTGAATCATACCATGTCTTCGCGTTGTGAGTAGTTCTCTCATGTTCCTGGGGGCATAGGATGGATTGGCAATGATTTCTACTTAACATGTATTGAGTATTTGGTCAAGTTTTTATCTTTTATGATTGTCTTGATGTACAATGTATGAAGTGCACCATACATTGAGTAATGCATGAAGGTGTTTCACACTAGTGTAATGAATTGAGGGAGACTTGGGAGGACACGTAAACCTGAGACCGAGTCATGAAGTTACATTAGGAGGGGATTTATATCGGGGACCTTAGAGTGTAATGCTATGGTGGGACTTTTTGTCTTAATAACTCTTGTGCAGTCATTTACTTGGCCACATGATCCATCATAAGGGGTTTAGTTTATTTATTTAGCTACACCTAATTATGGCTCCGTCCAAAGAAGATTAAAACTTGACAAAATGTTTACCTTGTTGTTCTAGAAATATTTTTGCCATGAAATCCATGTAGCCCTTGGGAACGTTTTCCACGCATAAGAAACACCACTCAAGCTTGTCCTCTTGCTGCATAGGGGATTGGGCTTTCTCTCTCTTTGAGAGCTTTCACTCATCATATTTTATTTTCAGCTTTGCATTCTCTACACCAAAAAAACCCAAAAACACTTGCATCATTTT
The DNA here is from genome assembly GCA_947311845.1 of Poa pratensis. Lineage (NCBI taxonomy): Eukaryota > Viridiplantae > Streptophyta > Magnoliopsida > Poales > Poaceae > Poa > Poa pratensis. Next base: position 38,516,586 of record CAMZMU010000102.1, read on the forward strand.
AGTTTGTCTAGTGCATAGATAATAAGAGAAGTGACACTCTTATTTGAGAGGATAAATACTTATACCTTCTACTCCTCGTGGGATCGATACTAATACTTACACAGCGAAGACTTCAACGATCTCCTGCACTTGGGAGTCATCAGTGACCACATTTCTCTCATCTATCCACACTTGGTGGTGTCAATCACCTCATGACAAGGATAAACAAGGCATTATGCATAAATCAAACCATCACATGCATCATAGAATATCTCCAAAGCATGACAAATCATAAAAGCTCCAACACAACGGTAAATGCATAACAAATCATCTCATACCACAATATCCACCACAAGAATTACATAGATAGATCCATACTTATGCAAGGCACGTCATATGGAATCCAACAATGATCATACATAGAGAGATTAGATCAATTTACCACCACAAACCCAAGGTCCAGGGGGTGGACTACTCCCCCTTCATCATGGAGACGGTGGAGAACTCGTTGGAGAAGATGGAGACCCCCCGGCAGCGCCCCGCCGGAGTTTTCCCCCTCCAATCTGCAGCTCCAGGTCTCTGTTTCGGTGTTTCTGTGTTTCGGCGGCGCTCCCTCCAGAGAACGTCGGGGACTATTTTTATAGGCGGTTTTAGGTCATAACGGAGTCGGTGGAGGAAAGATCAACAGCAACGGAGCTCCGAGGCCCAAAAGGAGGGGTCCCACGAGGCTAGGTCATGGGCCGCGTGGGCCCACCTAATTTGGCCCTCGGGTCTCCGCTTGTTTGCTTCCTTTGCCCCCAAGTCTTCTTCTTTCCAAATATTGACGCCCGTAAATTTGCAGGTCATTTGGACGTCGTTTGGGTCCCTGAAACATTAAGATAAAGAAATAGGGTTTTCAGCCTGCGCAGGGTTAATTCCATAAAAATAGGAAATAAATATAATATTTCCAAAAATCATTATAAAACATTGATATAACCCTTATATGATGCAAATCTGATTGGAATACAAGTAATATAGTGCAAAGTTCATGTATGCATTTTACATGCATCAATAACTGGTACATGGAAGTCACAAAGCTAGATCGAAAAGTGCTCCTTGTGCAAGTTACAGAGGAACATTTCAATGGTTAAGACGAGTTAACTATTTATCTTGAAGAACTCTATCAGTTATCCCAGCTTGACGGCCTCGACTCGAGTATCGTCAGTACCTATTGTCTGTAAGTGATTCAATTCATTTATTTTCTAAAATAAAGTCTATAGCTCCGCTCGGTCATTGCCTGTTCTAATTATGCTCACTACGCTATTATGCAGAATGAAGAGTGATGAATGTGACAGAAAAAGAATCTATGAGATTGGGTTCGTTGACCCAACCCGAGTTAATGAAAATCTGCTACGGAACTACCACAAGGAAACGGTGGCCAACTGTTTAGGTTCATAAAGAGGCAAGATTATAAAAGGAAGATATTGTTTCCTTACAACTTCAGGTAAGAGTGTTACTGTCTTGTACACATTAGTTTTTGCTTACTCGATGTTAAGTGTAACTGATTAGTTACTAACATATATAAACGTGCGCAGCGACCATTACATTCTGCTAATCATTGAAGTTGATGATGCAAAAGTTGAAATCTTCTACTCATTGGCGTGGCCCCAAGAGAAGTACCAACATATTAAAGATGTGCTCCAAGGGTATTTTAATCATTATCGTACTATATCGGTCTCTTTTGTTCAATTCCTGAGATATCAAGTAACTAATTAATAACTCATTTAATCATTTGTTCGCCGGGCAGGATTTGGAAAGATTTCATAAAGATGACATCTGATGATTTTAAAGAGGAGCTTAGTTTTGTTAATGCCAAGGTAAGTAGTACGAGCTAGGTTCGCGCATCTCTTTAATTCAAATTTCAATACCATCATACCATGCTTGATTATTATTTGATTGAAATCTATTCTCGTAAAGTACTGTGAAAGGCAGCCACTGGGGACCAATTTGTGTGGATACTACGTCTGCGAGTGGATTCGCCGGGAGGTCTCTGAGCGGAACCCATCGACATTTATAGAAGTAAGTGAACAAATATATTCACAGTTTTATTTTATTACCATCAATTGTGTTGAGTGTCATTCGTAATTTCTGTTATGATGATTGATATTCATATTGATCTCCTTCTTTTATAGATGGATACAATGCGGAGGGACCTGCAACCAAAGGACAGCTTTCGACCAATTCAAGAGGAAATTGCGGGATTTTTGATGAACTATGTCATAAACCCAAAGGGAAAATACAATGCCACCGAATAGACGGCTCTAGTCGCGGCGATGATCATGTAATCGAATAGACGACGGGCTCTAGTCCCTGTTTTATATGATCTCTATGTAATTAATCGAATCACTGCTAGAAAAATGGTCTGTAGTCCCGGTTCGGCTGGGCTTTCAGTCCCGGTTGCCGAACCGGGACTGGCCAATCGGGACCAATGCTGGTCCCGGTTGGTCCACGAACCGGGACCAATGCTGGTCCATGTGGCCAGTTCTGGCTGGGCGTGGGGGGAGACGAACCGGGACCAATGACTGTTTTTTTTGTATTTAGGGTTTAGGGTCTATTTGGGCCACCTCTCCCTCTCGCCGGTGCCCCCTCTCCCTCTCGCCGGTGCCTCCGTCGTCTCCCCCTTCTTCGCATCGCCGACGTGCTCTCCATCTCTCACTCGCCGGCATATCGAGGCCAAGCTTCGATATTTCTGTGCAGGTACTACTCGTAAAGTAGTATCGTAAACTCGTAAAGGTCGGAACTAGTATCGTAAACTCGTAAACTCGTATCGGACCACATGAACTAGTATCGTAAACTCGTAAAATCGTAAACCCGTAAACTAGTATCGTAAACTCGTAAACTCGTATCGGACCACAAATTAATGCCAGATGTACACACGAGTTTCATGCATATATACATCTCTTTTACACTCCCATTTTAACCGGCCCATAGTATTCTCCGTTTGGATCTAGGACCTCTGCATCTAAGAATCCCGCAATTTCCTCTTGAATTGCGCGTACGCGATCTTGTGGTAGAAGACCGTCCCGCAGCCGTTCGATCTAATTTAAAGAAGGGGTCAATATATATGAATGAAACTAAACACAATTGATGGCAATAAACTAAAATTGTGAATATTGTTTACGTACTTCAAGTTGTTCTAAGAACCGGCTCTTGGATCGCTCTTGGGTCGTCTGGCGAATGAACTCGCAAACGTAGTATCCACATAAATTATTCCCATGTTCCTGCCTCAAGCACTTACGAGAACAAGTTCAATCAAAATAATAATCAAGCATGATAATGGTATTGAAACTAAAATCAAAGAGATGCGCGGAATAATAATCAAGCATGATAACTTACACTTATTTGTTCAAATGTAAGCTTCGGCGCCCAAATACCCCTAGCCTTGGCGGTGAACCGTTTCCAAGCCCTGTCCGGCAAAGAAAATGAATAAAGGAGTTATATATTAATTGCTTGCTACCAGGGAATGAACGGAAAGTTGCCGATATAGTGCCATAATGATTGAAATTACCCTTGGAGGCATTCCTGCATGTCCGCCCACTCCTCAAGGGGTTTACGTTTCGAGTCCATGACAAGTACTACTCCTTTGTCAGGTTTAATGATTAGCAGAATAAAGTGGAAGCTGCGCACGCATAAGTCATCAATTATACACTTAACATCGAGTAAGCGAAATAGAATGTGTACAAGACAGTAACACTCACCCGTAGTTGTAAGGAAATAGTATTTCCCTTTTGGTTTCGTTAAACCTTAACGCCCTTACCAAGTTATCCTCTGTGTCGTTGTAATGACGTTTGAGAGATACTTGATGAATGTAGTATGGGTCAATGAACCCAATGTCATAGATTTGTCCTCTTTTGCATTGGAGAATCTTCATTCTGCATAATTAATATAGTGATGAGTAAGATTATACATGCAATGAACGAGCTGAGCTAGCTAGAGACTTAATTACAGAAATAATACTTACAGACAATAGGCACTGAGGATAGCTTTGTCGATGGCGTCTTGTTGGTATAACTGAAATAATTCAGGAAATTCAATCATTACCACGCCATTTCCATGCCCGTAATGCTCGTTTCTATAGGCCACGTAGATCCAGTTTGCCCCTTCCTCACAGGCTCGCATGTACCACTTATGCAATCTGCGCATTTTTGTTGGTAGACCGTTGACTAGCTCAGGTTTGACGAGACTATTCCCGTACCGGTATTGGTATGCTACTTCCTGGAACTCTTATAATTGCGCTAAGTAGTCCGGAATAGACATGCCATGAGCAGCGGCCGCTTCTCCGTATATTGCAACAAACTCAGGATCGATAGCGACATCACCTGTGCTCGACCCCTCGGCGGTATTGGAAAACACTTTGAGCGGGGGGCACGACTGGTTTTTCTGTTCTCCGAGCTGGGGAACTGATTTCCCGCTTGCACTACTACTCTTCGACCGCTCCTTATTTGCCTGAACCGACTTGCGAATCTGGCGGTCATAGTCTGGTGTCAGCCTTGGCGGGGGTTGTTCAAGGGTCTTCAGCATTTTGAAGACGGCGGCTTTTTTGCTGGGGTGGAGGGGAACTCTGCCGCTTTCGGCTTCTTCAGGCTAGCCAACCACTCTTGATGTTGGGCATTTACGACCGGGCATTTTCCTCCACCGTATGGTCATAAGGTCTCATGGGAAGATTCTTATGAGGTACTTTTGGGAGGGGCGACCTTTTACGTTTCGGTGATCGCTTACCCCTCATAGTACCAGCGGTGGGCGGAGACGGCTGAGGCGGCGGCGGAGACGGCTGACGCGGCGGTGGAGACGACTGCGCTGGAGACTGGTGAGGCGGTGAAGAGGACTGTTGCGCTGGAGAATGCTGAGGCGGTGAAGAGGACTGTTGCGCTGGAGACTGGTGAGGAGTCGATGGCCTTGGCTGCCAGTTTGGAAGCACGATGAATTCTTTGGCCATAGAATGGTCCCTTTCTTGGCTTCTCCAAGTTCAAGCACCTCCCCATCTTCACCTGCAGGGTGTTCCAGCTTCAGCTCCTCAAAATCTTTCATCACTTCATCCACCCCGACAACAGCGTAGCCATGTGGAACCGGAGAGAAATGGTAAGTTGGATTAGGTCCAATTGGTACGGCATAGCCGACCGCCACCTTCATGGTTAAGTTAAAACTTTCACATGTAGCTCACAAGGTGTGCTCTCCGTGATATCATCCACTGGGTAGCGACGAAGAGGAGCCACCGTCAGTGCATCATCAGTACCATCCTGGAGCTCCGTGGAAGCCACGCTGCTTTTCCGATTCGATGGGCCGCCGGTACCATCGCATGCAGCTTCTACCATGTGCCGCTGAGATTGGCCGCTAGTACCTTGCTGGCTAAGTGCGGCAATTTGATCCTTCTGCCGCTTTAATTCTTCTTCTATATTACGCAGCCGGTCTGCAGCAGCGCGTGCTTCCATTGCCTCCCTTTCCTTTCTCCTCTGATGGCTTCTATCAGGAAATTTCTTCCTGTGCTCGGGAATCGCAATTGTCTTGGGCTTGGAGCCTGGTACGCCTCGTGTTCGTCCGTCGTGTTCCTCATTCCAAGGGCGCGTGTGAGCTCGTCATCCTCTCTATCGGGAATGAACCGTCCCTCTGCAACATCCTTTACTGCATTTCTAATGCCTTCGATGGGTAGTAGGGGCTTATCTTTGTGTCTTCTGTTATATATGCACTTCCCTTCTGCGTCCAACGTGCCCCCATGCCGTAAAACCAATTTCTTGCCCGTTCGATCCATGCGAGTGGCTCTGGAGTGATCCCTTTAGCCAGCAGGTCCGCCTCAAGTTTCTCCCACTTAGGCATGCTAAAGGCGTAGCCACCAGGCCCCATAGTATGGTGGTAGATCTTTTTAGCAGCATTTGCCTTATTTTTTGCAGACTTTTCCTGAGCTTCCTCCGATTTCTTGTACGCCACAAATTCTTCCCAGTCGTCCCTTATCTTCTCATACCCTTTATCGAAGTCCGGAGTCTTATTTTTCTCGACAAACTCGTGTTCAATCTTTTCTTCCAGTTCTTGAATAGCTCGGCCATCTTCTTAAGAGCCCAGTCCTTGACTTTTTGCTCCATGTTTTGCCGGGCAATCTTTTCTGCCTCATTTGGATCCTCCTCATCTGGATCCACCTCTGGCGCCGGCAGGGTGAAATTAAGCATGAGCTTTCTCCAAAGTCTTTTTTGCCCACCTCGCCGACATATCTTACTCCTCCCTCCTTTGGCTGATGCCATTCTCGAACGGTGATCGGGATGTAGTCCCTAACAAGAACTCCGCATTGCTTTACCATTTTATTTTTAACATCAGGGGGAGCAGTCGGTGTGCCGTCTTCAGCGACTTTTTCGATCCTGTACCTTTCTTGGTCGCCCAACTTTTTGGCTGGGCCTCGTTTTGTCCTTACAGAAGATTTGCTCGATCCGGAGGGCTAAAAGAAGAAAGAGCGTTAATATATGTATATAGACAGCAGAGGCTTAATTAATACAATCTTCGGCTTCATTAATATATGTATATGCACCTCGCCGGAGTTTGCAACATTTAATGTTCCACCGGAGCCTTCGGCTTCTCCCTCGTCGGCTTCTCCCTCGCCGACTTCTCCCTCACCCCAGCCGTCGGGTTCTACCTCACCGGATCCGTCTCTTCGGTTGAGAGACTCATCTCCCTCACCGGAGTTGTTCAGAAACTGCGAGGTGACATCGCCAACATCTTCCGGCCCGCGGATTATATCCTCGAGGATGTTTTCCTGATTTTCGTCTCGTTCCATAGTTTCTGCAAATTAAGAACAATGCACAAAACTTTAGTTGGGTAACTTGTTCCATATGTCAAGATACATCTACCCACAAACTCGTATAGGTCGGAACTAGTATCGTAAACTCGTAAACTAGTAAACCCGTAAACTAGTATCGTAAACTCGTATCGTAAACTCGTATTGGTCGGAACTAGTATCGTAAACTCGTAAACTCGTAAACTAGTAATCCCGTAAACTAGTATCGTAAACTCGTATCGTAAACTCGTAAACTCGTATCGTAAATTCGTAAACTCATATCGTAAACCCGTAAATTTTTTCCCTAACACAAAAAATACTAAGTGTTTGAATTCCTAAGTATCTAGAAGGCAACACAATTGGATTTGACTCAAAATGATCTACCAAATTCTCTACACATTTGTTTTAGTCCAGAAGCTTAATAACCAAGTTTTAGCTACTGACTAAGTTCTTTTACTCTAAAAATTAAATCCTTTTAGGGTTACACAGTGTTGATTATTTGTGACCTAACCCAATTGGATTCAACTAAATTAGATTAACCAAATGACACTTAAAATTGTTATAGTACAGAAGTGGCTACAATCTTTATTTGAATACCTAATTAATTCTGTTGCTTAATTAATTCTACAAAAATTAGGGGTGCTAGGCTACTGCAATACAAAGTTAACACAATTGGATTCATAATTTTTGGATTATTAGAGTATCAGAAACAAACAAATTTACATAATTAACGTTATGTACTATTCTAAATACCCAGCAATTAATATTAATCTAAACAGGGTGAAAATAGTTTAGTTGCACAGACATTTTCATAAGCTATCCAGAGAATTTTTGTTTGAATTATTTGGACTTATAAATCTCGAGTTATTGATTTTCGAAGTTGACAGATGATTTCTTATTTAGATTCAAATATCTGACGAGCAGGGCCCGCATGTCAGTGACACAGCGAGCCGGCGGCGGCTCTGTCGACCACGGACACGACGGAGGAGGGCGCGGGAGGTCGCGCGGGTGCGCGCGTCGCACGCACGGGAGCGTGGGGAGGTGAACGGGCGGCGCGACGGACCAAATGGTCGCCGGAGTAACTCCGGCGACGCGGTTCCGCGGCGGCGCTCGCAAGCACGCGTCGGCAGCGAGCTACAGGACAGGAGGAGGACGGAGGAGAGGTCAGGGAGGGGTAGAAGCTCACCCTGAGCACGCTGGAACGGACGGCGAGGCCGGAGAAGCTCGGACGGCGTCGGAATCGAGCACGGCGGACCTCGGCCGGAGTTGGAGAAGACGCGCGTTCGGGCGGCGCGGCGCGGGCGTCGAGGGCGCCGCGGGCGTCTACGGCGGCGGTGGAGCGCGGCGTGGGAGCGGCAAGGGCGTCGGGCAGCCTGACGGCGTGGTTTTCGCTCCGGCGTCCGCGCTGGGTCCTTAGTCGTTTTTGGATGAATTGGGGATGGAGAAGGGCTGGCAGTTAAGTAGCAGGGGTCATTGGTCCCGGTTGCTGCCATGAACCGGGACCAATGCCTCATTGGTCCCGGTTCGTGGCAGCAACCGGGACCAATTCCCTGGCAAATTAATGCCAGATCTACTCGCGCGTCCATGGACTCATTGGTCCCGGTTCTTCGTATAAACCGGGACCAAAGAGTCCTTTTTCAAAATTATTTCGAACTTTTCAGTTCTGAAATGTTGTTTCCCGCCTTTTTTTTCTTATTTAGGTGTTTGAATATGAATTTCAAATGGTTTTGAATCTGAAAAGACTTTCAACATGAAAAGTGTTTAAATTTGAAAAATAATCCAAAACCATTTTCTATGTTTTCAAATTACTTATCTAGATATCGTTTTTTGTTTTTCGTTTGTCAAAAATGACATTTTTTGTGAAGCAAGTACAACAAATATGGTGCAAAATGGCACCCATCCAATTATCACACAAAGTAGACCATATTTTATGGATACTCCACAAATATTGGTAATTTTCTTGGTTTCTAGCTAATTTCGCCTACTTAAACGACTTTATGCCTATTTTTCGAAAGTAATTCAAATTTGAACTAAAGTGTGTGACAGTTTGCTCTGAAATTTTTTCAAAAATGATTTTAAGGTTTACAAGTAGTGGTTATATCACAGAACCGTCGATAGTTTTGGATAATTCGACCCCTTACAATGAATAGTAACGGCGGCCATTTGACCGTTTTTAAAAAAAGTCAAAGAAAGTGAAAAATACTCAAAAAATGAAATCCTTTGGCATGGAGTACTTTCATGTGTACTAGTTGGTAGGATAAATGATAAACTTGAGTTTTGACATAGTTTACAAAAAACTTCTTCATAGACTTGGAAATGCAGAGATAAGAATACATTTTACACGATCGTCGTCTTAGCTAGACCAGAAGTAGTTAATGACAACAATCTTGGGTACATAGACGAACCATAGGTTAGTCATACTCCCGCCTAGGCCTATAATACTCGTCCTCATAGTCGTCGTAGTCGCCGCCGTCGTCGTCGCTGTCGTCGGGCGGCGCTCGCCTGGACTGGAAGTGAGGGTAGCGCAGGCGGGGGTTATCGCCGGCCGTGATGTAGTTCATGACGCTCTGGAGAGTCCGGCCGCTCCACCACAGCCGACGGCCGGCCTCGTTGAAGTTCGAAGGAGGCGGGCCGTCCTCCTCGTACCTGGCGAGCGCCCTCTCATGCCGATTGATGAAGAAGGCGTCCCAAGTCGGGCGGTAGTCGGGATGCCAGCGGGGATCCATCCGCTGCTCCGGAGTGAGCTCGAGGTAGTAGTGGTTCGTGATGGCCGCCCGGCGCGCCAAACCTTGAGGGACAGGAGGGACCGGCACGCCTCCGATGCTCAGCCTCCAGCCGGCGGGGACGTCGTAGCCGGGCGGGCAGGGGTAGTTCGAGGCGCAAAGCGCCTCCGCCTCCGAGTAGGTTAGAGTGGGTACGGTGGAAGCCATGGGAGAGTGATGAGGTTGCAGATATGAGTTTAGATATGCTATGCCAATGGAGGCCATGCATGACTACATATATATAGAATGCATTACATAAAAGGTTTAATACATTATTACACATGATCCAACATCTCACAAGCGCTTGAAAGAAACACACCCCTGATCCAACATCACCAACATTATTCTACATAAACGGACTTGCTGGCTCGAAGGCCGTAGGATTAGGGGGAACGGCGGGAGGAGCCAGCCCCGTGGGCGGCCGCCCGGTTCTCGCGCGCACGTTTGCGGCGGAGGGCAAGATCCATGGAGGATGAGTCTTTCAGCGCCGAATCCAGCTCGGAAGCCTCCTTCGCTTTGAGCTAGTAGGCAGTCTTGGCTCGCTGGACAGGGTAGTCGCGGACAGACTGGAAGGAGGCTTCCATGGCCTCCTGTATCTGCAACCCACAACCCTCTTCCCCGTCGTCGCTCCAGTCGAAGTCGTCGTCCTCCTCCTCCGCGGGAGGAGCGGCGGCGCCTGGTGGAGGTGCAGCGGCGCCAGGTGGAGGTGCGGCGGCACCTGGTGGAGCAGGAGGCCGGTAGCTGGGCATTCCTCTCCACGCCGGGCTCGTGGGCATACGGCGGGATAGGCTCCCGCGGTTGCGCCCAAGCGCGCTCTGCCGAGCACGCTCGACCTGTCCAGAAGGCGCTGCGGCGGGCGTGGCGGATCCATCTCGTGGAGACGATGCGTTCGTGGCTAGGAATGGTGGATTAGGGTTTACCCCGTCGGCGACAATATATAAAGACCTCCAGGGCAGCGCTGGGGGAGGACACGTGCCCAGGGCAGCGCTGGGGAGGACACGTGTCGTGACCGCAAAGCCCGCCAACCGGGACTAAAGAAGCACACGGATCGTGTGTTTCTTTCAAGCGCTTGTGAGACGTTGGATCAGGGGTGTGTTTCTTTTGAGGGATTGTGAGCTGTTGGATCAGCAGTATCACGACCACTTCGTGAGCCACATGACCCGGTTGGTGTTACCAACCGGGACTAAAGAAGCACACGTACCCTATATATAGCCCCCCTCCCGGACATGTTCAGCACTCAGTGTCTACTCATTGTAGTTCATTTTGGCAGTACACGGGTAGCAGAGAGCAAGATTTCTGAGAGGCAGGAGTTCCTAGAGCGGAGGCTGAAGGTGAACCCTCCCCTCGGTCGGATCCAAGCAGCGGCAAGGATCTCTGATGATTAGCAACATCTCCAACACTTGTTAGGACGGTTGCAGATCATCAGAGACGTCTTGCCGCTGTTTGGATCGAAGGCCGATTTGCCGTCTCACGAGCCACCGGTGGGCTGACGGATGCAGGGGAAACCGTATGTTTTGTTCTATCTACAAAGCATTTTGGTATACAAAGCATTCGGATTCCCGTCATACAGCCCAACGGTGCATTTGATATGCAGTCACTCACGAGCCACCGTTGGGCTGTATGACGGGGAAACCGTGTGTTTTGGGCGTGTTTTTACCAAGGTGCTGCCCTCTCCCTCCCCTACCTAGGTGTTTGATCAAATTCCCCATCATTTTTTCAGATCTCGGCGACGATGTCCCGTTGGTGGATGGTTCTTCATAGGGATCCTTCTCACGTGAGTATTGACCCTGTGATGGTTCCTGCTCTTTGGGTGCGCAGCGCCGGCCGCTCAGCACCCCGTGGCTTAGGACCCGACAAAAGTTAGTGATATTATTCGTGATGTATTATGGTTAAATAAAAATGGACCCGAGCTATGTATTATGGTTTTCACCACATAAAGGTTTAATACATTACTACACATCACATAAAGGTTTAATACATTACATTGATTTACATAAATGCCATGAACCCTTCTTCGCGTATGTCCCTGGCCTATGATCGCTTCGGCCGTAACCATGGAGCATCTTCATTATTTAACGGGATGCTTGGGTCAGTTTTCACTGTGAAGGGCGGAATTTCATCAAACTTATCATAATCTGCTGACATGTCTGTCTTGTCCTCGACTCCCACGATGTTTCTTTTCCCTGAAAGAACTATGTGACGCTTTGGCTCATCGTCTGATGTATTCGTTTGCTTATTTTTTTTTTTTTTTTTCGGTCTGGAGGACATGTCCTTCACATAGAAAACCTGAGCCACATCATTGGCTAGGACGAATGGTTCGTTCCTGTAACAACCAAGATTCTTGAGATCCACTGTTGTCATTCCGTACAGCTGGTCTACCTTTATCCCTTCTCCATTCATGTTGACCCAACTGCACCGAAACAAAGGGACCTTAAAAGTAGGTCCATAGTCAAGTTCCCATATCTCCTCTATGTAACCATAGTATGTGTCCTTTTGCCCATTCTCGTCTGTTGCATCAAAGCGGACACCACTGTTTTGGTTGGTGCTCTTTTTATCTTGGGCGATCGTGTAAAATGTATTCCCATTTATCTCGTACCCTTGGAAATTCAATACAGTCGAAGATGGTGACGCGGCCAACAAGTAGAGCTGATCTCCGACAGTGGTGTCATTCATGAGCTGTAATCGCAACCAACTGCCGAAAGTCTCCATGTGTTTTTCTTTAATCCAGGAGTCAGCCTCCCCGGGTTCTTGGAGCGTACATAATTCTTGTGTTCCTCGATATACGGAGCCACGAAGGTGGAACTTTGTAGAACTGTGTAGTGTGCTTGAGTTAAAGAATGCCCGTCCCTACATATCAGTGCTTTCTTTCCTAGCGTGCCTTTTCCACTCAGTCTCCCCTCATGCCGCGATTCAGGAACACCAATCGGCTTAAGGTCAGGAATAAAGTCAACACAGAACTCAATGACCTCCTCTGTTCCATAGCCCTTTGAGATGCTTCCTTCTGGCCTAGCACGGTTATGAACATATTTCTTCAAGACTCCCATGAACCTCTCGAAGGGGAACATATTGTGTAGAAATACAGGACCGAGAATGGCAATCTCGTCGACTAGGTGAACCAGGAGATGCGTCATAATATTGAAGAATGATGGGGGGAACACCAACTCGAAGCTGACAAGACATTGGACCACAGCCTTCTGTAAACTTGGTAGAGTTACTGGATCGATGACCTTCTGAGATATTGCATTGAGGAATGCACATAGCTTCACAATGGGTACTCGAACATTTTCCGGTAGAAGCCCCCTCAATGCAACCGGAAGCAACTGCGTCATAATCACGTGGCAATCATGAGACTTCAGGTTCTGGAATTTTTTCTCTGCCATATTTATTATTCCCTTTATATTTGACGAGAAGCCAGCCGGGACCTTGATACTGCTCAGGCATTCAAAAAAGATTTCCTTCTCTGCTTTGGTAAGAGCGTAGCTGCTTAAGTATTGACGCCCTTTATCCGTCTGCTTGTTGTATGGGTCTTTCATACGTTGCTGGTCCTCCCGTGCTTCTGGTGTATCTTTTGTCTTCCCATACACGCCCAGGAAGCCTAGCAGGTTCACGCAAAGATTCTTCGTCACGTGCATCACGTCGATTGAAGACCGGACCTCTAGGACTTTCCAATAGGGTAGCTCCCAAAATATAGATTTCTTCTTCCATATGGGTACGTGGTTGTCAGCGTCATTCGGAACAGATAGACTGCCAGGACCCTTTCCAAAGATTACTTCTAAATCCTTGACCATGTCATATATAACATCACCATCAGGGAGGTTAGGCTTCTTCCGGCGATCTGCCTCACCGTTGAAATGCTTGCCTTTCTTTCTTACGGCATGACTGTTCGGAAGAAATCGACGATGCCCCAGGTACACATTCTTGTTTCCCAAATGTATACTTTCAGTCTTATCTAAACAGTGCGTGCATGCATTGTATCCCTTGTTTGACTGTCCTGAAATGTTACTAAGAGCAGGCCAATCATTGATGGTTACGAACAACAACGCTCGTAGGTCAAATTCCTGTTGTTTGTGCTCATCCCACACACGTACACCTGGTTCGGACCACAACTGCAAAAGTTCATCAACTAATGGCCTTAGGTACACATCAATGTCGTTGCCGGGTTGCTTCGGGCCTTGGATGAGCACTGGCATCATAATGAACTTCCGCTTCATGCACAACCAAGGAGGAAGGTTGTAGATACATAGAGTCACGGGCCAAGTGCTATGACTGGAGCTCTGCTCCCCAAAAGGATTAAAGCCATCTGTACTTAGACCAAATCTTAAGTTCCTTGCGTCATCTGAAAATGTCGGGAACTCTCTGTCGATTTTTCTCCACTGGGACCCATCGGCGGGGTGTCTCAACTTCCCGTCTTTCTTACGCTCTTCTTTGTGCCATCGCAACAACCTGGCATGCTCTTTGTTTCTGAACAGACGTTTCAACCGTGGTATTATAGGAGCATACCACATCACCTTAGCAGGAACCCTCTTCCGGGGGGCTCGTCATCGCCCTCAACATCACCAGGGTCATCTTGTCTGATCTTGTACCGCAGTGCATTGCATACCGGGCATTTATCCATATTCGTACTCCTCACCGCGGTACAGGATGCAGTCATTAATGCATGCATGTATCTTCTGCACATCTAATCCTAGAGGGCAGATAGCCTTCTTTGCTTCGTATGTAGTCTCGGGCAATTCGTTATCCTTTGGAAGCTTCGGCTTCATTATTTTCAGTAACTTCTCAAATCCCTTGTCAGAACAACCAGTCTCTGCCTTCCATTTCAGCAGTTCCAGTGTGGTACCGAGCTTTGTGCTGCCATCTTCGCAATTTGGGTACAGCAACTTTTTGTGATCCTCTAGCATGGCCTCCAACTTTAGCTTCTCCTTTTCTGTATCGCATTCTCGCTTTGCATCAGAAATGACCCCACCAAGACCATCAGCGGGCTCATCTGATGCCCGATGTTCACCTCCTTCTTCTTCAACGTCTTCCATTACAGTATCACCGCATTCCTCAGGGAACATAGGATAGTTGTCATCATCCTCCTCTTCTTCATTGTCTTCCATCCTAACCCCTCTTTCTCCGTGCTTGGTCCAACAATTATAGCTGGGCATGAAACCTCTCCGAAGCACGTGGTCTTGAATGGTTTTCGGGTTAGAGTACTCCCTGACGTTCCGACACTTCTCACATGGACAAGGCATAAAATTATCCTTTGTTTGCCTCAGCCACTCGAGAAATTTATGCAGGCCTGCAATAAACTCGGAACTGCGTCGTTCGCCGTACATCCATCGCATCCGTGCATCCATCTGCATCATATAATTAAGTTTATCAAATACCATTACAATAACATCTTGAATAGTGAAATGACCACCGTACATCGACACATGCAATATTTCTGTATCAATTACAGATGAAAAGGATAAAGTTGCTAACCTCGGTCGAGGATATCTTTTGTGAACTTAAGTGTGGGTCGGGCATTTCATCGAACACATCTTGTGCGTGGCAAAGGAAAAAAAAACTAGCACCCACTTCCCACCAATCCAAGAAAAAAAAACAGAGGAGAGAAGGGGGGGTGGGTTATATAGGCAGGGGAGGGGTATTGGTCCCGGTTCGGCACGAACCGGGACCAAAGCTCCGCGGCACGCCACGTGTCTGGCTCTGGAGCATTGGTCCCGGTTCGTGCCACGAACCGGGACCAATGTCCCCAACCGAACCGGGACCAATGCTCCACGGGGCCCTGGCAGCTCGAACCGGGACCAGTGCCAGGCACTGGTCCGGTTTTTCTCTGAACCGGGATTAATGGCTGGGGCGGCTCTGGACCAAAGACCCATTTTTACTAGTGAATAGACGGGCTCTAGTCCGGTTGTGATCTCCATGTAATCAATTAAAATGATCGAATTCTCATAAAGATTTCTTTTATGAATATTTTGATATGCTATATGTATTTTTTGATTTATAATAATTAACCATAGATTTTGCAAGATTATCATAATATTCAATAGGGGAAACAAAAAAAAAACCGGAAGCGCCACTGGGGAGAATCTCTAGTCCCGGGTTGTATTACCACCCGGGACTAGAGGTCCTCTGCCACGCGATCTGCCCAGGCCCCGCGTGGAGCTCTCTAGTCCCGGGTCGTAAGCCACCCGAGACTAGAGGGGGGGGGGGCCTCTAGTCCCGAATCGAGCGTCCGGGTGGGAATCCGGTACCAGAGGCCCCTACCACCCGGGACTAATGCTCCTGTTTCTAGTAGTGCACCTCATATTGCACAGGGCGAGCCTAATTGCTGTCGAAAGGCATACGGGAAAGTCTAGATCCATTGCGCTCCTCTGCAAATTCATAGACATGAGCACATAACAGATTATCAAATTTGTTGCAAATATAAATTTAATTTTGGTGCATTTACAAAAAAAAATGGTCATTTTTTACTGTACAAAATAAATAACAAGAGATGTTAAGCACATAGTACCACATAGAGGCCCCGCGTGGAGCTCTCTAGTCCCGGGTCGTAAGCCACCCGGGACTAGAGGGGGGCTCTAGTCCCGAATCGGGCGTCCCGGGTGGGAATCCGTACCAGAGGCCCCTACCACCCGGGACTAATGCTCCTGTTTCTAGTAGTGCACCTCATATTGCACAGGGCGAGCCTAAATTGCAGTCGAAAGGCATACGGGAAAGTCTAGATCCATTGCGCTCCTCTGCAAATTCATAGACATGAGCACATAACAGATTATCAAATTTGTTGCAAATATAAATTTGTAATTTTGGTGCATTTACAAAAAAAAATGGCCATTTTTTACTGTACAAAAAAAATAACAAGAGATGTTAAGCACATAGTACCACATAGATGTTTTTATATTATTTTTACAATAAGTGGTAAATGTTCATATTATCCCCAGAGTTTCTTTTCAATATTAACATTCACGAACTTTCTGAGTCCGGAAACTCACAATGTGCATATGAACCTAAGTTTAGATAATCTTGTTTGTAAGAGTCCTTCTTCTAATAGAGGAAAAGGTCACTTCAGATTCTAGTGTTCTGGTTTCCACGTAAAGATTAACTTTGTATTGAATTTACACACGAGAAGGAAAAAATGTGGATCCTTCTACGTTCCTCCAAAAACTAAAAAAATTGAATACAAAATTAAGAAAATCCCGAGAAACGTACATATGAAGAAAATTGACAATCCCTTATAATTATTATTACAACAAGAAATAACCGATCACGGGAACAATGAAAAGTTAAAAAGGAGAAAAAAGATACATATATGATCTAACGAACACTTGCATTCATGGACCATACATCTGTGCTCAAAGAAACAAAAAATTAAATCCTTCAATTTAGCTGAGAGATCACGATGCGGCAAACCGGAAACTCATTATATTCACTGACAGATGTAACTCAAACTATGTGAACAGAAAATCCATGACCATGAGTATGGTCACACTAGTGGAAACAGGAGCTTTGGTGGAGAGGGGTGTTGGGCTCTAGTCCCGGGCGTGGTTCCAACCCGGACTAGAGGAGGGAACTAGTACCGGGCCGGCTGCTCCGACGCTGCGCAGGTCGGGTCCCGGGTTGTAGGGCACCTCTAGTTCCGGGCCGTGATACCACCCGGGACCGAGGCAGTCAGCGGCAGGGTGGAGACAGGAGGGTGGACCTTTCGTCCCGGGCCGTGGTACAGCCCGGGACTAGAGGTCCCGCTATATCATCTCCCACCCCGGCCAGCCACCATTTTTGAACTCTCAAGCTCATCTTCATTGTTTCCTCTCTCAAGCTCAAGTGTAGCCCCATTTTTTTCCAAGATTTGTCAAGATAGACGGCACCCATCTCTCCAAGGGTTAGCAACACTTGATCCTTTCACCCGGCGGCCGAATTTTAGCCATTTCCATACAAGTTTAGCTCATTTCATTTTTATAGTGCTACCTAATGTATTTGAGCTCAAATTAATTTATTATTTGTGGATTTTAGTGTCGTCTCGGTCCTCACCGCCGTCGATAGCCCCCGCCATCCCGTGACCGGCACCACCTCGGTGAGCCTCTTCTTTTATCTGTTATTTTACAAAATTACTTGTATGATTTGAATGCATAATTATTTTTCTTGTATAATTTTCTTATGTTTTTTATGTATAGTGTCATGGTTTTGATATCCGTCCCCGTCGTCCCTCGTCCGGTCTATGATTCGGATGTGGTATATTTTTATCACTATTTATTTTGTTTCGTGTTTATAACAATCATGCCGACCAAATTGACATAGATATATTTTTATTTAGGAGGTAGTTGAACCGGAAATTCCAGCCGACCCTATTGTAGAGTTTTTTAAAAAAGAAAACAACGATTTGAAAGCAAAATTGAAGATAAGTGAAGATCTTCGTCTCCAATGCCTAGAAGAGAAGATGGTATTGGACTTGAAGATTGCCGACATCGTTGATGCTCACGGGGTCGAGCTTACCGACGTCGTCGCTGTTCACGAGATGAAGATGGATGCAATGCGCTTGAAGCTTAGAAAGATTAGAAAATATGTCATTAGTCAAGAGGCTTGGTATCATTATGCTGTTGGTTCAATAGTTACCTTAGTTGCGATTCTGATCGCATTTGTTGTTGGATTTAAATTCTTTAGATAGTTGTATTCTAGTTTCAATTAATTTATGTTTTATGAGAACTATGTATTACATTTGGTCACTACTATACTTTGGTTTTAATGTGATGAACTTGTATTAATGAATATGATATGTTTCCTATTATGTTGGTTTATCGTAATGGGTTTTAGCGGTGATTTGCAGATGAGTCATCCGTGGATGTACGCTGACCGACGCTCTAAAGAGTACATGGATGGCGTGCAATCTTTTCTCAATGTGGCTAAGGATAACAAGGGGCCGAATGGTTTTATGTGTTGTCCATGCAAGAAATGTCGGAATGAGAAGGATTACCCTAACACAGACAGAATTCACCTCCACCTGATAACTTCTGGTTTCATGCCCGGCTATAATTGTTGGACCAAGCACGGAGAAAAAGGGGTTATGATGGAAGATAACGAAGAAGAAGAGAACGATGACAACTACATGTACCCTGAATATGTTGGTAACCCAACAGGGGAAGCTGATGATGAAGAGGTACCAGATGATCCCATCATACATGATGATTTACGTGGGGTCATCGTTGATGCACATACCCTAGCAGAAACTACACTTGAGAAGTTGAAGTTGGAGCGCATGTTAGAGGATCACAAAACAAAGTTGTACCCAACTTGCGAAGATGGCAACACAAAGCTCGGTACCACACTGGAATTATTGCAATGGAAGGCAGCGAATGGTTTATCTGACAAGGGATTTGGGAGTTTACTGAAAATAGTGAAGGACAAGCTGCCGGCTGGTAACGAATTGCCCGAGAGTGCGTATGAAGCAAAGAAGATTATCTGCCCTCTAGGATTAGATGTGCAGAAGATACATGCATGCATTAATGACTGCATCCTCTACCGCGGTGAGAAGTATGAGAATTTGAATGAATGCCCGGTATGCGGTGCATTGCGGTATAAGATCAGAGCAGATGACCCTGGCGATGTTGAGGGCCTGCCCGCCAGGAAGAAGGTTCCTGCCAAGGTGATGTGGTACGCTCCTATAATACCACGGTTGAAACGTTTGTTCAGAAACAAAGAGCATGCCAAGTTGTTGCGATGGCACAAAGAAGACCGCAAGAGCGACGAGATGTTGAGACACCCGGCTGATGGGTCGCAGTGGAGAAAAATCGATACAGAGTACAAGGAATTTGCACGTGACCCAAGGAACTTAAGGTTTGGTCTTAGCACGGATGGCTTTAATCCTTTTGGGGAGCAGAGCAGCAGTCATAGCACCTGGCCTGTGACTCTATGTATCTATAACCTTCCTCCTTGGTTGTGCATGAAGCGGAAGTTCATTATGATGCCAGTGCTCATCCAAGGCCCGAAGCAACCCGGTAACAACATTGATGTCTACCTGAGGCCATTAGTTGATGAACTTTTACAGTTGTGGCGTGATGAAGGGGTACCTGTGTGGGATGAGTACAAACAAGCGGAATTTAACCTACGAGGGTTGTTGTTTGTAACCATCAATGATTGGCCTGCTCTTAGTAACATTTCAGGACAGTCGAACAAGGGATACAATGCATGCACACACTGTTTAGATAGCACTGAAAGTATATATGTAGGTAACAAGAATGTGTACCCGGGTCATCGTCGATTTCTTACAACTCAGCATCCCCTAAGAAAGAAAAGCAAGCAGCAGCATTTCAAAGGTGAGGAAGATCGCCGGCCGAAGCCACCCCTCCAAAGTGGTGAAGATATATATGATGCGGTCAAGGATTTAGATGTAATCTTTGGAAAGGGTCCTGGCGGACAGTCTGTTCCGAAGGACGCTAACAACCACGTTCCCCTGTGGAAGAAGAAGTCTATATTTTGGGAACTACCCTATTGGAAAATCCTAAAGGTCCGCTCTGCAATCGACGTGATGCACGTGACGAAGAATGTTTGCGTGAACCTGCTAGGCTTCTTGGGCGTGTATGGGAAGGCAAAAGATACTCCGGAAGCACGAGAGGACCAGCAACTTTTGAAAGACCCAAAGAACCTGCATCCAATGAGGACGGATAAAGGACGTCTACGTCCTGCTAGCTACGTTCTTACCAAAGAAGAGAAGGAGATATTTTTTGAAGTCCTGAGCAGTATGAAGGTCCCGTCTGGCTTCTCGTCGAATATAAAGGGAATAATAAATATGGCAGAGAAAAAGTTCCAGAACCTAAAGTCTCATGACTGCCACGTGCTGATGACTCAACTGCTTCCGGTTGCATTGCGGGGGCTTCTACCGGAAAATGTTCGAGTATCCATTGTTCAGCTATGTGCGTTCCTCAATGCAATTTCGCAGAAGTCAATCAGCCCAACCACTCTATTAAGGTTACAGAAGGATGTGGCTCAATGTCTCGTTAGTTTTGAGTTGGTGTTCCCACCATCCTTCTTCACTATTATGACACATCTCCTAGTACACCTGGTCGACGAGATTCACATTCTGGGTCCTGTATTTCTACACAATATGTTCCCCTTTGAGAGGTTCATGGGAGTGTTGAAGAAGTATGTTCATAACCGTGCTAGGCCAGAAGGAAGCATCTCCAAAGGGTATGGAACAGAGGAGGTCATTGAGTTTTGTGTTGACTTTATTCCCGGCATTAAGTCGATTGGTCTTCCTGAATCGCGACATGAGGGGAGACTAAGTGGAGAAGGCACTCTAGGAAAGAAATCATACATATGCAGGGACGGGTATTCTTTCACAAAAGCACACTACACAGTTCTGCATAATTCCACTTTGGTGGCTCCGTATATCCAGATGCACAAGGATATTGTACGCTCTAACAACCCGGGGATGGATGACTCCGCCATTGCAAAGGAACACATGGAGAATTTTGGCGGTTGGTTGGAAACGCATCTGAACAACAACAACACAGTCTCAGATGAGCTGTTCTTGTTGTCTAAGGGGCCATCTTCGACTATTTGGACTTTCCAAGGGTATGAGATAAACGGGAATACATTTTACACGAACGCCCAAGATAAAAAGAGCACCAACCAAAATAGTGGTGTCCGCTTTGATGATAAGAGCACGAATGAGGCCACGGTCACATATTATGGTTGCATAGAGCAGATATGGGAACTTGACTATGGACCTTCTTTGAAGGTCCCTTTGTTCTGGTGCAAATGGTTCAACCTGAGAGGCGGCGGGGTAAAGGAAGACCCATTGTACGGAATGACTACAGTGGATCTCACGAATGTTGCGTACGACAACGAACCATTCGTTCTAGCCAAGGATGTGGCTCAGGTTTTCTATGTGAAGGACATGTCTACCAAGCCAAAAAAAAGAAAAGATAAGGAAGTGAATACATCAGCCGATGAGCCAAAGCGCCACATAGTTCTTTCAGGGAAAAGAACCATCGTGGGAGTGGAGGACAAGACAGACATGTCAGAAGATTACGACAAGTTTCATGAAATTCCGCCCTTCAAAGTGACCACTGACCCAAGTCTCAAGTTATATGCAGACCCTTGTCCATGGTTACGGAGCGATCAGAAGAAAGGGTCTCACAAAAAGAAAAAGCGAAGACTAAATAGGGATGTTGTTCATGATGTGTAATAATTTATTAAACTTTTATATAATTTATAGTATGGAGGACAAGACAGACATGTCAATGAAATCAAGCGTATGGCGGTGGCGGAATGTAGTACTTAATTTATAAATTTTTGATGTAGCATCAAACTTTGTGATGTGAAATGATCCACTGCGCATGTAGTACTTGATTTATAAATTTTTGAATTGATTTTAAATTAAGCGTATGTAGTACTTAATTTAAAACCAAGCGCATGTGATACTTCATTTTAAACCAAAACAGAAAACAGGAAAATGAAAGCAATTTTTACTTAATTTAGACAAGTAAATCAAAAGATATAAAAAAAGTAAGAAACCAGAAAATTAAAAAAAATTAACCTCTAGTACCGGGCCGTGCGACCACCCGGTACTACAGGTCCACTGGGCTTGGCGCGCAAATTTTCGCGGCCCTGAGGGACCTCTAGTACCGGGTGGTAACACGGCCCGGTACTAGAGGGTCTCTAGTACCGGGTGGAGCCACGGCCCGGTACTAGAGGCCTTTTTGGCGCTACTTCTAGTGGCTCGGGCCGAAAATTTGCCCAAGTCCAGCAAATCGACGCTCCGCCTCCGGGCTCCAGACGACGCCGCCCCCTGCGCCGCCAGGCTGCCGGATTTCGTCCCCGCGCCGCTGCCGCCCTCACCGTGGGTCGCCGTCCTGCTCCTGCTCCGGGCGCGGCCGTCCCCGCTCTTCCCCCGAGCAAGATCGTCGTCCCCGAGCAAGCAAAGCTCGCCCCCGACCCACGGTGAGCTCGTCCCCCCGACCAACTACTCTCTCCCTCTCTCAGATCTAGCGCGCGGCGGCGCGGCGGACCCTAACCACGGGGCCGGCGCCGGAGTTGGCAAACAAGAACAGATTTTTAGGGCCTAAGGGCCGATTTCATTATAATTAGGGGGAGGCCACAAACGGCCGATTACATTGGGGGGGAGGCCATTAATAAGGCCATTACATTGGAGGGGGGAGGGGGGGTCGTCGTCGCCGGTGCCGCCTAGTCGTCGAGGACGATGAAGGGCGGCGGGGTCCAGAGATGCTCCGGTGGCGCCTGCTGCTGCGGTGGCGCCTCCTGCTGCTGTGGCGCCTCCTGCTGCTGCGGTGGCGCCTCCTGCTCCTGCTCCTGATCCGCCGACCAGCTCCCGCCGGTAAAGACCCAGGACTGGCCAACGAGGCCGGGAGGCAGAGGAGGCGGCGGCGGAAGGTCCTGCTCCTGCTCGCGTTCCATGGCGTAGTGCCACGGCTCGACCTCGTCCGGGTCGTAGTACTGCGGTGGCGGCATCAGGGCCGCGGCCGCGGCCCTCACCTTCTCCCACCTCTTGATCTCGTCCTCGACGAGGCTGAGGTTGGAGGCCTCGAACGCGGCCACCATCTCCGGGTCGTCCTCATCCTCGGGGACCTCCTCCTCGAACCACAGCGCGTCGGGCAGCGCTGGGTAGGCGGATTGGACGGCGCGGGGCGCCGGGGCGAAGTAGGAGTGGCGGCGGTCCTCGTGCTCGTCCTTGAGCCACTGCTCCCAGTGTGGGGAGTCCGCCGCGTAGACGGGGTCGTCGCGGAGCTCCGCGGGAGGAGGCGGCGCCGGCGCGCGATCTCCCTGTCCAGTTGCCTCCCAGGGAGCGGGACCGCCGGCACCGGAATCCTCTGCGGGTTCAGGTGCCAGCCCTCGGGGAGGTGGACGTCGCTCCACTCCAGCGTGGCGGCGTTGTCCCAGTGCCACTGGCACTCCGGCTCCGGCACGTAGCGCCGGCGCCGGATCCTCCTCCCTCCGGCGGTGGTGGTGGTGGTTCGTGACGGCGCGTCGGGTGCGTGGGCGACCCGCACCGGTGGCGCGGTCCTCCGCACGCCCTGCGGAACGACGCCCAAGGCCGCCGGCGGTGGAGGCGGTGGAGAAGCGCGGCGACGGTGGAGGACTCGCCGGCTCGTTCTTCGGGGACTTCCCGAACCAGCGCGACATGGCGGCGAGGGCACTGGACGGGCGGAGGGGAACCGTCGGGCGGAGGGGAACCGTGGGAGCGGAGCGGAGTGGAGTGTCCATATCCGCACGGGCGCGTCCCTTTTTAAAGACCAGGACCGTCGGGAGGGGAACCGTCGGGTGGGCCAGCGCCCGAGTCGCTGGCAAGTGGGCCAGGAGCATTGACTCCGGGTGGGCGGGGGCTGTTGGTGCTCCGCATTGACCACGGGGGGTGAAGGCGAGGCGGCCGGGTGGGAACACGAGGCGGGGAGGTGAAGACGAGGCGGGGCGGGAACACGAGGCAGGGCGGCGGGGTCAGAACTGGGTCGCTGGCAGGTGGGCCAGCATTGACCACGCGTGGCCAGTGGGCGGTCACACGTGGCGGTGGGGCGGGTAGGCGCTGGCAGGTGGGCCAGCGATGACCACGGTGGCCACCTTTGACCAGGTTCTGGCCCAAATTTGGGCTGGGCTGGGATTGGGACAGCCTATGTTTTTTTTGAAAGATTTTTTCTTTAGATGCAATATTAAATTGTTTTTGTTGCATATTTGTATAGTTCCCTCCTTTGAATTATTGTACTAATGCTATTATTGTTTTATCTTTTTTTTGTATTAGTTAAACAATGGATGTCGATGCTCCCTTCGCAACGAGAGAAGGGGAAGAAGAGATACTTTCCTACATTTTGGAACCCGGTGAATTTCGGCATCCCGCGGAAGGAGCTGAAGATGAGGACTCGGAAATTGGTGGACCCACGCCGTCTGGCGAGGTATATTAAGCCTATGTTGAGCAGATGCAATAACTGATTTGTGCATATATATGTATTCACACATGTTTCATATTTTTAGACCTCCGCATCGAACCAATCCACTAAACGAGGCCATGCCCAAGGGATGGGCAAAGATGAGCATCTCACAATTGACGAGGTGAATGCAACTACTGGCCAACCACTGGCACCCGTGCCGAACGCAGTTAAGTTTGTGCATCAATGCGGAGTCACTGTCAGGGACAACGTTTATATCAGCACTCAGGAATGGATTAAGCCAAAGTTAGAGGGAGTTAGTTACGTCGACAAGAGAACCAAAGATGTGCTTTGGAACAAGCTCATTGCACATTTCACCCTACCGGTCTTGGAAGATGAGGTGAAGACAAAAAAAATGACGGACAAAGTCAAGCATTTCGCTCTTAAGAAGATGGCTCAACAATTCAATAACTACAAGAACAAATTATTCCGTGAGTGGGAAGAAGATGGGAAACTTCCGGATTTCACCGGCACACGAGAGAGGCAGCGGCCTCACTGGCCTGCATTTCTGGAGTACAAGAAATCAGAACGAGCTAAGAAAAGGTCGCAAACGAATAAGAATAATGCAGCGAAAAAGAAGTATCACCATAAGATGGGGCCAGGTGGCTACCGAGTTGCCGAGCCTAAGTGGGAAAAAATTGAGTCCGAGTTGCGTGCAAAAGGGCTCACCCCGGTCACAGAGGAATGGGACAGAAGGATAAGGAATTGGCTACTTGCGCATGGAGGGGAGTATGACATGGAAACAGGGGAGTTAATAATTGATGAAAGCAAAGTAGTCAACGGAGCCCAAAAAAAATTATTGACTTAATTGCCAAGTCTAAAGAGGGAAAGTTTATTTCCGACAGAGAGAAGGACGAGCTGTCAGAGGCCCTCGGGACCAAAGAAAAAGGAGGATCAACACGAGGCTTAGGAGAAGTGCCGTGGATTGAAGGGTTTCCCCAGGACCGTGCCTCTTATAGAAGCCGATTGAGAGCAAAGAGGAGGAAGGAGCAGCAGGAATCAGACCGGTTGATGATCTTAGAAAGAAATCATGACCAGATGGTTGCTCTCTATAAGGAGCAGCAGAAGCAAATAGATCAAATGCGCGAGCAAGGGGCGCCAACTCTTCAGCTGGAACAAGCGAGTCAAGGCGGCCCATCGCATCGCAGAAGCAGCGTGGCTTCCTCGGTTATGGTCGGTGATGATGAGACAAGTTACCCCGTGGATTATATCACGGAGAAAACAACTTGTGAGCTGCATGTCCCAGTATTTAACTTATCCATGAAGGCGGCGGACGGCTATGCATTCTCCATTGACTCTACAGCATCGTGGCTTGGCAATGCCATTCCAGATGGATTTGCTCGTGTCGGCGTGGATCAAGTTGTACAAGGATATGAATCACTGAACCTTGAGTTCCCAAGAGCTGATGATGAGTCGGTGCTAGGGGACGTCGTGGGTGGTCTAATTCTATGGCGGAAGAAATACATCAAGTTTGAAGGCTGGGCGCCAAGGCCACCATCGTCTCCGCCAATTCACGATTCACCACCTGATGACGATGAAGGGGACGACAACCATCAGTCGCCTCCGCATCAGTCGTCTCCGCCGCCGCGTGCGCCGACTCCACCGCCGCGTGAGCCGACTCCACCGCCGCGTGAGCCCTCCACCGCCGCATGAGCCGACTCCACCGCCGCATGAGCCGACTCCGCCGCCGCATGAGCCGACTCCTGAGCCCCGACATAGGAAGGGCGCCACTTCGTCGTCCATGGGATTCGGGCGAGACCCCCGACGTTCGCCCCTCCCAAAAGTACCCAAAAGCCTTGACGACCTCAGAGCTTGCGACATGACTAAAGAGCAATTGGATGCGTGGGTGGATGCAGACACAAAAAGACAGCTTGCACGGAAAAAGCCCGAGGAAAAGCAAACATTTACTGCAAAGGAAAACAAGTGGGCTATTGGATTCATCACGGAACCATCGCAATATGAGAAAAATAAGCCAGATAACTATTTACGAGCTCTGAGTAAAAGTAGTAGCTCTCCCAAGACGAGAAGTAGTAGTGCCAGAGGGAAAAGAGACGTTGCCCAGCTCGGACAACAGGCAAACCAGTCGATAGCCCCGCTCGTAGTTATACCCAGTGGTCATGGCTCCGTGACGGACCTAATTCCTACTTTATCCTTGAAGAAGGACTTTGCTGCAGATGCTGGTATTACTCTTGCTCAACTGGACAACGAAAATCTCTTTCCGTCTGATGTAGATGATTCATGGAAATGGAAATGGGGGAGGTCCCTGCTGCGAGGTGATCAGATAAAGTGTTTACCGACATGTATGCGACAACTCCATAGTTGGTACATGAAAACCACAAAGGAATTTGATGACTTTTTGATCTGTGTGAAAGTTACAAAAAATCATTTCGCGGGTGAAGACATGTTCACAATTCAGCTCGAAGAACTCTGGTACTTATACAACCTTGACTCCCTCGACTTGGCTCTCGTCGGTGCCTACTGTCTGTAAGTGATTCAATTCATTTATTTCCAAAAAAGATAAAGTCTTTAGCTCTCAGCTCGTTCATTGCCATCGCTAATTATGCTCACTACGGTATTATGCAGAATGAAGAGTGATGAATGTGAGAAAGGGCATCTATGGCTTTGGGTTCGTTAACCCAGTACGAGTTAATGCAAGGACACTAAAAAACCACGTGAAGGACACGGAGAAGAACTTGCTAAATGCCCTAATGAAGCAACATTTCAAGGAGATAATGTTTCCTTACTTCTTCAGGTAAGAGAGTGTTACTCGCTTGTACAAATTAAGTGTAACTGATGAGTTACTGACGTGTATATAATCATGCGCAGCGATCATTACATTCTGCTAGTCATTGAAGTTGATAGATCAAGAGTTCAAGTCTACGACTCATTGGACTGGCCTGAGGAGAGGTACCAAAGCATTCTAGATACGCTCCAAAGGTAATTTCAAACATTATCGCACTATATCAGTCTCTCTTATTGATTTCAGAGATATCAAGCAACTAATAACTCATTTATTCTTTTTTTTGCCGGCAGGGTTTGGAAACAATTCAAAGCGAGGACAAAGGGTTCAGGTTCATTTGAAGAACAGCTGACTTTTGTTCACCCACAGGTAGGTAGTACGGTCTAGCTAGGTTCGCGCATCTCTTTATTTATAGTTTTCAATACCACTATATGTTGACTATGATTTGATTGAATTCTATTCTCGTAAAGTGGATCGAGAGGCAACCACAGGGGACCAATTTCTGTGGATATTTCGTTTGCGAGTGGATTCGTCGTTCGGTCACTGAGCGGGACCCAAAGAAATTTTTAGACGTACGTGAACAATCATATTCATCAATTGATCTCCAGTGTCATTCATAATTTTTGATAGTCATGATTAATATTCGTATTGATCTCCTTCTTTTATAGGCAGAGCCATTGCGCGAGAGTATGCCACTAAAGAAGCGCTTTCAAGCACTAGCAGAGGAACTTGCGGGGTTTCTGCTCAGCGAAGTCATACCTACAAAAGGAACATACAATGGAGAATAGCGGTGAAGTCCCGGTTATGATCTCCCGTGTAACCGAATAGACGGGCTCTAGTCCCGGTTATGATCTCCACACACGTGTAATCGAATAGACGGGCTCTAGTCCCGGTTATGAGCACCTCCATGTAACCGGATAGACGTGAACATATTTTTATTTATGAACATTTTGATATGTTATATGTAGTTTCTGTTTTTAATTAATTAAACGCATATTTTTTTGCACCATTTCAATATTAAATTGGGAGGAAAAACAAAAAATTACAGGCTGCCACGTGTGAGGTCCTTGGTCCCGGGTCGTATGACCAATCGGGACTAGAGGTCCTCCACCACGCCCGCGCCTCGGCGGCCACGTGGGAGCCTGTTGTTCCGGGTCGTAACGGACCCGGTACTAGAGGGGGGCCTCTAGTGTCGCCTTGCTAGTCCCGGGTGGACACCCGGTACTAGAGGCCCATACGACCCGGGACCAGTGGCCCTGTTTCCACTAGTGTCATAGTCCATCCAATTATCCAAATGCTGTCTAACATTCCTTATTGCACAAGCACTTCCTCTTCCAGCTGGAGCATCTGCCGCCCGTGAATCCCTCCGTGAGGCACACATTGCCGCAGTTCGCGTGAACCATGCATAGCCCCTGGAACCGACCGCTCTCTGCCTCGCACTCAGCCGCCTGTGTTGGCACCACCTCTGAACATATCAAGTCGAATATTAAAATAGACATTATTGTATATTTGTATAGATTTTTTTAACATACTATAATATCTTGTTTATGTGGTTTTAAAATAGACATTATTGTATAATACTATAATTCCATCGGGTGAAATTGCTTGACTTAAATATCTATTGACAACAGCCGTTTGATTAACTGTCTGTTAGTTACATGGATAGCTATGATAACCAACTACATCACTAGTTCTAATGCCTAAAAGCTGTTTAACCACGGCATAAATTCTCATGTCCACGGTCTAACTAAGCGCAAACATATATCTTAAGGAATCAAAAAATCTTTATGACAATTATAGTGCAAAATCTGATGTAACAGCAGGAAATTTGTAGTATGATAAGGCAAAATCTCAGACACAAAATAAGTATTGTATGATAATTCAGGTATATTAAGTATGTGAAAAGTAATTTGTAGTATGATAAGGCTAAATCTCATAGACAAAAGAAGTACTGTATGATAATTCAGGTATATTAAGTATGTGAAAAGTAATTTGTAGTATTGAAATGTATTTCATACAATGATACAACCAACAAATATACAATTGAAATTACGCAGTCCACGCATATATATATAGAAGGTCTTCAACTTTTACACGGAAATTTTAGGGGTTACTGAAGAAAACATTCAAATCCCTTTTGGAGTAGTTAAAATCATCACTAACTCGAGCCACCCTAAAATGTGTGCCTGTTGTGAAAATGCATAAAAGGGTAAACCATAATATGTGTGCCTAGTGTTCTGAAAATATCACCATAATGCTTACATGTGGCGACAACGAGCAACAAGAGGACGACGACAACAGGGAAGAACTTGCATGATGACTCCATTATTAATAGGTGACTGCCAACTATACAATTCTCTGGGTTGTTAAAATCTGAATGACATGTCACTACAAGAAATATGCTAACTAGTGACCTTTTGATAATGACCAATCTTGTCAGAACGATCATAATCTCTTTAAATGAATTGGTCATAATCAAGAAAGCGCTGACATATGGCTTTTTTGTATAGCTTTCTACGACCAATTTAAATGGTCATTCGCATTACTGGACAGCCAACTCAGAAGTGTTGCCTACGTGTCACTGCTGAGCTGTCATTTTTGCTTACGTGTCACTACTCAATCAATATTTTGATCTCACTAACAGGTGGGACTCCTTGAATAGATGGAGATGTACTAATCTGAACGGTGGGACCCATTATTTTGATCTCACTGACATGTGGCTCCCACCCTAGCCTGACATGTGGCTCCCACTCCATCAGACATATGGGACCCACCTCACACCACCTGACATATGGGCCCGCACGCCCGCATGACATGTGGGACCCGCCCTCGCCCGGCCTGACAAGTGGGACCCGCCCTTGCCCCGCCCATTCGTCCAACAGGACCGATCCAGCAATACCAGTGTAGACAAAATAAATAGCGCGGCGGAGGGAATCGAACACACGATCTCTTTCCTCCCTTTGCGAGTCGCAACCAGCAGGCCGTCATTTGCTAGGTGTTCAACTGTAACAGAAAGACTATTTCTACAATTACATATTTTCCTGGGCCAAAGCCCATTCCGTGTAACGTCTTGTCTTTGGGCTAGGCCGGCGCGGCCTTTATGAAGCCGAGATCCAATAGTTCAGCCGCACTGCTGGAGTGCTGGGCTAGGCAGGCTCGGCTGGTTGTTTTTTTGTCTTATTCTTTTCTGTATTCTTTTATAACTTTTGATTTTGAACACCAATTTCAACCAAATAAATTGAAAATTTTATAATATATCCTCTATAATTATAGAATACCGGGGACTCTTTTTATTTGAAATAGTATACAAAAAACCCTAAACTTATATCTTGCTTTATATAGCGTTTTGCGGAATTTGAAATAAAATTTTGAGGTTACTCTTTTAAATTTAAATGCAATATAAAACAAATTCTTGGCTAGAATATTGGAATTATTTGTTGGATCTCTACAGAAATGACTACTTGTGTAGCTAAAAATATTTTTCTCGAAACATAAAGATAGAAATATCATGCACATACAGTTCAAATTTGACCCTCTTCCAACTGAATCAGCAGAAGCTTGTCTTTTTTACGAGAGGTGGATGGAAAGCTTTCAAATGGAAAATTTTGGATATGTGTACATCAAATATGGCATAATATTTTTAAAAAATGTTGTGGTCTAAGTTTGCAACGTATATTTGGTATGTTCTTCACAAAAAACATCATTTTTGGCACTCCAAAAATGAAAAATGAATTTTTGGTTCAAACATATTGAAAACTTTCTCCGGCAACATTGTTCGCCATTCCAAGATGCACGCTTGTGCACAATATGGGAACATTTGAACAATATGCATGGTTCCAAGATGCATGTCCTTGCCCAATATGAACACATTTGAAACATATTTTTGGTAGGTGCTTCACAAAAACCCATTTTTTGCACTCGGAAATTGAAAAATGATTTTTTTGTGAAAGGAAAATGAAAAGTTTCTTTGGCAACATTGTTCACGGTTCCACGATACACGTATGTGTCCAATATGGGCATATTTAATCAAACTATACCATGAATGTGGCCATAACATCCGTCATTTGGCCTGAAAGGTGTGAATCTTCGTACATGATAGCTCATTTCTGTGAACAATTTTTAAAAATATTTGTTGTATTCCAAGTTTATATTTTTTTTCTCGAAACTAGGACACATATAATGACACCACGCGAAGGTTTTCTATTTATTTGATTTTTTTTGAATTTCGTATGACGATTTCAAGATACGGTCAAAACGGTGGACATGACCGTTCGTAGCTAGGGGTTGAATCTTGCAAAACTAATGTTATGTCTCTGATGAAATAGGTACTTGTGTATCTAAAAATGAATTTTTCAAAAATTCATAAGCAAACTACGAGGCACCTGTAGTTCAAATTTGACCCGATTCCTACTGATTTGGCAGAAACTTGTCTTTTTTACGAGAGGTGGTTGGAAACAGTTTGGCTGCAAAAGTTTAGTTTTTTCTACGTTATATGTGGTCTAGTATTTTTAGAAAGTGGGTTGCTCCAATTTTGAAACATATTTTTGGTAGGTGCTTCACAAAAAAAACCCATTTTTTGCACTCGGAAATTGAAAAATGATTTTTTCGTGAAAGAAAAATGAAAAGTTTCTTCGGCAACATTGTTCACGGTTCCACGATACACGCATGTGTCCAATATGGGCATATTTAATCAAACTATACCATGAATGTGGTCATAACATCCGTCATTTGGCCTGAAAGGTGTGAATCTTCGTACATGATAGCTCATTTATGTGAACACTTTTTAAAAATATTTGTTGCATTCCAAGTTTATATTTTTTTCTTGAAACTAGGACACATATAATGACACCACGCGAAGGTTTTCTATTTATTTGATTTTTTTTTGAATTTCGTATGACGATTTCAAGATACGGTCAAAACGGCGGACATGACCGTTCGTAGCTAGGGGTTGAATCTTGCAAAACTAATGTTATGTCTCTGATGAAATAGGTACTTGTGTATCTAAAAATGAATTTTTCAAAAATTCATAAGCAAACTACGAGGCACCTGTAGTTCAAATTTGACCCGATTCCTCCTGATTTGGCAGAAACTTGTCTTTTTTACGAGAGGTGGTTGGAAACAGTTTGGCTGCAAAAATTTAGTTTTTTCTACGTTATATGTGGTCTAGTATTTTTAGAAAGTGGATTGCTCCAATTTTAAAACATATTTTTGGTAGGTGCTTCACAAAAAAACCCATTTTTTGCACTCGGAAATTGAAAAATGATTTTTTCGTGAAAAGAAAATGAAAAGTTTTCTTCGGCAACATTGTTCACGGTTCCACGATACACGCATGTGTCCAATATGGGCATATTTAATCAAACTATACCATGAATGTGGCCATAACATCCGTCATTTGGCCTGAAAGGTGTGAATCTTCGTACATGATAGCTCATTTCTGTGAACACTTTTTAAAAATATTTGTTGCATTCCAAGTTTATATTTTTTTCTCGAAACTAGGACACATATAATGACACCACGCGAAGGTTTTCTATTTATTTGATTTTTTTTAATTTCGTATGACGATTTCAAGATACGGTCAAAACGACATGACTGTTCGTAGCTAGGGGTTGAATCTTGCAAAACTAATGTTATGTCTCTGATGAAATAGGTATTTGTGTATCTAAAAATGAATTTTACAAAAATTCATAAGCAAACTACGAGGCACCTTTAGTTCAAATTTGACCCGATTCCTGCTGATTTGGCAGAAACTTGTCTTTTTTACGAGAGGTGGTTGGAAACAGTTTGGCTACAAAAATTTAGTTTTTTCTACGTTATATGTGGTCTAGCAACCATGGAGATAATCAACCTCCTCACTGACGCCAACCCCATCCAGATCATCGTCAACGAGATCATTAACTGGTACCTATCGATTCCCTTCTCTCCCTTTTTGAGATAGCTGTATTAGATGATGTCGATTGAATGGATGAGAGTACCAGTAGGATAGTATTTTTCTTCAGGTGCTGTGGTGAGATTATTGCACTGTTCGCTTGCTAATAAAAGATGAACTATAGTAATTATACAGTGCTCGCTTTTTATTGCCATTAATTTGAGACCACTGCATATGTGTGTCCAGTTAGCTGATACACAGATAATTGTCATTAGCTGATATCTCCATTAGCTGGAGAGGGTTATCCTGTCCCATTTATCTTATTTGCTGTCAACAAACTCTTGAGTATGGAGTGTTGCATTCTCATGTTACTGTATGCATGACCCCTCTCATTGTACTGTATGTTATTAACCCTGCAATAGGAAACAACATAAAATACTGTTAATGTGGGCAATAACATGATTTTCATGTGCGACTAAATGAGCTTTTGTACTTTCCAAAGTTTTTGTTGGCAAGCATTTAAATTTCCAACTGTATTAACTTATATAGTTTATGTAGATCAGGATCCAATGTCGTTGAGGCTGCTGCTGCTGCTGCTGTGACAGAAGATCAGAAGAAGCCTGGAGATGTGCACACAGTTTTGGTTGATATAGCCACCATGTTTTGGTGCCTGTGTATGTGTTTTTGAATTTATGTACACTTGTTGGATAAACTGTAATTAGACTTGTTCCTTGTATGTTATTGCTGACATGCCGATGTATATCTGCTTTTGTAAATATTTGACTGAATAATTTCTGGATTTTAATCATTTAGTGGAGTGATTTATTTATTGTTTGCTGTTGAATTGTGTAAATTCAAAATCTTTGAATGAAAAGAGTAGAATGTCTACTGGACGAATTAATATTTGGGTTCAAAAAGGCCACGGCCCAAACGAGAACAAAAAGGCTGAACGAAATGCACAGGAAAAAGTCAATGGCCTAATATTTAAATGGTCGAAATGTTGGGCTTGGCCTGTTTGGATGAACAAATTTAACAGGAAAGAAAATAGAATAATGTTGAATTGTTGGGCTCGGCCCATATAAAGAACCAAACTGGATTGGGCTGATTCTGATCCATGACTTTCTCATTTGGTCATAATTTTGCCACGTAGGATTGTCCACGTAGGATCTGACGTGGCTATGCCAGACAGCGCGTGGCCAAAAAAATTGGTCATAAGAGTTATGACCATCAAATTTAGTCATAGATGGTTATGACCAATTCGAAAAAAAGGTCACATATGACCGTTTGAGACGCTCCGTATGTGACCTTCAGATTTTGGTCATAAAAAGGTCATAGATGAAAAATTATGACCTTTCAGTGACTAAATTTGTGAGTCACTAGTTGACATATTTCTTGTAGTGTGTTTGAAAGCATGTGCCGAGCTTAAGGTTATTATGAACGCTGGGCAACGGCCTACATGCCTGGCAGTCTGCCATGCATTGGCAGTGCATAATTCAGCACCACAAAGAATGTCTTAGGCAATATTTTGAACAATCTACAAATAGGGTTATAAGTGCACGACCACACCATGCTGATGTTATGCGAGGAAGTGCATAATTCAGCATCTCAGACTAATACATATGTAAGTATCTGATAGTATTAGCTATAAACCAGAAGCTGCGACGTGTGATACTATCGCTAAATGTTCTCTATCAAGTAGTAATGCATAGTGGTGAAAATGAGGCCGTTTGTTCTATCATGGAGAGTTTGTTGCCTACGGTTGGCATGGTATAACACGTTTAATTTGAGTAGATGGACATGCATGGACATCTTAGGGAGCACGTTCGCCATCAATCCGTCGACACACCAGCCGGGCGCTGCGGCGGTTCACGTTCTATTCTGTATAGTTTCAGATCGAAACCGGGAGTTTCTAATTTTTATTCATTGGTCATGTAGGTCACTAAGGTGACGGTTGTATTTTTTTCACCATTGACCATGTTTATGAGTAGTTTTTGAGGTTGCCACATCAGTGACAAGAATGTGGTGACGGAATCCTAAAACAATTATCAAAGATACATTTCACCCGCGTTCATAGTATCAGTTTGTAGTAATGTGATCCTCTATCCCTAAAGAACCAAAGTTATTATTTCATGTACAATCCGTAAGCATGGCAAAACACCACTATTCCATTTGTTTTGAAACAGTATCACATATATGGAGATTCTAGGGCTATGTAATTTTAGATGTGTACCTTGAAAGTGCAGAAGCTGAATTGCTACTACTGCAAAAAAAAATATACATACGAACTCGGTTTTTATAATCTAAGATAAAATAATATTTCTAAGGTAAATATGACAAAAATCACAGACTTAGGTATGGGGTATAAATTATCTAGTAAATTATCATAACAATTTACGCATATTTCCAAACTATGCACGGATCGCGGATGGTCATATTTATTTTCAAATTTTGTAACTTAGCTAGTGTGCCGTCTAGATCATTTTTCATTTTTGTAAATATAGGCAGCTAATTGTCATCTTTATATGCAGATTCATGTATCAATTGTCTACATGCATGATTTTCTTGTAATGTTTAAAAGTTTGAAAGGTGATTTTTGGCAACTGTTTAAATTTGAGTTCATATTTATGTGCCCAGTTCTGAATATTCAGACTGATATCCAACAGTGGGTACATAATATCACAGCTCTACGGACTTGAACCCATCACCCCGGGCATGCCAATGTCAAGGTCTTCTCAGTGTCTTTGGCAGCACCCAGCCTCGTTCTCATCAATATCCATTCCAGGGATTTATGCGATCTTAAAGACTGCTACCCAAATTTTAAGGCCTTCCATCCTGATGGAATTGTTCTCGGTGCAAAATTTATGATAACGGGGATCGCGAAACTACGTTGACCATGAGCTTGCTTATTTTCATATATTGATGGAACATGTCGATTGTTAGTCTTATCCATGGGAGTGTATTTTTTAGTTTGTAAGGATGACCCAATAATGCTATCTCCTGGTTCGTATAAAAATAACAAGAAGTGCAATGATGTGTCTCTTAGTGTGCATTACTGGCTAGCTAAAACTGTGTGTTGTTTATCTCTATTTGTTAAGATGATCGATGCGACAAAAGTAATTATATGTCACTCTTGCATTTCCTTAGGCTATTTATCTTCAAAACTATATCTTCAAACCTGCTAACTAGATCTGGATGTAAGTACCCGGATCCAGGTAAGTGAAAATAGTTTAGTGATTTACGTTGAAAATGACCGTGGGTTAAATGACAATGGAGAAACCTAATCCACCATCTTTTTTAGACAAGACAGGTGAAAATCACACCCATTACATCATTGCTCAAATCTCAAGTGGCATTTTTACACTGGATATGATACGTCGATATGATACGTCAAAACGGCAATATAGATCTCGCAAAATAAATTTTCTGGATTGTGCCCCAAACAGTACGTGGAAAAGTGTTTTTGTTTACCTTACCTTTGAAGTCATGAGGGAAGTAGTTTTCACCCCACCACCATTTGCCCATAAAATCTTTAATTAGTGGAGAATCCATTTTCCAGGATAGACCGATCGACATATTTGAACAAACTTAAGAGGCAAACGTCCACTCTTACCTCCTATAAGTAGCTTATCACATCACACTAATTGTGTTCTCTCTAGTCTCTACTATACGAAAACCACCAAGTTCAACTGATTTACATAGAATTTTGTAAGTACCTCTTTTATTTCATTTGGAAGAGCCTTCTATCCCTTCAGTTATCCTAACTATTTTTCTTATTTTCCGTAATACACTTAGTCGTAATGAAGCTTGGCATGATCATGGTCGTTGGGCCGATTTTCATCAACTTATGCATCTGCATGCCAAGGATGTTCCGAAGCATGATCACGGTCCAACCCTGGTGAAGAAGGAAGTGCGCAACCTGATGTCCGGCACTGATGGAAGGAACGGGCCTCCTAGCAACGACCACCAATGCTCACTTGGGACCTACCCTAATTGCCAACGGATGTCTCAGAACAGTCAAGAACCAGCACTGGATGCTGGAGGAAACTGAGGATAATATCTGTATTGCATGATGGAGCATGAGAACGAAAGGACTAGCCCTAGTACCCTAACCGACATATAGCTTTTATCTCCACCGAGAGAGAATAATCGACATAAGATGTCAGGTGCATAGCGTTCTCTAGATGCATGGTACACTCCATCAAACTCTAGAATGTGTAAATGGTGTGGCGATATGTCACCCTTTAATAACATGTTTTCCAAAATATTCATTACAACTCACAGATGCGCTTATGTACATGCCGGGGAAGTAAAATTGTCCAACAAAATTTGAAGGAACAGAGCAGGTCTCAAAGGACCTGCTGCTAGGACGTCGTCTGAATCACTCCCAGGGGCAACCGAGACAAGCTCTAGCCACTGCCGCCCCAGTTTCTTATCATTCCTTCCCATCGCGCCTCAGCCGGAGAAACCTGACATGCAAAGGCTTCCTTGGAGGCGGTGGTGAGTTTGCCTCCTTTGAACTATAGGAGCCCTCGCAGCTGGCATGTTGCCGCAGCCCTGGACGGTGCATGTATCAGCGGAGGCCGGACGCTGGGGACGGCCCCGTTCTTCTCAGTGGCCCGCTGCAGCTTAAGAGGCAGCACCTTAGCGGTCATGGCGGTAGTTCGTGGCATGGACGACGATGCATCTTCCTGATTTATGGCAGGACGAGATTTGCAGCCTCGCTTGGCGGGCTCAATCCTGTCAGACGTGAGTCGCATTTGAGATGTTTGCGTGTGTGTCGGTAATTAGTTTCCCTTGGTGGTGTGTCACCAGGATGGGATGTTAACTGTCTGTGTTGGATCGGATCTCAAGTCACGAGGGTGTAAATCTAGGCCTCGCCTCCTTTGTTGAACCTGGCAATGGCGACACTCACTTGTTCAAGGTATCGTGGGTAGCTTGCCCCTGAATTCTCTCTAGGGTGAAAAATCCATTACCATGCCTCGGTGGCTGGATTCAATGACGTTGGATTTGTGGCACGTTCCTCTCGATTGGAGGCGTCATTGTTGTAGCACATATCTTGATGCTTGATGTTGTTGTTTACTGCACCTATTCTTGTTTTTTTAATAATTTGGATGGGTGCATCTTTGATGTCTTGACTATCTCTAATAGTATCATGTTGGTGCAGAGCCCTTACTAGGGCATTGGCTACATTGTATTGAACCACACCAAACTGCAACCGTGGAGCCTAGATAAGAAAAAACCATTCCATCACGCTGACGAGCCAAACATGTAGGACGTTTTTCTGGCATGAGACGAACCAACAAGAGGAATCGATTTTCTTATCGGATAATACAATATGATGCGATGCGGTTCAGAAGTCCATTTTTGCCACTTTTTGGACACACGGTGGCTGGTCTAAGTCTCTAGAACTTCTACAGACGCAAAAGCATATGTGAACTCTAAAAATTCATTTTGAATCTCATGTGCATATGCTCCCTATAACAAACAAAGATATTTTGGAATGTCAAAAAATTCGAAAACAATTCGGAGCATACATCCTCACACTCTATGTGCAAACGTCAGGTTTGAGGAGAAACCAATACTTTGTATGGCTTGTTTACAAGAGACAGAAATATGTCTTGTGAAAAGATTTATTTCAGCACCAAAACTTGTCCTTTTAACAGAGCTCAGTTTTATTTCCGGCCTTCTACCCATGGATATGAAATCGACGACACAAAACTTTGCACGTGGGCTGTGCCCCAAAATGGTCCAATCTGTTAGATACGATGGAAACTGAAGAATAGAGATGGCGACTGTACCTCATTAGGAAATTTCAGAAACTGTGCCAAGACGCTCGGGAGTTAAGTCATAAAAAGCCACAAGAAATTCATATACATTCATGTGAGATGATGCACATCACCA
Organism: Poa pratensis; assembly: GCA_947311845.1. Taxonomy (NCBI): domain Eukaryota; kingdom Viridiplantae; phylum Streptophyta; class Magnoliopsida; order Poales; family Poaceae; genus Poa; species Poa pratensis. The sequence goes on from CAMZMU010000102.1 coordinate 38,555,545, forward strand.
AGTTCGCATCTACACAATCCCTTTCTCCTTCGTTCAAAATCCACTAACAGATCGAAATGCCAAACAACAATAGTATACTACACATTTATACAAATTGATATAATTTTATATACTGAATTAACGACATGGTATGTTGATGTCCAGAGTCGTGCAACTAGAACACCTAATGATTCTCTGTTATTGCAACTTGCCGTCACAATTGTAGAGGACCAGTTCCCCTAACTACAATTTGCTATGTATAGGTCTTCAAATGTGCTCATATTCCATATTTCCATCAGTCCATCACCTGTCATTTCTGCAACCGATCCTGCCAAGGAATTCTTGCAACCACTTCATATTGTCGATTGATAATGCATATCTGGTTGATCTTCTTAGTGCCGACGACGATCTACACACAGTAACATAATACCACTGTAAGTGTATATCCACCGCGCGCCTATAAATATCACAATTCCGCCGCATAGAAAAATATCCGACTTGAAGCAGACCGAAGAAAAAATTAAGCAAACACACCTTAATCGATCCTTACGGTATCGATGTTGCTTTTTTTTTGTTACTTGCAGCATTTTTCACATCATTTTCTCAATTTTTGTTTCCTCTACATGCAGATTTATACCATAACGTGTGAAAGCATGAAGGAAGTTACAGTTCTTGTCTGCCTCCTGTTGGTGATCACATCGTCTGCTGCTGCTCCGGCGAGGAAGTTGGCCGGAGATGATGGCCAGCAGACAGGCCAAAATCAGATAAACAAGAAGGTGACCATTGACGCGAGGACGTCATCGGGCCCCGGTAACCATGTCTGCCCAAGATATTGCAGCACAAAGGTTGGAAAAGGCCGTTTCTAATGGTCGAGCTTGAATGAAAAACTAGCTGCCAATGACGGATCGAGAGATATTGCAGCAGAAGTTTTATATGTATAAAATAAGCTGATGCTCTAACACCAGAAAGATCGTCTATTTTAGCTAAATTACGGTACATGAATACTACTAGTATAAGCAACCAAAGATGCCAAATACATGGAGTATCAATAAATGCATGATGTATTATGTATACATTCAGATTGTATATCTATTATGTACAGTTAAAGATGACTGCAAGTTCATAGTAGAATTGCATAGCCACCTCATATTGCACAGGACGAGCATAAATTGCAGTCGAAAGGCATACAGGAAAGTCTAGATCCATTGCGCTCCTCTGTAAATTCATAGACTTGAGCACATAATAGATGATCAAATTTGTTGCAAATTTAAATTTGTAATTTAGGTACATTTACAAAAAAAAATGGTCATTTTGTACTTTAAGCACATAGTACCACATAGATGTTTTTATATATTTTTTACAATAAGTGGTAAATGATCATATTATCCCCAGAGTTTCTTTTCTATATTAACATTCACAAACTTTATGATTCCAGAAACTCACAATGTGCATATGAACCTATTTTTAGATAATCTTGTTTGTAAGAGTCCTTCTTCTAATAGGATCAAAGGTCACTTCAGATTCTAGTGTTCTGGTTTCCACGTAAAGATTAACTTTGTATTGAGTTTATACACGGAGAAGGAAAAATGTGGATGCTTCTACGTTCCTGCAAAAACTAAAAAAATATTGAATACAAAATTAAGAAAATCCCGAGAAACGTACATATGAAAATTTGACAATCCCTTATAATTATTATTACAACAAGAAATAAACCGATCACCGGGAACAATGAAAAGTTAAAAAGGAGAAAGAAAGATACATATATGATCTAACGAACACTTGCATTCATGGACCATACATCTGTGCTCAAAGAAACAAAAAATTAAATCCTTCATTTTAGCTGAGAGATCACGATGCGGCAAACCTGAAACTCATTATATTCACTGACAGATGTAACTCAAACTATGTGAACAGAAAATCCATGACCATGAGTACGGTCATAGTCCATCCAATTATCCAAATGCTGTCTAACATTCCTTATTGCACAAGCACTTCCTCTTCCAGCTGGAGCATCTGCCGCCCGTGAATCCCTCCGTGAGGCACACATTGCCGCAGTTCGCGTGAACCATGCATAGCCCCTGGAACTGACCGCTCTCTGCCTCGCACTCAGCCGCCTGTGTTGGCACCACCTCTGAACATATCAAGTCGAATATTAAAATAGACATTATCGTATATTTGTATAGATTTTTTTTAACATACTATAATATCTTGTTTCTGAGGTTTTAAGTATTTTTGTGTGATTCCATCAGGTGAAATTGCTTGACTTAAATATCTATTGACAACAGCCGTTTGATTAACTGTCTGTGTAACAGCCCGAATTTCGAGAACCTAAAAACCCGATTAAAATTTCCACTTTTGTGTTGCATTGCATCATGGCATCCATATTAAAGTGCTAAACAACTAAAACAATTGGTTTGGCACCTTTTAAACACAAATGCCAAACTTGACTTTACAAATTCAAATCGTTGAGAATTTCCAAACTTGCAAAAACAAAAGTACTTGACATATTATATTTTGTCAAGGAAGTTCCAAAAGTTTCAAATATAATTTTGACAAACTATTTTGGGTTGTAAAATTAAATAATTGGAGGGAAACTGAAAATTTGCCCGTGAGCGATTCTTATGTTATCTACCTACCAAATGATTTTCAAATGTTCTGGAAAAATTAGGGGAGCTTCATATTACTATAAAGAGACTCCCCAAAAATTTGCACAATTTTTGGAAGTGTTTAAATGCCCCAGTTAATTCAAATACAGCTGCTGGTTTTAAAAAGAAATGGAAAAGGACCTAGTGGTGATAGTAGAAAACTTTGCAGGGGGCTTTTTGTAAAACCTTCTTCTTCTCCCTGTAGCCACGCCCCCACTGTCGCCGTGGCCGTGCTCCCGAGCCGCACGCCTGCCTCGCGTCGGGCCCCCTCTCCTGCTTGCCCTTCCTCTGCAAGGAGAAGAGCACCCGAGCCCCACTTGCTTCTTCCCCTCGCTCACCTGCTCCCCTCTCGTTCCCCTTGCTTCCCCCACCACGGCCGAGCCGCCATGGCCGTCGCCGACGCATCGCCACCGTTGTAGGCCTCCCCGAGGCAAGCCGAGGCCACCACGAGCTCCGCCTCGACCACCTCCTCCTCTACGAGCAAGGAATCGCCCAGGGGAGCTGAGCACCGCCGTCGCCATCCGTTTCTTCCCGAGCTCCGGTCGCCGCCGCCGCGGACGATCCCGTCACCGTCGAGCCATCTCAGGTCCTCCCGTGCACACCACGACGTCCGCCTCTTCGTCCTCTACCCCCGGCCAGAGGAATCGAGCCGCGGCGCGAGGAGCTGCCGTCGCCGTGCTCGACTTCCCGACCGCGGCCGCTGTGTCACCGCCGCTTCGCCGGGCGATTGCCGTCGCTCCGGTCCATCCCCAGCCTCGTCGTTGCTTCGCACGAGTCCGTGGTGAGCACGCCGTCCTCCGGGACCTCTCCTTCCCTTCCCCGTGCTCTGTGTCGCCGACGCCGTGGCTGCGCGAGCGCGCTCGCCACCGTAGCCTCGCCCGTGCGTGGGCTGCTCTTTTCGAGTGAATTCCAACGGAGACTCCGGCCCGACTCCGGGGCCACTCCGCAGTGCGTCCAGTAGCTGCCGTCGCTGGCCCAAAACGACTGGACCGGAGACTCCGGCCCATGAGCCCCTTCTGGTCCGGAAACTCCGGCCTGGCCAGAAGTTTTGCAATATTTTTCTTTTCCTTTCACCCTTGTATCCCTAAATGTATAAATTGCGTATTGTTGCTAATTAAATCATCAAATGGTCACTTTAAAAAGAAAGGTTAGAAAATTAATAACTTTTATCGGTGTATCCGAAAAATGCGGGTAATACACCAAAATGTCCAGAAAGCTATGATTAAACCTCTAAAATAAATATTATGCATTTCTTGATCACATTTCAAATACGGTGCTTCTAGTAGTATTAAAATCCTATGTTTAAAAAGGAGGAAATTATAAAAGTAATAACTTTTTACCCGGACCTCCGAAAGATGTGTCCCTTATACCAAAATGTTCAGAAAAATATGAATCACCCAGAATCGTCATCATCATGCATATTTGATCACTATTACAATAATGTACTTCTAATAGTATTTAGAATCATTAAGTTTAAATATGGGGTTATTCCAAATAATGCAATAAATATAACGGGGACCCCATTTAACTTGTTGCTCATGTTCAATGCTTCTAGGGTGCATCTAAAATGTCATATCATCATCTTTGTATGCATTGCACAGTTGCCATGTGTTGATTGTTGTTTTTGCTTTCCGGTGTTGTTTGCTCTCCGGTAGATCACGAGTTCGGAGTTGAGCGTCATTACTTCGACGAGCAGTTTGACTCCTCCGCTCAACAAGGCAAGCGTAATCCCCCCTCTGAGCATATCTTATCCTATTTTCCGCAATTATTTTCTCCACTATAATATATTGCATGCGGTTCTAAATGTCTTTTGCCTGGATTAGAGTATCCTACTAGTTGCATTAGAATCCTGTTGCCAATACCTGTTTTACCTTCCTATTACCATAGGTTTGTATTGTTGGCCATGGAATACTTACTATGCTATGCAAGTGCTTAGCCATGCTTAGTGAAATGCCTAGTTGTACTAGGGATGGTGAATGCTGGAAACAGGTGTTAACTTGTGACAGTGATGTTGATGGTGGAGAATTGTGGAGATGGATAATAAAATGCTAAGAAGGTGGGGATGAGAGGCCACATGGGATGTGGTGGGTTGTCTCGTTCTCACCGCCTAGGTGCGAGTTCTGGACCTCTTGAACCAAGACGAGCGTGCAACCATGCGTGAGGCCTATGCAATTGCAGGAACCCTCATAGACTAAATAACTCGAGCGGGGCTAGCCAGGGTCCTCTAGTTCGGGCTTCCATTTGCGCGTGCGTGATGATGGTGGGATGAACTGAGATGAGGATGGTTGTGTTAGGAAAATGAGTGGCCACGGGACAGGGGATTGGAGGAGATACCAAACCTGTTCCGTCCTCACTGATGATCCTGGGTTAGTCCTTAACGAGGGAGAAGTCGACACCGCTCCCACCCAGCCGGCTTTCCATGGAAGAGAGCTAATTGTACAGGTAATGGGCCGGACGGTACGCGTGGTGAAGGAACTGGGGCCCCTCGGGACTTCGGGGACTTCAACTTTGTACACCCCTGCAGGGATAAATCTTTTCGAAAAGCCGTGTCCACGGTTATGGACGACTTGGGAATGGACGCTGATCATAGAATAACTTTAACGGAATGATTAAAAACTGAGTACTAGAGGTACTACTTCACGAATGCAAGGTCGACTTCCTCGAGGGTGACTCGGGGAGGTGCCTTTGATGAACAGGTACAATGATGATGGTGATGTTGAGAAAGGTGATCTCAAAGAAAAGAGTTACTTCTTACCCCTTTTCAAAAATAATCTGATTAGTCGATGCCATGGAGTTGTGTTTTATAAATAAAATCAGCTTTATGCAAAACAGCCATAAAACCTTTGAAAGCCAATCATGGAGCATATATTAGCTCTTAATCTTGCGAGTTCGTCGAACTCAACGTCGTTTGCTTGTTTTCAGGAGAGGACTTCACCGCCCTCGAAGGTGGGTTCTTTGTGGACGTCGACGAGTAGTCTGGGGTTCCCAGGTGGCAGCTTGGGACATCCCGGAACAGCTGGCGCTGGATGTTTATTTGCAGGCCTCTTAGGCCATATTTGGATCTTGTTGTTTAGAACAACGCCCTTCGCTTCCGCTTGATGAAATGTTGGGTCGGTGACCCCTGTTTGTAACTTTGCTATCTTTCTCTATTATAAGAGTTGCTTATAATGCTTTGTGTCGTAGAGTCTGTGATGTGCCAGTTGTTCCACAAGTCTTGATCTCTCTATTATGCTTTGATAGTTGTGCCTGAGTGATGGCATCAATCGGGGTGTTGTGTTGTCTGGGAGAGGTGTGCCCAGCAACGCCTGCCAGAGGTTCTGGCCGGGGATTGGTAAACCCGTAACCTTCGGTTGTATCGCCTAACCGGTGACACACAGCATCACTGTATAGCAGTCGGGTCAGGGCGCCACAAGTTGGTATCAGAGCAGTACTGCCTGTAGGAAACCCTTCTACTGGTCGACGTTGAGTATAGTGTTTGTGAAAATTATTTTAACCTAAAAATGAGTTGTGAAAACCATCTTAGGATTCTTTTTACTCCTTACCTGGTTACACTCTAATCTCGGAGCAATCTTACCTCGATTTGAATTAAATGTTTTACTTCTCACCCGTTACTTCAAATGATTAGGATTTCGGGGTTGGACTTCTCACCTGTTACCTTTAGTGTTATGTGTCCAGTTGCTCCCGCCGCGCTACAATCCGAAGTTACATGTGCCGAGAAACCATCTGGAGTACGACGAAAATTCCTATCAAGTTTAATCTCTTAATCCTTTCTTTTGGGTTTTAACCCAAGGACTTGAACATAAGGTCCCGGATTGTGCCAACTAGAGTGTATTAAGTTGTGATTACTTAACTCTCGCTAGTAGCACATGATGCTGATCTTCAACCCAAGTCCCATCTTGTTGGTCCCTTGTTCGTTGTGTTACAAAGCACTATTGTCCCTAGTCGGTGTACTTGAGTGGACATTAATGTTTCGGACTCAACCATTCGGAGCTAGATACTAACTGCATCCTTGTCAAATCTACAGAATGGCACAACGTCCTCTGCTCCATCAATTCGAAGCCACCCCAGGGACCCACCCGCCACCCTTTGATCGGCAGAAATCCCCTACATTTAAAGTTTTGCCCAAGAAATCCCATACCTTACTCAGGTGTTACACTTGTAAGGAGCGTGGACATCCGTACCGGAAGTGCCCCCTTAATTACCCCGGAGAGTGGGGACTACCACAAGGAAAGGCCTGTAGTCAGTGCGGAAAGGGTGGACATCAAGCGAGTCAATGCCCCGGCAGTTGCCCGCATTGTGTCAACAAGCATCCACTCGGCAAGTGCCCAACCGCTAGCGCCACCTGCTACCTATGCGAAGGAGATGACCATTTCCCGGCTGATTGTTCTATGGAGTTCATAGTGGGGGCAGTAAAGGATGCCCAGGAGAAGATTGCTCAGCACGCCACCACGTGCCCCACTACTTCGACATTTGGGCCAAGCGGAAGTGGGTATTGTCCTCGGCTACCTGCTCCACCTGGGCTTATCTGCTACACCTGTGGTCAGGCTGGCCACTACTGCAGGGATTGTCCTCAGAAGGCACCCCTCACGGGAAATCCTGCGCGAGCCCATGCCACTCCAGCTGGCAAGGCTGGACCTAGTGTGCGTCGTCGCCTGAACCGCGTCACTGCTAAAGAAGCTGAAGAAGATTCCGGCGTCCTTATGGGTGAGTTACGATTCAACAACAATCTTACTACAGTTTTGTTTGACTCTAATGCATCTCTCCTTTTCGGGCATGGTTATCACAATTGAGTAATAGCCGGTGCATCTTCAACATCTGAGGTTTTCCCTGAGCATGTTTGTTACCCTTGCTCTTCGTTCCGACCCGTGTCTTCAGTTTGACCGTCATGTTCTCACTGTGCATTGGTGTGCTCCGATGCAAGTCACTCCCTTGATCCGTCAAGACTTTCCGCTTCGTCCTGTTAGGAGAAATAAACCCCCGTATTCTGTCCACTTTTCGGACCATGTCAAAGTATGGAAATCTGCAGAATAAATTGTCTAGCTTTTGTTTTGCTCCACCTTGGAGTGTCACACTCTTTTATATCAAGGTATCGTGCTAAGTATAATGATCCTCTTGATGAAGTGATGCTCTCCCACTTGTTACTCTTCGTTCTCCGAGTGACTTGTTACTCCAGAATGATAAGACGTGAACAATGATGTGGCTATCGGATATTCTCAGCAGTTCCCACTGCGCGGAAATCCAAAGACCTCTGTGTCCTCCTTAGCATGATTGGTTAGCCGATCAATAAGCTGGATTCGACTGTGTTCCCAAGTTCCTTCCCTTCGGTGCCCTTCCTCGGTCAAAGAGCTAGGTTCGCGCCGAAACTTCCAAGACCACCTCGTTGTGCCTTGAACGGCATGATCCTCTCTCGAACTCAAGATCCACCGCCATGTCGTGATATCCTGTAGATGGATCGTGATATCCTATTGTTCCTTCCAGAAGTATCGCCAGGTTGTCGCCTGTCCAAGCTCAACATCACGGACAACTCTTTTCTCCAAGAAAAGTTGAGCTTATGAGTAAGCGGGTTCTCTGAACAACTCCTTTCTCCAAGAAAATCGGGCTGGATGTCCTGAATTATTCGGGTGAGCTTAAACCACTTGGAGAGTTAAAAGACCAAAAGCTCTATCTGATATAGTTCACTTCTCGATGGATGTCTAGCTTCTTGTGTCGAAGCAAGGTGGTATCTCCTTTGTGGATATGCTATCCTACAAATTTTTGATTTGATTTGGGCTATCGTCAAATCAAACTCAGACTAACACATCCAGTAGGTTAAACTCAGATTAGAAAGATGTTCGTCTGACCAATACTAATGCCGCGTCCTGGTGAAATATGAGTCTACCGTCTTGGAGTATCAGGATAAGTTTGTTGTTGAGCCCATCAACTACCTTCTTATCTTCTCCATTGTTTGAGGAGATTTATATTGGATATTGGGCGTTAGCATTGGAAAATTGTTGGAACTAACCTTGTGTCGTCATAAGGCAATGTTCTAGAAGTTAGAAGTGGCTTTCCCGGGTTCACGTGCAATTGCTGAAAGATGTCGCCGTGGATCTGAGTGAATTGTCTGGTTTCCTCCGAAATCATCTCCACTCGATCGTGCATGTGTAGAATATTCTCGGAATGGTATGTTGTTACCTCCATTCCTTCAGAATTTAGTCTATGCATCCAGGCCGCTGATTGAATTGTTCCGGAAAGAGAGGAAGTCTGAGGACTTCTTTGTCTTCTATGGTGTTCCCATCAAAAACCCAATCGTGTCTCGCTACGAGATATTCAACTAGGGCAGCTGTCTCCTGACAAGTTGCTAATCCGCGAGTTCCGCAATCTCGTTCCTCCTTTGGAGTTTGACATTGTAGTCCAACTCTTGGGGTCCTGGCAATTGTAATCCGTTGGTATGCATTGCAAAGCTCCCTATTCCTACCGGTGCTGAGTCTGACGTATCTCTACACTTCCCAGGTTTGACTCTCAACCAGAAACGATGGTTGGTGATCCTCAAGAAGTTTGTCCCGATGTCTGGAAAATCAAGAAGTGTTCCCAATACTAGCGTTTGCGGAGTCCCTAAAGTTCTCTCGATCTAGCTTTCCGACCTTTCTCCAGTGATCTGAAATGCTCCTTCGTGAGGAAAGTTCTACTCAAGCCGACTAGTACAAGTTATCTCTTCATCTGTTGGAAGCTTGTTTCGACACTCTCCCTCAGAAATTAAAGGCCTTGTGCAAGTTCATATTCTGAATCTTGAGGAAACAGTTGTCTACCAACTGGAAACTCTTATCAATCTCCCGTCAAACGCATGTGTCTCCTAACTGTCAATTCAGGGGATGCTCGAAGTCTCATTCTAAGTTCCTCTAGGAGGTGCTCGGTCGAGTGTCCTCACAAGAAACCATCATTTCAGAGTCGTTTCCTTCTTTCCTACGGTGCACTTTGATAGTGACCACGAAGTGAAGCCGATGAACATCTTCAGGATGCCCTCGATCAACCTCTTCAAGGAAGAAGCCACCTGAAGCAAGAAGACCGTGCAGTACGTCGTAACCCTTTTCCCTCTTTCCTACTCTAGAATCTCGGGACGAGATTCCTGTAAGGAGGGTAGAGTTGTAACAGCCCGAATTTCGAGAACCTAAAAACCCGATTAAAATTTCCACTTTTGTGTTGCATTGCATCATGGCATCCATATTAAAGTGCTAAACAACTAAAACAATTGGTTTGGCACCTTTTAAACACAAATGCCAAACTTGACTTTACAAATTCAAATCGTTGAGAATTTCCAAACTTGCAAAAACAAAAGTACTTGACATATTATATTTTGTCAAGGAAGTTCCAAAAGTTTCAAATATAATTTTGACAAACTATTTTGGGTTGTAAAATTAAATAATTGGAGGGAAACTGAAAATTTGCCCGTGAGCGATTCTTATGTTATCTACCTACCAAATGATTTTCAAATGTTCTGGAAAAATTAGGGGAGCTTCATATTACTATAAAGAGACTCCCCAAAAATTTGCACAATTTTTGGAAGTGTTTAAATGCCCCAGTTAATTCAAATACAGCTGCTGGTTTTAAAAAGAAATGGAAAAGGACCTAGTGGTGATAGTAGAAAACTTTGCAGGGGGCTTTTTGTAAAACCTTCTTCTTCTCCCTGTAGCCACGCCCCCACTGTCGCCGTGGCCGTGCTCCCGAGCCGCACGCCTGCCTCGCGTCGGGCCCCCTCTCCTGCTTGCCCTTCCTCTGCAAGGAGAAGAGCACCCGAGCCCCACTTGCTTCTTCCCCTCGCTCACCTGCTCCCCTCTCGTTCCCCTTGCTTCCCCCACCACGGCCGAGCCGCCATGGCCGTCGCCGACGCATCGCCACCGTTGTAGGCCTCCCCGAGGCAAGCCGAGGCCACCACGAGCTCCGCCTCGACCACCTCCTCCTCTACGAGCAAGGAATCGCCCAGGGGAGCTGAGCACCGCCGTCGCCATCCGTTTCTTCCCGAGCTCCGGTCGCCGCCGCCGCGGACGATCCCGTCACCGTCGAGCCATCTCAGGTCCTCCCGTGCACACCACGACGTCCGCCTCTTCGTCCTCTACCTCCCGGCCAGAGGAATCGAGCCGCGGCGCGAGGAGCTGCCGTCGCCGTGCTCGACTTCCCGACCGCGGCCGCTGCGTCACCGCCGCTTCGCCGGGCGATTGCCGTCGCTCCGGTCCATCCCCAGCCTCGTCGTTGCTTCGCACGAGTCCGTGGTGAGCACGCCGTCCTCCGGGACCTCTCCTTCCCTTCCCCGTGCTCTGTGTCGCCGACGCCGTGGCTGCGCGAGCGCGCTCGCCACCGTAGCCTCGCCCGTGCGTGGGCTGCTCTTTTCGAGTGAATTTCCAACCGGAGACTCCGGCCCGACTCCGGGGCCACTCCGCAGTGCGTCCAGTAGCTGCCGTCGCTGGCCCAAAACGACTGGACCGGAGACTCCGGCCCATGAGCCCCTTCTGGTCCGGAAACTCCGGCCTGGCCAGAAGTTTTGCAATATTTTTCTTTTCCTTTCACCCTTGTATCCTAAATGTATAAATTGCGTATTGTTGCTAATTAAATCATCAAATGGTCACTTTAAAAAGAAAGGTTAGAAAATTAATAACTTTTATCGGTGTATCCGAAAAATGCGGGTAATACACCAAAATGTCCAGAAAGCTATGATTAAACCTCTAAAATAAATATTATGCATTTCTTGATCACATTTCAAATACGGTGCTTCTAGTAGTATTAAAATCCTATGTTTAAAAAGGAGGAAATTATAAAAGTAATAACTTTTTACCCGGACCTCCGAAAGATGTGTCCCTTATACCAAAATGTTCAGAAAAATATGAATCACCCAGAATCGTCATCATCATGCATATTTGATCACTATTACAATAATGTACTTCTAATAGTATTTAGAATCATTAAGTTTAAATATGGGGTTATTCCAAATAATGCAATAAATATAACGGGGACCCCATTTAACTTGTTGCTCATGTTCAATGCTTCTAGGGTGCATCTAAAATGTCATATCATCATCTTTGTATGCATTGCACAGTTGCCATGTGTTGATTGTTGTTTTTGCTTTCCGGTGTTGTTTGCTCTCCGGTAGATCACGAGTTCGGAGTTGAGCGTCATTACTTCGACGAGCAGTTTGACTCCTCCGCTCAACAAGGCAAGCGTAATCCCCCCTCTGAGCATATCTTATCCTATTTTCCGCAATTATTTTCTCCACTATAATATATTGCATGCGGTTCTAAATGTCTTTTGCCTGGATTAGAGTATCCTACTAGTTGCATTAGAATCCTGTTGCCAATACCTGTTTTACCTTCCTATTACCATAGGTTTGTATTGTTGGCCATGGAATACTTACTATGCTATGCAAGTGCTTAGCCATGCTTAGTGAAATGCCTAGTTGTACTAGGGATGGTGAATGCTGGAAACAGGTGTTAACTTGTGACAGTGATGTTGATGGTGGAGAATTGTGGAGATGGATAATAAAATGCTAAGAAGGTGGGGATGAGAGGCCACATGGGATGTGGTGGGTTGTCTCGTTCTCACCGCCTAGGTGCGAGTTCTGGACCTCTTGAACCAAGACGAGCGTGCAACCATGCGTGAGGCCTATGCAATTGCAGGAACCCTCATAGACTAAATAACTCGAGCGGGGCTAGCCAGGGTCCTCTAGTTCGGGCTTCCATTTGCGCGTGCGTGATGATGGTGGGATGAACTGAGATGAGGATGGTTGTGTTAGGAAAATGAGTGGCCACGGGACAGGGGATTGGAGGAGATACCAAACCTGTTCCGTCCTCACTGATGATCCTGGGTTAGTCCTTAACGAGGGAGAAGTCGACACCGCTCCCACCCAGCCGGCTTTCCATGGAAGAGAGCTAATTGTACAGGTAATGGGCCGGACGGTACGCGTGGTGAAGGAACTGGGGCCCCTCGGGACTTCGGGGACTTCAACTTTGTACACCCCTGCAGGGATAAATCTTTTCGAAAAGCCGTGTCCACGGTTATGGACGACTTGGGAATGGACGCTGATCATAGAATAACTTTAACGGAATGATTAAAAACTGAGTACTAGAGGTACTACTTCACGAATGCAAGGTCGACTTCCTCGAGGGTGACTCGGGGAGGTGCCTTTGATGAACAGGTACAATGATGATGGTGATGTTGAGAAAGGTGATCTCAAAGAAAAGAGTTACTTCTTACCCCTTTTCAAAAATAATCTGATTAGTCGATGCCATGGAGTTGTGTTTTATAAATAAAATCAGCTTTATGCAAAACAGCCATAAAACCTTTGAAAGCCAATCATGGAGCATATATTAGCTCTTAATCTTGCGAGTTCGTCGAACTCAACGTCGTTTGCTTGTTTTCAGGAGAGGACTTCACCGCCCTCGAAGGTGGGTTCTTTGTGGACGTCGACGAGTAGTCTGGGGTTCCCAGGTGGCAGCTTGGGACATCCCGGAACAGCTGGCGCTGGATGTTTATTTGCAGGCCTCTTAGGCCATATTTGGATCTTGTTGTTTAGAACAACGCCCTTCGCTTCCGCTTGATGAAATGTTGGGTCGGTGACCCCTGTTTGTAACTTTGCTATCTTTCTCTATTATAAGAGTTGCTTATAATGCTTTGTGTCGTAGAGTCTGTGATGTGCCAGTTGTTCCACAAGTCTTGATCTCTCTATTATGCTTTGATAGTTGTGCCTGAGTGATGGCATCAATCGGGGTGTTGTGTTGTCTGGGAGAGGTGTGCCCAGCAACGCCTGCCAGAGGTTCTGGCCGGGGATTGGTAAACCCGTAACCTTCGGTTGTATCGCCTAACCGGTGACACACAGCATCACTGTATAGCAGTCGGGTCAGGGCGCCACAAGTTGGTATCAGAGCAGTACTGCCTGTAGGAAACCCTTCTACTGGTCGACGTTGAGTATAGTGTTTGTGAAAATTATTTTAACCTAAAAATGAGTTGTGAAAACCATCTTAGGATTCTTTTTACTCCTTACCTGGTTACACTCTAATCTCGGAGCAATCTTACCTCGATTTGAATTAAATGTTTTACTTCTCACCCGTTACTTCAAATGATTAGGATTTCGGGGTTGGACTTCTCACCTATTACCTTTAGTGTTATGTGTCCAGTTGCTCCCGCCGCGCTACAATCCGAAGTTACATGTGCCGAGAAACCATCTGGAGTACGACGAAAATTCCTATCAAGTTTAATCTCTTAATCCTTTCTTTTGGGTTTTAACCCAAGGACTTGAACATAAGGTCCCGGATTGTGCCAACTAGAGTGTATTAAGTTGTGATTACTTAACTCTCGCTAGTAGCACATGATGCTGATCTTCAACCCAAGTCCCATCTTGTTGGTCCCTTGTTCGTTGTGTTACAAAGCACTATTGTCCCTAGTCGGTGTACTTGAGTGGACATTAATGTTTCGGACTCAACCATTCGGAGCTAGATACTAACTGCATCCTTGTCAAATCTACAGAATGGCACAACGTCCTCTGCTCCATCAATTCGAAGCCACCCCAGGGACCCACCCGCCACCCTTTGATCGGCAGAAATCCCCTACATTTAAAGTTTTGCCCAAGAAATCCCATACCTTACTCAGGTGTTACACTTGTAAGGAGCGTGGACATCCGTACCGGAAGTGCCCCCTTAATTACCCCGGAGAGTGGGGACTACCACAAGGAAAGGCCTGTAGTCAGTGCGGAAAGGGTGGACATCAAGCGAGTCAATGCCCCGGCAGTTGCCCGCATTGTGTCAACAAGCATCCACTCGGCAAGTGCCCAACCGCTAGCGCCACCTGCTACCTATGCGAAGGAGATGACCATTTCCCGGCTGATTGTTCTATGGAGTTCATAGTGGGGGCAGTAAAGGATGCCCAGGAGAAGATTGCTCAGCACGCCACCACGTGCCCCACTACTTCGACATTTGGGCCAAGCGGAAGTGGGTATCGTCCTCGGCTACCTGCTCCACCTGGGCTTATCTGCTACACCTGTGGTCAGGCTGGCCACTACTGCAGGGATTGTCCTCAGAAGGCACCCCTCACGGGAAATCCTGCGCGAGCCCATGCCACTCCAGCTGGCAAGGCTGGACCTAGTGTGCGTCGTCGCCTGAACCGCGTCACTGCTAAAGAAGCTGAAGAAGATTCCGGCGTCCTTATGGGTGAGTTACGATTCAACAACAATCTTACTACAGTTTTGTTTGACTCTAATGCATCTCTCCTTTTCGGGCATGGTTATCACAATTGAGTAATAGCCGGTGCATCTTCAACATCTGAGGTTTTCCCTGAGCATGTTTGTTACCCTTGCTCTTCGTTCCGACCCGTGTCTTCAGTTTGACCGTCATGTTCTCACTGTGCATTGGTGTGCTCCGATGCAAGTCACTCCCTTGATCCGTCAAGACTTTCCGCTTCGTCCTGTTAGGAGAAATAAACCCCCGTATTCTGTCCACTTTTCGGACCATGTCAAAGTATGGAAATCTGCAGAATAAATTGTCTAGCTTTTGTTTTGCTCCACCTTGGAGTGTCACACTCTTTTATATCAAGGTATCGTGCTAAGTATAATGATCCTCTTGATGAAGTGATGCTCTCCCACTTGTTACTCTTCGTTCTCCGAGTGACTTGTTACTCCAGAATGATAAGACGTGAACAATGATGTGGCTATCGGATATTCTCAGCAGTTCCCACTGCGCGGAAATCCAAAGACCTCTGTGTCCTCCTTAGCATGATTGGTTAGCCGATCAATAAGCTGGATTCGACTGTGTTCCCAAGTTCCTTCCCTTCGGTGCCCTTCCTCGGTCAAAGAGCTAGGTTCGCGCCGAAACTTCCAAGACCACCTCGTTGTGCCTTGAACGGCATGATCCTCTCTCGAACTCAAGATCCACCGCCATGTCGTGATATCCTGTAGATGGATCGTGATATCCTATTGTTCCTTCCAGAAGTATCGCCAGGTTGTCGCCTGTCCAAGCTCAACATCACGGACAACTCTTTTCTCCAAGAAAAGTTGAGCTTATGAGTAAGCGGGTTCTCTGAACAACTCCTTTCTCCAAGAAAATCGGGCTGGATGTCCTGAATTATTCGGGTGAGCTTAAACCACTTGGAGAGTTAAAAGACCAAAAGCTCTATCTGATATAGTTCACTTCTCGATGGATGTCTAGCTTCTTGTGTCGAAGCAAGGTGGTATCTCCTTTGTGGATATGCTATCCTACAAATTTTTGATTTGATTTGGGCTATCGTCAAATCAAACTCAGACTAACACATCCAGTAGGTTAAACTCAGATTAGAAAGATGTTCGTCTGACCAATACTAATGCCGCGTCCTGGTGAAATATGAGTCTACCGTCTTGGAGTATCAGGATAAGTTTGTTGTTGAGCCCATCAACTACCTTCTTATCTTCTCCATTGTTTGAGGAGATTTATATTGGATATTGGGCGTTAGCATTGGAAAATTGTTGGAACTAACCTTGTGTCGTCATAAGGCAATGTTCTAGAAGTTAGAAGTGGCTTTCCCGGGTTCACGTGCAATTGCTGAAAGATGTCGCCGTGGATCTGAGTGAATTGTCTGGTTTCCTCCGAAATCATCTCCACTCGATCGTGCATGTGTAGAATATTCTCGGAATGGTATGTTGTTACCTCCATTCCTTCAGAATTTAGTCTATGCATCCAGGCCGCTGATTGAATTGTTCCGGAAAGAGAGGAAGTCTGAGGACTTCTTTGTCTTCTATGGTGTTCCCATCAAAAACCCAATCGTGTCTCGCTACGAGATATTCAACTAGGGCAGCTGTCTCCTGACAAGTTGCTAATCCGCGAGTTCCGCAATCTCGTTCCTCCTTTGGAGTTTGACATTGTAGTCCAACTCTTGGGGTCCTGGCAATTGTAATCCGTTGGTATGCATTGCAAAGCTCCCTATTCCTACCGGTGCTGAGTCTGACGTATCTCTACACTTCCCAGGTTTGACTCTCAACCAGAAACGATGGTTGGTGATCCTCAAGAAGTTTGTCCCGATGTCTGGAAAATCAAGAAGTGTTCCCAATACTAGCGTTTGCGGAGTCCCTAAAGTTCTCTCGATCTAGCTTTCCGACCTTTCTCCAGTGATCTGAAATGCTCCTTCGTGAGGAAAGTTCTACTCAAGCCGACTAGTACAAGTTATCTCTTCATCTGTTGGAAGCTTGTTTCGACACTCTCCCTCAGAAATTAAAGGCCTTGTGCAAAGTTCATATTCTGAATCTTGAGGAAACAGTTGTCTACCAACTGGAAACTCTTATCAATCTCCCGTCAAACGCATGTGTCCCCTAACTGTCAATTCAGGGGATGCTCGAAGTCTCATTCTAAGTTCCTCTAGGAGGTGCTCGGTCGAGTGTCCTCACAAGAAACCATCATTTCAGAGTCGTTTCCTTCTTTCCTACGGTGCACTTTGATAGTGACCACGAAGTGAAGCCGATGAACATCTTCAGGATGCCCTCGATCAACCTCTTCAAGGAAGAAGCCACCTGAAGCAAGAAGACCGTGCAGTACGTCGTAACCCTTTTCCCTCTTTCCTACTCTAGAATCTCGGGACGAGATTCCTGTAAGGAGGGTAGAGTTGTAACAGCCCGAATTTCGAGAACCTAAAAACCCGATTAAAATTTCCACTTTTGTGTTGCATTGCATCATGGCATCCATATTAAAGTGCTAAACAACTAAAACAATTGGTTTGGCACCTTTTAAACACAAATGCCAAACTTGACTTTACAAATTCAAATCGTTGAGAATTTCCAAACTTGCAAAAACAAAAGTACTTGACATATTATATTTTGTCAAGGAAGTTCCAAAAGTTTCAAATATAATTTTGACAAACTATTTTGGGTTGTAAAATTAAATAATTGGAGGGAAACTGAAAATTGCCCGTGAGCGATTCTTATGTTATCTACCTACCAAATGATTTTCAAATGTTCTGGAAAAATTAGGGGAGCTTCATATTACTATAAAGAGACTCCCCAAAAATTTGCACAATTTTTGGAAGTGTTTAAATGCCCCAGTTAATTCAAATACAGCTGCTGGTTTTAAAAAGAAATGGAAAAGGACCTAGTGGTGATAGTAGAAAACTTTGCAGGGGGCTTTTTGTAAAACCTTCTTCTTCTCCCTGTAGCCACGCCCCCACTGTCGCCGTGGCCGTGCTCCCGAGCCGCACGCCTGCCTCGCGTCGGGCCCCCTCTCCTGCTTGCCCTTCCTCTGCAAGGAGAAGAGCACCCGAGCCCCACTTGCTTCTTCCCCTCGCTCACCTGCTCCCCTCTCGTTCCCCTTGCTTCCCCCACCACGGCCGAGCCGCCATGGCCGTCGCCGACGCATCGCCACCGTTGTAGGCCTCCCCGAGGCAAGCCGAGGCCACCACGAGCTCCGCCTCGACCACCTCCTCCTCTACGAGCAAGGAATCGCCCAGGGGAGCTGAGCACCGCCGTCGCCATCCGTTTCTTCCCGAGCTCCGGTCGCCGCCGCCGCGGACGATCCCGTCACCGTCGAGCCATCTCAGGTCCTCCCGTGCACACCACGACGTCCGCCTCTTCGTCCTCTACCTCCCGGCCAGAGGAATCGAGCCGCGGCGCGAGGAGCTGCCGTCGCCGTGCTCGACTTCCCGACCGCGGCCGCTGCGTCACCGCCGCTTCGCCGGGCGATTGCCGTCGCTCCGGTCCATCCCCAGCCTCGTCGTTGCTTCGCACGAGTCCGTGGTGAGCACGCCGTCCTCCGGGACCTCTCCTTCCCTTCCCCGTGCTCTGTGTCGCCGACGCCGTGGCTGCGCGAGCGCGCTCGCCACCGTAGCCTCGCCCGTGCGTGGGCTGCTCTTTTCGAGTGAATTTCCAACCGGAGACTCCGGCCCGACTCGGGGCCACTCCGCAGTGCGTCCAGTAGCTGCCGTCGCTGGCCCAAAACGACTGGACCGGAGACTCCGGCCCATGAGCCCCTTCTGGTCCGGAAACTCCGGCCTGGCCAGAAGTTTTGCAATATTTTTCTTTTCCTTTCACCCTTGTATCCTAAATGTATAAATTGCGTATTGTTGCTAATTAAATCATCAAATGGTCACTTTAAAAAGAAAGGTTAGAAAATTAATAACTTTTATCGGTGTATCCGAAAAATGCGGGTAATACACCAAAATGTCCAGAAAGCTATGATTAAACCTCTAAAATAAATATTATGCATTTCTTGATCACATTTCAAATACGGTGCTTCTAGTAGTATTAAAATCCTATGTTTAAAAAGGAGGAAATTATAAAAGTAATAACTTTTTACCCGGACCTCCGAAAGATGTGTCCCTTATACCAAAATGTTCAGAAAAATATGAATCACCCAGAATCGTCATCATCATGCATATTTGATCACTATTACAATAATGTACTTCTAATAGTATTTAGAATCATTAAGTTTAAATATGGGGTTATTCCAAATAATGCAATAAATATAACGGGGACCCCATTTAACTTGTTGCTCATGTTCAATGCTTCTAGGGTGCATCTAAAATGTCATATCATCATCTTTGTATGCATTGCACAGTTGCCATGTGTTGATTGTTGTTTTTGCTTTCCGGTGTTGTTTGCTCTCCGGTAGATCACGAGTTCGGAGTTGAGCGTCATTACTTCGACGAGCAGTTTGACTCCTCCGCTCAACAAGGCAAGCGTAATCCCCCCTCTGAGCATATCTTATCCTATTTTCCGCAATTATTTTCTCCACTATAATATTGCATGCGGTTCTAAATGTCTTTTGCCTGGATTAGAGTATCCTACTAGTTGCATTAGAATCCTGTTGCCAATACCTGTTTTACCTTCCTATTACCATAGGTTTGTATTGTTGGCCATGGAATACTTACTATGCTATGCAAGTGCTTAGCCATGCTTAGTGAAATGCCTAGTTGTACTAGGGATGGTGAATGCTGGAAACAGGTGTTAACTTGTGACAGTGATGTTGATGGTGGAGAATTGTGGAGATGGATAATAAAATGCTAAGAAGGTGGGGATGAGAGGCCACATGGGATGTGGTGGGTTGTCTCGTTCTCACCGCCTAGGTGCGAGTTCTGGACCTCTTGAACCAAGACGAGCGTGCAACCATGCGTGAGGCCTATGCAATTGCAGGAACCCTCATAGACTAAATAACTCGAGCGGGGCTAGCCAGGGTCCTCTAGTTCGGGCTTCCATTTGCGCGTGCGTGATGATGGTGGGATGAACTGAGATGAGGATGGTTGTGTTAGGAAAATGAGTGGCCACGGGACAGGGGATTGGAGGAGATACCAAACCTGTTCCGTCCTCACTGATGATCCTGGGTTAGTCCTTAACGAGGGAGAAGTCGACACCGCTCCCACCCAGCCGGCTTTCCATGGAAGAGAGCTAATTGTACAGGTAATGGGCCGGACGGTACGCGTGGTGAAGGAACTGGGGCCCCTCGGGACTTCGGGGACTTCAACTTTGTACACCCCTGCAGGGATAAATCTTTTCGAAAA
The DNA here is from genome assembly GCA_947311845.1 of Poa pratensis. NCBI lineage: Eukaryota > Viridiplantae > Streptophyta > Magnoliopsida > Poales > Poaceae > Poa > Poa pratensis. The sequence continues at coordinate 38,575,635 of CAMZMU010000102.1, forward strand.
GCCGTGTCCACGGTTATGGACGACTTGGGAATGGACGCTGATCATAGAATAACTTTAACGGAATGATTAAAAACTGAGTACTAGAGGTACTACTTCACGAATGCAAGGTCGACTTCCTCGAGGGTGACTCGGGGAGGTGCCTTTGATGAACAGGTACAATGATGATGGTGATGTTGAGAAAGGTGATCTCAAAGAAAAGAGTTACTTCTTACCCCTTTTCAAAAATAATCTGATTAGTCGATGCCATGGAGTTGTGTTTTATAAATAAAATCAGCTTTATGCAAAACAGCCATAAAACCTTTGAAAGCCAATCATGGAGCATATATTAGCTCTTAATCTTGCGAGTTCGTCGAACTCAACGTCGTTTGCTTGTTTTCAGGAGAGGACTTCACCGCCCTCGAAGGTGGGTTCTTTGTGGACGTCGACGAGTAGTCTGGGGTTCCCAGGTGGCAGCTTGGGACATCCCGGAACAGCTGGCGCTGGATGTTTATTTGCAGGCCTCTTAGGCCATATTTGGATCTTGTTGTTTAGAACAACGCCCTTCGCTTCCGCTTGATGAAATGTTGGGTCGGTGACCCCTGTTTGTAACTTTGCTATCTTTCTCTATTATAAGAGTTGCTTATAATGCTTTGTGTCGTAGAGTCTGTGATGTGCCAGTTGTTCCACAAGTCTTGATCTCTCTATTATGCTTTGATAGTTGTGCCTGAGTGATGGCATCAATCGGGGTGTTGTGTTGTCTGGGAGAGGTGTGCCCAGCAACGCCTGCCAGAGGTTCTGGCCGGGGATTGGTAAACCCGTAACCTTCGGTTGTATCGCCTAACCGGTGACACACAGCATCACTGTATAGCAGTCGGGTCAGGGCGCCACAAGTTGGTATCAGAGCAGTACTGCCTGTAGGAAACCCTTCTACTGGTCGACGTTGAGTATAGTGTTTGTGAAAATTATTTTAACCTAAAAATGAGTTGTGAAAACCATCTTAGGATTCTTTTTACTCCTTACCTGGTTACACTCTAATCTCGGAGCAATCTTACCTCGATTTGAATTAAATGTTTTACTTCTCACCCGTTACTTCAAATGATTAGGATTTCGGGGTTGGACTTCTCACCTATTACCTTTAGTGTTATGTGTCCAGTTGCTCCCGCCGCGCTACAATCCGAAGTTACATGTGCCGAGAAACCATCTGGAGTACGACGAAAATTCCTATCAAGTTTAATCTCTTAATCCTTTCTTTTGGGTTTTAACCCAAGGACTTGAACATAAGGTCCCGGATTGTGCCAACTAGAGTGTATTAAGTTGTGATTACTTAACTCTCGCTAGTAGCACATGATGCTGATCTTCAACCCAAGTCCCATCTTGTTGGTCCCTTGTTCGTTGTGTTACAAAGCACTATTGTCCCTAGTCGGTGTACTTGAGTGGACATTAATGTTTCGGACTCAACCATTCGGAGCTAGATACTAACTGCATCCTTGTCAAATCTACAGAATGGCACAACGTCCTCTGCTCCATCAATTCGAAGCCACCCCAGGGACCCACCCGCCACCCTTTGATCGGCAGAAATCCCCTACATTTAAAGTTTTGCCCAAGAAATCCCATACCTTACTCAGGTGTTACACTTGTAAGGAGCGTGGACATCCGTACCGGAAGTGCCCCCTTAATTACCCCGGAGAGTGGGGACTACCACAAGGAAAGGCCTGTAGTCAGTGCGGAAAGGGTGGACATCAAGCGAGTCAATGCCCCGGCAGTTGCCCGCATTGTGTCAACAAGCATCCACTCGGCAAGTGCCCAACCGCTAGCGCCACCTGCTACCTATGCGAAGGAGATGACCATTTCCCGGCTGATTGTTCTATGGAGTTCATAGTGGGGGCAGTAAAGGATGCCCAGGAGAAGATTGCTCAGCACGCCACCACGTGCCCCACTACTTCGACATTTGGGCCAAGCGGAAGTGGGTATTGTCCTCGGCTACCTGCTCCACCTGGGCTTATCTGCTACACCTGTGGTCAGGCTGGCCACTACTGCAGGGATTGTCCTCAGAAGGCACCCCTCACGGGAAATCCTGCGCGAGCCCATGCCACTCCAGCTGGCAAGGCTGGACCTAGTGTGCGTCGTCGCCTGAACCGCGTCACTGCTAAAGAAGCTGAAGAAGATTCCGGCGTCCTTATGGGTGAGTTACGATTCAACAACAATCTTACTACAGTTTTGTTTGACTCTAATGCATCTCTCCTTTTCGGGCATGGTTATCACAATTGAGTAATAGCCGGTGCATCTTCAACATCTGAGGTTTTCCCTGAGCATGTTTGTTACCCTTGCTCTTCGTTCCGACCCGTGTCTTCAGTTTGACCGTCATGTTCTCACTGTGCATTGGTGTGCTCCGATGCAAGTCACTCCCTTGATCCGTCAAGACTTTCCGCTTCGTCCTGTTAGGAGAAATAAACCCCCGTATTCTGTCCACTTTTCGGACCATGTCAAAGTATGGAAATCTGCAGAATAAATTGTCTAGCTTTTGTTTTGCTCCACCTTGGAGTGTCACACTCTTTTATATCAAGGTATCGTGCTAAGTATAATGATCCTCTTGATGAAGTGATGCTCTCCCACTTGTTACTCTTCGTTCTCCGAGTGACTTGTTACTCCAGAATGATAAGACGTGAACAATGATGTGGCTATCGGATATTCTCAGCAGTTCCCACTGCGCGGAAATCCAAAGACCTCTGTGTCCTCCTTAGCATGATTGGTTAGCCGATCAATAAGCTGGATTCGACTGTGTTCCCAAGTTCCTTCCCTTCGGTGCCCTTCCTCGGTCAAAGAGCTAGGTTCGCGCCGAAACTTCCAAGACCACCTCGTTGTGCCTTGAACGGCATGATCCTCTCTCGAACTCAAGATCCACCGCCATGTCGTGATATCCTGTAGATGGATCGTGATATCCTATTGTTCCTTCCAGAAGTATCGCCAGGTTGTCGCCTGTCCAAGCTCAACATCACGGACAACTCTTTTCTCCAAGAAAAGTTGAGCTTATGAGTAAGCGGGTTCTCTGAACAACTCCTTTCTCCAAGAAAATCGGGCTGGATGTCCTGAATTATTCGGGTGAGCTTAAACCACTTGGAGAGTTAAAAGACCAAAAGCTCTATCTGATATAGTTCACTTCTCGATGGATGTCTAGCTTCTTGTGTCGAAGCAAGGTGGTATCTCCTTTGTGGATATGCTATCCTACAAATTTTTGATTTGATTTGGGCTATCGTCAAATCAAACTCAGACTAACACATCCAGTAGGTTAAACTCAGATTAGAAAGATGTTCGTCTGACCAATACTAATGCCGCGTCCTGGTGAAATATGAGTCTACCGTCTTGGAGTATCAGGATAAGTTTGTTGTTGAGCCCATCAACTACCTTCTTATCTTCTCCATTGTTTGAGGAGATTTATATTGGATATTGGGCGTTAGCATTGGAAAATTGTTGGAACTAACCTTGTGTCGTCATAAGGCAATGTTCTAGAAGTTAGAAGTGGCTTTCCCGGGTTCACGTGCAATTGCTGAAAGATGTCGCCGTGGATCTGAGTGAATTGTCTGGTTTCCTCCGAAATCATCTCCACTCGATCGTGCATGTGTAGAATATTCTCGGAATGGTATGTTGTTACCTCCATTCCTTCAGAATTTAGTCTATGCATCCAGGCCGCTGATTGAATTGTTCCGGAAAGAGAGGAAGTCTGAGGACTTCTTTGTCTTCTATGGTGTTCCCATCAAAAACCCAATCGTGTCTCGCTACGAGATATTCAACTAGGGCAGCTGTCTCCTGACAAGTTGCTAATCCGCGAGTTCCGCAATCTCGTTCCTCCTTTGGAGTTTGACATTGTAGTCCAACTCTTGGGGTCCTGGCAATTGTAATCCGTTGGTATGCATTGCAAAGCTCCCTATTCCTACCGGTGCTGAGTCTGACGTATCTCTACACTTCCCAGGTTTGACTCTCAACCAGAAACGATGGTTGGTGATCCTCAAGAAGTTTGTCCCGATGTCTGGAAAATCAAGAAGTGTTCCCAATACTAGCGTTTGCGGAGTCCCTAAAGTTCTCTCGATCTAGCTTTCCGACCTTTCTCCAGTGATCTGAAATGCTCCTTCGTGAGGAAAGTTCTACTCAAGCCGACTAGTACAAGTTATCTCTTCATCTGTTGGAAGCTTGTTTCGACACTCTCCCTCAGAAATTAAAGGCCTTGTGCAACGTTCATATTCTGAATCTTGAGGAAACAGTTGTCTACCAACTGGAAACTCTTATCAATCTCCCGTCAAACGCATGTGTCCCTAACTGTCAATTCAGGGGATGCTCGAAGTCTCATTCTAAGTTCCTCTAGGAGGTGCTCGGTCGAGTGTCCTCACAAGAAACCATCATTTCAGAGTCGTTTCCTTCTTTCCTACGGTGCACTTTGATAGTGACCACGAAGTGAAGCCGATGAACATCTTCAGGATGCCCTCGATCAACCTCTTCAAGGAAGAAGCCACCTGAAGCAAGAAGACCGTGCAGTACGTCGTAACCCTTTTCCCTCTTTCCTACTCTAGAATCTCGGGACGAGATTCCTGTAAGGAGGGTAGAGTTGTAACAGCCCGAATCGAGAACCTAAAAACCCGATTAAAATTTCCACTTTTGTGTTGCATTGCATCATGGCATCCATATTAAAGTGCTAAACAACTAAAACAATTGGTTTGGCACCTTTTAAACACAAATGCCAAACTTGACTTTACAAATTCAAATCGTTGAGAATTTCCAAACTTGCAAAAACAAAAGTACTTGACATATTATATTTTGTCAAGGAAGTTCCAAAAGTTTCAAATATAATTTTGACAAACTATTTTGGGTTGTAAAATTAAATAATTGGAGGGAAACTGAAAATTTGCCCGTGAGCGATTCTTATGTTATCTACCTACCAAATGATTTTCAAATGTTCTGGAAAAATTAGGGGAGCTTCATATTACTATAAAGAGACTCCCCAAAAATTTGCACAATTTTTGGAAGTGTTTAAATGCCCCAGTTAATTCAAATACAGCTGCTGGTTTTAAAAAGAAATGGAAAAGGACCTAGTGGTGATAGTAGAAAACTTTGCAGGGGGCTTTTTGTAAAACCTTCTTCTTCTCCCTGTAGCCACGCCCCCACTGTCGCCGTGGCCGTGCTCCCGAGCCGCACGCCTGCCTCGCGTCGGGCCCCCTCTCCTGCTTGCCCTTCCTCTGCAAGGAGAAGAGCACCCGAGCCCCACTTGCTTCTTCCCCTCGCTCACCTGCTCCCCTCTCGTTCCCCTTGCTTCCCCCACCACGGCCGAGCCGCCATGGCCGTCGCCGACGCATCGCCACCGTTGTAGGCCTCCCCGAGGCAAGCCGAGGCCACCACGAGCTCCGCCTCGACCACCTCCTCCTCTACGAGCAAGGAATCGCCCAGGGGAGCTGAGCACCGCCGTCGCCATCCGTTTCTTCCCGAGCTCCGGTCGCCGCCGCCGCGGACGATCCCGTCACCGTCGAGCCATCTCAGGTCCTCCCGTGCACACCACGACGTCCGCCTCTTCGTCCTCTACCTCCCGGCCAGAGGAATCGAGCCGCGGCGCGAGGAGCTGCCGTCGCCGTGCTCGACTTCCCGACCGCGGCCGCTGCGTCACCGCCGCTTCGCCGGGCGATTGCCGTCGCTCCGGTCCATCCCCAGCCTCGTCGTTGCTTCGCACGAGTCCGTGGTGAGCACGCCGTCCTCCGGGACCTCTCCTTCCCTTCCCCGTGCTCTGTGTCGCCGACGCCGTGGCTGCGCGAGCGCGCTCGCCACCGTAGCCTCGCCCGTGCGTGGGCTGCTCTTTTCGAGTGAATTTCCAACCGGAGACTCCGGCCCGACTCCGGGGCCACTCCGCAGTGCGTCCAGTAGCTGCCGTCGCTGGCCCAAAACGACTGGACCGGAGACTCCGGCCCATGAGCCCCTTCTGGTCCGGAAACTCCGGCCTGGCCAGAAGTTTTGCAATATTTTTCTTTTCCTTTCACCCTTGTATCCTAAATGTATAAATTGCGTATTGTTGCTAATTAAATCATCAAATGGTCACTTTAAAAAGAAAGGTTAGAAAATTAATAACTTTTATCGGTGTATCCGAAAAATGCGGGTAATACACCAAAATGTCCAGAAAGTATGATTAAACCTCTAAAATAAATATTATGCATTTCTTGATCACATTTCAAATACGGTGCTTCTAGTAGTATTAAAATCCTATGTTTAAAAAGGAGGAAATTATAAAAGTAATAACTTTTTACCCGGACCTCCGAAAATGTGTCCCTTATACCAAAATGTTCAGAAAAATATGAATCACCCAGAATCGTCATCATCATGCATATTTGATCACTATTACAATAATGTACTTCTAATAGTATTTAGAATCATTAAGTTTAAATATGGGGTTATTCCAAATAATGCAATAAATATAACGGGGACCCCATTTAACTTGTTGCTCATGTTCAATGCTTCTAGGGTGCATCTAAAATGTCATATCATCATCTTTGTATGCATTGCACAGTTGCCATGTGTTGATTGTTGTTTTTGCTTTCCGGTGTTGTTTGCTCTCCGGTAGATCACGAGTTCGGAGTTGAGCGTCATTACTTCGACGAGCAGTTTGACTCCTCCGCTCAACAAGGCAAGCGTAATCCCCCCTCTGAGCATATCTTATCCTATTTTCCGCAATTATTTTCTCCACTATAATATATTGCATGCGGTTCTAAATGTCTTTTGCCTGGATTAGAGTATCCTACTAGTTGCATTAGAATCCTGTTGCCAATACCTGTTTTACCTTCCTATTACCATAGGTTTGTATTGTTGGCCATGGAATACTTACTATGCTATGCAAGTGCTTAGCCATGCTTAGTGAAATGCCTAGTTGTACTAGGGATGGTGAATGCTGGAAACAGGTGTTAACTTGTGACAGTGATGTTGATGGTGGAGAATTGTGGAGATGGATAATAAAATGCTAAGAAGGTGGGGATGAGAGGCCACATGGGATGTGGTGGGTTGTCTCGTTCTCACCGCCTAGGTGCGAGTTCTGGACCTCTTGAACCAAGACGAGCGTGCAACCATGCGTGAGGCCTATGCAATTGCAGGAACCCTCATAGACTAAATAACTCGAGCGGGGCTAGCCAGGGTCCTCTAGTTCGGGCTTCCATTTGCGCGTGCGTGATGATGGTGGGATGAACTGAGATGAGGATGGTTGTGTTAGGAAAATGAGTGGCCACGGGACAGGGGATTGGAGGAGATACCAAACCTGTTCCGTCCTCACTGATGATCCTGGGTTAGTCCTTAACGAGGGAGAAGTCGACACCGCTCCCACCCAGCCGGCTTTCCATGGAAGAGAGCTAATTGTACAGGTAATGGGCCGGACGGTACGCGTGGTGAAGGAACTGGGGCCCCTCGGGACTTCGGGGACTTCAACTTTGTACACCCCTGCAGGGATAAATCTTTTCGAAAAGCCGTGTCCACGGTTATGGACGACTTGGGAATGGACGCTGATCATAGAATAACTTTAACGGAATGATTAAAAACTGAGTACTAGAGGTACTACTTCACGAATGCAAGGTCGACTTCCTCGAGGGTGACTCGGGGAGGTGCCTTTGATGAACAGGTACAATGATGATGGTGATGTTGAGAAAGGTGATCTCAAAGAAAAGAGTTACTTCTTACCCCTTTTCAAAAATAATCTGATTAGTCGATGCCATGGAGTTGTGTTTTATAAATAAAATCAGCTTTATGCAAAACAGCCATAAAACCTTTGAAAGCCAATCATGGAGCATATATTAGCTCTTAATCTTGCGAGTTCGTCGAACTCAACGTCGTTTGCTTGTTTTCAGGAGAGGACTTCACCGCCCTCGAAGGTGGGTTCTTTGTGGACGTCGACGAGTAGTCTGGGGTTCCCAGGTGGCAGCTTGGGACATCCCGGAACAGCTGGCGCTGGATGTTTATTTGCAGGCCTCTTAGGCCATATTTGGATCTTGTTGTTTAGAACAACGCCCTTCGCTTCCGCTTGATGAAATGTTGGGTCGGTGACCCCTGTTTGTAACTGTTGCTATCTTTCTCTATTATAAGAGTTGCTTATAATGCTTTGTGTCGTAGAGTCTGTGATGTGCCAGTTGTTCCACAAGTCTTGATCTCTCTATTATGCTTTGATAGTTGTGCCTGAGTGATGGCATCAATCGGGGTGTTGTGTTGTCTGGGAGAGGTGTGCCCAGCAACGCCTGCCAGAGGTTCTGGCCGGGGATTGGTAAACCCGTAACCTTCGGTTGTATCGCCTAACCGGTGACACACAGCATCACTGTATAGCAGTCGGGTCAGGGCGCCACAGTCTGTTAGTTACGCTGGGGGCCATGCCCGCTGGGCTGCAAAAGTCGTGGCTCGCTCTCGCGCTGTGAATGGGTCGTACGTGGACACCTGCACGTTCCGGGAAGTCGCGTTTCGTACGTGTGTGTCAAAGGTACGGTATCGACGCTCCCACGTCACGTTGCGCACGAGAAGGCAGGCAGCGTACACGTACACGAGAGTACACGCCATTACCTTTCATTTCCATGTCATCTCAATGTTTGATGTTATTATTTGTTGCAACACAAGAGTTATTGCTTATGATAACAACTCGACATGTAATAGCATGATACCATCTTATTCTAGTGTTGTCCTCCCGGCCATCCTCGCGGGCTATATGGCACTTTTGGTGGGGGGCGGGGGGTGTGCAAATATTGTATACATACACGCGGTTACTGCTAGTTTTTTATTTTCTTTCCCGCCCAATTTTCGAGGGTTATGACACAATTTTTGTTTTCGCAATCCGTCGTTTGGGAAATTCCTCCATCCTAGGCTACAACATGTTGTTTTTGTTTTGGCATAAATTTCTTGTTCGTTTCTCGTTTTGGCAGGTTTACCGTCCGTTCTTCATTTGGCAATTAGCCCGCACATTTTGTACTTTGACTGTTTCCCCGCACACACACCTTACTTGCCACCCAATTTTCGTGAAAGTAGGCACTATCACATTCGTAGCCATAAAATATCAAATACTGCAACGTAAATGAAAGTCTCGCGTTTTCTCACTCGTTTCGAGCTTTGTTAGTTTTCCAGCCTGATTTTGGCACACATACTTTTTGTAGTGTCTCACCCTAATTTGTCTATAAATAATTATGTAAGTATGAATTATGTAGTTTATGAGCATAAAATATCAAGTCCTTTCAACATGAATAAATACTTGTTTGTTTCCCGCCCATTTTCAACACCCATACTTTCGGTGGCTTTTGTACAATTTTCGTGATCGTTGATTATCTAACTATCTATAGTTTGTAAGACCAAATATCAAGTCGATCGTACGCACCAAATAACAATCTACAAGCATATAATAATGATTATAATGCACATTCAATGGTAGACATTTAAAGCACACGCTTCAACTGGTCTAAACAAGGTAGTTACTCACCTCCAAAGTATATACTACAATGAGAAGAAGAGAAGGGGAGATATTGCCTATGTTTATATGTGTCATATGGTTGTCTCTCGCGTTATTACAATATGCATTGGTAGGTCAATATGTTTATTTGTGACCCTCAATTCCTGCATACGAGCTCTATTTGGAAAGCACTTTGCAGACCTCTCTCCATACTCCGACCCGAATGAATCTGGAGCCAGACGAAGGCCGTCTAGGCCGTCCAATGGTGCCTGTGAGTTTCACCAAATAAAACGTGATCAAAATTCACCCATAAATGTCACACATGTTTTGGATTCACATTTCGTGCCAGGATGTAGTTATTACCTATCATTTAATGTGACATTTCGTGTCACGCATTATTATTCTATGCATTACGTACCATTCCATGTGATGTATCGTTATTATTTTAAGCTTGAAATGATGGTATAAGACCCGTCATTTCATGTGTCAACTCTTCTCCTCGCTTGATCGGGGGCATATTTAATACCTGAAAATAGCTTATACATATCATTTCACATGTATGGTTTTTGTCAACAATTATTATTTTATGGTAAGAAAGAATTATTACCTATGATACGACTCACTGAATGATAGCATGAGACCAACTTGTTCCATTGTCCTTTCTCCCACCCGTCATCTGGGCTATGTAGCACATTGTTTTGGGGATTCACATCCGTTCGTGATCGGCACACAATAATAGAGAAGTCATTTTGGCGGTTTTCGCCCAATTTTTGAGGTATAAGCATAACACACCATTCGACAATACCCTCGCCCCTTTTTTTTCAATTCCAACCTTTTCTTTTAGCAGAATTCTCGCCATTTTCATATTCGTCAGAGTGGTGTATTAATTTGGCTGTTTTCCCGACCGTTTTGTGCTTTCATCGCGAAATTGTTTTCACACACACACTTTTAAGGGTTTGCTAGCCATTTTTTGCGGCCGGTGATTATGTATGTAGACATTATCTAGTTTGCAAGCAAACAATATCAATCCCTTTGACATGAATGAAACACTCAGCTATTTTCCCGCCTATGTTGAGCTTTGTCAGTTTTGCCGCTCATTTGACACACACACACTTTTGGGGTTTGCCGCCCAAATTTTGCAATAGATGATTATCTAGTTTGTAAGAACAAAATAAACCTTTTCAACATGCACAAAATATGAATCTACATGCATATCAATGTTTATAATGTACATGAAATGGTAGGTATGCACACCACACACACCTCAATTTGTCTAGACTAGGTAGTGACACTCACCTCCAAAGTATATACTACACCGAGAAGAAAAGAATGAGTTCTTCCTCGACGAGTCGACAACTCGCCAGGTCGAGGGAGACAAGTTCTAGCACCGACAAGCACGAGACTGACCTGATTTGATGTGGGCTCGGGTGGTGGCGGTCCAACCAGCCGACATCGAGACTTGGAGCGCCACACGGTGACGTGGGAGGGTATTACAAGGTATAGGAAAGTGTTTGCTATTAAATCTCGCTTGGTATCCCCCGAGAAGGACATCTTGGCTGACATGGGGAAAGATAATTATCACCGATCATTTCATGTGCCACTTCATTGTCGCATGATTATTTTCTGTATTTCCTATTATTTCATGTGTCATCTAGTTGTCGAGTGTTATTATTTTATGCCCCAAATGAAAGCATAGGACTTGTCATTTCATGTTCATCCCGTTGACGCGCGTTACTATTCATGCATGAGAATAAATCATAAGACCGCCATTTCACGTCGCCGACACACGTTATGGGTACCTTCTTTATGCGCGAATAAAGCTATTACCTATGATTTCATGAGTCGTCTTGTTGCAAGGCTTTAACTTTTTACGGAGACAACTATTTCCCATGATTTCATGTGTCGGCTTGTCATTAATTATGATCAAATTATAGCTATTACATATGATGAATTTGTAGGTCAATGCACTTTCCATAAGCCTTAAATTTTGCGTGCGACATCCGACCGAGATGATTTCGTTGGTTTTAGAACGCTCTCTTGAAGTTAGATATTCCACGACTTGTAATTTACACAAAACACCATTTCCAAGACCCTCGCTCCATACTCGCACATGGAAATTTCTGGAGCCCAAAATAGGCTGGCTTGCAACGGGACACACGAATTTAACAAAAAAAAACTGATCAAAATTTGCCCAAAATTGTCGCGCCTTTTTAGACTTCATTGGTCATCCTGTTGTGACGAGCTATTATTTTATGCAGCCAGACCATTATTGCATATGATACAACTCACTAATGACAGGGCGAGACCGACTTGTTTCAACGTGAGGGATATATAGCATGAAGTTTTGAGATTTTCTCGCCCGTTCTTGATAGGCTCAAGCTTCTGGAGACATCATCCTAACGTTTTCCTACACATTTTTTGCGACTAGTAATTTTGTAAATAGGCATTATCTAGTTTAAAAGTATAAAGTATCTAGTTCTTCAACATGGATGAAAGACTTGGCAGCACCCCCATTTAAGCTTTGGTAGTCTTTTTGCACATTTTTTCAGCACACACACTCTGGGTTTCTCGCCTTAATTATTTTCACTATGGACGATTAATTTAGTAGGCATCATCTAGTTGTAAACATGACTGAAGGCCATCGTATACACCTACAAGGCGAACATTGTCTAGAGGGGTTAACGATTCTAGAGGCAGCGAGGTCAAAGGTTAGGAGCGGACGGATCTAGCGCAGACTGACCAGTCGGGAGCAAGATTGGAGCACCGTAAGGGGGTGCATGCGAGATAGAGGAACAAGTGTTGTTTTTTCTACTCCCTTGGCTACCTTGGGGAAGGATACCACGACCAACATAGAGATATTTAGTAAACATCATTTCATGTGCCATTTCATTATCATGTTATAATTTTATGTGTTCCTATTATTTACGTGTCTTCCATTGTCGCATGTTATTTTTTATGCATGAAGTGAAACAATAATAGACCCTTCATCTCATGTGCCCTCTCAGCACCACACTAGTGGGACCGACTTTGATGACATGCTAATGGAGAGACCACAAAAATTTCGTCGTCATGGCTATTTTCCCAACCTTTCTCATGTGTTATCTAGAACATTTTCCATCGTTTCGATCCCCATACTTTTCCATACCATCTTGTAGGAAGCCATGAAACAATTGTTTTGGTGTGTCCAAAGATTTCACCGTCGATGTCGTTTTCCGCGAGCCATAACTAGTGTGTGCAAGCTCCGATCAAGGTGATTTCACGGGTGTTTGGAAGCACTCTGAAAGTAAGAATTTTCCACACTCATAAGTATTGAAATATTTGCCGTCTCAGAAAGTTAGGATTTTCCACACTTGTAGTTTTTTGATAGGTGACAGGGGCGGAAATGGGCCCCGGGCAGCCCAGGCTACAGCCCGGGGCGTGGCCCATGTAATACTGTAACATCCAGTACATATTTCAAAAAAAAAAGTATCTCAGGAGCTCAGCCCGTGTCCTTTAACCAGAACGACCAGGGCTGCTAGGCTAATCAAGCCCACCAAGGGGGAGAGACCAAGCGATCCATCAACAGCCCAACATCTAGAGCACTATCACCAGACGTAACTTTTTTCAGAGAACATCAGACGTAAATTGCCTGCTCGTATTCCTATACGAATAAAAAAAAAGGGAAACTGTTCGTTTCGATCGCCGCCGCCCGCCTGCATCTCTCGACGAATTCACGTCCAGCGGCCAAGCCGCCCGCCCGCCGCCGCTTGCCGCCGCGTCGAGTTGATCGCGCCGCCGCCGCGTCGACCTCGCGAGGACATCGCCGACGCCCGCCGCGCCAAAAGGCCGTGGTGGTGTTGCCACCGGCAGCCGCTGCCCACGCTTCACCTATTCTGATCTTTAGCTCCTCGTCGGCGCCTCGGCAATCGGCTCATCGCCTTCAATTAAGTCTGTTTTTGCCGGCTCTGTTAGTGTCAGGTAATTTCTAGTTCCTAGTTGTAATGCAAAGTATGAATTTTGATTAACCGTAGAGTCAATTTCACAGTTTCAGTAGGTATAGCTGATTGTGCATTTACTGTATTGATTCAGTCTGATTACAGAGAATAGAAGATGAAGGGGACAAAGAGATCAAAGCCTTGTTCAATGAGATCGGTGTCATCTTATTTTACATCATCCTCACAAATTCTGAATTCGAACCAATCTCATGGGCTCTGAAGATGGTTCAGATAGAGAGACACAAGACATTTCCACTGGTATATCGTCTTATTGAGTTAGCTTTGATTTTGCCGGTTGCAACAGCAACCGTGGATAGAGCATTCTTGGCAATGAAGATTATGAAGACAGATTTGAGAAACAAATGATGATTGGATGAATCATAGTATGTTATGCTATATTGAGCGAGATATATTTGCAAACATCAAAGATGATAATATCTTGGAGTGTTTCCAAAGTATAAGGTCACGCAACAAACAAATACCACGTGCTGCGAGTGGTAAGTTATTTTTTATAATACAATCTATGTATCATGTATTTATCCAAACTATTTTCTTATTTTTTCTTGTCTTCGTAGGTTCTGATTCTTCTCCTATGTTCGATGAGGAAATGATAGGCTAGGATCAGAGCAAAGTTTCGTTACTTAGGTACTAAACATGTGTCTCATTTATGCTATCATGCTATCACACTATTTTGTGCTTTTCTTATTGTCATTGGTTAAATATTGATTTTATGCTTCATGTGAAAACTCCATTGATTCATTATTTGTGTGCTTTACCGAATATATTAAGCTGTTGGGAGGGTTCAATATCATAATTTTTTTGGGCATTAGAAATTAGCCCCGGTCTTTCCCAAATCCTGGGTCCGCCACTGGGTGATTATGTAAGTGGGCACATGTAGTTTATAATCATAAAATATAACATGAATGGAAAACTTGACAGTTTGTCACATGTTTGTTGGTATTTCCCATTTTATTAAATTTGCTCTGTGGGAAAATGGCATATCTGAGTCCCGATCAGGTGATGGTGACACGACCCGATCATGAGAACATTGTGTTTTTTTTATTAATAATGAGTTTGGGAGCTAATGACAAGTGTGTGTTCACATTGCAAAAACAAGAAAAATCGCTTTGTTTGTTACGACAAAATTTTGACAGGGATATATTTTAGCTTAATAAGTTTACGTAGTCTACTAGGGGAGTAAGCGCGGACTCCGCCGCGCCCGTGGGCTATTTTTGTTTGAATTATTCAATCGTAAAATTGTTGGGATTCGAAAATTGTCCGTATTTCGAAAATTGTTTAAATTCGGAAGTTATACGGTTTTGGAGTAGTTTAACACATTTGAATTCTTTTTGACGTCTACGAAATGCACAAATTTGGAAGCCATATGGAATTTTGAATTCTGGAATTTTGGCTTGTGTGGCTATGTTGCCATATTTGTCATTTTCTTTTGTGGCATATTTGAAATTTTTGGATTGCATTATGTAGAATCATGTCAAATTCCTGAATATTCAGAGTTGGAAGGCATTCAAAATCCTGGAACATTAAAATCTGAAATTTGGTCGTATGACATAAATAGTCAACATTTTTTTGTGGCTGTTTCGATATGTTCTTTCATATTTCTCCACTGGATATAGTTAAGATTACTGATATTGTAGCATTTAGTAGTATTTGAAAGTTGTTTAAATACTCTACAGCAATATCTATAAAGTGTTCTAAATTATGTAAAGCATATTCTATCTCAGAATTGTTTTTTTGTTTCAGTTATATTTGTTTGGAAAATAAGTTTAGAACAACTATTTGTCAATATTTACAGTTGTCGTATTTTATCCCTACGTATTATGTAAACTTTTCAAGGTTCGAAATAATTTTAAGATGTTCCCAAAGTATTTGCAAAGGCTATTTTAGTTTACGCGAAGACACGTGAATGACATGCCATCTTAACTAATTTTGTTCAACCATAGATGCATAGCCAAATTAAATGGGTTATAAAACATACCCATGTTTTAAATTTAGGGTTTATTAGTGTTTGACTAATGGCATCAATGTGAATATTTCAAACATGTATGATTATGACATTAAAATAAAGATCTCGTTTTTCTGAAAATTTTGGTATATTGTACATGTTTTTCTGATTTAAAATGAATAAGATATGATTTGTTAAAGTTTAAACAATTTAATCCATTTCACAGATTAAAAGGAAAAAGGAATTTTAAAAGGGCTAACGTCATAATGACATCAGCAATGGATTGGAGCCGCCGGCTGCGCACGGGCGCGCCGCCGCGCACGGGCGCGACGCTCCGGCGAGCGCGCGCAAGCGCCGCTGGGCGCGTGATGTGCGCCTGGCCGCGGGCCACCTTTAGGTGGCGGCGCCGCTCCCTAATTGTCACCGGAGCGTCGCCGGCGACTCGCGGAAGCGGCGGCGGACGCGGCGACGGCGGCAGAGATCCCGGCGGCGGCTCGGCGTTCCGGCATCCGGCGCTCAGCCAAAATGAAGAGGCGGCGACGGCGGAGGTCGCCGTCTGTGTGGATTTGACCGGGGAGGTGCGTAGGAGCGGCACTCCGCGGCGGCGGCGGCGGCGGCGACCACGGCGCCGCGCGGGGAGAGGAGAGCTCGCTGGCCGTTTTGCAGATAAGCCCCTGGCTTTGCGAGAAATTGCGTTACAGGCCCCCCGCAGAGAAAAACGTGGATTGTATGGAAATATTCGAAAGTGGGAGGTTTTTTTTTTACAAAATGGCGCGGCGACCGGGTGGGCGACCGGCTGGGCACCGGGGCGATCGGCTGGTGACCTGTCCACGTGGCACGCTCCGATTGGAAGAAATTCAGCATCTACAGTGCTGGGCGCGGATGAGGCGACGTGGACGATTCCTAGCCATCGGATTGCGTGATCGAACGGCTGTGGTTTAGGGGCGACGTGGCTGCACGAGGGAGCTGGGATTCTGCCGTCCTTTATATATAGTAGAATATATCGCAAACAAACTCTCTTGATGGCGGCGAGCATGCCACACACTATTTTTATTTTAGTTTCTCGAGGGACGGAAAGAGGCCTCGAGACTCGGCAATGAGTAGAACCCAAACAACTCCACGCGGATCGGTCATCCCAGCCGTCCATCTCAACCTACCTAAGCACGCACTGCTCTGCCCTGCACTGGTATTCCCATTCCCATTCCCATTCACGCGCAGCAGACCAGAGCTCCCACCTCCAGTTCAAAAAAAAGAAGAAAGAAAGAGCTCCCACCTCGCGATCCCCTTTGCCGCCTCCGGCCAACTCCGGCGACTCTCCGGGCTGCGGACCACCGGCCCCGCCACCACATCCTCCTCCTCTCCCCATTCCAAACCGCTCAGTCGCCGACCCACCAGAACCCTAGCGCCGGCGCGGCTGAAATCGGCAGAGGTGCGCGAGGGCGGAGGGCCAAGAACGGCCCGCGCGCCTTCGCCTCCGCACTCTCTTCTCCCGCTGCAGCTCCTCCGCCGGCCGGAACTGGGAATCAGGGACGACGAGGAGGCGCTGCTTCTACGCCACCGCTCGGCGACCAAGGCAGATGCGCCGCAACAAGGCTCTCCTCCGGCGGGATGCTGCCGGCCGACCGACCGACGTAAGTAGCCACCCACCTCCAGTTCCCTTTCTCTCTAGTCACCTCCAACTCCAACTCCAAATCAAGCAAGATTCGGTTTTTGATTTGAGGTCCTCTTCTCTTGTCTTGTCTTGTCTAGGCAAGGGGAGCAGAGCATCGTCGACAGGTCCAACCCCAATGCTCGCTCGCTCGCAGCCTGATACCATCCTCGCTCGATACGCAGCAGCAGCTTGCTCTATTTAATTTCTTGTGTCACTACTGCTACTACATCTGTCTGACTGCATTTTCTGATGCATCACCACTACGTCTACGTGCACCATGCCCACATCCGTCACGTTCGTACCTACACCATGCATAGTCCACCTACCCATAAAGGAAAGAAAAGAAATACTTGCTCAACTTAACCAGGACATCTTCCGGTTCCCATGCATCTCGATTAATTCACTTGTCTCTGTTTCAGTCATTGAAAAATTGTTGTGCGTTGCATAGGAAATGTATGTGCTCTACTTTATTTTTTGATCTCCTTGCTGCTTATGCATAGACAGTGATGAAACTTCGTGTATATCTCCAGGTCCTGAACAAGCATTTAGGGCCATATTCGAGGAAGCCCTCCGCCGCGACGGCGAGCAGCTGCTGGAGCTGAAGCTGGCCTTCGACGCCAAGGCTGGGCGGCCGAGGCACGTGCGCCGCCGCCGTGACAAGGCTGCTTGCTCTCCTACGACGGTGATGGCGTGGTGCTGCCGACCAGCCGTAAGTTGCCACCGGCATCCATTCATCTTTCCAGTCAGCTCAGCTCCAAGTCCAACTCCAAATCTAGCAAGACTCAGTTTTTGATTGAGGTCCTCTTGTAACTTTTGTCTTTGCACGTATTCGTCCCTCCCGGTTTCCTCCAAAATAGTAGCCATGCCTTTCTGCATTTCAAATTTGTTCAGTGATGTTCACTCTTGTCCGGTGATGAAAGAAATAATTATTCATACCATCTTTCAGGACTGATTGGTCCCTACGCGGTCATGCTGTCATTCTGCAATTCTGAGGCAAAATTAGGCATGGTTTGTTTCTAAATCATTTTGTCTTTGATTGTTGAATGTTTCTAAATCATTTTTCATTCTTTCTAAATCATTTGGGACTGGTTGGTCGCTATGTGGCCACTCTTCTTTTTTGTTTGGTCGTGTTTATATTTTATGGCTGGCAGGACACAAACAGAACACACCATCTTTCAGGACTGATTGGTGCATTCCATGTGCCATGCTGTCACATCTGCAATTCTGGCGTCCAATCTTCTAATCTCAACGAAATAGAAGTTTTTTTTGGTTCTGAGTTTCACATTTGTTCTGCCTTGATGAAAGTTCTGTTTCATTGTTATTTGTTCATGATTGTCCGGTGATGAAAAACCTTTTGTCATGCCAGCTTTCGGGACTGATCAGCTGCTATGTGGCTATCCTGTCATTCTGCAATTCTGACCCCAAATTGAACTTATTATGCGTGTTATTTTGGATTTATTAGCAGTCTTGCGATTGTGTAGCAGCATCTGATTAGGTGAACAAAAAGCGTGTGCATATGACAGCTTTATCTTCCTCATCTTGATATGTTAAAATCATAAGCATACTCTTATATATATGACTGTGCTGCTTTTTGCAGTCATATCAAGGACCCTTCTTTGCTTCAGCGTAAAAGATGAAACTTGTCGATGGAGATTTGGTGAGCTGCACTTTGCCGGAAGGCTATAATGCTCCGGTGAGCTCCTTGACTATGTGAAAATAAGGCGATCAAGTAGTTGTCTGCTATGGTCCTCCGGCTATCGAGCCGTTGACCTACTTGTTTTAGGTCTAGTGGCGGTGCTATGACTAAGACCTTGTCATGCCACTTCTTCTGTGGCCATTTGGGATTGCTTGCTGGTCCCTCCATTGAGCATTTTTAGATGTTTTCTACATTTTTTTGGTGTCCTGCTTGCATGAATGCTACAGCAATTTGCAAAACTGTGGTCTCTCAGTTCTTTTCCTTTTCTGGATATTGCTAGGTCTGTTTATGATTAACCGCATTTGTCATTTTTTGTTTGAGAAATAAATCATTTTTATCTATTAGTAGTCTAATTATTTGGTTGGTTCTGTTTGTGGTTCTACTCTTCCTTTTTGGTCGATCTTGTTTTATATTTTTCAACTGGCTAGACTACGAAGAAAAACACGAACAACACACCATCTTTCGGTACTAATTGGGGTATTCATCTGCACCGACCAAGATGGTAGGTGCCTGCACACACACATGCCCCTGTTAGATGTTGTTGTTTGCCTGGACACCAAGACCACCACTCGAGAAGATGTTGTTTTATTGTTAAATCTCCATGCTTGAAAAGTTCACTTTGGGATCGTGTCGTGGTGGGATCACGGCAGATGCCATGGGTATGGCTTAGTTGGGGCCGAACAGTCGTTGGGGGAATCCGGGGAGGGTTTATGCACTCAAGATGTGCACAAGCAAGAACACGCAAGAAACCACAAGAACATGAACAAGAAACCAAGAAAGCCAAGAACACAAAAGACACCACGATGTACCCAGGTTCGGGGCCTGCGTGAGGAAGTAAAACCCCTACTCCTGCCTTGCCTCTCTCAATATATCAGTGTGGTTCTCGGTACAAGGTGCTCCTCGAGCTGTATGTTGCTACCAAAGTGAGAGCTCGAGGTAGAAGGTGAAACTACGAAGGGGGAAATGAGCTAGGGTTTTTGCCTCTCTCCTCTCTAGAAGTAGAGAAGCTGCATATATACACAGGCCGAAGTACATTTTTACCCCTGCCTACAACTGACAATGGCATGGCCAAAAGGTAGAGGACAAGCCTCTGCCTCCTGCCAGCCCAATGGCCGGACTGTCAGGCCAGCCAGGCCTAGCTTTCCTCTTCGGGTCATACTTCAGTAGCCTGCCGAGGTCTAGCCTGTAGACCTTTCCCGAAATAGCCGAGTCAGCTCCTAGGCCCCCGAGCTTCCGGGAATCCCGTGGACGGACCTCGCCGTCCTCTGAAGCCTCGGGCTACGAGCTCTGCGGCGCCCGTGACCTCTCTGACATGCCTCGATCCTTGCTGCCAACCTCGGATAACACTCCTGATCCCATACCTCGGTAGAGAATATCTTATTCCTGTGGTAGCTAGCTGACTGCCCAGAGGTTGATACCTCGGAGGATATACTCGGAAGTATACTTCGGACATACACCTTACGTCAGATGACGCCTCCTGCGTCCTTGCTCAATCATCCCTCGGACAGCTTACTGCCTTAACCTTACATGTCTTTACCTCATCATTACCCTACCCGGGGGTAACCCCCCGACAGTAGTCCCCGAAGCTGATGTGGTCTCGCAGCCTCGGATGAAAGGCCGCATCAGGTTCAACCCGAAACCACATGCGCTACAATGTTTTGCAGGTTACCGAACCAAAACTCCGAGAAATCCATCGGTCTGTTCCTCGGGCCATGCTGCTTTTCCGAGGTATCCGCCGAGATCTCGGACGTCAACCCCTCGATTTCTGCATCCTTACTGACTTCGGTCAGAGAACACTGTTCACGTGTCCCATCCGTCACTTCCTGGTCCACGATAGTCAAAGCACTCGAGTGCTTTCCACCACGCGGCCCACGTCAGCGGAGGTTTCCCGCTCGCGCCGCTTCGCACTCCAGTAACCGCGCCGCACGACGGTTTGCCTCCTGCAATCGATCCTGTGGCCTGCTCGCCCACAGCTATCTTCGTGCCACGTGGGCCATTGTGCACAAACGATCCCACTCGCCGCTCCGATAACCGCGCGGTAGTGCGCAGTTACCGCCCGCGGTTATAAATATGGGCCCGGGGCAGTGTTTCCCTCTTCTTCCTCATTCACTCGCCGTCTCGCCTCCATCGCCACCAGCGCCGCCGCTTCCGGTTGCGAAGAAAAGCGTTCCAGCCGCCGCCGACGAGCAGCTCCTTCGTCGCCGCTGCGACCGCGTCACCGGTGCCGCCCTTCAGCACCTCGTTTTCACGGTATGTACTCCCTTTCTTGATACCCTAGGCATTGCCCTAGGTTTCTTCCTCTTCGCGCTTTGGTTCTTCATATGTTCTTGAATAAAATTCTATTTACCTCCTCCGGTAGATCTTACTCGCACACTTCTTTGGGTAGAAATGAGTTTCATACCTCGGACAGACGTTTGCCTAGCATATATGTGCCTCTATGTACATTAGATAGCCGTCCAACTCCTCCTGAGTTAGCCAGATATAGCCTTAGATTCCAGATTTACTTTTTCCTTTGCTAAACTTCTGTGCATTCTCTGCAGATTGATTCTGCCGAGATGTCTCCTCCTGAGACTTCGGAACAAACCGAGGTTCCAGACCTCGAACTGGAGGTCGGAGAACGAGCCGGCTGGGAAGGTTCGGATGTAACTCCGGACGAAATCCAGTGGCTCAGGGCAACTCGGCGGATTCCCGCCGGGGTAGAATGTCGCCTGCCGGAGGGCGAACTCGAGCCTCAAGTCAAGGAAGGGGAACGGGTGGTCTTCGTCGCGCACTTCCAGCGCGGCTTCGGACTGCCCGTTAGTGATTTCTTCCGGAGCTTCCTCGACAAGTTCGGACTCCAGGTTCATCACCTCCCCGCCAACGCCATCACCACTCTCTCCTGCATCGTTTCCTTCTCTGAGGGATACCTCGGCCTCAAAGCCACGGTAGACCTCTTTTCTCGCTACTTCCAACTCAAACGGCAAGTGATCCCGGATCCAAAGAACAAGGATCTGCCCAAGCAATTAACTGCCTGCGGAGCTGCCACCGTAGCTCCTCGCCGAAACTCCATCTTCCCACGTATCACTACTCCGGACACCGTTCGCAAGTGGCTCCGGACGTGGTTTTACGTGAAGAACTCCGGAGAAGAGGACCTCCTCAACCTGCCGGCGTTTAACCTCAGCCCTCCTACAGAACAGCTCAACTGGGACTACACTCCCCCTCACAGCGGCGAACTCAAGTCCATCCATGAGTACATTGCGAAATGGCAGGACCCGGAGGACTCCGGAAACGACGGGAAAGTCCTGACGGCTGATGACCTGGCCTGCACATTCGTGAAGCGCAGGGTCTCCCCTCTCCAGGCGAGGTCTCACAAGATCTGCCACATGAGCGGTCTTTATGACCCCACCCGCCATACGCACGTTGCACTGGACAACGCCGCGGTAGCTCGGCGAGTCCGAGCTATCACCAAGTCCAAGATCCCTGACCTTGGACATGGGGAAGAGAACCCCACTACCGGACCAAGCCAGCGAAACAGGTACGCTATTCCGACGTTTTCTTCAGTACTCCTTTATCACCGAGGTCTTGCTACCGACGTTCATCTTGACAATTTTCTTCCTAACTCCTTTTCATATGTCTGCCATACAGCTGTTCTCCCGCCAGACCGCCGAGGATGGAGTCCATCCTGCGGACCACTTCGGCAAGGATCTCCCTGTCGAGGACCCACCATCCAACGTGGACCCTGACAACGAGGATTATATGCCCATTGCCTCGGCCCGCATCACCACCGCGGGTAAGCCTCAAGCACAAGCTTCAGTTCAAGAGATTTCGGATGACGAGGAGGGGTTTCTCGTCATGGAACCAATAAACGCGGTACCTATCTCCTGCCTTCCTCACCTTCCGAACTTTACTCCAGCAACCAGCCGGAAACGCGCTGGTGCCGCAACTTCGGCCGCCGAACCATCCGCCACTGGAGCTCCGGACCCTCTGAGGCTCCGGTCAAGAGACGTCGGCTGAAGAAGTCCGGAAATCCTCCTCATGCCTGAGGGGGCAAGAGGTTTCCTACCTCGGATGGGTAATGCTTTGCTTCTATAGCCAACAATGTTCCCTTCGTTGCAGTGACCCCATAGACGTGGATCAGGAGGTATCCTCCATGACTGCACCCGTTGGTGCCTCTGAAGCCACGACCACCCCGACGAACTCTCGCCCCGGATCTCCTCCACCGAGGTCTGGCCCGGCCTTGGGGAAATCTGCCCCCACCCGAGGTCAGACTTCTCCGCGTCCTCAAACGGATGCGGGGACCAATCGCGCCAGAACTCCGGCTACCGCCTTGCCGGAGCCTCGACTCTCCCCCCGCAGCCAGACTGCCCGCAACCAACAGCAGCAACAGCAGAAGCATCAGCAGAAGCAACAGCCCAAGCACAGCCCAAGCAACAGCCCCAAAAACCAGTTCGCCAGACTACCTTGCCGTTGGAGAAGGGCAAGGAGAAAGAGAAAGAGACGGTGAAGTCTAAGGTCACCCCCAAACCAACATCTGGGTCTGGCACCCTGACTATCTCTTCTCCTTCAAGGATGCAACCGAGGTCTCCTCCCCCGGTGACACGCCGAATTCCTCCATTCGCCGCACCCGTTGATGAGACTGCCCCTCCGGCCGAAGAATATGCTCGGAGGGCATCTCTTATATTGGATAACCGGCCTGCTTCAAGCTCCGAGGCTGCTTTGGCCTTGGAGGCCTCGGTTAGGGGCATCGAGCAGGGCGGACCGTGGGGATTTCCTCCTCTGCGCACTGACAGTGACCAGAGCCTCGGCTCCTTGGAACACTACAATGCAGACTGGAATTCTGCAGACGAGGTCTCCTCGGCCTCCCTAGCTGCTCCGGTGGCTGAGCATCCTGCGGGAAACAGCGCCTGCGGCCGAAGCGTATATGATCTACAAACTGCTGCCCTGCGTGCTGCTCAAAACATCGACGTAAGTCCTATTCTCTTTACTTTCATGCAGTATCTCATCTAATATCCACCATTCCCAGTCCCCGAGATTCGAGGTAAACTATTGACGCTCCGCCGGAGTTAAAATTGTTTGGCTTGAATCTCAACTTTCATTTTCATCCGACGTATCCAAACCATTTTACTTACTTTAGCATGCACCTCGGGTACGAGTCCCCGAGACTCCTGTCGAGGCATACCCCGGCAACATTTTCCCAATGATTTGACTCCGAGTCCCCGAGACTCTTGTCGAGGTATAGCCTTTCTAACCGAGCTATGTTTTTCTTCCTTGCAGAATACTATGAACGTCCGCACGGATATCTTTCATACCCTCTTGTTTGACCACAAGAAACTCCACGACGAGCACAAGGCCGTCCTTGCAGAAAAGAACTCTTTGGACGAGAAGCTACAACAAGAGAAAGCCGAAGTAGCTCGTCTGGTAAAGGAGCTCAAGCGCATCACTGAGCTGCGGACGTCTGAAAAAGAGCAGCTGCAGGCGGAAAAGGCCAGTGTTGTCGAAACAGAGAAGAAACTTCGGGAGGATGCCGCCAAGGATCACCAGGAAGCGCTCCAGTTAGCCGAGACCCGCGCCACCTCGGCCACAGAGGCTTTGGAAGCTCTGCAAGCGCAGGTCAACCAGTTTCTCCCGACGCTGCAAACTATCAACCGCGAGATGGACGGTAAGTTTCTTGCCCCCTTAGCTTTGCTTTGTCCTCAACAATACCGGCTCTTTGCCGAACTATCTCTTTCATTATTAACATGCTATCCTTCTGCAGAGCATTTCACCTACACCCAAGTCTCGGCCCGCAGTATCACTGCTCGGCACAGGGAGAGGCGTAAGGAGACGAACCCCGTCTGGACCGTTGAGGACCACATCGTGGCCATCAAGGCTCGGATCAATCCCTTGAAAACCATTGGGTCGGAACTTCTTGATGCAGGTGCGTCTGCTTTCCGAGCCTTATGGCCTCTTGCCGACGCTCCCAAATCTACGCCCGAGCTCGCCGCCCAGCTTCGCGACACCGAAAGAAGATTGCGAGAGTGGCGCTCATCTTCAGCTCGCGCTGGAGCTGATGCCGCTCTCAGGTTTATCATGACTTGGTGCGAGAAGATCGACCTCGAGAAGATGAACACTCTCCGGCGAGGCTCCCTTGGTCGTCCGACCCGATCCTTGTCGCGCGCCGCCAAAAGATGGCCAACTACTTTGCTGGATATGCCACCACGAAGAACTTGAGCGAAGGAGACACCTACTCCGACGCCGAGGATTACGAGCCAGAAGACGAGGAATACGAAACAGAATCCGACGTCGAGGCCGAGCAAGGTGACGGCGGTGAAACCCGCGAAGCAGAAACCGAGGCTTCTCCACAACCTGGTGCCGAGGTTACTGCCGACGTTGCCAGCACTTCCCAGGCTACCTCGGCTCCGGACGAAATCCCTGCTACATCGGCTGCTGCCGACGTAATTCCTGATGCCTCGACCTGAACTTATGCTTGGCCAAAAAACTTCATTAAATCCCCGGTATGCCGGGACGCAGATGTAATCAAACTTAAGTAGTTCCTTTGCTACCTCTATTACTATCATGCTCATTCGAACCATGCTTTTCTAAGCTTTATGTCGAATCCTTTTGAATGATTGCTCGAGTTTACTTTCGTGTTTACTATATTTGGCATTCTTTGCTCTTGTCTGCCATTCTGGCGTTCGACAGTCGAGTCACAAGATTGTTGTTCATAGCATACAGTACTTGGTAAATTCCGAGGTATGTTTCAAAGTCATCCGACATAAAAAAGAAGTAAAAACAGGGGTTAGTAAACGACATATGCCGAACTGTCTTTTTGGACCGAGTCCCCGAGTTCATTTTCATGTTTCCCATGTTCTTTCGTCTTTGCTCTTGACTGCCATGCTGGCGTTCGTCAGTCGAGTCACAAGATTAGTTACATAGCATACAGTACTTGAAGTTTGAGACGAGGTTCAAAATAGTTCGGCATACGAACGAAGAAAGAGTACAAACAAAAAGAAACATGCAATCATAAGAGCGAGGCAGTCCCCGAGCTCACTCTCGAGGTGCCGAAGTTTTTATTTAAAGATCAGCCGAGGTACATACATTACTTCCTTCAACAGTAGAAGGGTCGGAGTAGAGCTACATTCCATGGACGCTGAAGCTCCGCATCGGGTCTATCCAGCCCATCTCCCCTTGGCTCCTGTGCATCTATAAGATAGTACGAATCATTGTGCAAAGCTCGGCTCACAATGTATGGTCCCTCCCATGGAGGTGACAACTTGTGCCGACCTTTGCTGCGCTGAACAAGCCTCAGCACTAGATCTCCTTCATTAAACTTTCGGGGTTTTACATGCCGACTTTGATAACGTCGGAGACCCTGCTGATATATTGCTGACCGAGATAAGGCCAATTCTCTTGCTTCCTCGAGCAATCTACAGCATCTTCCCGAGCTTCTTTAGCCTCGGCTTCTGTGTACATTGCCACTCTGGGCGCATCATATTCAATGTCGGTTGGCAGCATTGCCTCGGCCCCATAGACCATGAAAAATGGCGTATAGCCAGTTGATCTGTTCGGTGTGGTCCTTAGACCCCACAGAACTGCTGGTATCTCATCGATCCAACACCCCGGTGTTTTCAACAGTGGTTCTACTAACCGAGCTTTGATTCCGGCCAATACCAATGCATTTGACCTTCTACTTGCCCATTAGCCTGTGGGTGAGCCACCGAGGCTACATCAAGTCGAATTCCCTTACTCATGCAGAACCGAGCAAACTCTCCGACAGCAAAGTTCGTGCCGTTGTCTGTAATGATACTATGAGGATATCCATATCTCAGGATTATTTCCTTCAAAAAGGTCACCGCCGTATGACCATCCACTTTTCGGATTGGCTTCACCTCGATCCACTTAGTGAATTTGTCCACCATCACCAGTATGTGAGTCATATTGCCTCGGGCTGGCTTGAATTCTCCCACCATGTCCAGACACCAAACTGCAAAGGGCCACGTGATAGGAATGGTCTTGAGCGCCGAAGCTGGCATGTGCTGCTGCTTGGCGAACCTTTGGCACCCTTCACATTTCCGAACTATATCTTCTGCATCGGCATTGGCGGTGGGCCAATAGAACCCGTGCCGGAACACCTTGGCCACCAGAGCTCTTGTGCTGCAATGATGTCCACATTCTCCTTGGTGGATTTCTAAAAGCATCTCCTTGCCTTCAGCTGGTTCGACACACCTCTGCAACACCTCGGTCACACTTCTCTTGTATAGCTCCTTGTTGATGATGGTGTATCCCTTAGCTCTCCTCTGGATTCTCCTTGCCTCGGTTGTATCACTTGGCAAACTTCCATCGGCTATGAAGTTCATGATCTGCTCCGCCCATTCCGGCACTGGATGCAGAGGAAAAAGCCTCTCATCTATCTCCATTGGTTCGGTCGCCATGATCTCCTTCATGATTTCCTCCACCATTGCTCGGCCAGTCCCCGAGTGTTGGTGCGAAGTCCCCGGGTCAGACCCGAAGTTCCCATCATCTATCTCCATAGGAAAAGCTCCATCAGTCCTCGGATACTGCGAAGCAGTCCCCGAGTCCGGCCAAACGCATCCGACGTCTACCTCCATAGGAATAGGCTCAGACTCCGAACTTGGCGGTAAGAAAATTGACTCGGAGTCAGGCGAGGGCTTGATTGAAGGAGTTCTCAAATGGTTCAGCGCTATCCCCGGTGGCACCGGTTCTTTGGATGAACCGAGCTTGGACAATACGTCGGCGGCTTCATTCTCCCCCCGAGGTATGTGCTTGTACTCACATCCTTCGAAGAACCCAGACACCTTTTGCACATGAAACCGATACAACTCCATGTTCGCATCCAACGCATCCCAAGTGCCGGTGGATTGATGCACCACCAAAGCTGAATCGCCGAAGCATTCTATACGCCGGACACCTATCTCCTTTGCCACCTTGAGCCCATGGATCAGGGCCTCATACTCCGCCACGTTGTTCGACGCCGAGAAATGGATTTGCAGCACATACTTCAACTGGTCTTGCTTCGGCGAGGTTAGGACTACGCCGGCACCTAATCCGACCTTGGTCTTGGACCCATCAAAGTGCATCTTCCAATAATTATAGTCCGGCAAGGGCGGCTCATATTGCATCTCGGCCCAATCGCATAAAAAGTCCGGCAGCGCCTGCGACTTGATTGCATCTCGCCTTTCATAATGCGGAGTGTATGGAGATACCTCGATCGCCCATTTGGCAACTCGCCCAGTTGCGTCCTTGCATCCGATGATCTCCGAGATTGGAGCATCACATACCACCGTCATGGGATGCTCTTGGAAGTAATGCTTCAGTTTCTTAACCGCCAGGTATACTCCGTACGTCATCTTCTGGTAGTGGGGGTAGTTTTGCTTCGACGTGGATATCACCTCGCTCAGGTAGTAGATTGGTCTCTGCACCGATTTGCCTCCTTCGTCTCGCTCCACCACCACTGCAACACTTACGACCCGGTTTGTAGCCGCAATGTATATCAACATCGGTTCATTCTGCAAAGGGGATGCCAACACCGGAGCAGTGGACAACATCTTCTTCAGCTCATTGAACGCCGCGTCCGCCTGCGGGGTCCAAGTGAAACTGGTACTTTTCTTCATAAGTTGATACAATGGTAAGGCTTTTTCTCCTAGCCGACTTACAAACCGACTTAAAGATGCAAGGCATCCCGTGAACTTCTGCACATCTTTTAAACAGTTCGGCAACTTCATTCTTTCGATAGCTCGGATCTTAGCCGGGTTAACTTCTATACCTCGGCTCGATACGAGGAAACCGAGCAATTTTCCAGCCGGGACACCAAAGGTGCACTTGTCCGGGTTAAGTTTCAACCGATACTTTCTTAAATTTGCAAATGTCTCTTCGAGGTCTTCGATGAGAGTATGCTTCTTTTTAGTTTTGATAACAATGTCATCGACATACACTTGCACATTCTTGCCCATTTGAGAATGTAAGCACTTCTGCATACACCTTTGATAAGTTGCCCCGGCATTTCTCAAACCGAAACACATGACACGATAGCAATACGCCCCGTACGGGGTAATAAAGGCAGTCTTTATTTGATCATCAGTGTTCAGTGGGATCTGGTGAAAACCAGAATATGCATCAATAAAAGACAACAGCTCACATCCAGCCGTAGAATCGATCACTTGATCAATCCGAGGTAAAGGAAAGGGATCCTTCGGGCACGCCTTGTTCAGGTTGGTGAAGTCAATGCACATGCGCCACACCTTGACTACCGCCGGTTCGTCCTTCTTTTTCTCCACGAGGACTGGATTAGATATCCAGTCCGGATGCAGCACTTCCATGATGAAGCCTGCAGCCAGTAACTTCGCCAGTTCTTCGAGTACCACCTTTCTTCGGTCATCTGAGAGCCGCCGCGTCGGTTGACGCACTGGTTTCACCTCTGGCCGAACAAACAAAGAGTGCTCTGCCAACTCCCTCGGAACACCTGGCAGGTCTTTAGCCGACCATGCAAAAATGTCCCGATTCTCACGGAGGAAGTGACAGAGCGCGCTTTCCTATTTCTCGTCCATGCCAGTACCAATGATGGCGAAACGCTCCGGGTTCTCCGAGTCCAGCGGGATTTTCTTGGTCTCCTTGGGCACCTCGAATGAAGCGCTCATGTCCGGAGTAATTAGTCCGGACATGCCGAGCTGAGTAGACTGCGCCATTGCCACCACCTTCTGAAGTTGCTTCTTCTCCGCCGCGATCACCAAGGACTCGGCTAAACTGGATCCCGCCGAGGCACATTGCATAGCCTTCTTGTAGTCACCAGAAATGGTTATTATTCCCTTGGGCCCCGGCATTTTCATCTTTAGGTAAGCCACATGAGTGGAGATCATGAACTTGGCCAAGGCTGGCCTTCCCAGCAAGGCATGGTAAGGGCTCTGCAAGTCCACAACCTCGAACTCAAGACTTTCAACTCGGCTGTTATCTCGGGTACCAAAACCCACGTCGACCCAAATCTTTCCCATAGGTGCACAAGAGACCCCGGGCACAATACCGTGAAATGTACAGCTGCTAGGCTGCAACTGGTTCGGTGAGTATCCCAGCTTGACCATTGTGTCTCGGTACATGATATTTATGGCACTCCCATTGTCCACCAAGACTCGGGTGAATCTCACATTGTTGGTCGGCCCACAAAACGTCGGATCCACCACCAGTGCATAGTTTCCAGGGCTCGGCATGATCCGAGGTGTATCTTGCCTGCTCCAAGTGATCTCTTGCTCGGACCAGTTCATGTATTTCACCACCGCCGGAGATACTGCATTCACCTCCTTGGCACGCCTCAGCATACTCTTCTTATCAGTTGACTCAGTCACAAACACCACGTAGCTCTGATGTACTTCCCTATAATCATTACCGGGGTTCTCATACCTCTGATTCTCAAAGGACCACGTTTGGCTTTGGCCGGCACCACCGTTGTTGTTGTTGCCCTGGGCACTCACTGCATTCACCGGTTTCGCCTGCACCGTCTTCTGGTTTTGGGCCGCATGCACCGGGGTTGAATTTGCTCCGGTTAAGCTCTGATTCTGCGCCGCTATGGTCGGCTTATGCTGCTGCTGCGTGTTCGGATATTGAGGTCTACGCCATTGGTTCGGTGGCCCACTCCGGTTTGCCCCAGCTTTCGCCCCTTCTGCAGCGGTTCGGTGATGAAAACTACACTGCAGAGTGGTATGGTTGGGTGTTCTGCCATTCCTGCCATGATAGATACATGGTCCATTCACCAATGACTCGTAAGTCACAGGTGGTCCGGCCTCCTGCCACTGCTTCGCACCACCTCCCTGATTCTGGTTCTGGTTCGGAGTCCACGCCTGACCCTCAGTCTTCGGTTTCTGGGCGCCTCCAGGTCCGGACTGACTTGGGTTTACAGCATTGACTTGGAAATCTGGTTCTCTCCTCTTCTGCCCGAACTCTTGACGGTTATCAAACCTCGGTCCGTTGTTGCGGTTGTTCATCGGATTCCTCCTGTTCCGGGCATTCCCATCCAGCAGAGGCTGCATCGGATCGCCAAGGGCATAGGAATCAGCTATCCGAATCGTCTCGGCCAGAGTCTTTGGCATATCTCTCTGGAGCCTCTGCCACAACATGCTACCATACCGACATCCATCAGCTATAGCCTGTGCTTCGATAACTCCCTCACAGGAGTTCCGAACATTGCTCCACCGAGTCAAGAATTCTCGGTCAGTCTCATTGTCCTCCTGCTTGCACGCCTGCAAAAGCTGAGGTCGGTTTGGCCTCCTGTAAGTGCTGGCGAAGTTGCTATTGAATGCCTCCTCTAAATCCAGCCAGCAATCGATGCTATTCTCCGGCAATTGTTCAGCCAGATCCGAGCAGGACCTTCCAACATGTGCGGGAGATACCGGACCGCCCATCGGCGATTGCCCCCCGCAATGTATACTGCTGAAACATAATCAGCTAGCCAATCTTGCGGCTTGGTGCTCCCATTGTACGGCCTGGTACTCCGACCCAACTGAAACTGAGACACGGTGGAGGTGGTTCCTTCATGATCCGAGGTCCAAAACACGCCGGACCAGGAGGGCCTTCCTCCTCCAACTTCTCGGACATGTAAATCCGATCTAGCTTGTAGCGCGCATCACCTGTAGGCAACGTCCGAGCTCCGATACGCTCTCCCAATGCACCATCCACTCTATAGAATCCAGCCCGCTCCATGGCTGAATTTCCATCATCATATCGGTCGCCACCTCGACCGACGTTCTTCGGCTGCGGAACATACTCCGGCTCTTGCTGATACTGCTCCTGCGGCCGGGGTTGCTGCTGATGCCTCGGGGGCTGAGGTGGTTTACCTCGGCCAGCCGACGCTGCTTGCCCACCGTTCTGATTTCCCTGAGCTGAACGGCCCTTAGCTCGGCTTGCATCACCTGGGCCGGGGTCTCCATTGGCTCGGCTAGCGTTGCCGACCTTTTGCTTCCCAGCTAACACCGGATCGTACACTTGCAGCTGCATCTCCTTGTTCCGACCTGAAGTGACACTCCGGGCACGATCGGCTCCTCCGACGTGTGGAGACGAGGCTTGCCCCTTGGACCCCTGGCTAACTGGCCTAATCGAATGGACCGCCTGCGAACCGCCAAGCCCGGCCTTGCGGAGGGCTTCATTTTGCTTGCTGGCCACATGCACTAACTCATTGAGCCGCTTCTGCTGCTCACGCCATGCATCTCCGGTCAACTCCGATAGCCCGGCCCTTACTGCTTCGGCTGCTCTAAGGTTCTTAGCTGGTGAACTATACACCGGCCTACCAGTAGCCGACCTGCTACTTGTTGCCTTACTCGAGCCCGAGACTGCAGCCCTAGCCATCTCCCATAGAGGTCCTTGCCTCGGTTGAGCAGAGCAGCTTTCTTACGCCGCACAACCGGAGTAAAACCATCCTCTATACCATGTGCAGCATTGTACTCCTTCTGCTCCATATCGAACTGCTGCTTAGCCTCGGCCAGCAACCGAGCTTCTCTCAGCACCCTCTGGCGCTCTGCCTCTAACCCGGCCACCGTATGCTCCACACTTGCCTCTACTGCGAGTGGCCGAGCTAACCTATCAACGATAGCTTCTAAGGGAACTTCTTCCCTTGGCATGCCCAACTGCTCATTCTGACTAGGTTTCTCGTACGGAAACTTCGCCGTCCGACCTGATTTCTCAGGCAGCGCGGTTGGCGTCGCCTCCACCTCGGCTAGCGCGACCTTGCCAGCATCTGCCTTGCTAGCTGCAGGCCTGGTACCAGCCATCATCACCTCCACACACCTCGGAGGGCGAGTGACACGCCGACCCAAAGCCGCCAGGAGAGGAGTTTCGTCGTCCACGAGCACCTGCTCCGGGTACTCGCGAACCACCTCGACAGCAACGTAAGTGGGGAAGCTGCCGAGCATCATGAGGAAACCATCGGTGGGGAAAGGCTTGCCGGCGAAGCACCCCGCATTGTCGCTCACAAAGGCGAACTCGCCGATCTTGGTAACAAGGCCAGAAAGAACACACCAGAGGAGCCCGTCCGGATGGAAACTCCACCCAACGCCTCAATCTGCCCCACGGTGGGCGCCAACTGTCGTGGTGGGATCACGGCAGATGCCATGGGTATGGCTTAGTTGGGGCCGAATGGTCGTTGGGGGAATCCGGGGAGGGTTTATGCACTCAAGACGTGCACAAGCAAGAACATGCAAGAAACCACAAGAACATGAACAAGAAACCAAGAAAGCCAAGAACACAAAAGACACCACGATGTACCCAGGTTCGGGGCCTTCGTGAGGAAGTAAAACCCCTACTCCTGCCTTGCCTCTCTCAATATATCAGTGTGGTTCTCAGGTACAAGGTGCTCCTCGAGCTGTATGTTGCTACCAAAGTGAGAGCTCGAGGTAGAAGGTGAAACTACGAAGGGGGAAATGAGCTAGGGTTTTGCCTCTCTCCTCTGGAGGTAGAGATGCCGCATATATACACAGGCCGAAGTACATTTTTACCCCTGCCTACAACTGACAATGGCATGGCCAAAAGGTAGAAGACAAGCCTCTGCCTCCTGCCAGCCAACGGCCGGACTGTCAGGCCAGCCAGGCCTAGCTTTCCTCTTCGGTCATACTTCAGTAGCCTGCCGAGGTCTAGCCTGTAGACCTTTCCCGAAATAGCCGAGTCAGCTCCTAGGCCCCCGAGCTTCCGGGAAACCCGTGGACGGACCTCGCCGTCCTCTGAAGCCTCGGGCTACGAGCTCTGCGGCGCCCGTGACCTCTCTGACATGCCTCGATCCTTGCTGCCAACCTCGGATAACACTCCTGATCATACCTCGGTAGAGAATATCTTATTCCTGTGGTAGCTAGCTGACTGCCCCGAGGTTGATACCTCGGAGGATATACCTCGGAAAGTATACCTCGGACGTACACCTTACGTCGGATGACGCCTCCTGCGTCCTTGCTCAATCGTTCCTCGGACAGCTTACTGCCTTAACCTTACATGTCTTTACCTCATCATTACCCTACCCGGGGGTAACCCCCCGACAGATCGTAAGTAGTACTGTAAAAGTTCTCTGCATATTGATCTGCTGCTGATCATGGCTCACTCAAGTAGGTGTTGTTGATTATCTAGGTAACCAACTAATTATATATAGCTACAGCTTGGAGTTCTTTTATGCTAGAGTGCTTGATTGAATTTTCCCACAGCTGGGCCTGGGCGCTTTTGCCTGGTGACACTTGGGCTCGAGAACCCATCCATCAGTGCTAGCTGTGGTATATGCATCAGTGATGTAGTTGAGCAATAGGTTCACGTGCGGTGCGTGGAGGTGATCCATTCTTGGTATTTTGCCGTGCAGGTGATGGACGGACGGACGAGCTGATTGTGTCAGAAGCTAGAAAAGGAAAAAGATTTGTGGTGATTTAAGGTCCAGGGCTAGTAGTCATGTATGCCATCTGGGGTGTTCTAAGAGTATTCATGGATTTGAGGTCCAGGGCTAGTAGTTACGGATTGAATGCGATGTGTATATTTTTTCTTTGTTGTCTTTTGTCAATGGAACAACCAATATTGCTGCTTCCCATCTATGTGCACACGGAGTTGGATGATCAGTCGCTTGAGGCAAAATAAATTGTTGCTTCAGTGGACAATAGTTCAACCCTGTGTTGCCTTGCCTCCTAAATCTTTTAGTGAGAATTCTCCATGCTTGAAATTTTCACTTTGGTGTCGGTAGCAGTACTGTAATTGGTGGCATGATTTTTCTAGGATTGGTCATGTCACTGATAATTCATGTTCCGGTTTGTCTTGCTGTGATGTTTAGCATTACGGACTGTATGGATTCATTTCTAGCTTGTAGCATGATCTGGGGTTTACAATCACCTTTGTGTTTGTATAAATATGGTGCTGGTGAAGTTTATATATTCTTTATGTTGTAGTGTCGTATGTTTACTGGGCAGGTTTATGCGTTGAGGTGAGCCATTCTTGGTCTGTTGTGATGCAGGTGATGGACGGACGGGCTGAGCCTCTCCGTCAACCTGTTGCAGTCGCTGGGACGCGGTACACGGAGTGGTAGACTTCAAGTGGTTTAGGTGAGTCCTCGGGTTCCTTGTCTGTCTCCTCTATACCACGGCTCTCGGCATGATCTGTGGGGGTTGAGATCACCTCTCAGTGTGTGTATAAAAATGCTGTTGGTGAAGTTTAGATATTCCTAATGGTAGTGGTGTCATATGTTTACATGATAGGTTTGTGTGGAATTTCCTTTGCACGTCTGTGATATTCTCTTTTAAATAACCATCTGATCAAGTTAAACTATCTTCTAGTGCAGACGATGATTATCCACTCCTCTCGCGTGGTGGCGTCGTCTTGGGGTGCAAGTGATCTGCCTGGACGAATTTCAACTTTTACCGGCTGCTGCTGCACACTTGCTAGGTACTGTTGTGTTTTGCTTTGTTGGCCTTTCACTGGAATTGTGGCTGCCAAGGATTGTTTTGCCAGTGGAATGGGTCCTTTTTTTTGGTTGTTGTTAAAATGCATTGGCATCTCTCTTGGAAGCGATACTTCGTCAAGCCGGGAATGACATTGCAATATGTAACATTTTGTAGTACTCCATATGTTCGATTCAAAATCCGTAGAAGCAGTCACTAGTAGGGCTAGCCGGCTAGATACTCTGTCCAGGCTAGCGTTGAGAAGCCCACCATCCTTTTCTTCTTTGGTTCCATCGCTATCCACTCAATCCTGTCTTTTTTGCACTTACATATCTGATTTTCTATGGCAGGATCTTGTGCCTGCCTGCTGCTTGCCGACAGCCTGTGGACGGATGCTGCTTCGACAGACATGCTCGAGGGCACCTATGGCGTGGATCGAGGTATCCAACCCTGCTTGTTTGCTGCTCTGTATCATCTTTTCGAACTAAGAATTTTAAGGCTAGCTCTTCCTTTCTCAGGCATATAACATCAAAAAAAAAATCATTGCTACACTGACATGGATGGTATTCCATATTTCCACTGCAGATTAGTGACACGATGACCCCTTGTTGCACCTACTCCAATGTAACTCCAGCTGAAGCATGTGCTGTTGTTGCATCGTGCTGGAGCATTGGCCTGTAGGTCCCAACTTACCATCTTCAAGGTAAAACTAGCTCCCTGCTGCAGCCTGAATCTTGTATAAGCTTTGGAATACATCTACTGTTCTGAGATCTTAACCAAGAGGAAGTTTTTCATGTAGTAGAATACATGAGTGCGCTGTATAAATTCTTTCCTGGAGCCTAGCTAGTGTTGTTCCCGATTCTGAAGTTTGTGGCTGTTTCCTAGTGAGATCAAAGTTGTGGCTAGCTGATGAGTGAATTCATCTGTTGCGTTGATGTGAAATGGTCTTGTTGTTCACTTTCTACACGTGTTTTGTCACAATTCCCTTGGCTCCGTGCGGAGCTCACTAATTTGTTGATGTGAAAGGGTGTAGTTTTCTGATACTCCCTCCTTTCACTTTTATAAGGCACACTAGGTATAGTTTCTATTTTGACCACATACATACTAAAATAAGTGAATCTATGTACAAAATAAGTCTAGATTCACTCATTTTGCTATGTATGTGGGGATACCTAGTGTGCCTTATAAAAGTGAACGGAGGGAGTAATTGTTTTTCATCTTTCGCAGACCATGGAACCGTGCAGAGCTCACTAATTTGTTGAAGGAGCCCAACACTGATCGCACAAACCAGAGCTGCTTCTGCTCGCCTTGGACTACCTCCTCGGCAAAGCGCCGCAACCCTGCTAGTGGCCTAGTGCCCACGTTAGGCCTCGGGTGAGCTCGTCCTTCCTCTTCTACATGCTATGTGGCCATCAAGCCTTGTCGATGCTGGCTGATGTATGCTTGCATTGCACTTTATTTACTTAGCTAGCTGGTATTACCTGTCTCGTGTTGTGGTGAAATCTGGTCCGTCCTTTGGCTGGAATGAATGTCCAGGGCGACGGCTCAAGTCCTTGGTGAGTGCCTCCGTCTTTTGGTGTCAGGCTGTTGGACCTGGGGCACAAATGTTGCTTGTACCATTTGATAGTTTCTCTCGGTAGGTAATTGTTTCGTGGTTGCTAGAACTTGTTGGCTTGTTAGGATCTTGTCTTTAATATCAGTTCTACCATGGCTGCTAGATCTTTTTAATGGTTCAAGAGGATAGCTAGTCCCCTTGTTGCTTTCCTATGCATGGAATGAGTAGTGCCAATTATTTTCTTTTCTGAATTTATTTTTCCCTTGATATTGAAAAGGTGACCCATAGTGGCAGCTTCCAGCCATCACATGTAAATAGTGTATGGAGCTATGTCACTTATTGAGCATTCCTTTTGCGTGTTTTGATGCCTGATCTAGCCTAGTAAATCTTGTTCTATGTTGATCAACAAGTTCATGTCCTGTGCGTGGAGGTGAACCATTCCTGATCTTTTGCCGTGCAGGTAATGGATGGATGAGGTGAGCTTCTTCGTCAACCAGTGGTAGTCGCTGGGACGCGGTACACGGAGCAGAAGACTGCCAATGGCGCTCGTGAAGGAGAAGCATAGGGCTGTGATGGAGAGGATGCTAGCTTGATCTTGTATCTTTTGGCCGGCATCTATGCCCTGGTCTGCTCGGCTCCATCTTTGTGTGTCAGTCTGTTAGACCTGGGTTTGCATTGTCTCATTTTACCTCCTGGTGCATCAACATTCGGTGGCGATGTGGTATTTGATTTCTGGGCATTATCACACTTTGGTACAAGTCGTAGCAACAACCAACTGATTATTATATGTGTCATACTAATTGTTGCCAACGAGATTGTGTTTTTATTTATTGCAATCGAGATTGTAATGTTTTGTAATGCTCCATATCAGGAGTTGTAATAATTGTTTCACTTGTAAGCATAACAAATTTCATATATCGTTTTTATTGAACTCATGAGCTGAATCCTGTAGTCACAGGTCATTATTATTATTCGATGTGGTGTGTGCTCCAAAAGTCCAGAAACTGGGAATGTCCATGCAAAATTTTCTTGGAAATTAACATTAATAGTTGATTAGAACGGCCAGTCGGTATCCAATGGGTTTCTCAAACACAGCCCCAGTTTTTTGAGTCAGAGAGACTCGCCGTGATGGCCTCGGTCATGTTGCAAGGCATGAAGAAGGGCCGAGGAGCTGTGTTCTCTATTTACTTGTCAAGCCTGTAGCAGCTCAAGTGTGTGCATATTGATTCTCATGCTTAATAACTGCCTAGCTATATACGTATGCTGATGCTTTCCAGTTGAACGACTGGAACATGTTACTTGTTCTCCTACTTTTAATAACTCTTGTCCTCCTTATATTACATAAAAGTAATATAGACAATGTGACTTTGGAGTAATGTTACTAATTTTTCAGTAGTATTATCGTTCTCTGGCCAGAATATGAACCTTGATGATCTTGCAGAACCGGTAAGAATAAAGTGTGAGAGAATTGACCACACCTGGGCCTTTCCATTGCATTGATATATATATAGTCAAAATACAATCCTAACCATAAATGGGAGATCACACAAATAAGGACTCTCCACGATTTAGGGAATACGCTACGTGACATATCTGTCTAACACTCCCCCGCAGTCACAACGGGAGGAGGACGGACGTTGAGACTGGACCGAAAATCCAGAAACAACGGTGATGGTAGACCCTTCGTCAAGATGTCGGCGAACTGTCGAGACGAGGGAACATGAAGCACTCGGATCTGGCCCATGGCAACACGATCGCGAACGAAGTGGAGGTCGATCTCGATGTGTTTGGTGCGCTGGTGCTGAACGGGGTTCGTAGACATGTAGACGGCGATGACATTGTCGCAGAACACGACCGTAGCAGGAGGAGTGGGTCGATGAAGCTCGTGGAGGAGTTGACGGATCCAACTAGCCTCGGCGACGGCGTTAGCCACATCACGGTACTCAGCCTCGGCGCTGGAACGAGAGACCGTGTGTTGCCGCTTCGAAGACCATGAGACAAGGTTGTCACCGAGGTAGACGCAAAAGCCCGACGTAGAGCGCCGAGTGTCGGGGCAGCCAGCCCAGTCGGCGTCGGTGTAGGTGACCATGGAGTCCGGCGAAGACGAGTGAAGCTGAAGTCCATGAGAGATGGTGCCCTAGACGTAGCGCAGGATGCGCTTGATGGCACCCAGGTGCTGCTCGCGAGGGTCGTGCATGTGAAGACACACCTGCTGGACGGCGTACGCGATGTCAGGGCGCGTGAAGGTGAGGTACTGCAGAGCCCCGGCGAGGCTCCGATACTCAGTAGGGTCGGAGATGGGAGCACCGGCGGTGGTGGCGAGCTTCGGAGACGTGTCAACCGGCGTCGACGCGTGCTTGCATGCAGTCATGCCGGCTTTGTCCAAAATCTCCGCGGCGTACTTGGCTTGCGAGAGGTGCATCCCGGAGGAGTCGCGGGTGACCGCGATGCCGAGGAAGTAGTGAAGGCGGCCCATGTCCGTCATGGCGAACTCGGAGCTGAGAGAGGCGGTGATCCGGTCAAGGAGACGCGGCGAGGA
The DNA here is from genome assembly GCA_947311845.1 of Poa pratensis. Taxonomy (NCBI): domain Eukaryota; kingdom Viridiplantae; phylum Streptophyta; class Magnoliopsida; order Poales; family Poaceae; genus Poa; species Poa pratensis. Next base: position 38,614,777 of record CAMZMU010000102.1, read on the forward strand.
GGCGGTGAGGACGATGTCATCGACGTACAGCAGAAGATAGGCCGTACCCTCTGCACACTGGAGAACAAACAGTGACGTGTCGGAGCGCGAGCACGTGAAGCCGGTCGAGGTGATGAAGGTCGCGAAGCGCTGGTACCATGCGCAAGGGACCTGCTTGAGACCGTAGAGCGAACGGTTCAGGCGACAGACGTGGTCGGGGCGAGTGGAGTCGATGAAGCCGGTCGGTTGGCGACAGTAGACGACCTCGGCGAGCTTGCCGTGGAGGAAGGCGTTCTTGACGTCAAGCTGGCGAGTCTCCCATTTAAGGGAGATGGCGATGGAGAGGATGACGCGGACCGTGGCCGGTTTGACAACCGGACTGAAGGTCTCATCGAAGTCGACGCCTTGCTCCTGAGAGAAACCACGAAGCACCCAGCGTGCTTTGTAGCGGTCAAGAGAGCCATCGGGCTTGAGCTTGTGGCGAAGACCCACTTGCCGGAGACGATGTTGGCGTTCCGAGGAGGAGGCACGAGATCCCAAGTGTCGTTGCCGAGGAGAGCACGGTACTCCGCGGTCATAGCATCGAGCCAGTTAGGATCCTTGAGAGCAGCACGTGCGGAAGTAGGAACCGGAGAGTACCTGCTGACAGAAGCATGCAAGTTAAGCTGCTCACGGGGTGGGACGCGGATGCCGGAGGTGCTACGCGTGCGATGCACGGGAGGAGGAGGCCGGGGTGGGGGAGGTGGCGGTGAGGGCGCAGGCGGTGGTGAGGGCGCGTGCGGCGAAGGTGGAGGGGACGGGGCGCGCGCGGGAGGCGCAGCCGGGGGGACGACGAGGGGGGAATCGTCATCATCGAGGAAGCCGTAGGAGGCAGCTGAAGGTTGCAGGGACGAGGCGAAGGGAAAGGTGGACTCGTCGAAAATGACATGGCGTGAGATGATGATGCGGTGGGTAGTGAGGTCCATGCAGCGATAACCCTTGTGATGGGGAGAGTAGCCGAGAAAAATACATGCGCTAGACCGTGGGACGAGTTTATGAGGCATGGTGGCTGCGGTATTGGGATAGCACAGGGAACCGAAAACGCGAAGGGACGAGTAATCTGGGTGGGTGTTATGAAGAGCGAAGTACGGAGAAGGAGCGCTAATGGTTTTGGTGGGAAGGCGATTAAGGACGTGAGTGGCGTGGTGGAGAGCTTCTACCCAAAAGCGAGGGGGCAAACTAGCCTGAAATAGGAGAGAACGAACAATATAGTTGACGGTGCGGATAATGCGCTCGGCTTTACCGTTTTGTTGGGAGGTGTATGGGCAGGAGAAGCGAATGTGTATACCGTGCGCGGTGGCGAGAGAGTGGAGTTTGGCATTGTCGAACTCACGACCGTTGTCCATCTGTATAGACGCAAGAGGTAGGTTAAACTGGGTTTGGGCAAAAGCGCGAAACGAGGCGAGCGAGGCGTAAGCATCAGATTTTTGGCGTAGAGGGACGGTCCAAAGAAAATGGGTAAAATCATCGAGAATGACTAAGAAATATTTATTACCAGAATTACTTAAAATTGGGGACGTCGAAAGATCACAGTGAATTAACTCAAAAGAGCGAGTAGTTCTAGTGGTGGAAGAGGAAAAAGGCAAACGTACATGGCGTCCAAGCTGACAAGCATGACAAAGAGTACTATGGTTTTTATTGCAAGGTAAAGAAATATGCTGCGAAAGACGACGATAAGCGTCATGGCCGGGGTGACCCAAACGACGGTGCCAAATATCATGAGGGGTGGTGGTGGTGGTGAGAGCACGAGGCGCCGGTGGCTGAAATGAATAAAGCTCCCCCGTACTATTGCACCGAAGAAGCTCACGCCGGGTAATGAGGTCGTTCACAGAAAAACCAAAAGGGTCAAAATTGACAGAACAGTTGTTATCGGTAGTAAATTGACGGATAGAGACACGATTTTAATTATGCGAGGAGTAACTAGAACATTACGAAGATGAAGAGAACGATCAGAAAAAGAAGAAGGAAGGGAGGCGTGCCCGGATGCGGAGACGGAAACAGAGGAGCCGTCTCCGACAGTGACATGACGATAAGGAGGATGTGAAGAGAGAGAGGAAAGGATACCGGGGTTGTTGGAGAGGTGAGCGGTGGCGCCGCTGTCCATGACCCACTCCGGGGTGGGGGGCTGCAGCGTCATGTTGGTGAAGGGCTGCGCGAGGGCGGAGGGGTCCCAAGTGTGCGCCGAAGCAGGGGGCGCAGTGTAGGAGGAGGCGACGCCGTACAGGGCGCCGTAGAAGGCCTGGCCGTGGGGCGCCATAGAAGGAGGCCGCGCAGTGTAGGAGGAGGCGACGCTGTACGGGGCGCCGTAGAAGGCCTGGCCGTGGGGGACGCCACTGTGGGCGTTGTAGAAGGAGGCCGGCGCAGGTGGTGGTGCGGCCATGTAGGCGTGGGCGCGAGGGCCCGGGTGAGGGACAGCGCCGAGGATGTTGCTCCCGGCGCCGTGCGGCTGCATGGGCCACATCTGAGACGCTCCGGTCCAAGGGTGGAAGGGGGTGGGCGCCATGGAGGAGGAGGGAGAGGAAGGAGGAGAGGGACGGTGGCGGCGGCGGCCGGCTATGGTGCGGCGACCGGGAGTTTCTAATTTTTATTCATTGGTCATGTAGGTCAGTAAGGTGACAGTTGTATTTTTTCACCATTGACCATGTTTATGAGTAGTTTTTGAGGTTGCCACATCAGTGACAAGAATGTGGTGACGGAATCCTAAAACAATTATCAAAGATACATTTCACTGATACCATGTGAGAGAATTGACCACACTTGGGCCTTTCCATTGCATTGATATATATAGTCAAAATACAATCCTAACCATAAATGGGAGATCACACAAATAAGGACTATCCACGATTTAGGGAATACGCTACGTGACATATCTGTCTAACATAAAGGACAGGAAGAGATGGTGCTTGACAATCCTCAACAATAGCGGAGTATCCAAACAGTAAACACAATATATACCCATGCCTGAGCAATAGCGGAGTATCCAAACAGTCAACACAAAAAATACCCACGCCTAAAAACCTGAGCAATAGCGGAGTATCCAAACAGTCATCACAATAACTACCCACACATGAAAACCTCAGCAATAGCTGAGTATCGAAAAAGTCATCACAATAACTACCCACACCTGAAAACTAGCGCCATGCAGCTCTGATGACATGCGAGAACTAAATAGGACATTAATTTTCAAGGAGGGAAACTTGCACGCCAGCAATCCGTGGGAATTTGCATCTCGCCCGTTGATCCTCTCCCAACAAGCGAGCAAGCAACGGATAGATGAGAGCAGCCCTCGTTCTTCCCATTAATTTTCAAGGAAGGAACCTTGCACGCCAGCAATCCGTGGGAATTTGCATCTCGCCCGTTGGTCCTCTCCCAACAAGCAAGCAATCAACGGATAGATGAGACAGTGGCGGAGCCGTAGTACAACCATTGAACCCAATGGAATATGTAAATCCTTCATATATCTAAGCTTTTTCACTGAATATTAGTGACAAACTACATCACTAACAAGGCAATGAACCCAATGAAATAATTTTGTAGCTTCGCCACTGAGATGAGAGCAGCCCTCGTTCTTCCCTCATCCCTCAAACCTGCCCTGCCATTCCTGCCTCTATAAGTACAAGCCCAAAGTCACGAGCACCGCGTGCGTCATGCGCGTGACTTGTGACTTTGGACTTGGCGAGGCGAGGCGAGGCGGCGAAGGCGATGGCGAGCGAGCAGTCCTCTTCGTGGTGGCGGTGATGGACGGACGAGCTGAGCCTCTCCGTCAACCTGTTGCAGTCGCTGGGACACGGTACACGGAGTGGTAGACTTCCAATGGTTTAGGTGAGTCCTCGGGTTCCTTGGCTGTCTCCTCTATACCGGGGCCGTTCCGGTTATTGATCTGATTTATTTCTAGCTCTTGGCATGATATGTGGGGGTTGATGATTTATAAGACGACTAATTTGAAAAACGGATTGGCTTTAATTCAGCGCTACAAGACGCCTAAGTATAATTAGATAGAATGACTAAGCTAACTAACAAGAATGACCCCATCTTTATCTCATATATTATGCCCAGTATTTATTCTTGACCCTCTTGCTTGCAGAAGAGATCATCTGCAGGTGAAATAATATCCAAATGTCCAAGGATCCTGAGTATGATTGTTAATATGCATGCTTACATATTTAGGAGTTCATCAACAAATGAAGAAATCCACTGTGTTTAAGAGTTTAGTGACCACTAATATTTTAGCTTTTACCTATATGCTTACAATGACGGATCATGACACTTCCAGTGGCCCATTGAAGCTGTCGGGTTAAAGTCTAGACAGGGTTATTCTCCACCAGTAAATAAAATATCAAGTCACGTCGTCGCAATAAAAGCATAAACCACTATCTTAGTGGGAAATACTACTCCCTCCGTTTAGGTTTATAAGTCCTCTACGTATCCCTAGGTCGTAAATTTGAGCAACATAATGTGATTTATATATTGTAAAAAATATATAATTAGAAAATTCAGACTTTATATTTTCTAATGGTATAATTTTTGTATTTAAAATTTTATATTATATAAGTTAAATTCACGACCTAGGGATACGTAGAGGACTTATAAACCTAAACGGAGGGAGTATCAGTAGTGTTTGATGATTTATGCATAATTTATGATTTCATCGACAGCTATTGGGCCAAGTAGTCTGCATAATATTCAACATATAGGATATTTCGCGAGTAATTTATGTCACTGGGCATAATAAAAGGCAGGTTCTAGTTCGGCTGCCATTTTTCAGTAAAGGATTCTACTGGTCCTAAAGGTATGTGAACTTTTTACATCTCACATGAAGGATTTTTTATACTTGTGTGCTACCACATCGGAATCAAATAGTTATGGATGACCGTTGACAATGATTGCTCTGTCTCAAATACTTGATCTGGCATTCAAGATAGTTTACTTCAAATACAAGACGAGTAATGTCCTTATTAGCAATGGAGTAGCATAAAATTAGAGCTAATAAAGTCATTGCTGGGGAAGAACTCGATGCCAGTAGTCGCGCGAGTGCGCTTCCCAAAAACCTGATCGCCTCTCTCCCGTACAGGATCACAAGAGGCGGGGTTTCGGAGGCCTACTGTCCCTTCAACCGGTGCACGCCAGAAGACGGAATGGAGAAGACTTGGAAGACGGCGGCGCAAGGTTTTGGAACTAGGACGGCTGAGTGACCTTGTGTTTCGTATATAGCGGCTAGGGTTTGCCTCGGCATATATATAGCGCGAGTCGGGGTAGGACGTGGGCGCAGCCCACGATCGAGTCGGTAACGTTTCCATGATCCAAAAGAATCGGAAACGGCAAAGTAATTAACACGTCCGTTAAATATTAATCAATGACTGCAAAAATAAGGGGGTGCAACTCTCTCCCAAAAATATAGGCATCGGCTCGGCTCATTCCCGTAATTCGCGGCGCGTCGTGACGAGACGAGCGAGCGGCGGAGGCGGAGGAGGAGTGTGCGGGAAAGAGCTTTCTATTCTCACATGCTTACCAAGTAGCACAACACTCCACCTTATAAGGTGGTGCAACTCTCTCCAAACTAGCAATGTGGGACTAAACATTAGTCACTCCCACAGCCAACTAGCATGAATAGGCCAAATGGGAATTTCAGAATTTAATTGGGCTTTAGGCAGTGGCCCATGTACAAGTCCATCAAATTCCAACAAAAACTTGTATCCACTCCCTCTAAACCCTATAGGACACTCAACTCCCCTAATCGATTCAGATGATTCATCGCCGGCATTGCCACCTGTGCCCTGCCATGTTCGAGCCATCCTAGAAAGAGGACAGCCTGCCAGTCCACAGCCCCACTTGCCTCACAATTCTCTCTGGCGCCCGCTATCCTTCCTGCCCACCAACACGTGCATATGCATATCAGAATGAATTTGTCTGTCCCATGAAAGATTTATTGATGATGCTTCTCCTACAAACATTTCTAAATCAGGATCCATGTTTTCTAGGTCCGTATGGATATACCAAAACAGGTCACGCCGGCAAGGCTTACTTTTGATTATTTTTCATGTTTACTTACTTAGGAATTATTAAAAAAAATCTTACGTATTTTATTTATGTCCTTTAGGGCGAAGAAGGATGAGTCAACGATGATGCAAATTCAGGAAACAAAGGAGCTAGGCCTGATCTCCGCCATGTTGGTGTATTGAAGCCGGCGTCGTCCTTGTTTTTTTATTCTGTATAGTTTCAGATCGAAACCGGGAGTTTCTAATTTTTATTCATTGGTCATGTAGGTCACTAAGGTGACAGTTGTATTTTTTTCACCATTGACCATGTTTATGAGTAGTTTTTGAGGTTGCCACATCAGTGACAAGAATGTGGTGACGGAATCCTAAAACAATTATCAAAGATACATTTCACCCGCGTTCATGGTATCAGTTTGTAGTAATGTGATCCTCTATCCCGAAAGAACCAAAGTTATTATTTCATGTACAATCGGTAAGCATGGCAAAACACCACTATTCCATTTGTTTTGAAACAGTATCACCTATATGGAGATTCTAGGGCTATGTAGTTTTAGATGTACCTTGAAAGTGCAGAAGCTGAATTGCTACTACTGCAAAAAAAAAAATACATACGAACTCAGTTTTTATAATCTAAGATAAAATAATATTTCTAAGTTACATATGACAAAAATCACAGACTTAGGTATGGGGTATAAATTATCTTGTAAACGCATATTTCCAAACTATGCATGGATCGCGGATGGTCATATTTAAGTTCAAATTTTGTAACTTAGCTAGTGTGCCGTCTAGATCATTTTTTTATTTTTGTAAATATAGGCAGCTAACTGTCATCTTTATATGCAGATCATTTTTTTATTTTTTTATTTTTTTATTTTTTTATTTTGGTTTCGAAATCTTATGGGTTTCAACTCTAGCCTACCCCAACTTGTTTGGGAAAAAAGGCTTTGTTGTTGTTGTTGTTGTTGTGTTGTAAATATAGGCAGCTAACTGTCATCTTTATATGCAGATGCATGTATCAATTGTCTACATGCATGATTTTCTTTGTAATGTTTAAAAGTTTGAAAGGTGATTTTAGGCAACTGTTTAAATTTGAGTTCATATTTATGTGCCCAGTTATGAATATTCAGACTGATATCCAACAATTGGTACATAATATCACAGCTCTACGGACTTGAACCCATCACCCCGGGCATGCCAATGTCAAGGTCTTCTCAGTCTCTTTGGCACCACCCAGCCTCGTTCTCATCAATATCCATTCCAGGGATTTAATTATGATAACGGGGATCGCGAAACTACGTTGACCATGAGCTTGCCTATTTTCATATATTGATGGAACATGTCGATTGTTAGTCTTATCCATGGGAGTGTAATTTTTAGTTTGTAACGATGACCCAATAACGCTATCTCCTGGTTCGTATAAAAATAACAAGAAGTGCAATGATGTGTCTCTTAGTGTGCATTACTGGCTAGCTAAAACTGTGTGTTGTTTATCTCTATTTATTAAGATGATCGATGCGACGAAAGTAATTATATGTCACTCTTGCATTTCCTTAGGCTATTTATCTTCAAAACTATATCTTCAAACCTGCTAACTAGATCTGGATGTAAGTACCCGGATCCAGGTAAGTGAAAACAGTTTAGTGATTTACTTTGAAAAATGACCGTGGGTTTAATGACAATGGAGAAACCTAATCCACCATATTTTTTAGACAAGACAGGTGAAAATCACACCCATTACATCATTGCTCAAATCTCAAGTGGCATTTTTACACTGGATATGATAGGTCAAAACGGCAATATAGATCTCGCAAAGTAAATTTTCTAGATTGTGCCCTAAACAGTACGTGGAAAAGTGTTTTTGTTTACCTTACCTTTGAAGTCATGAGGGAATTAGTTTTCACCCCACCACCATTTGCCCATAAAATCTTTAATTAGTGGAGAATCCATTTTCCAGGATAGACCGATCGACATATTTGAACAAACTAAAGAGGCAAACGTCCACTCTTACCTCCTATAAGTAGCTTATCACATCACACTAATTGTGTTCTCTCTAGTCTCTTCTAAAGACAGTTGTACGAAAACCACCGAGTTCAACTGATTTACATAGAATTTTGTAAGTACCTCTTTTATTTCTTTTGGAAGAGCCTTCTATCCCTTCAGTTATCCTAACTATTTTCTTATTTTCCATAAATACACTTACTCGTAATGAAGCTTGGCGTGATCATGGTCGTTGGGCTGATTTTCATCAACTTATGCACCTGCATGCCAAGGGATGTTCCGAAGCATGATCACGGTCCAACCCTGGTGTAGAAGGAAGTGCGCAACCTGATGTCCGGCACTGATGGAAGGAACGGGCCTCCTAGCAACGACCACCAATGCCCACTTGGGACCTACCCTAATTGCCAACGGATGTCTCAGAACACTCAAGAACTAGCACTGGATGCTGGAGGAAACTGAGGATAATATATGTATTGCATGATGGAGCATGAGAACGAAAGGACTAGCCCTAGTACCCTAACCGACATATAGCTTTTATCTCCACCGAGAGAGAATAATCAACATAAGATGTCAGGTGCATAGCGTTCTCTAGATGCATGGTACACTCCATCAAACTCTAGAATGTGTAAATGGTGTGGCGATATGTCACCCTTGAATAACATGTTTTCCAAAATATTCATTACAACTCACAGATGCGCCTATTTACATGCCGGGGAAGTAAAATTCTCCAAAACAAAACTTGAAGGAACAGGGCTGGTCTTAAAGGACTTGCTGCTAGGACGTCTGAATTACTCCCAGGGACAACCGAGACAAGCTCTAGCCACTGCCTGAGAAACCTGACATGCAAAGGCTTCCTTGGAGGCGGCTGCGGGCTTGCCACCTTTGCACTATAGGAGCCCTCGCAGCTGGCATGTTGCCGCAGCCCTGGACGGTGCATGTATCAGCGGAGGCCGGACGTTGGGGGGGCGGCCCCATTCTTCTCAGTGCGGGCCAGGCCCGCTGCGGCTGCAGAGGCAGCACCTTAGCGGTCATGGCGGTAGTTCGTGGCAAGTACGACGATGCATCTTCCTGGACGAGATTTGCAGCCTCGCTTGGCGGGCTCAATCATGTCAGACGTGAGTCGCATTTGAGATGTTTGCGTGTGTGTCGGTAATTAGTTTCCCTTGGTGGTGTGTCACCAGGATGGGATGTTAACTGTCTGTGTTGGATCGGATCTCGAGTCACGAGGGTGTAAATCTAGGCCTCGCCTCCTTTGTTGAACCTGGCAATGGTGACACTCACTTGTTCAAGGTATCGTCGATAGCTTGCCCCTGAATTCTCTCTAGGGTGAAAAATCCATTACCATGCCTCGGTAGCTGGATTCAATGACGTTGCATTTGCGGCACGTTCCTCTCGATTGGAGGCGTCATTGTTGTAGCACATCTTGATGCTTGATGTTGTTGTTTACTGCACCTATTTTTGTTTTTTTAATAATTTGGATGGGTGCATCTTTGATGTCTTGACTATCTCTAATAGTATCATGTTGGTGCAGAGCCCTTACTAGGGCATTGGCTACATTGTATTGAACCACACCAAACTGCAACCGTGTGGAGCCTAGACAAGAAAAAAACCATTCCATCACGCTGACGAGCCAAACATGTAGGACGTTTTTTCTGGCATGAGACGAACCAACAAGAGGAATCGATTTTCTTATGTGCATATGCTCCCTATAACAAACAAAGATATTTTGGAATGCCAAAAAATTTGAAAACAATTCGGAGCATACATCCTCACACTCTATGTGCAAACGTCAGGTTTGAGGAGAAACCAATACTTTGTATGGCTTGTTTACAAGAGACAGAAATATGTCTTCTGAAAAGTTTTATTTTAGCACCAAAACTTGTCCTTTTAACAAAGCCCAGTTTTATTTCCGGCCTTCTACCCAGGGATATGAAATCGACGACACAAAAGTTTGCACGTGGGCTGTGCCCCAAAATGGCCCAATCTGTTAGATACGATGGAAACTGAAGAATAGAGATGGCGACTGTACCTCATTAGGAAATTTCAGAAACTGTGCCAAGACGCTCGGGAGTTAAGTCCAAAAAATCCACAAGAAATTCATATACATTCATGTGAGATGATGCACATCACCAAGTTCGCATCTACACAATCCCTTTCTCCTTCGTTCAAAATCCACCAACAGATCGAAATGCTAAACAACAATAGTATACTACACATTTATACAAATTGATATAATTTTATATACTGAATTAACGACATGGTTATGTTGATGTCCAGAGTCGTGCAACTAGAACTCCTAATGATTCTCTGTTATTGCAACTTGTCGTCACAATTGCAGAGGACCAGTTCCCCTAACTACAATTTGCTATGTATAGGTCTTCAAATGTGCTCATATTCCATCAGTCCATCACCTGTCATTCATGCAACCGATCCTGCCAAGGAATTCTTGCAACCACTTCATATTGTCGATTGATAATGCGTAATGGTCGATCTTCTTAGTGCCGACGATCTACAAACAGTAACAGAATACCACTGTAAGTGTATATCCACCGCGCGCCTATAAATATCACAATTCCGCGCATAGTGAAATATACGACTTGAAGCGGTCTGAAGGAAAATTAAGCAAACCCACCTCAGAATCGATCTATACGGTATCGATGTTGCAATATTGTTTTGTTATTTGCAGCATTTCCGCATCATTTTCATAAATTTTGTTTCCTCTACATGCAGATTTATACCACAACGTGTGAAAGCATGAAGGCAGTTGCAGTTCTTGTCTGTATCGTTTTAGTGATCACATCATCTGCTGCTGCTCCGGCGAGGAAGTTGGCCAGAGATGATGGCCAGCAGACAGGCCAAAACCAGATAAAGAAGGAGGTGACCATTGACGGGAAGCGGTCATCGGGCCCCGGTGATCATGTTTGCTCAAGAAACATAATCCCCGCTTGCTCACAAAGGTTGGAAAAGGTCTTTCCTAATGGTCATGCTTGAATGGAAAATTGGCAGGTAGCTGCCAATGACGGATCGAGAGATATTGCAGCGGAAGTTTTATATGTGTAAAATAAGCTGATGCTCTACACAAGAAATATCGTCTATTTTCGCTAAATTACGGTACATAAATACCACTAGTATAATTAACCATAGATGCCAAATACATGGATTATCAATAAAGGCATGATGTATTATGTATACATTCAGGTTGTATATCTATTATGTACAATTAAAGATGACTGGAAGTTCATAGTAGAATTGCATACAGAACGAGCCTAAACTGCAGTTAAAAGGAATACGGGAAAGTCTAGATCCATTGTGCTCCTTTGCAAATTCATAGACTTGAGCACATAAAAGATGATCAAATTTTTTGCAATAGAAATTTATAATTTAGGTGCATTTACAAAAAAGATCATTTTTACTGTACAAAATAAATAACAAGGGATGTTAAGTACATATAACCACATACATGTTTTTATATATATTTTACAATAAGTGGTAAATGATCATATTATCCCCAGACTTTATTTTCCATATTAACATTCACGAACTTATGAGTCCGGAAACTCACAATGTGCATATTAACCTATGTTCAGATTATCTTGTTTGTAAGGGTCCTTATTCTAATAATCGAGGAAAAGGTCACTTCAGATTCTAGTGCTTTGGTTTCCACATATAGATTGACTTTGTATTGAGTTTATACATGGAGAAATTAAAAATGTGGATGCTTCGACGTTCCTCCAAAACTTAAAAAAAGTTGAATACAAATTAATAAATTCCTGACAAACATATGAACAAAACTGATGACAATCCCATATAACTACTATTACAACAAGAAACAGACTGATCACCGGGAACAATAAAAAGTTAAGATGGAGAAAGAAAGATACGCATATGATCCAACGAACACTTGCATTCATGGACCATACATTTGTGCTCAAAGAAACAAAAACAATATCCTTCATATGAGAGTTCACGATGTGGCAAACCTGAAACTCATTATATGCACGACAGATGTAACTCAAACCACGTGAACCAAATATCCATGACCATGAGTACGGTCATAGTTGTTATAAACGATAGGCAAATAAACGATGAACAAAAGCAAGATCAACACAACGGGGACACGAGATTTATCGTGGAAAACCCTTCCAACAATGGAAGAGAAAAAATCACGGGCGCCAGTCAGCAAATCTTCACTTTGATCACGTGATGTTACAAACGCCAGGGATTTATAACTTTCAACTTATCGCAAACTGGTGGCTTACAAGAGGTATATATTAATTTAGATCACAATAAAATAACAATAGTCGATCCAAATGTTTTCTAACATTCCTTAGTGCATAGGCACTTCCTCTTCCAGCTGGAGCATCTATCGCCCGTGAATCCCTCCGTGAGGCACACATTGCCGCAGTTCGCGTGAACCATGCATAGCCTTTGGAACCGACCGCTCTCTGCCTCGCACTCAACCGCCTGTGCTGGCGTCACCTCTGATTCTCTGAACACAACAAATCGACACTATTTTTGAAATGGACATTAAACAAAGCATGCATGTCAATTCATATATTTGTATAGATTTTTCCTAAAGTACTACAAGATATTGTTTCTTATGTTTTAAGTATTTATTGTGTGATTCCATCAGATGAAATTGCTTGACTTAAATATTTATTTACAAAACCCGTTTGATTTCCGTGAGTTAGATGGACGGCCTATGATAACCAACTACATCACAAGTTCTTATGTCTACAAGCTGTTTAACCATGGAACATATTCTCATGTCCATGTTCTAACTAAGCGCAAACATATATCTTATAGGAATCAAAATTTTATTATGACAATTATAGTGCAAGATCGGATGTAACAATAGGGAATTATAAGGCTAAATCTCAGACACAAAAGAAGTATTGTCTGAAAATTCAGGTATATTAACTACGTGAAAAGTAATTTGTAGTATTGAAATATACATTTCATACAATGATACAACCAACAAATATACAATTGAAATTAAGCAGTCCACACATATAGAAGATTGGATCTTCAACTTTTACACGGAAATTTTGGGGGTTACTGAAGAAAACATTGAAATCCCTTTAGGAGTAGGTAAAATCATCACTAACTAGAGCCACCCTAAAATGTGTGCCTGTTGTGACTGCATAAAAGGGTAAACCATAATATGTGTGCCTAGTGTTCTGAAAATATCACCATAATGCCTAGCTGTGGCGACAACGAGCAACAGGAGGACGACGACGACAGGGAAGAACTTGCATGATGACTCCATTATTAACAGGTGACTGCCAACTACACACTTCTCTGGGGTTGTTAAAATCTGAATGACATGTTTGAAAGCATGTGCCGAGGTTAAGGTTATTATGAACGCTGGGCAACGGCCTGCATGCCTGGCAGCCTGCCATGCATTGGCAGTGCATAATTCAGCACCACAAGAATGTATTAGGCAATATTTAGAACAATCTAAAAATAGGGTTAGAAGTGCACGACCACACCATGCTGATGTTATGCGAGGAAGTGCATAATTCAACATCTCAGACTAATACATATGTAAGTATCTGATAGTATTAGCTATAAACCAGAAGCTGCGGCGTGTGATACTATCGCTAAATGTTCTCTATCAAGTAGTAATGCATAGTGGTGAAAATGAGGCTGTTTGTTCTATCATGGAGAGTTTGTTGCCTACGGTTGTTCTATCTTAGGGAGCACGTTCTCCATCAATCCGTCGACACCCCACCCGGGCGCTAGGGCGGTTCACATTCTATTCTGTATAGTTTCAGATCGAAACCGGGAGTTTCTAATTTTTATTCATTGGTCATGTAGGCCACTAAGGTGACAGTTGTATTTTTTCACCATTGACCATGTTTATGAGTAGTTTTTGAGGTTGCCACATCAGTGACAAGAATGTGGTGACGGAATCCTAAAACAATTATCAAAGATACATTTCACTGATACCATGTGAGAGAATTGACCACACTTGGGCCTTTCCATTGCATTGATATATATAGTCAAAATACAATCCTAACCATAAATGGGAGATCACACAAATAAGGACTATCCACGATTTAGGGAATACGCTACGTGACATATCTGTCTAACATAAAGGACAGGAAGAGATGGTGCTTGACAATCCTCAACAATAGCGGAGTATCCAAACAGTAAACACAATATATACCCATGCCTGAGCAATAGCGGAGTATCCAAACAGTCAACACAAAAAATACCCACGCCTAAAAACCTGAGCAATAGCGGAGTATCCAAACAGTCATCACAATAACTACCCACACATGAAAACCTCAGCAATAGCTGAGTATCGAAAAAGTCATCACAATAACTACCCACACCTAAAAAGTCATCACAATAACTACCCACACCTGAAAACTAGCGCCATGCAGCTCTGATGACATGCGAGAACTAAATAGGACATTAATTTTCAAGGAGGGAAACTTGCACGCCAGCAATCCGTGGGAATTTGCATCTCGCCCGTTGATCCTCTCCCAACAAGCGAGCAAGCAACGGATAGATGAGAGCAGCCCTCGTTCTTCCCATTAATTTTCAAGGAAGGAACCTTGCACGCCAGCAATCCGTGGGAATTTGCATCTCACCCGTTGGTCCTCTCCCAACAAGCAAGCAATCAACGGATAGATGAGACAGTGGCGGAGCCATAGTACAACCATTGAACCCAATGGAATATGTAAATCCTTCATATATCTAAGCTTTTTCACTGAATATTAGTGACAAACTACATCACTAACAAGGCAATGAACCCAATGAAATAATTTTGTAGCTTCGCCACTGAGATGAGAGCAGCCCTCGTTCTTCCCCTCATCCCTCAAACCTGCCCTGCCATTCCTGCCTCTATAAGTACAAGCCCAAAGTCACGAGCACCACGTGCGTCATGCGCGTGACTTGTGACTTTGGACTTGGCGAGGCGAGGCGAGGCGGCGAAGGCGATGGCGAGCGAGCAGTCCTCTTCGTGGTGGCGGTGATGGACGGACGAGCTGAGCCTCTCCGTCAACCTGTTGCAGTCGCTGGGACACGGTACACGGAGTGGTAGACTTGCAATGGTTTAGGTGAGTCCTCGGGGTCCTTGTCTGTCTCCTCTATACCGCGGCCGTTCCGGTTATCGATCTGATTTATTTCTAGCTCTTGGCATGATATGTGGGGGTTGATGATTTATAAGACGACTAATTTGAAAAACGGATTGGCTTTAATTCAGCGCTACAAGACGCCTAAGTATAATTAGATAGAATGACTAAGCTAACTAACAAGAATGACCCCATCTTTATCTCATATATTATGCCCAGTATTTATTCTTGACCCTCTTGCTTGCAGAAGAGATCATCTGCAGGTGAAATAATATCCAAATGTCCAAGGATCCTGAGTATGATTGTTAATATGCATGCTTACATATTTAGGAGTTCATCAACAAATGAAGAAATCCACTGTGTTTAAGAGTTTAGTGACCACTAATATTTTAGCTTTTACCTATATGCTTACAATGACGGATCATGACACTTCCAGTGGCCCATTGAAGCTGTCGGGTTAAAGTCTAGGCAGGGTTATTCTCCACCAGTAAATAAAATATCAAGTCACGTCGTCACAATAAAAGCATAAACCACTATCTTAGTGGGAAATACTACTATCAGTAGTGTTTGATGATTTATGCATAATTTATGATTTCATCGACAGCTATTGGGCCAAGTAGTCTGCATAATATTCAACATATAGGATATTTCGCGAGTAATTTATGTCACTGGGCATAATAAAAGGCAGGTTCTAGTTCGGCTGCCATTTTTCAGTAAAGGATTCTACTGGTCCTAAAGGTATGTGAACTTTTTACATCTCACATGAAGGATTTTTTATACTTGTGTGCTACCACATCGGAATCAAATAGTTATGGATGACCGTTGACAATGATTGCTCTGTCTCAAATACTTGATCTGGCATTCAAGATAGTTTACTTCAAATACAAGACGAGTAATGTCCTTATTAGCAATGGAGTAGCATAAAATTAGAGCTAATAAAGTCATTGCTGGGGAAGAACTCGATGCCAGTAGTCGTGCGAGTGCGCTTCCCAAAAACCTGATCGCCTCTCTCCCGTACAGGATCACAAGAGGCGGGGTTCCGGAGGCCTACTGTCCCTTCAACCGGTGCACGCCGGAAGACGGAATGGAGAAGACTTGGAAGACGGCGGCGCAAGGTTTTGGAACTAGGACGGCGAGTGACCTTGTGTTTCGTATATAGCGGCTAGGGTTTGCCTTGGCATATATATAGCGCGAGTCGGGGTAGGACGTGGGCGCAGCCCACGATCGAGTCGGTAACGTTTCCATGATCCAAAAGAATCGGAAACGGCAAAGTAATTAACACGTCCGTTAAATATTAATCAATGACTGCAAAAATAAGGGGGTGCAACTCTCTCCCAAAAATATAGGCATCGGCTCGGCTCATTCCCGTAATTCGCGGCGCGTCGTGACGAGACGAGCGAGCGGCGGAGGAGGAGGAGGAGTGTGCGGGAAAGAGCCTTCTATTCTCACATGCTTACCAAGTAGCACAACACTCCACCTTATAAGGTGGTGCAACTCTCTCCAAACTAGCAATGTGGGACTAAACATTAGTCACTCCCACAGCCAACTAGCATGAATAGGCCGAATGGGAATTTCAGAATTTAATTGGGCTTTAGGCTGTGGCCCATGTACAAGTCCATCAAATTCCAACAAAAACTTGTATCCACTCCCTCTAAACCCTATAGGACACTCAACTCCCCTAATCGATTCAGATGATTCATCGCCGGCATTGCCACCTGTGCCCTGCCATGTTCGAGCCATCCTAGAAAGAGGACAGCCTGCCAGTCCACAGCCCCACTTGCCTCACAATTCTCTCTGGCGCCCGCTATCCTTCCAGCCCACCAACACGTGCATATGCATATCAGAATGAATTTGTCTGTCCCATGAAAGATTTATTGATCATGCTTCTCCTACAAACATTTCTAAATCAGGATCCATGTTTTCTAGGTCCGGATGGATATACCAAAACAGGTCACACCGGCAAGGCTTACTTTTGATTATTTTTCATGTTTACTTACTTAGGAATTATTAAAAAAAATCTTACGTATTTTATTTATGTCCTTTAGGGCGAAGAAGGATGAGTCAACGATGATGCAAATTCAGGAAACAAAGGAGCTAGGCCTGATCTCCGCCATGCTGGTGTATTGAAGCCGGCGTCGTCCTTGTTTTTTTATTCTGTATAGTTTCAGATCGAAACCGGGAGTTTCTAATTTTTATTCATTGGTCATGTAGGTCACTAAGGTGACAGTTGTATTTTTTTCACCATTGACCATGTTTATGAGTAGTTTTTGAGGTTGCCACATCAGTGACAAGAATGTGGTGACGGAATCCTAAAACAATTATCAAAGATACATTTCACCCGCGTTCATGGTATCAGTTTGTAGTAATGTGATCCTCTATCCCGAAAGAACCAAAGTTATTATTTCATGTACAATCGGTAAGCATGGCAAAACACCACTATTCCATTTGTTTTGAAACAGTATCACCTATATGGAGATTCTAGGGCTATGTAGTTTTAGATGTACCTTGAAAGTGCAGAAGCTGAATTGCTACTACTGCAAAAAAAAATACATACGAACTCAGTTTTTATAATCTAAGATAAAATAATATTTCTAAGTTACATATGACAAAAATCACAGACTTAGGTATGGGGTATAAATTATCTTGTAAACGCATATTTCCAAACTATGCATGGATCGCGGATGGTCATATTTAAGTTCAAATTTTGTAACTTAGCTAGTGTGCCGTCTAGATCATTTTTTTATTTTTGTAAATATAGGCAGCTAACTGTCATCTTTATATGCAGATGCATGTATCAATTGTCTACATGCATGATTTTCTTTGTAATGTTTAAAAGTTTGAAAGGTGATTTTAGGCAACTGTTTAAATTTGAGTTCATATTTATGTGCCCAGTTCTGAATATTCAGACTGATATCCAACAATTGGTACATAATATCACAGCTCTACGGACTTGAACCCATCACCCCGGGCATGCCAATGTCAAGGTCTTCTCAGTCTCTTTGGCACCACCCAGCCTCGTTCTCATCAATATCCATTCCAGGGATTTAATTATGATAACGGGGATCGCGAAACTACGTTGACCATGAGCTTGCCTATTTTCATATATTGATGGAACATGTCGATTGTTAGTCTTATCCATGGGAGTGTAATTTTTAGTTTGTAACGATGACCCAATAACGCTATCTCCTGGTTCGTATAAAAATAACAAGAAGTGCAATGATGTGTCTCTTAGTGTGCATTACTGGCTAGCTAAAACTGTGTGTTGTTTATCTCTATTTATTAAGATGATCGATGCGACGAAAGTAATTATATGTCACTCTTGCATTTCCTTAGGCTATTTATCTTCAAAACTATATCTTCAAACCTGCTAACTAGATCTGGATGTAAGTACCCGGATCCAGGTAAGTGAAAACAGTTTAGTGATTTACTTTGAAAAATGACCGTGGGTTTAATGACAATGGAGAAACCTAATCCACCATATTTTTTAGACAAGACAGGTGAAAATCACACCCATTACATCATTGCTCAAATCTCAAGTGGCATTTTTACACTGGATATGATAGGTCAAAACGGTAATATAGATCTCGCAAAGTAAATTTTCTAGATTGTGCCCTAAACAGTACGTGGAAAAGTGTTTTTGTTTACCTTACCTTTGAAGTCATGAGGGAATTAGTTTTCACCCCACCACCATTTGCCCATAAAATCTTTAATTAGTGGAGAATCCATTTTCCAGGATAGACCGATCGACATATTTGAACAAACTAAAGAGGCAAACGTCCACTCTTACCTCCTATAAGTAGCTTATCACATCACACTAATTGTGTTCTCTCTAGTCTCTTCTAAAGACAGTTGTACGAAAACCACCGAGTTCAACTGATTTACATAGAATTTTGTAAGTACCTCTTTTATTTCATTTGGAAGAGCCTTCTATCCCTTCAGTTATCCTAACTATTTTCTTATTTTCCATAAATACACTTAGTCGTAATGAAGCTTGGCGTGATCATGGTCGTTGGGCTGATTTTCATCAACTTATGCACCTGCATGCCAAGGGATGTTCCGAAGCATGATCACGGTCCAGCCCTGGTGTAGAAGGAAGTGCGCAACCTGATGTCCGGCACTGATGGAAGGAACGGGCCTCCTAGCAACGACCACCAATGCCCACATGGGACCTACCCTAATTGCCAACGGATGTCTCAGAACACTCAAGAACCAGCATTGGATGCGGAGGAAACTAAGTATAATATATGTATTGCATGATGGAGCATGAGAACAAAAGGACTAGCCCTAGTACCCTAACCGACATATAGCTTTTATCTCCACCGAGAGAGAATAATCGACATAAGATGTCAGGTGCATAGCGTTCTCTAGATGCATGGTACACTCCATCAAACTCTAGAATGTGTAAATGGTGTGGCGATATGTCACCCTTGAATAACATGTTTTCCAAAATATTCATTACAACTCACAGATGCGCCTATTTACATGCCGGGGAAGTAAAATTCTCCAAAACAAAACATGAACGAACAGGGCTGGTCTTAAAGGACTTGCTGCTAGGACGTCTGAATTACTCCCAGGGACAACCGAGACAAGCTCTAGCCACTGCCTGAGAAACCTGACATGCAAAGGCTTCCTTGGAGGCGGCTGCGGGCTTGCCTCCTTTGCACTATAGGAGCCCTCGCAGCTGGCATGTTGCCGCAGCCCTGGACGGTGCATGTATCAGCGGAGGCCGGACGTTGGGGGGGCGGCCCCATTCTTCTCAGTGCGGGCCAGGCCCGCTGCGGCTGCAGAGGCAGCACCTTAGCGGTCATGGCGGTAGTTCGTGGCAAGTACGACGATGCATCTTCCTGGACGAGATTTGCAGCCTCGCTTGGCGGGCTCAATCATGTCAGACGTGAGTCGCATTTGAGATGTTTGCGTGTGTGTCGGTAATTAGTTTCCCTTGGTGGTGTGTCACCAGGATGGGATGTTAACTGTCTGTGTTGGATCGGATCTCGAGTCACGAGGGTGTAAATCTAGGCCTCGCCTCCTTTGTTGAACCTGGCAATGGTGACACTCACTTGTTCAAGGTATCGTCGGTAGCTTGCCCCTGAATTCTCTCTAGGGTGAAAAATCCATTACCATGCCTCGGTAGCTGGATTCAATGACGTTGCATTTGCGGCACGTTCCTCTCGATTGGAGGCGTCATTGTTGTAGCACATCTTGATGCTTGATGTTGTTGTTTACTGCACCTATTTTTGTTTTTTTAATAATTTGGATGGGTGCATCTTTGATGTCTTGACTATCTCTAATAGTATCATGTTGGTGCAGAGCCCTTACTAGGGCATTGGCTACATTATATTGAACCACACCAAACTGCAACCGTGTGGAGCCTAGATAAGAAAAAACCATTCCATCACGCTGACGAGCCAAACATGTAGGACGTTTTTCTGGCATGAGACGAACCAACAAGAGGAATCGCTTTTCTTATGTGCATATGCTCCCTATAACAAACAAAGATATTTTGGAATGCCAAAAAATTTGAAAACAATTCGGAGCATATATCCTCACACTCTATGTGCAAACGTCAGGTTTGAGGAGAAACCAATACTTTGTATGGCTTGTTTACAAGAGACAGAAATATGTCTTGTGAAAAGTTTTATTTTAGCACCAAAACTTGTCCTTTTAACAGAGCCCAGTTTTATTTCCGGCCTTCTACCCAGGGATATGAAATCGACGACACAAAAGTTTGCACGTGGGCTGTGCCCCAAAATGGCCCAATCTGTTAGATACGATGGAAACTGAAGAATAGAGATGGCGACTGTACCTCATTAGGAAATTTCAGAAACTGTGCCAAGACGCTCGGGAGTTAAGTCCAAAAAATCCACAAGAAATTCATATATATTCATGTGAGATGATGCACATCACCAAGTTCGCATCTACACAATCCCTTTCTCCTTCGTTCAAAATCCACCAACAGATCGAAATGCTAAACAACAATAGTATACTACACATTTATACAAATTGATATAATTTTATATACTGAATTAACGACATGGTTATGTTGATGTCCAGAGTCGTGCAACTAGAACTCCTAATGATTCTCTGTTATTGCAACTTGTCGTCACAATTGCAGAGGACCAGTTCCCCTAACTACAATTTGCTATGTATAGGTCTTCAAATGTGCTCATATTCCATCAGTCCATCACCTGTCATTCATGCAACCGATCCTGCCAAGGAATTCTTGCAACCACTTCATATTGTCGATTGATAATGCGTAATGGTCGATCTTCTTAGTGCCGACGATCTACAAACAGTAACAGAATACCACTGTAAGTGTATATCCACCGCGCGCCTATAAATATCACAATTCCGTCGCATAGTGAAATATCCGACTTGAAGCGGTCTGAAGGAAAATTAAGCAAACCCACCTCAGAATCGATCTATACGGTATCGATGTTGCAATATTGTTTTGTTATTTGCAGCATTTCCGCATCATTTTCATAAATTTTGTTTCCTCTACATGCAGATTTATACCACAACGTGTGAAAGCATGAAGGCAGTTGCAGTTCTTGTCTGTATCGTTTTAGTGATCACATCATCTGCTGCTGCTCCGGCGAGGAAGTTGGCCAGAGATGATGGCCAGCAGACAGGCCAAAACCAGATAAAGAAGGAGGTGACCATTGACGGGAAGCGGTCATCGGGCCCCGGTGATCATGTTTGCTCAAGAAACATAATCCCCGCTTGCTCACAAAGGTTGGAAAAGGTCTTTCCTAATGGTCGTGCTTGAATGGAAAATTGGCAGGTAGCTGCCAATGACGGATCGAGAGATATTGCAGCGGAAGTTTTATATGTGTAAAATAAGCTGATGCTCTACACAAGAAATATCGTCTATTTTCGCTAAATTACGGTACATAAATACCACTAGTATAATTAACCATAGATGCCAAATACATGGATTATCAATAAAGGCATGATGTATTATGTATACATTCAGGTTGTATATCTATTATGTACAATTAAAGATGACTGGAAGTTCATAGTAGAATTGCATACAGAACGAGCCTAAACTGCAGTCAAAAGGAATACGGGAAAGTCTAGATCCATTGTGCTCCTTTGCAAATTCATAGACTTGAGCACATAAAAGATGATCAAATTTTTTGCAATAGAAATTTATAATTTAGGTGCATTTACAAAAAAGATCATTTTTACTGTACAAAATAAATAACAAGGGATGTTAAGTACATATAACCACATACATGTTTTTATATATATTTTTACAATAAGTGGTAAATGATCATATTATCCCCAGACTTTATTTTCCATATTAACATTCACGAACTTATGAGTCCGGAAACTCACAATGTGCATATTAACCTATGTTCAGATTATCTTGTTTGTAAGGGTCCTTATTCTAATAATCGAGGAAAAGGTCACTTCAGATTCTAGTGCTTTGGTTTCCACATATAGATTGACTTTGTATTGAGTTTATACATGGAGAAATTAAAAATGTGGATGCTTCGACGTTCCTCCAAAACTTAAAAAAAGTTGAATACAAATTAATAAATTCCTGACAAACATATGAACAAAATTGATGACAATCCCATATAACTACTATTACAACAAGAAACAGACTGATCACCGGGAACAATAAAAAGTTAAGATGGAGAAAGAAAGATACGCATATGATCCAACAACACTTGCATTCATGGACCATACATTTGTGCTCAAAGAAACAAAAACAATATCCTTCATATGAGAGTTCACGATGTGGCAAACCTGAAACTCATTATATGCACGACAGATGTAACTCAAACCACGTGAACCAAATATCCATGACCATGAGTACGGTCATAGTTGTTATAAACGATAGGCAAATAAACGATGAACAAAAGCAAGATCAACACAACGGGGACACGAGATTTATCGTGGAAAACCCTTCCAACAATGGAAGAGAAAAAATCACAGGCGCCAGTCAGCAAATCTTCACTATGATCATGTGATGTTACAAACGCCAGGGATTTATAACTTTCAACTTATCCCAAACTGGTGGCTTACAAGAGGTATATATTAATTTAGATCACAATAAAATAACAATAGTCGATCCAAATGTTTTCTAACATTCCTTAGTGCACAGGCACTTCCTCTTCCAGCTGGAGCATCTATCGCCCGTGAATCCCTCCGTGAGGCACACATTGCCGCAGTTCGCATGAACCATGCATAGCCTTTGGAACCGACCGCTCTCTGCCTCGCACTCAACCGCCTGTGCTGGCGTCACCTCTGATTCTCTGAACACAACAAATCGACACTATTTTTGAAATGGACATTAAACAAAGCATGCATGTCAATTCATATATTTGTATAGATTTTTCCTAAAGTACTACAAGATATTGTTTCTTATGTTTTAAGTATTTATTGTGTGATTCCATCAGATGAAATTGCTTGACTTAAATATTTATTTACAAAACCCGTTTGATTTCCGTGAGTTAGATGGACGGCCTATGATAACCAACTACATCACAAGTTCTTATGTCTACAAGCTGTTTAACCATGGAACATATTCTCATGTCCATGTTCTAACTAAGCGCAAACATATATCTTATAGGAATCAAAATTTTATTATGACAATTATAGTGCAAGATCGATGTAACAATAGGGAATTATAAGGCTAAATCTCAGACACAAAAGAAGTATTGTCTGAAAATTCAGGTATATTAACTACGTGAAAAGTAATTTGTAGTATTGAAATATACATTTCATACAATGATACAACCAACAAATATACAATTGAAATTAAGCAGTCCACACATATAGAAGATTGGATCTTCAACTTTTACACGGAAATTTTGGGGGTTACTGAAGAAAACATTGAAATCCCTTTAGGAGTAGGTAAAATCATCACTAACTAGAGCCACCCTAAAATGTGTGCCTGTTGTGACTGCATAAAAGGGTAAACCATAATATGTGTGCCTAGTGTTCTGAAAATATCACCATAATGCCTAGCTGTGGCGACAACGAGCAACAGGAGGACGACGACAGGGAAGAACTTGCATGATGACTCCATTATTAACAGGTGACTGCCAACTACACACTTCTCTGGGGTTGTTAAAATCTGAATGACATGTTTGAAAGCATGTGCCGAGGTTAAGGTTATTATGAACGCTGGGCAACGGCCTGCATGCCTGGCAGCCTGCCATGCATTGGCAGTGCATAATTCAGCACCACAAGAATGTATTAGGCAATATTTAGAACAATCTAAAAATAGGGTTAGAAGTGCACGACCACACCATGCTGATGTTATGTGAGGAAGTGCATAATTCAACATCTCAGACTAATACATATGTAAGTATCTGATAGTATTAGCTATAAACCAGAAGCTGCGGCGTGTGATACTATCGCTAAATGTTCTCTATCAAGTAGTAATGCATAGTGGTGAAAATGAGGCTGTTTGTTCTATCATGGAGAGTTTGTTGCCTACGGTTGTTCTATCTTAGGGAGCACGTTCTCCATCAATCCGTCGACACCCCACCCGGGCGCTAGGGCGGTTCACGTTCTATTCTGTATAGTTTCAGATCGAAACCGGGAGTTTCTAATTTTTATTCATTGGTCATGTAGGTCAGTAAGGTGACAGTTGTATTTTTTCACCATTGACCATGTTTATGAGTAGTTTTTGAGGTTGCCACATCAGTGACAAGAATGTGGTGACGGAATCCTAAAACAATTATCAAAGATACATTTCACTGATACCATGTGAGAGAATTGACCACACTTGGGCCTTTCCATTGCATTGATATATATAGTCAAAATACAATCCTAACCATAAATGGGAGATCACACAAATAAGGACTATCCACGATTTAGGGAATACGCTACGTGACATATCTGTCTAACATAAAGGACAGGAAGAGATGGTGCTTGACAATCCTCAACAATAGCGGAGTATCCAAACAGTAAACACAATATATACCCATGCCTGAGCAATAGCGGAGTATCCAAACAGTCAACACAAAAAATACCCACGCCTAAAAACCTGAGCAATAGCGGAGTATCCAAACAGTCATCACAATAACTACCCACACATGAAAACCTCAGCAATAGCTGAGTATCGAAAAAGTCATCACAATAACTACCCACACCTGAAAACTAGCGCCATGCAGCTCTGATGACATGCGAGAACTAAATAGGACATTAATTTGCAAGGAGGGAAACTTGCACGCCAGCAATCCGTGGGAATTTGCATCTCGCCCGTTGATCCTCTCCCAACAAGCGAGCAAGCAACGGATAGATGAGAGCAGCCCTTGTTCTTCCCATTAATTTTCAAGGAAGGAACCTTGCACGCCAGCAATCCGTGGGAATTTGCATCTCGCCCGTTGGTCCTCTCCCAACAAGCAAGCAATCAACGGATAGATGAGACAGTGGCGGAGCCGTAGTACAACCATTGAACCCAATGGAATATGTAAATCCTTCATATATCTAAGCTTTTTCACTGAATATTAGTGACAAACTACATCACTAACAAGGCAATGAACCCAATGAAATAATTTTGTAGCTTCGCCACTGAGATGAGAGCAGCCCTCGTTCTTCCCCTCATCCCTCAAACCTGCCCTGCCATTCCTGCCTCTATAAGTACAAGCCCAAAGTCACGAGCACCGCGTGCGTCATGCGCGTGACTTGTGACTTTGGACTTGGCGAGGCGAGGCGAGGCGGCGAAGGCGATGGCGAGCGAGCAGTCCTCTTCGTGGTGGCGGTGATGGACGGACGAGCTGAGCCTCTCCGTCAACCTGTTGCAGTCGCTGGGACACGGTACACGGAGTGGTAGACTTCCAATGGTTTAGGTGAGTCCTCGGGTTCCTTGTCTGTCTCCTCTATACCGCGCCGTTCCGGTTATCGATCTGATTTATTTCTAGCTCTTGGCATGATATGTGGGGGTTGATGATTTATAAGACGACATTTGAAAAACGGATTGGCTTTAATTCAGCGCTACAAGATGCCTAAGTATAATTAGATAGAATGACTAAGCTAACTAACAAGAATGACCCCATCTTTATCTCATATATTATGCCCAGTATTTATTCTTGACCCTCTTGCTTGCAGAAGAGATCATCTGCAGGTGAAATAATATCCAAATGTCCAAGGATCCTGAGTATGATTGTTAATATGCATGCTTACATATTTAGGAGTTCATCAACAAATGAAGAAATCCACTGTGTTTAAGAGTTTAGTGACCACTAATATTTTAGCTTTTACCTATATGCTTACAATGACGGATCATGACACTTCCAGTGGCCCATTGAAGCTGTCGGGTTAAAGTCTAGGCAGGGTTATTCTCCACCAGTAAATAAAATATCAAGTCACGTCGTCGCAATAAAAGCATAAACCACTATCTTAGTGGGAAATACTACTCCCTCCGTTTAGGTTTATAAGTCCTCTACGTATCCCTAGGTCGTAAATTTGAGCAACATAATGTGATTTATATATTGTAAAAAATATATAATTAGAAAATTCAGACTTTATATTTTCTAATGGTATAATTTTTGTATTTAAATTTTTATATTATATTAGTTAAATTCACGACCTAGGGATACGTAGAGGACTTATAAACCTAAACGGAGGGAGTATCAGTAGTGTTTGATGATTTATGCATAATTTATGATTTCATCGACAGCTATTGGGCCAAGTAGTCTGCATAATATTCAACATATAGGATATTTCGCGAGTAATTTATGTCACTGGGCATAATAAAAGGCAGGTTCTAGTTCGGCTGCCATTTTTCAGTAAAGGATTCTACTGGTCCTAAAGGTATGTGAACTTTTTACATCTCACATGAAGGATTTTTTATACTTGTGTGCTACCACATCGGAATCAAATAGTTATGGATGACCGTTGACAATGATTGCTCTGTCTCAAATACTTGAACTGGCATTCAAGATAGTTTACTTCAAATACAAGACGAGTAATGTCCTTATTAGCAATGGAGTAGCATAAAATTAGAGCTAATAAAGTCATTGCTGGGGAAGAACTCGATGCCAGTAGTCGCGCGAGTGCGCTTCCCAAAAACCTGATCGCCTCTCTCCCGTACAGGATCACAAGAGGCGGGGTTCCGGAGGCCTACTGTCCCTTCAACCGGTGCACACCGGAAGACGGAATGGAGAAGACTTGGAAGACGGCGGCGCAAGGTTTTGGAACTAGGACGGCGAGTGACCTTGTGTTTCGTATATAGCGGCTAGGGTTTGCCTTGGCATATATATAGCGCGAGTCGGGGTAGGACGTGGGCGCAGCCCACGATCGAGTCGGTAACGTTTCCATGATACAAAAGAATCGGAAACGGCAAAGTAATTAACACGTCCGTTAAATATTAATCAATGACTGCAAAAATAAGGGGGTGCAACTCTCTCCCAAAAATATAGGCATCGGCTCGGCTCATTCCCGTAATTCGCGGCGCGTCGTGACGAGACGAGCGAGCGGCGGAGGAGGAGGAGGAGTGTGCGGGAAAGAGCCTTCTATTCTCACATGCTTACCAAGTAGCACAACACTCCACCTTATAAGGTGGTGCAACTCTCTCCAAACTAGCAATGTGGGACTAAACATTAGTCACTCCCACAGCCAACTAGCATGAATAGGCCGAATGGGAATTTCAGAATTTAATTGGGCTTTAGGCTGTGGCCCATGTACAAGTCCATCAAATTCCAACAAAAACTTGTATCCACTCCCTCTAAACCCTATAGGACACTCAACTCCCCTAATCGATTCAGATGATTCATCGCCGGCATTGCCACCTGTGCCCTGCCATGTTCGAGCCATCCTAGAAAGAGGACAGCCTGCCAGTCCACAGCCCCACTTGCCTCACAATTCTCTCTGGCGCCCGCTATCCTTCCTGCCCACCAACACGTGCATATGCATATCAGAATGAATTTGTCTGTCCCATGAAAGATTTATTGATCATGCTTCTCCTACAAACATTCTAAATCAGGATCCATCTTTTCTAGGTCCGTATGGATATACCAAAACAGGTCACACCGGCAAGGCTTACTTTTGATTATTTTTCATGTTTACTTACTTAGGAATTATTAAAAAAAATCTTACGTATTTTATTTATGTCCTTTAGGGCGAAGAAGGATGAGTCAACGATGATGCAAATTCAGGAAACAAAGGAGCTAGGCCTGATCTCCGCCATGTTGGTGTATTGAAGCCGGCGTCGTCCTTGTTTTTTTATTCTGTATAGTTTCAGATCGAAACCGGGAGTTTCTAATTTTTATTCATTGGTCATGTAGGTCACTAAGGTGACAGTTGTATTTTTTTCACCATTGACCATGTTTATGAGTAGTTTTTGAGGTTGCCACATCAGTGACAAGAATGTGGTGACGGAATCCTAAAACAATTATCAAAGATACATTTCACCCGCGTTCATGGTATCAGTTTGTAGTAATGTGATCCTCTATCCCGAAAGAACCAAAGTTATTATTTCATGTACAATCGGTAAGCATGGCAAAACACCACTATTCCATTTGTTTTGAAACAGTATCACCTATATGGAGATTCTAGGGCTATGTAGTTTTAGATGTACCTTGAAAGTGCAGAAGCTGAATTGCTACTACTGCAAAAAAAAATACATACGAACTCAGTTTTTATAATCTAAGATAAAATAATATTTCTAAGTTACATATGACAAAAATCACAGACTTAGGTATGGGGTATAAATTATCTTGTAAACGCATATTTCCAAACTATGCATGGATCGCGGATGGTCATATTTAAGTTCAAATTTTGTAACTTAGCTAGTGTGCCGTCTAGATCATTTTTTTTTTTTGTAAATATAGGCAGCTAACTGTCATCTTTATATGCAGATGCATGTATCAATTGTCTACATGCATGATTTTCTTTGTAATGTTTAAAAGTTTGAAAGGTGATTTTAGGCAACTGTTTAAATTTGAGTTCATATTTATGTGCCCAGTTCTGAATATTCAGACTGATATCCAACAATTGGTACATAATATCACAGCTCTACGGACTTGAACCCATCACCCCGGGCATGCCAATGTCAAGGTCTTCTCAGTCTCTTTGGCACCACCCAGCCTCGTTCTCATCAATATCCATTCCAGGGATTTAATTATGATAACGGGGATCGCGAAACTACGTTGACCATGAGCTTGCCTATTTTCATATATTGATGGAACATGTCGATTGTTAGTCCTATCCATGGGAGTGTAATTTTTAGTTTGTAACGATGACCCAATAACGCTATCTCCTGGTTCGTATAAAAATAACAAGAAGTGCAATGATGTGTCTCTTAGTGTGCATTACTGGCTAGCTAAAACTGTGTGTTGTTTATCTCTATTTATTAAGATGATCGATGCGACGAAAGTAATTATATGTCACTCTTGCATTTCCTTAGGCTATTTATCTTCAAAACTATATCTTCAAACCTGCTAACTAGATCTGGATGTAAGTACCCGGGTAAGTGAAAACAGTTTAGTGATTTACTTTGAAAAATGACCGTGGGTTTAATGACAATGGAGAAACCTAATCCACCATATTTTTTAGACAAGACAGGTGAAAATCACACCCATTACATCATTGCTCAAATCTCAAGTGGCATTTTTACACTGGATATGATAGGTCAAAACGGCAATATAGATCTCGCAAAGTAAATTTTCTAGATTGTGCCCTAAACAGTACGTGGAAAAGTGTTTTTGTTCAGTGCGCATCCCCCCCTGGTTCGTGTCTGGGTCTGTTTCTTGTTCGAGTCTGTGGCGTTTCGCTGGTAGCAGCGAAAAAATAAAAGTGGAACTGCAGTGTAATAGGGTAGTTTACGGGGCTGTAGCTTTGTTTGCCCTTTGCTGCTTTGTTCTCCTGGGACTGCACTCGGTAGTGCCCCGTTGATGCTGTAAAAACTCTGTACGCTGGGGGTTTCATTTTAAATGGAACTGGGGCGTGGCCCTCTTTTTCTAAAAAAAAAAAAATCCACCAACAGATCGAAATGCTAAACAACAATAGTATACTACACATTTATACAAATTGATATAATTTATATACTGAATTAACGACATGGTTATGTTGATGTCCAGAGTCGTGCAACTAGAACTCCTAATGATTCTCTGTTATTGCAACTTGTCGTCACAATTGCAGAGGACCAGTTCCCCTAACTACAATTTGCTATGTATAGGTCTTCAAATGTGCTCATATTCCATCAGTCCATCACCTGTCATTCATGCAACCGATCCTGCCAAGGAATTCTTGCAACCACTTCATATTGTCGATTGATAATGCGTAATGGTCGATCTTCTTAGTGCCGACGATCTACAAACAGTAACAGAATACCACTGTAAGTGTATATCCACCGCGCGCCTATAAATATCACAATTCCGTCGCATAGTGAAATATCCGACTTGAAGCGGTCTGAAGGAAAATTAAGCAAACCCACCTCAGAATCGATCTATACGGTATCGATGTTGCAATATTGTTTTGTTATTTGCAGCATTTCCGCATCATTTTCATAAATTTTGTTTCCTCTACATGCAGATTTATACCACAACGTGTGAAAGCATGAAGGCAGTTGCAGTTCTTGTCTGTATCGTTTTAGTGATCACATCATCTGCTGCTGCTCCGGCGAGGAAGTTGGCCAGAGATGATGGCCAGCAGACAGGCCAAAACCAGATAAAGAAGGAGGTGACCATTGACGGGAAGCGGTCATCGGGCCCCGGTGATCATGTTTGCGCAAGAAACATAATCCCCGCTTGCTCACAAAGGTTGGAAAAGGTCTTTCCTAATGGTCGTGCTTGAATGGAAAATTGGCAGGTAGCTGCCAATGACGGATCGAGAGATATTGCAGCGGAAGTTTTATATGTGTAAAATAAGCTGATGCTCTACACAAGAAATATCGTCTATTTTCGCTAAATTACGGTACATAAATACCACTAGTATAATTAACCATAGATGCCAAATACATGGATTATCAATAAAGGCATGATGTATTATGTATACATTCAGGTTGTATATCTATTATGTACAATTAAAGATGACTGGAAGTTCATAGTAGAATTGCATACAGAACGAGCCTAAACTGCAGTCAAAAGGAATACGGGAAAGTCTAGATCCATTGTGCTCCTTTGCAAATTCATAGACTTGAGCACATAAAAGATGATCAAATTTTTTGCAATAGAAATTTATAATTTAGGTGCATTTACAAAAAAGATCATTTTTACTGTACAAAATAAATAACAAGGGATGTTAAGTACATATAACCACATACATGTTTTTATATATATTTTTACAATAAGTGGTAAATGATCATATTATCCCCAGACTTTATTTTCCATATTAACATTCACGAACTTATGAGTCCGGAAACTCACAATGTGCATATTAACCTATGTTCAGATTATCTTGTTTGTAAGGGTCCTTATTCTAATAATCGAGGAAAAGGTCACTTCAGATTCTAGTGCTTTGGTTTCCACATATAGATTGACTTTGTATTGAGTTTATACATGGAGAAATTAAAAATGTGGATGCTTCGACGTTCCTCCAAAACTTAAAAAAAGTTGAATACAAATTAATAAATTCCTGACAAACATATGAACAAAATTGATGACAATCCCATATAACTACTATTACAACAAGAAACAGACTGATCACCGGGAACAATAAAAAGTTAAGATGGAGAAAGAAAGATACGCATATGATCCAACGAACACTTGCATTCATGGACCATACATTTGTGCTCAAAGAAACAAAAACAATATCCTTCATATGAGAGTTCACGATGTGGCAAACCTAAAACTCATTATATGCACGACAGATGTAACTCAAACCACGTGAACCAAATATCCATGACCATGAGTACGGTCATAGTTGTTATAAACGATAGGCAAATAAACGATGAACAAAAGCAAGATCAACACAACGGGGACACGAGATTTATCGTGGAAAACCCTTCCAACAATGGAAGAGAAAAAATCACGGGCGCCTGTCAGCAAATCTTCACTATGATCATGTGATGTACAAACGCCAGGGATTTATAACTTTCAACTTATCCCAAACTGGTGGCTTACAAGAGGTATATATTAATTTAGATCACAATAAAATAACAATAGTCGATCCAAATGTTTTCTAACATTCCTTAGTGCACAGGCACTTCCTCTTCCAGCTGGAGCATCTATCGCCCGTGAATCCCTCCGTGAGGCACACATTGCCGCAGTTCGCGTGAACCATGCATAGCCTTTGGAACCGACCGCTCTCTGCCTCGCACTCAACCGCCTGTGCTGGCGTCACCTCTGATTCTCTGAACACAACAAATCGACACTATTTTTGAAATGGACATTAAACAAAGCATGCATGTCAATTCATATATTTGTATAGATTTTTCCTAAAGTACTACAAGATATTGTTTCTTATGTTTTAAGTATTTATTGTGTGATTCCATCAGATGAAATTGCTTGACTTAAATATTTATTTACAAAACCCGTTTGATTTCCGTGAGTTAGATGGACGACCTATGATAACCAACTACATCACAAGTTCTTATGTCTACAAGCTGTTTAACCATGGAACATATTCTCATGTCCATGTTCTAACTAAGCGCAAACATATATCTTATAGGAATCAAAATTTTATTATGACAATTATAGTGCAAGATCGGATGTAACAATAGGGAATTATAAGGCTAAATCTCAGACACAAAAGAAGTATTGTCTGAAAATTCAGGTATATTAACTACGTGAAAAGTAATTTGTAGTATTGAAATATACATTTCATACAATGATACAACCAACAAATAT
This sequence comes from Poa pratensis, assembly GCA_947311845.1. NCBI lineage: Eukaryota > Viridiplantae > Streptophyta > Magnoliopsida > Poales > Poaceae > Poa > Poa pratensis. The sequence continues at coordinate 38,647,624 of CAMZMU010000102.1, forward strand.
ACAATTGAAATTAAGCAGTCCACACATATAGAAGATTGGATCTTCAACTTTTACACGGAAATTTTGGGGGTTACTGAAGAAAACATTCAAATCCCTTTAGGAGTAGGTAAAATCATCACTAACTAGAGCCACCCTAAAATGTGTGCCTGTTGTGACTGCATAAAAGGGTAAACCATAATATGTGTGCCTAGTGTTCTGAAAATATCACCATAATGCCTAGCTGTGGCGACAACGAGCAACAGGAGGACGACGACGACAGGGAAGAACTTGCATGATGACTCCATTATTAACAGGTGACTGCCAACTACACACTTCTCTGGGGTTGTTAAAATATGAATAACATGTTTGAAAGCATGTGCCGAGGTTAAGGTTATTATGAACGCTGGCAACGGCCTGCATGCCTGGCAGCCTGCCATGCATTGGCAGTGCATAATTCAGCACCACAAGAATGTATTAGGCAATATTTAGAACAATCTAAAAATAGGGTTAGAAGTGCACGACCACACCATGCTGATGTTATGCGAGGAAGTGCATAATTCAACATCTCAGACTAATACATATGTAAGTATCTGATAGTATTAGCTATAAACCAGAAGCTGCGGCGTGTGATACTATCGCTAAATGTTCTCTATCAAGTAGTAATGCATAGTGGTGAAAATGAGGCTGTTTGTTCTATCATGGAGAGTTTGTTGCCTACGGTTGTTCTATCTTAGGGAGCACGTTCTCCATCTATCCGTCGACACCCCACCCGGCGCTAGGGCGGTTCACGTTCTATTCTGTATAGTTTCAGATCGAAACCGGGAGTTTCTAATTTTTATTCATTGGTCATGTAGGTCACTAAGGTGACAGTTGTATTTTTTCACCATTGACCATGTTTATGAGTAGTTTTTGAGGTTGCCACATCAGTGACAAGAATGTGGTGACGGAATCCTAAAACAATTATCAAAGATACATTTCACTGATACCATGTGAGAGAATTGACCACACTTGGGCCTTTCCATTGCATTGATATATATAGTCAAAATACAATCCTAACCATAAATGGGAGATCACACAAATAAGGACTATCCACGATTTAGGGAATACGCTACGTGACATATCTGTCTAACATAAAGGACAGGAAGAGATGGTGCTTGACAATCCTCAACAATAGCGGAGTATCCAAACAGTAAACACAATATATACCCATGCCTGAGCAATAGCGGAGTATCCAAACAGTCAACACAAAAAATACCCACGCCTAAAAACCTGAGCAATAGCGGAGTATCCAAACAGTCATCACAATAACTACCCACACATGAAAACCTCAGCAATAGCTGAGTATCGAAAAAGTCATCACAATAACTACCCACACCTGAAAACTAGCGCCATGCAGCTCTGATGACATGCGAGAACTAAATAGGACATTAATTTTCAAGGAGGGAAACTTGCACGCCAGCAATCCGTGGGAATTTGCATCTCGCCCGTTGATCCTCTCCCAACAAGCGAGCAAGCAACGGATAGATGAGAGCAGCCCTTGTTCTTCCCATTAATTTTCAAGGAAGGAACCTTGCACGCCAGCAATCCGTGGGAATTTGCATCTCGCCCGTTGGTCCTCTCCCAACAAGCAAGCAATCAACGGATAGATGAGACAGTGGCGGAGCCGTAGTACAACCATTGAACCCAATGGAATATGTAAATCCTTCATATATCTAAGCTTTTTCACTGAATATTAGTGACAAACTACATCACTAACAAGGCAATGAACCCAATGAAATAATTTTGTAGCTTCGCCACTGAGATGAGAGCAGCCCTCGTTCTTCCCCTCATCCCTCAAACCTGCCCTGCCATTCCTGCCTCTATAAGTACAAGCCCAAAGTCACGAGCACCGCGTGCGTCATGCGCGTGACTTGTGACTTTGGACTTGGCGAGGCGAGGCGAGGCGGCGAAGGCGATGGCGAGCGAGCAGTCCTCTTCGTGGTGGCGGTGATGGACGGACGAGCTGAGCCTCTCCGTCAACCTGTTGCAGTCGCTGGGACACGGTACACGGAGTGGTAGACTTCCAATGGTTTAGGTGAGTCCTCGGGTTCCTTGTCTGTCTCCTCTATACCGGGCCGTTCCGGTTATCGATCTGATTTATTTCTAGCTCTTGGCATGATATGTGGGGTTGATGATTTATAAGACGACTAATTTGAAAAACGGATTGGCTTTAATTCAGCGCTACAAGACGCCTAAGTATAATTACATAGAATGACTAAGCTAACTAACAAGAATGACCCCATCTTTATCTCATATATTATGCCCAGTATTTATTCTTGACCCTCTTGCTTGCAGAAGAGATCATCTGCAGGTGAAATAATATCCAAATGTCCAAGGATCCTGAGTATGATTGTTAATATGCATGCTTACATATTTAGGAGTTCATCAACAAATGAAGAAATCCACTGTGTTTAAGAGTTTAGTGACCACTAATATTTTAGCTTTTACCTATATGCTTACAATGACGGATCATGACACTTCCAGTGGCCCATTGAAGCTGTCGGGTTAAAGTCTAGGCAGGGTTATTCTCCACCGGTAAATAAAATATCAAGTCACGTCGTCGCAATAAAAGCATAAACCACTATCTTAGTGGGAAATACTACTCCCTCCGTTAGGTTTATAAGTCCTCTACGTATCCCTAGGTCGTAAATTTGAGCAACACAATGTGATTTATATATTGTAAAAAATATATAATTAGAAAATTCAGACTTTATATTTTCTAATGGTACAATTTTTGTATTTAAGTTTTTATATTATATTAGTTAAATTCACGACCTAGGGATACGTGGAGGACTTATAAACCTAAACGGAGGGAGTATCAGTAGTGTTTGATGATTTATGCATAATTTATGATTTCATCGACAGCTATTGGGCCAAGTAGTCTGCATAATATTCAACATATAGGATATTTCGCGAGTAATTTATGTCACTGGGCATAATAAAAGGCAGGTTCTAGTTCGGCTGCCATTTTTCAGTAAAGGATTCTACTGGTCCTAAAGGTATGTGAACTTTTTACATCTCACATGAAGGATTTTTTATACTTGTGTGCTACCACATCGGAATCAAATAGTTATGGATGACCGTTGACAATGATTGCTCAGTCTCAAATACTTGATCTGGCATTCAAGATAGTTTACTTCAAATACAAGACGAGTAATGTCCTTATTAGCAATGGAGTAGCATAAAATTAGAGCTAATAAAGTCATTGCTGGGGAAGAACTCGATGCCAGTAGTCGCGCGAGTGCGCTTCCCAAAAACCTGATCGCCTCTCTCCGTACAGGATCACAAGAGGCGGGGTTCCGGAGGCCTACTGTCCCTTCAACCGGTGCACGCCGGAAGACGGAATGGAGAAGACTTGGAAGACGGCGGCGCAAGGTTTTGGGACTAAGACGGCGAGTGACCTTGTGTTTCGCATATAGCGGCTAGGGTTTGCCTTGGCATATATATAGCGCGAGTCGGGGTAGGACGTGGGCGCAGCCCACGATCGAGTCGGTAACGTTTCCATGATACAAAAGAATCGGAAACGGCAAAGTAATTAACACGTCCGTTAAATATTAATCAATGACTGCAAAAATAAGGGGTGCAACTCTCTCCCAAAAATATAGGCATCGGCTCGGCTCATTCCCGTAATTCGCGGCGTCGTGACGACGACGAGCGAGCGGCGGAGGAGGAGGAGGAGTGTGCGGGAAAGAGCCTTCTATTCTCACATGCTTACCAAGTAGCACAACACTCCACCTTATAAGGTGGTGCAACTCTCTCCAAACTAGCAATGTGGGACTAAACATTAGTCACTCCCACAGCCAACTAGCATGAATAGGCCAAATGGGAATTTCAGAATTTAATTGGGCTTTAGGCTGTGGCCCATGTACAAGTCCATCAAATTCCAACAAAAACTTGTATCCACTCCTCTAAACCCTATAGGACACTCAACTCCCCTAATCGATTCAGATGATTCATCGCCGGCATTGCCACCTGTGCCCTGCCATGTTCGAGCCATCCTAGAAAGAGGACAGCCTGCCAGTCCACAGCCCCACTTGCCTCACAATTCTCTCTGGCGCCCGCTATCCTTCCTGCCCACCAACACGTGCATATGCATATCAGAATGAATTTGTCTGTCCCATGAAAGATTTATTGATCATGCTTCTCCTACAAACATTTCTAAATCAGGATCCATGTTTTCTAGGTCCGTATGGATATACCAAAACAGGTCACACCGGCAAGGCTTACTTTTGATTATTTTTCATGTTTACTTACTTAGGAATTATTAAAAAAAATCTTACGTATTTTATTTATGTCTTTTAGGGCGAAGAAGGATGAGTCAACGATGATGCTAATTCAGGAAACAAAGGAGCCAGGCCTGATCTCCGCCATGTTGGTGTATTGAAGCCGGCGTCGTCCTTGTTTTTTTATTCTGTATAGTTTCAGATCGAAACCGGGAGTTTCTAATTTTTATTCATTGGTCATGTAGGTCACTAAGGTGACAGTTGTATTTTTTTCACCATTGACCATGTTTATGAGTAGTTTTTGAGGTTGCCACATCAGTGACAAGAATGTGGTGACGGAATCCTAAAACAATTATCAAAGATACATTTCACCCGCGTTCATGGTATCAGTTTGTAGTAATGTGATCCTCTATCCCGAAAGAACCAAAGTTATTATTTCATGTACAATCGGTAAGCATGGCAAAACACCACTATTCCATTTGTTTTGAAACAGTATCACCTATATGGAGATTCTAGGGCTTTGTAGTTTTAGATGTACCTTGAAAGTGCAGAAGCTGAATTGCTACTACTGCAAAAAAAAATACATACGAACTCAGTTTTTATAATCTAAGATAAAATAATATTTCTAAGTTACATATGACAAAATCACAGACTTAGGTATGGGGTATAAATTATCTTGTAAACGCATATTTCCAAACTATGCATGGATCGCGGATGGTCATATTTAAGTTCAAATTTTGTAACTTAGCTAGTGTGCCGTCTAGATCATTTTTTTATTTTTGTAAATATAGGCAGCTAACTGTCATCTTTATATGCAGATGCATGTATCAATTGTCTACATGCATGATTTTCTTTGTAATGTTTAAAAGTTTGAAAGGTGATTTTAGGCAACTGTTTAAATTTGAGTTCATATTTATGTGCCCAGTTCTGAATATTCAGACTGATATCCAACAATTGGTACATAATATCACAGCTCTACGGACTTGAACCCATCACCCCGGGCATGCCAATGTCAAGGTCTTCTCAGTCTCTTTGGCACCACCCAGCCTCGTTCTCATCAATATCCATTCCAGGGATTTAATTATGATAACGGGGATCGCGAAACTACGTTGACCATGAGCTTGCCTATTTTCATATATTGATGGAACATGTCGATTGTTAGTCTTATCCATGGGAGTGTAATTTTTAGTTTGTAACGATGACCCAATAACGCTATCTCCTGGTTCGTATAAAAATAACAAGAAGTGCAATGATGTGTCTCTTAGTGTGCATTACTGGCTAGCTAAAACTGTGTGTTGTTTATCTCTATTTATTAAGATGATCGATGCGACGAAAGTAATTATATGTCACTCTTGCATTTCCTTAGGCTATTTATCTTCAAAACTATATCTTCAAACCTGCTAACTAGATTTGGATGTAAGTACCCGGATCCAGGTAAGTGAAAACAGTTTAGTGATTTACTTTGAAAAATGACCGTGGGTTTAATGACAATGGAGAAACCTAATCCACCATATTTTTTAGACAAGACAGGTGAAAATCACACCCATTACATCATTGCTCAAATCTCAAGTGGCATTTTTACACTGGATATGATAGGTCAAAACAGCAATATAGATCTCGCAAAGTAAATTTTCTTGATTGTGCCCTAAACAGTACGTGGAAAAGTGTTTTTGTTTACCTTACCTTTGAAGTCATGAGGGAATTAGTTTTCACCCCACCACCATTTGCCCATAAAATCTTTAATTAGTGGAGAATCCATTTTCCAGGATAGACCGATCGACATATTTGAACAAACTAAAGAGGCAAACGTCCACTCTTACCTCCTATAAGTAGCGTATCACATCACACTAATTGTGTTCTCTCTAGTCTCTTCTAAAGACAGTTGTACGAAAACCACCGAGTTCAACTGATTTACATAGAATTTTGTAAGTACCTCTTTTATTTCATTTGGAAGAGCCTTCTATCCCTTCAGTTATCCTAACTATTTTCTTATTTTCCATAAATACACTTAGTCGTAATGAAGCTTGGCGTGATCATGGTCGTTGGGCTGATTTTCATCAACTTATGCACCTGCATGCCAAGGGATGTTCCGAAGCATGATCACGGTCCAACCCTGGTGTAGAAGGAAGTGCGCAACCTGATGTCCGGCACTGATGGAAGGAACGGGCCTCCTAGCAACGACCACCAATGCCCACTTGGGACCTACCCTAATTGCCAACGGATGTCTCAGAACACTCAAGAACCAGCACTGGATGCTGGAGGAAACTGAGGATAATATATGTATTGCATGATGGAGCATGAGAACGAAAGGACTAGCCCTAGTACCCTAACCGACATATAGCTTTTATCTCCACCGAGAGAGAATAATCGACATAAGATGTCAGGTGCATAGCGTTCTCTAGATGCATGGTACACTCCATCAAACTCTAGAATGTGTAAATGGTGTGGCGATATGTCACCCTTGAATAACATGTTTTCCAAAATATTCATTACAACTCACAGATGCGCCTATTTACATGCCGGGGAAGTAAAATTCTCCAAAACAAAACTTGAAGGAACAGGGCTGGTCTTAAAGGACTTGCTGCTAGGACGTCTAAATTACTCCCAGGGACAACCGAGACAAGCTCTAGCCACTGCCAGAGAAACCTGACATGCAAAGGCTTCCTTGGAGGCGGCTGCGGGCTGGCCTCCTTTGCACTATAGGAGCCCTCGCAGCTGGCATGTTGCCGCAGCCCTGGACGGTGCATGTATCAGCGGAGGCCGGACGTTGGGGGGGCGGCCCCATTCTTCTCAGTGCGGGCCAGGCCCGCTGCGGCTGCAGAGGCAGCACCTTAGCGGTCATGGCGGTAGTTCGTGGCAAGTACGACGATGCATCTTCCTGGACGAGATTTGCAGCCTCGCTTGGCGGGCTCAATCATGTCAGACGTGAGTCGCATTTGAGATGTTTGCGTGTGTGTCGGTAATTAGTTTCCCTTGGTGGTGTGTCACCAGGATGGGATGTTAACTGTCTGTGTTGGATCGGATCTCGAGTCACGAGGGTGTAAATCTAGGCCTCGCCTCCTTTGTTGAACCTGGCAATGGTGACACTCACTTGTTCAAGGTATCGTCGGTAGCTTGCCCCTGAATTCTCTCTAGGGTGAAAAATCCATTACCATGCCTTGGTAGCTGGATTCAATGACGTTGCATTTGCGGCACGTTCCTCTCGATTGGAGGCGTCATTGTTGTAGCACATCTTGATGCTTGATGTTGTTGTTTACTGCACCTATTTTGTTTTTTTAATAATTTGGATGGTGCATCTTTGATGTCTTGACTATCTCTAATAGTATCATGTTGGTGCAGAGCCCTTACTAGGGCATTGGCTACATTGTATTGAACCACACCAAACTGCAACCGTGTGGAGCCTAGATAAGAAAAAACCATTCCATCACGCTGACGAGCCAAACATGTAGGACGTTTTTCTGGCATGAGACGAACCAACAAGAGGAATCGCTTTTCTTATGTGCATATGCTCCCTATAACAAACAAAGATATTTTGGAATGCCAAAAAATTTGAAAACAATTCGGAGCATACATCCTCACACTCTATGTGCAAACGTCAGGTTTGAGGAGAAACCAATACTTTGTATGGCTTGTTTACAAGAGACAGAAATATGTCTTGTGAAAAGTTTTATTTTAGCACCAAAACTTGTCCTTTTAACAGAGCCCAGTTTTATTTCCGGCCTTCTACCCAGGGATATGAAATCGACGACACAAAAGTTTGCACGTGGGCTGTGCCCCAAAATGGCCCAATCTGTTAGATACGATGGAAACTGAAGAATAGAGATGGCGACTGTACCTCATTAGGAAATTTCAGAAACTGTGCCAAGACGCTCGGGAGTTAAGTCCAAAAAATCCACAAGAAATTCATATACATTCATGTGAGATGATGCACATCACCAAGTTCGCATCTACACAATCCCTTTCTCCTTCGTTCAAAATCCACCAACAGATTTCCTTGATGCTGATTTTACTGAACAAGAAGTTAAGAATGCTGTTTTCAGTTCGTATGCTGAGGGGGCTCCTGGCCCTGATGGGCTCTCTTTTTTGTTTTATCAGCGTTTTTGGGATGTTATTAAGGATGATTTAATTGCTATGCTCAATGACTGGAACCGGGGGGAGCTGGATCTTTTTAGACTAAATTTCTCTCTGCTCACTCTTATTCCTAAGGAAACTGATGCTGTAACTATACAGAAGTTCAGACCCATTGCCCTCACAAACTGTAGCTTTAAAATTTTCTCTAAATGTGCTACTAACAGACTGGGAGTTGTGTGCGAGACCCTTATTTCTACTAATCAAACCGTCTTCATTAGAGGGAGGTACATTTTGGAGAGTGTAGTTTCTGCTCATGAAATTATTCATGATGTAGTTAAAAATAAACAATCTGGATTCATCTTTAAGCTCGATTACGAGAAAGCTTATGATAGAGTAGATCGTGATTTCTTGATTAGAGTTTTGGAGTCCAGAGGCTTTAGCCCGAGGTGGGTGTCTTTGATTAAACCCTCTTGAACAATGGTTCTGTAGGGGTTAGGATCAATGACGTTAACAGTGATTACTTTATCGCCAGTAGGGGAGTAAGACAGGGAGACCCTATTTCTCCTCTGCTTTTTAACCTAACTGCAGAAGTTTTTACTAAGATGCTGATGAAAGCTGCTAGGAGTGGACAGATTACTGGTCTGTTAACTAGCTTTAACCAAACTGGGGTGGTCAGTATGCAATATGCGGATGACACCCTGTTGTTCATGTCTGCCGATGCAGACTGTGCTAGGAATTTGAAGTGGCTCCTGTCCTGTTTTGAACAAATGTCAGGGATGCGGATCAACTTCCATAAGTGTGATCTGATCCCTATCAATGTAGACGAGGACCTGGCGCAAACTTTTGCACAAATCCTTAGCTGTAGGCTTGGGCAGTTTCCCTTAAAGTATCTAGGGGTTCCACTGCACCATAGTAAGCTGAGAAAGGAAGATGTGCAACCTTTAGTAGATAAAATCCTCAAGCAAGCTGGAGGGTGGCGAGGGAAATTACTCTCTCATGCTGCAAAGCTAGAGCTTGTTAGGAGTGTTCTAGCTAGTATCCCAATCTATTTGCTGAGTGTGTTAAAATTCCCTAAATGGGCTATAGCCCTAATTAACTCGCAAATGGCTCATTGTCTGTGGGATAACTACGAGGGACACTTTAAATATCACTTGGCGAATTGGGGACTGGTCTCTCAGAAGAAGGAGTTTGGTGGGCTGGGGATTCCAAACCTTGCCGAACTCAATATGTGTCTTCTTGCTTCATGGATTAAAAGGTACCATATGGATGACCATAAACTTTGGAAGCAAATTATTGACCACAAGTATGCGGTTAATAACCCCAATATCTTTTGCGCGGATCCTGTGGGTGTTTCTCCTTTTTGGAAGGGAGTCATCTGGGCGGCTAAAGCTGCCAAATTAGGGTACCGGTGGAAGGTGGGGAACGGTAGGAAAGTGAAGTTTTGGGAGGACCATTGGTTCGGTACTTCGAGTCTTGCTATTCAGTATTGGGAAATATACATTATTGTTAATGAACAAACTGTTTCTATTGCTGATGTGTGGGATGGGGATCAACTCAAGCTCACTTTCCGTAGGTGTTTTGATCAAGGGATGCTGCAACAATGGTTTGAAATTGTACAGATTGCTCAAACCCTGCAGCTTTCCGTCGAGGAGGACTGTCTCCTTTGGAAACTCGAACCTAATGGTGTTTATACTGTTAGATCTTTTTATGCCATGGTGAATTTTAGAGGAATTATCCCTGTTAACATTGCCTCTGTGTGGGATGTTCGAGTTCCCCCGAAAATTCATTTTTCCCTTTGGTTAATTGCCCATAACAAGATTCTCACTAGAGATAACCTTGCTAAAAGGCAACAGCTGGATAACCTAACCTGTGTTTTTTGTGCTGAAAATGAAACGGTTGATCATCTCCTCTTTGAGTGTGTGGTTGCCAAAGCCATTTGGTCAGAAGTACAAAAACTCACAAATTTGGGTGCTTCTCCTATGAATATGTCTGTAATCACAAGTATGTGGAAAGATGAAACTAGATATGGTGTGGAGAATGTAATCCATGCTGCCATCTGTTGGACTTTGTGGCTTGTAAGGAACGATAGTTTCTTTAACCATACTCCGTGGTCTGGTTTACAGGTCATTTGGGGAAAGGTGGCCTACAACCTTGCTCAGTGGAGCATTCTGCTCAAGGAAAAAGGAAGAGAGAAGCTGATGGTGATGGTGGGTGCAGTGGAGCTGTTTGCTCGTGCACCTCCACTGCTATCTTGGGATCCTGGCTGAACCTGAAGAGGCTCACAGGCGCTGAGCTGGTCCTAACTCATGACTCTCAGAGGTGATCGACAACGAATGGAAAACTACTACTGTTGGTCTGAACAAGAGGCTGCAGGAAAGCGGGCTGATGCTGTGGGTTGACGGTCGCTGCCTTAAAGTGGTGGATCGTCCATAGAAGAAGAAGGAAAGTTCAGTGCGCATCCCCCCTGGTTCGTGTCTGGGTCTGTTTCTTATTCGAGTCTGTGGCGTTTCGCTGGTAGCAGCGAAAAAATAAAAGTGGAACTGCAGTGTAATAGGGTAGTTTACGGGGCTGTAGCTTTGTTTGCCCTTTGCTGCTTTGTTCTCCTGGGACTGCACTCGGTAGTGCCCCGTTGATGCTGTAAAAACTCTGTACGCTGGGGGTTTCATTTTAAATGGAACTGGGCGTGGCCCTCTTTTTCTAAAAAAAAAAAAATCCACCAACAGATCGAAATGCTAAACAACAATAGTATACTACACATTTATACAAATTGATATAATTTTATATACTGAATTAACGACATGGTTATGTTGATGTCCAGAGTCGTGCAACTAGAACTCCTAATGATTCTCTGTTATTGCAACTTGTCGTCACAATTGCAGAGGACCAGTTCCCCTAACTACAATTTGCTATGTATAGGTCTTCAAATGTGCTCATATTCCATCAGTCCATCACCTGTCATTCATGCAACCGATCCTGCCAAGGAATTCTTGCAACCACTTCATATTGTCGATTGATAATGCGTAATGGTCGATCTTCTTAGTGCCGACGATCTACAAACAGTAACAGAATACCACTGTAAGTGTATATCCACCGCGCGCCTATAAATATCACAATTCCGTCGCATAGTGAAATATCCGACTTGAAGCGGTCTGAAGGAAAATTAAGCAAACCCACCTCAGAATCGATCTATACGGTATCGATGTTGCAATATTGTTTTGTTATTTGCAGCATTTCCGCATCATTTTCATAAATTTTGTTTCCTCTACATGCAGATTTATACCACAACGTGTGAAAGCATGAAGGCAGTTGCAGTTCTTGTCTGTATCGTTTTAGTGATCACATCATCTGCTGCTGCTCCGGCGAGGAAGTTGGCCAGAGATGATGGCCAGCAGACAGGCCAAAACCAGATAAAGAAGGAGGTGACCATTGACGGGAAGCGGTCATCGGGCCCCGGTGATCACGTTTGCTCAAGAAACATAATCCCCGCTTGCTCACAAAGGTTGGAAAAGGTCTTTCCTAATGGTCGTGCTTGAATGGAAAATTGGCAGGTAGCTGCCAATGACGGATCGAGAGATATTGCAGCGGAAGTTTTATATGTGTAAAATAAGCTGATGCTCTACACAAGAAATATCGTCTATTTTCGCTAAATTACGGTACATAAATACCACTAGTATAATTAACCATAGATGCCAAATACATGGATTATCAATAAAGGCATGATGTATTATGTATACATTCAGGTTGTATATCTATTATGTACAATTAAAGATGACTGGAAGTTCATAGTAGAATTGCATACAGAACGAGCCTAAACTGCAGTCAAAAGGAATACGGGAAAGTCTAGATCCATTGTGCTCCTTTGCAAATTCATAGACTTGAGCACATAAAAGATGATCAAATTTTTTGCAATAGAAATTTATAATTTAGGTGCATTTACAAAAAAGATCATTTTTACTGTACAAAATAAATAACAAGGGATGTTAAGTACATATAACCACATACATGTTTTTATATATATTTTTACAATAAGTGGTAAATGATCATATTATCCCCAGAGTTTATTTTCCATATTAACATTCACGAACTTATGAGTCCGGAAACTCACAATGTGCATATTAACCTATGTTCAGATTATCTTGTTTGTAAGGGTCCTTATTCTAATAATCGAGGAAAAGGTCACTTCAGATTCTAGTGTTTTGGTTTCCACATATAGATTGACTTTGTATTGAGTTTATACATGGAGAAATTAAAAATGTGGATGCTTCGACGTTCCTCCAAAACTTAAAAAAAGTTGAATACAAATTAATAAATTCCTGACAAACATATGAACAAAATTGATGACAATCCCATATAACTACTATTACAACAAGAAACAGACTGATCACCGGGAACAATAAAAAGTTAAGATGGCGAAAGAAAGATACGCATATGATCCAACGAACACTTGCATTCATGGACCATACATTTGTGCTCAAAGAAACAAAAACAATATCCTTCATATGAGAGTTCACGATGTGGCAAACCTGAAACTCATTATATGCACGACAGATGTAACTCAAACCACGTGAACCAAATATCCATGACCATGAGTACGGTCATAGTTGTTATAAACGATAGGCAAATAAACGATGAACAAAAGCAAGATCAACACAACGGGGACACGAGATTTATCGTGGAAAACCCTTCCAACAATGGAAGAGAAAAAATCACGGGCGCCAGTCAGCAAATCTTCACTATGATCATGTGATGTTACAAACGCCAGGGATTTATAACTTTCAACTTATCCCAAACTGGTGGCTTACAAGAGGTATATATTAATTTAGATCACAATAAAATAACAATAGTCGATCCAAATGTTTTCTAACATTCCTTAGTGCACAGGCACTTCCTCTTCCAGCTGGAGCATCTATCGCCCGTGAATCCCTCCGTGAGGCACACATTGCCGCAGTTCGCGTGAACCATGCATAGCCTTTGGAACCGACCGCTCTCTGCCTCGCACTCAACCGCCTGTGCTGGCGTCACCTCTGATTCTCTGAACACAACAAATCGACACTATTTTTGAAATGGACATTAAACAAAGCATGCATGTCAATTCATATATTTGTATAGATTTTTCCTAAAGTACTACAAGATATTGTTTCTTATGTTTTAAGTATTTATTGTGTGATTCCATTAGATGAAATTGCTTGACTTAAATATTTATTTACAAAACCCGTTTGATTTCCGTGAGTTTGATGGACGGCCTATGATAACCAACTACATCACAAGTTCTTATGTCTACAAGCTGTTTAACCATGGAACATATTCTCATGTCCATGTTCTAACTAAGCGCAAACATATATCTTATAGGAATCAAAAATTTATTATGACAATTATAGTGCAAAATCGGATGTAACAATAGGGAATTATAAGGCTAAATCTCAGACACAAAAGAAGTATTGTCTGAAAATTCAGGTATATTAACTACGTGAAAAGTAATTTGTAGTATTGAAATATACATTTCATACAATGATACAACCAACAAATATACAATTGAAATTAAGCAGTCCACACATATAGAAGATTGGATCTTCAACTTTTACACGGAAATTTTGGGGGTTACTGAAGAAAACATTCAAATCCCTTTAGGAGTAGGTAAAATCATCACTAACTAGAGCCACCCTAAAATGTGTGCCTGTTGTGACTGCATAAAAGGGTAAACCATAATATCTGTGCCTAGTGTTCTGAAAATATCACCATAATGCCTAGCTGTGGCGACAACGAGCAACAGGAGGACGACGACGACAGGGAAGAACTTGCATGATGACTCCATTATTAACAGGTGACTGCCAACTACACACTTCTCTGGGGTTGTTAAAATCTGAATGACATGTTTGAAAGCATGTGCCGAGGTTAAGGTTATTATGAACGCTGGGCAACGGCCTGCATGCCTGGCAGCCTGCCATGCATTGGCAGTGCATAATTCAGCACCACAAGAATGTATTAGGCAATATTTAGAACAATCTAAAAATAGGGTTAGAAGTGCACGACCACACCATGCTGATGTTATGCGAGGAAGTGCATAATTCAACATCTCAGACTAATACATATGTAAGTATCTGATAGTATTAGCTATAAACCAGAAGCTGCGGCGTGTGATACTATCGCTAAATGTTCTCTATCAAGTAGTAATGCATAGTGGTGAAAATGAGGCTGTTTGTTCTATCATGGAGAGTTTGTTGCCTACGGTTGTTCTATCTTAGGGAGCACGTTCTCCATCAATCCGTCGACACCCCAGCCGGGCGCTAGGGCGGTTCACGTTCTATTCTGTATAGTTTCAGATCGAAACCGGGAGTTTCTAATTTTTATTCATTGGTCATGTAGGTCACTAAGGTGACAGTTGTATTTTTTCACCATTGACCATGTTTATGAGTAGTTTTTGAGGTTGCCACATCAGTGACAAGAATGTGGTGACGGAATCCTAAAACAATTATCAAAGATGTGAGTGTGTGCGCGTGTATATGAGCGTCTGTGTTGTACTGTGTTTAGCAAAAAAAAAAGGAATTTAGAAGACGTGGAAGAAAGAGAAAACGAAAACCGTCCGAGTCCGTCTGTAGAATTACCGACGATTGATTCCCGTACAAATCGCTGCCTACCGATGGCCTTTTTCCCGCTGTATGCATAGCGGCGCACATCGTGGGCTCGGGTGGTTGGACGGGTCTCGTGTTCTTCTCCACGCACGATTGACGGGCCGTTGGAAATTTTACATCCTGCCGCAAAATGAATCTGCTGTGCGTACTGTCTATACCAGAGTCTGTAGTTGACATGGACGCATGCTACGGACGGCTGCCGTCTAAACCATTGTTCATGCCCTAAGTACCCGGATCCAGGTAAGTGAAAACAGTTTAGTGATTTACTTTGAAAATGACCGTGGGTTAAATGACAATGGAGAAACCTAATCCACCATCTTTTTTAGACAAGACATGTGAAAATCACACCCATTACATCATTGCTCAAATCTCAAGTGGCATTTTTACACATGATATGATAGGTCAAAACGGCAATATAGATCTCGCAAAGTAAATTTTCTGGATTGTGCCCTAAACAGTACGTGGAAAAGTGTTTTAGTTTACCTTACCTTTGAAGTCATGAGGGAAGTAGTTGTCACCCCACCACCATTTGCCCATAAAATCTTTAATTAGGGGAGAATCGATTTTCCAGGATAGACCGATCGACATATTTGAACAAACGAAAGAGGCAAACGTCCACTCTTACCTCCTATAAGTAGCTTTATCACATCACACTAATTGTGTTCTCTCTAGTCTCTACTAAAGATAGTTGTACGAAAACCACTGAGTTCAACTGATTTGCACAGAATTTTGTAAGTACCCCTTTTATTTCATCTGGAAGAGCCTTCTATCCCTTCAGTTATCCTAACTATTTTTCTTATTTTTCGTAAATACACTTAGTCGTAATGAAGCTTGGCGTTGACGAGGGTAGACTCATCAAGTCCCATGGTTAAGGACCTCGGGTTGTGAATATGGGGGAGAGAACATGGTAGAGCTGGTAGTATCATCGGCTGGCAAGCAAGGCAAGGATTTTACCCAGGTTCAGGGCCCTCGAGTGGAGGTAACACCCCTACGTCCTGCCTGTCTGTTATTGATTTGAGAGTATATGCTGGTTACAAAGGGATCCCGGCGAGATGCTGATCTCGCTAGGGTTTTGGTGGTTCTGAAAGTGCGTGTCCTGAATCGGCGGCCCTCCCAGCCTTTATATAATAGGCTAGGTCTCGGGAGTTCGTAACCGACTCAGATTACATGTAAGGAAAGTCTAAACCGACTATGGCTTCGCCTAACTTGGAGGGTACACCATCATCTTGTGCTTTCCTTCATGGGCTTCGTATAGGCTCTTGATAGTTGGGCCTAGTCGATACGTGCACCAGGTACCGTCATGGTAGGGTACCCGATAGGTATATCTATGTCAGTAGCCCCCGAGTACTTGTCTGACTGGAATGAATCAGGCATGGACTCATTCATCTATGCACGTTATATTCTTTGCATCTGTGATTTTACAATTGGAATTCCTGTATGAATAGCTCTCGTTGGCTATGTCGAGTATTTCATCAACTATGGATTTTGCTTATGACAATCAAGGGAAAATAGCTTAGCAGGCCCGGTACACACGACGGATCGGGACCGGTTAACTACACATTCGGGTAAAACCATACTAGTTTTCAATCAAACTCGAGTCCCCGGACTCGAATCTGGAACAAACTGGTCAGACTCGACTCAGGCCGCTGAGGTCTTACTGAATCGAACTGCAGTATAACTTTGAAATTACCCAACGCGTCCGTCAGGATTTTTTATCATGTCTGCTGACACGGAAAGTTTTAAGGATTAACGCTGCGGGAGCGGTCCTTAGCCCAGCTCGACTGACCGGCGGGTCTTACCTTTGCACTTTATACATGCAGCATCCGAGGTTATTTGCGGTGGACGCAACTCGGGAATATTTCGTGTATGATTTTTCATTTTGCTATGCCAACTGAGTCGAGTCTTTGTCGACTGATCCTTTGCCATTATTCTATCGGGTGCGCGACAGCGCTCCCGATGGGAGTAGCCCCCGAGATTGTGCTTCATTGCTTGCAATGGAGGATAATCTCAAAATCTTTTTAATTACTCTACATATGTTAGTCGAAGAAATTTTTGATACGCTCCCGATGGGAGTACTTTGCGTCAGTCGAAGAACAGTCGACTGCCGTATCTTATCCCTGTTGAAAGACCAATCAAAAGTCTTATGTGATATCAATCGAAGAAACTATCGTGTGACATGTACATCTTTTGCACGCCAGTTGTTCAAGCTGTAGTAACGTCAGCCATGACGCACACCGCGACTGCAATTTCTGACAAGCGGTGGCGTGCTTGTTATGACCGATGGGACACGACACACGTGTGGGCCAGTTATGCAATGCTGACCGAAGACGGTGCCGTTTGGACTTGATTTGACCGCTCTGGCGCGATTTTCACGGGATGTGATGATGGTTCCTAGATTCCCGTGCGTGGTGGACGGAGTGGCCAGCGACGGTTGCTCTCCGTAGCCGCCACGTGTACGGTAGGATCTCGCGCGAAGCGCACGATTATGGATTGACGGCGATGATTGATTTGGTCCTGTGGTAAATAGGAAGAGCGGCGCTGGTGGAGTTTTTTACTTGCCATTTGCCTCCTGCGCCGTTTCCCTCTCATCGTCTTCCTTGCGCAGCTTCCCCCATTGTTCTTGCGCCCAATCTTTTGCGCCCAATCCGTCCACGTTGCCAATGGCGAAGGGTGGAGGATCCAAGAGAGCTGCTGCAGCCATGGCCTCCGCCGCGACTGACGCAGCGACGAAGGGGAAGAAGAGCGTGGCTAGCACGTCCGCAGTCGCCACCGCCCTGAACAAGAGCAGCGGGGACTGGTGAAGTCCACCATCAAGGACACACATCTGAACAAGTTCCGCGAGGAAGGTCTGCTGCCTCCCGCGGATCAGCTGGCCGTCCGCGCGCCATCGCCCAAGGAGGTACTCCCTGAACCGCGCGCCAATGAGCGTGTTTGTTTTGCGGAGTTTCTGCCTAGGGGATTCTCGCTCCCCCTCCATGATTTTGTTCGCGGTTTGCTTTATGCCTATGGGGTGCAAATCCATGATCTCACTCCTAACGGTGTTCTGCACATTGCGTGTTTTATCACGCTGTGCGAATGTTTTCTTGGAGTTGCCCCTAGCTGGGCATTGTGGAAGGCCATCTTCATGGTGCGGCCGAATAGGGGAGGTGGCCGCACCTACCCTCTGGGCAGCTGCGGAATCCAGGGGCGGAACGACACCCGCTACTTCGCTCTGAAGCCAGTCGACTCCGCGCAAGGGTGGAGAAAGGGATGGTTCTATGTCCGCGTCGAGCAAGACGGAGTCACCGCTTTCTCGACTGCGAGTTCGTTTGCAAGGACCAAGGTGTGGGATCATCAGCTTTCGGCTGAAGAACTGGCAGAGGCGGAGCCTTTGCTGACTCAGATTAGAGGTCTGCTGGGTAAAGTCACCGGTGTGCATCTGATGGCCACTTTTGTGAAGAGGCGGGTGTGGCCGATCCGCGCCCGAGCTCATCCCATGTGGCAGTATGAAGGTGCAGTCGACGCCACTCGGATGAGCCCAGACGAATTGTCAAAGAATGAGCTGGTTGCGCATGTGCGATCCATCACCAGCATCAAGGCATCCGAGCCCTGCAATGTCGAGTGCCCTGTCACTCCGTATGGGGTGGACAATCCTTTGCCTGAGGTTAGTATGATTTATGAACTGTTTACAGTTGGGAGTTGCCACTCGCGTGCTTTATGATGTTCAACTTTTGTCTATGATGTGTGATGTGCAGGGTCACTCGACGGTATCCTCCCTTCCTCCCCTTCCAGAGAATGGACCGACTGAAGAAACGCAGTTGCAGGAAGTAGAGGCGAAGGGGGATCACTCGCCGGTCCCATCCGCCAACACTTCTCACGTGGAAGAGGTTGAAGAGGAAGGAGCAGACGAGGTACAAACTGAGAAACTGCCCGCACCTGACCATGAAATCGACGTCGCCCCGCCAAAGCGTCGTCGATTGGTCAAAGGGTTCTCCTCCTCGACGAGTTCACCCGCGAAGGAACAAGACTTGGGGGATGACGGCGACTCAGGCTCGCCACCTGTTGCCAAGGCCGCTCCTTCGACGGTATGCCCGTTGAGCTCCATCTCTCCCCCACAGTCGAGTGGGGCTCTGCTCTTTGGTGGCCCAAATTTTGAAAACCTCGACAGTGAGGAAGAGGAAGAGCGCAGGTTTGTGTATTTGCTTATGGTATGAAAGTTTCTGCTGCTGCATTCTTGTGCTGATGTTGTTTTCCTTTTTGTCATGCGCAGCGCTGAGACGGAGCATCCCTCGTCTCCTCCAGCCGATAAAGCTGCGACTCCGGATCACCCGGACGTTTCTGCTGCTGCACCCGAGGTCGTCCAGCCAGTAGCCACGGGAAGCGACCAAGGTTGCAAGTGCGGCGACTCTGGAGGTCGGGACATCCGCCACGCAACCGTCGTCCTGGATGGATCACGTAAGTGTCTGCTTACTCCGCACACCTTGGAGTGTTTATCTGTAACTTATGCCAGTTTCACGTGCTTGCAACCCTTCTACCGCAACCTGGCGGAATCGGGCAAAGCCTATGTCCAGGTGGAGCAGGAGAGGGATAGCCTGCGTGCTGCCCTGGAGCAACGCAGTCGTAAGTTGATTGTGCTTGAAATATTTTATGCACTTCTTTACGTTGTCGAGTATGAACTATATGTCGCCGTCTGCTTCAGGTGAAAAGACATCGGCTGAGTCACGCGTGAAAGAGCTGGAAGATGCACTCGCTGCGCAGCGCGTTGAGTTGAAGAAGGCATTAGATGCTGCCAAAGACTCAGCCGCTGAGCGCGAGAGAGGATATGCTGAGCAACTGGCTGGCCTTGTCCGGGACGTGGGAGGTTAGTATCGTTTCCCTTTGACGTTGTTGCATAGCTGCTAAGTGCTATGTGTTAATTTGTGCTCTTTCTGATTTGTGTTGAAGGAGCCATTGGCGCGCCAGCACCTGCGGACGTGGGCGATAACGAATTGCCACTCGACCAGGTTATTAGCGACCTTGGCGCCATGTGCACCCATGCGAAGGACGCACTCGCCAAGTCTGCGAGCACACTTGGCGCCGTATACAAGGTCGTGCTCCCGTCTGGTGATCTGCCATCGACTGTGGACAGCTTCGCCAACGTCTTTGGCCCGGGGACGTCGACCATGGCGGAGTTTGCTCGCACCCTCACGGTACGCGGCTCGGAGTCTACCCTCAAGCTCCTTTTAGGTCACGGGTTAGAGGGTGACTACGAGGCGGCTCTGTCTGAATTCCCTCGGAGGCCAGACGGGAAGCTGGTGTCTCTGAAGGGAGTGAGCGAGCCGGCTGCGCGACTGGCCGAAGTTTTCATGTCGACCATGGAGCGCCGGTCAGCAGAGGTTGCCGCTCGCGTGCGTAGGGCTAGGTCGGAGTCGACGTCCTAGGCATAGGATAGCTGCACCTTGTTTATGCCATGTAATGATACTTTTGATCGCGCGAGTATGCGTATGCTTTTGGTACACTTGTATGAATGTTGAACTTTTAATCCATTTGTGTTTTTCGCCTGCAAGGCTATGTGATACTTAGCTCACCTAAGTTATGCCCTGAAGTTTCCTTTGCTGACATGAAATTTTTGTGTTGGATGTGTTTTGAACAGTCACGGGAACCCGACACGCCTGTCGGTTCCTCGCAGCCTCAAACCGTCACCCGGTCACAAGCTCAGGTGGCAAATGACACCAAAGTTATGGAGTTTATGAAAACTCGATATGTGAGTATGGAGCGAGAACTAAAGAGTGCTCAGAGCGAGCTGAAGATGATGAAAATGAGACCAGCGCTGGCTACCCAACGAGAGGATTATGTGCTTGGGGAAATGGAGCTTGTGAACAGGCAACTCGAGTGTGAGTACAATCCTTGTTCTGTTTACAATCTTTTGCCCATTCCTTTGTTTGGATTTGACTTTGTATGTTTTGCAGGCTTTGTTGACGACTTCCAAGCAGAGCGTGCTCGCGTTGAGGAGCGGTTAGGCAGTGCGGTCGTCAACCCAACCACTGGTCGTCAGCATTTTTGGCTTGATAGGTATCATGCGCGCATACTCGCCACATTGAAGGATCGTGCTTGGCGGAGTGCTCAGCTACTCGAGCTATGTAGGATGGCCTTTATTCGCCTCAACGAGACTCTGTTTCCCGCGGGGCCACAACCACTAGGAATCCACGCCTTGGTGGATATTTTTCGTCATGCAGGTCCCGTTCGGGAGCTGCTGACCCAGAAGCTTGTGGTTGGAGCAAACATGGCGATGGCATATGTTCGGAGTCGAAGACCAACTTTGGTGCTACCGCCACCCGCAATTGGGGCGACTCTGGACCAGAAAGATCTGGATGGCACCGTTCTTTCTGCGGAAATGCTGATCGAGCGTACTCACGCCCAACTTTGCGGTCCTATGTTACCCATCAAGGAAGAACCTGAGGGTTAGAGCATCTCGCGAGTGTAAATATTGTACAAGGGGCAGCCCCCGAGTGTAAATTTGACTTTTGTATATAATATGAATTGTGTATTTTGGCGTGTGCCCAGCCCCCGAGTCCATCGAGTGGGGTTTATGAAATATGTGTTAAGTATGAAATAGTGACTGCACAGCCCCCGAGTATCCGAGTGCGGCTGCGAAGTTTTGCATTCTTGTTTGAACCTTTATGACGCAGCCCCCGAGTGCTCGGGTGCGGCTAAGGTGTTCTGTTTCGTAGGAGCGAAAGCTCGTGTGTTTGATAACGCTGCCCCCGAGTGTTCAGGTGCGGTTAAGGTATGAGGTATGCGAATAGTAAACATAGAGAAGTAGGAGGAACATTGATTATATTCCATTTTTGAATGTTAAGCTGCAGGCCGCCTCATTAAAAACCTTCCAGTCCCCTTAGATACCCTGGTAAGGAAAAGAGCGCGTCTGAAACCTGCAGCCATCCGACATATCGCCTATTACTTTGTATGATTATGAGCACTCTAAGCATAGAAACGGCGCAGGTGCGCAACGTTCCAAGGGTTGTGCGAAAGTTCGCCTGTCTTCGCGTGCTTCAGTCTGTATGCGCCACCGCCAAGAACTTCAGTGATGATGAAGGGACCCTCCCATGGGGAGGCGAGCTTGTGCACCTTCTTCTGCTTCAGTCGAAGAACCAGGTCGCCAACCTCGAAGGACCTGGTGCGCAGCCGACGGCTATGGTAGTTGCGGAAATCCTGCTGGTAGACAGCTGTGCGTGCTAGCGCCGTGTCGCGTGCCTCATCGAGCAAGTCGAGTGCGTCTTCGAGTGCTTCATCTGCATCTTCTTCGTTGTATGCTTCGACTCTTGGTGCATTGAATCTTACATCTGATAGCAGGATTGCCTCTGCGCCGTAGACCATGAAAAATGGAGTGAACTGTGTTGAAGCATTAGGAGTTGTGCGTAGGCTCCATAGCACGGATGGGAGTTCTTCGACCCAATCACCCGCGGCTCTTTTGAGTGGCACCAGGAGGCGCTTCTTGATTCCGGTTGTCATGAGTCCGTTGGCTTTTTCGACTTGGCCATTGGACTGCGGGTGTGCCACGGATGCATAGTTGAGCGTGATATCTTGCTCTTTGCAGAAAGTTCGGAATTCTTCAGCAGTGAAGTTTCTGCCGTTATCAGTGATAATACTGTTTGGGACACCAAAGCGGTAGATGATACTCTTTATGAAGTTAACCGCCGTAGTAGCAGTCGAATTTGTAATTGGGACTGCTTCGATCCACTTTGTGAACTGTCGACTGCCACCAGGAGGTGAGTGTGCCCGCCATGCGAAGATTTTTTGAGTGGCCCAACCATATCGAGCCCCCACTGGGCGAAAGGCCAGGCCAACGGTATGGTCTTCAATGCTGATGCGGGTGCGTGCGGCTTTGTTGCGAATTTCTGGCAGCCGATGCACCTTTTGACTATATACTCTGCGTCTTTGAGTGTTGTGGGCCAGTAAAAACCTGCTCGAAAGGCTTTGGCTACGAGTGATCGACTGCTGGCGTGATGCCCACAGATACCTGCATGAATATCTCGAAGTATAGCTTGGCCATCTTCGAATGCGATGCATCGTTGGAACATACCTGATATGCTGTGTTTGTATAACTCGCCGTTGATGACGGTGTATGCTATGGACCGTCGAGCGACGCGCCGGGACTTGGTTATGTCTTCTGGTAGCTCGTTGCGGAGTATGTACGCCAGAAAAGGTTGAGTCCAAGTTGGCTCGATGAGGAGTACCTCGACAGGCGGGTCCTCTGTGCTGGGTGTTTTGCTCTTGGCTGGTGCAATCGATGCAGGAGGTGTTCATTTTTCCTTGATAGATCTGTGCTCAATGCGCTCGAGGAAAACACCAGGTGGAACTTGCGAGCCAGTAGAGCCTAGGTTGGCTAGCATGTCTGCTTCTTCGTTGCTTTCTCTTCCAATGTGCCGCAACTCGCAGCCATCGAAGCTGCCCTCCAGTGTGTTGTACAGGTCGCGGTAGGCGATCATGTTGTCTGCTATGGTGTCGCAGGCCTTCATTGTTTGCTGTACCACCAGATTTGAGTCACCATAGATCATCAGTCGAGTGCACCCGAGTGCTTTAGCCATTCGCATGCCATGGACCAAGGCCTCGTACTCAGACTCGTTGTTTGATGGTAACTTGAATCCCATTTGCAGGACATAGCGGAGGTTGTCTCCTTTTGGTGATATGAGTATGACGCCTGCGCCTGCACCTTCAGTTTTCTTGGACCCATCGAAGTACATGGTCCATGAGTTGGACACATCTGGCGTTCCAGGCAATTGGGCTTCTATCCACTCGGTTGTGAAGTCGGGTAAGACTTGTGCTTTAATGGCCTTCGGGTGCTCGTACTTGATGTCCCTTGGTCCTAGCTCGATCAGCCATTTTGCGACTCGCCCAGTTGCGTTGGGGTTTGTGAGAATATCCCCGATTGTTGAGTTACTCACCACCGTGATCGGGTGTTCTGCGAAGTAGTGCGTCAATTTTCTTGATGACATGAACACGGCATAGGCCAGCGTTTGATAGTGCGGGTACTGCTGTTTTGATGTGGAGAGAACCTCACTCAGGTAGTAGACTGGGCGTTGTATGCTTTGGGCGTGTCCCTCCTCCATGCGTTCGACGACCAGTACGGTACTCACCACCCTATTTGTAGCCGAGACATACAGGTATAGCGGTTCCCGTTCCTTAGGTGCGACGAGGATCGGAGGGCTTGTGAGGATTCGTTTGAGATCCGTGAAGGCTGCTTCGGCTTCCGGAGTCCACTCGAATTTGTCTGCTTTCTTCATCAGTCTATAGAACGGCAGTGCTTTTTCGCCTAATTTGCTGATGAATCGACTGAGCGCTGCCACTCGACCTGCTAACTTATGCACGTCATGAAGTTTTGAAGGCCTTTGCATTGTCAGGATGGCCTGTATTTTCTCTGGGTCCGCCTCGATTCCTCGAGCGGAGACTAGATACCCCAAGAGCTGTCCGCCGGCTGGTACGCCAAACGTGCACTTCTTAGGATTGAGCTTGATGTGGAAGCGTTTGAGGTTGACAAACGTCTCCCGCAGGTCATCGAGTAGTGTGCTTTCTTTCCTTGTTGTGATAACAATGTCGTCGACATAGACTTGGAGGTTTCGTCCGATCTGCTTTTTGAGGCAATCTTGCATCATGCACTGGTATGTTGCACCCGCATTTTTGAGCCCAAATTAAGGGCATGGTTGTGTAGCAGTAGACCCCGAGTGGGGTTATGAACGATGTTTTCTCTTCATCTTCTTCTTTCATCCTTATCTGGTGGTAGTCTGAGTAAGCATCCAGGAAGGATAGTCGTGCGCATCCGGCAGTGGACTCGACGATCTGGTCGATTCGAAGTAGCGGAAAGTGATCCTTTGGACAGCACTTGTTAAGGGCTGTAAAGTCCACGCACATCCGAAGGATGTCTGTATGCTTCTTCTCTACAAGTACAGGGTTGGCCACCCATTGTGATTTCTTGATTTCTCTGATGAACCCTGCCGCGAGTAGTCTGTCAACCTCAGACTCGACAGCGGTTCGTTTTGGGCTGGAGATTCGGCGCATTGTTTGCTTGAATGGCTTGGCATCTGGAAATAATTGGAGAGAGTGCTCGGCGAATTCCCTGGGAATACCTGGCATGTCGGCTGGACACCACGCAAATATTTCCCTGTTCTCACGGAGGAATTCGACGAGCGCGCCTTCCTATGCGATAGGCAGACTCGACAATACATTGACTGTCTTGGACGGATCAGTCGGGTGCACCTGATGTGACCTTGTGTCGTTTGTTGCATTGAACGATCTGTCGACTGCCAGCTTTTTATGTTCCGGCATGAGTGAGCGATCATTGGAGATCGCCAAATCGGCGAGTGTCTCCTCCATGCCGAATGTCTCGGAGATTTTGCTAAACTCGCGGTCGCAAGCATCGGACCTTTGAAAGTTCCCAATGACAGTGATGACTCCTTTTGGTCTTGGCATCTTTAACTTGAGGTACGCGTAATGTGGCGCTGCCATGAATCGAGCAAACGTTGGGCGTCCAAGGATAGCATGGTATTGTGATTTCCACTCGACGACCTCGAACTCAATCGATTCCGTCCTGAAGTGGCTTTTGTCCCCGAACGTGACGTCGAGTTGTATTGTGCCTTCTGGGCTGACTGCTCTGCCAGGAACGATACCGTGGAAGGTATTTGAGGATTTTGGGAGATTTTCGACTGAGTTGTTCATTTTGCGGAGCGTGTCCGCGAAGATGATGTTTATGCCACTGCCTCCATCCATGAAGACCTTGGTCATGGCGTAGCCTCCAATTTGCGCGTCGAGTACTAGAGCTGCGTGCCCGGTCGAACTATAGCTGGGGGGTGGTCCTCCCGACTGAAGCTTATGGTAGTTTCAGATCCCTTCAAAAATTCAGGCACAGCAGGAGGTGCCATGACAGCCATGTTTACTTGTCGAGTGAGTAGTTTTTGCTGCCTGTTGGAGGGGCGACCCTTCTGTATCATGTACATATGCCCTTGAGGCTGAGGGTATCCATCATCTTCTACCCAATGTACGGGCTGTATTGCACCCGCAATATGTGCGCCTGTACCAGGCTGTGGTGGTGGTTGCGGTGGCGGCTGTGGCGCCATTATAGCAGGTACAACGTTTGGCTGAGGTACCGGTGCAGGGGTCGGCTGAGCGGATGTAGGGCCGTACCTTTTGAGTCGTATCATGTAATCAGACGCTAATTGGTCGAATTCTCTGCAATTCCGCAACGAGTGGTTGGAGCTTTATTTTCCGTCGTCCCCTTTGGACAGGTGGAATCTGCAATAGTCATCCATCTTTTTTTCGAATGAACGCTCGGATTTTGTGTCAGTGCGTTTACGTCATTCTTGCCTTTTGTAGTTGTCGCTTCTTTGCTCGCGGTCTCGACTATCCCGTCGATCATCCGACCTCCAGTTGCTTCTGTGCTGATCGTCACGGGATTGTGTGAACCCAGCCGCCATGAATTCGGGTATGTCATCGTCGTAATGACGTTTTGAATGTTTGCACCTTCGATCATCCCTGTATGAGTCTCTGCGGCCTCGACTGTCGCTGTCATGACTGTCGCGTGGCGGAGAAGCGCGAGATCCTCGCACAGAGTCTTCTCCATCTGCCCACTCAGTCGCGATTTTTAAGAGGTTAGCCAAGGAGGTTGGCTTTTCGCGACCAAGTGCTTCTTTGAAATCCTTCCTGGCGAGACCCATGACAAAGGCGTCCATGGCTCTATCTTCCGATATTGGGCCCACTGAGTTACGTATTTCGGTCCATCGCCGTATGTACGATCTCAACGATTCGTCTGATCGTTGAGTGCAGTCTCTCAGTTCTTCGAATGTCTTCGGCCGCTCGCAGAGAGGCTCGAAGTTTTTGATGAAGTCCTTACGGAAGTGATCCCACGAGTCGTATGACGACGGAGGTAGCGCTTTGAGCCAGTCGCGGGCTGTTCCTTCGAGCATGAGTCGTATGTATTGCATTGCCGTAGTATTCGTGCCTCGCTAGCATGAGACGGCGAGTCTGTAGTCCTCCAGCCATCCTGAAGGTTCCTGTCGACCATTGTACTTGGGTTGTTCAGATGTCAACTTAAACCCTTTGGGCATCCGTGTCACGCGGATGCGTCGAGTGAAACACAAGGCTCCACATGGCTCCGGTTCGCGGTCGGAATATGAGTCACTGCTGGAAGACCTTCGAGATCTGCTTCTGCTGGACCTGTGTCGGCGTGTGCTTCTCCTTGCTTCCTCCGAGTGGTGACTGCGACCACTACGATCGTGTGCTGCATGCCGAGAGCTGACTAGGTCGCGATCTCGACTCCCTCCTGGAGTGTTTGAATCCGGCTGTATGGCCTTTGCCGCCATGGCCAGCGATTTGAGCTGTTGGCGATGCAGGGCTGCGTTGTGGTCGTCTGCCGCAGGCTGCATCGCTTTGAGGTAAGCACCCACAGAGATCAGTGCACCCGCAGCTGTTTTGGGTACCGGGATTCCTTCAGCATCCTCTGTCATAAACGACAGGTTGCGGGTAATTGCTACCCTCTCATCTTCTGGGAGGCGCGCCAGCCTCGATCTGGGTCTTGGGCTTGGCTGCCTTGTGGAGCTAAGGGACAGCTGTCTCCTTCGTGCACTCGACAGGCTGGCTTGCCTTTTGCGTTCTTCGAGTGTTGCTCGGTAGTTTTGCAGTCGAATTGACTCCTGCCAGTTGAAGTACTGGAAGGTCAACATCTCCTCTGGAGTTGAATCTGCTAGCATCATTGTGCACTCCTTGATGACTTTGTCTGCTTTTGCCGCCATCTCCGCAGTAATTGTCAGAGTTGTGACCCCATCCGGCATGGTTACCGTGCATGGGAATTGTGTAGGCCTGCGACAGGCTGCGGCTGCGGATGATTCTGCAGAGATAGCCACGTAAACCTGATGGGGCGTGACCCGTGGGCACGTGTATGTGCTGTCGATTCCTGTCATGGACTCGACATCTTCATCGAGGCTCATGTCAGAGTCAGTATGCCAGTCGAGTAGATCTTCTAGACGGATCTCGTTGTCGATGTGCTCATCGCCTATGCTCATCTCGGTGTCAGCGAAACTGTTATGGATCTCAGAGTCGAGGTTGTTGTCGATGCAGATCTCGGAGTCGACGTTGCTGTCGTTATGAATTTTGGGTTCGGCGAAGTCGTCGAGTGAGAACCCGCAGTCGAAGCTATCGTCGAGTAGGAGATCGAACTCGATGTCGTTTGTGTGGTACGCTGATTCGGCTTCCTCACCTTGGAGTTCCTTTGTCATGTACTCGTTGATCTCTCCAGTTGACATGGTTGTTGCAGGTGAGCAGGCTCCAAGAATCGACAATGGGGCAGACGCAGTTGATGGAGCCTCGGGTGTGGCCGTCGCGAGTTGCCATGGATCTGTTAAGTCCTGCGTGCCAAGATTGTTTACGAAAAAACTGAATGCTCCAACAGTTAAATCCAAACCTGACTCGAGACCAGAAAACGTCTCATGAAACTCTGGCGAGTGCGGATCAAAGTGCATCAGGGGAGCAGATGCGTTTTTTGCTGGTGAAGACGGCGGGCTGCCGCTTTTTGAGCGAGTCGGCGAGTTACCGGGTGTCGCCTGAGTCGGCGAGTTGTGGTTTGTTGATGTAGCTGGCGAGTTGACGTTCGCAGATGCGTTCGGCGAGTGGCCATTTGTAGATGCGATCGGCGAGTTGCCGTTTTCTGATGGAACCGGCGAAACTGCGAGTCCAGCACTATTCTTTCCCACAGACGGCGCCACTTGACGAGGGGTAGACTTATCAAGTCCCATGGTTAAGAACCTCGGGTTGTGAATATGGGGGAGAGAACGTGGTAGAGCTGGTAGTATCGTCTGCTGACAAGCAAGGCAAGGATTTTACCCAGGTTCAGGGCCCTCGAGTGGAGGTAACACCCCTACGTCCTGCCTGTCTGTTATTGATTTGAGAGTATATGCTGGTTACAAAGGGATCCCGGCGAGATGCTGATCTCGCTAGGGTTTTGGTGGTTCTGAAAGTGCGTGTCCTGAATCGGCGGCCCTCCCAGCCTTTATATAATAGGCTAGGTCTCGGGAGTTCGTAACCGACTCAGATTACATGTAAGGAAAGTCTAAACCAACTATGGCTTCGCCTAACTTGGAGGGTACTCCATCTTCTTGGGCTTTCCTTCATGGGCTTCGTATAGGCTCTTGATAGTTGGGCCTAGTCGATACGTGCACCAGGTACCCTCATGATAGGGTACCCGATAGGTATATCCCTGTCAGGCGTGATCATGGTCGTTGGGCTGATTTTCATCAACTTATGCACCTGCATGCCAAGGGATGTTCCGAAGCATGATCACGGTCCAACCCTGGTGAAGAAGGAAGTGCCCAACCTGATGTCCGGCACTGATGGAAGGAACGGGCCTCTAGCAACGACCACCAATGCCCACTTGGGACCTACCCTAATTGCCAACGGATGTCTCAGAACACTCAAGAACCAGCACTGGATGCTGTAGGAAACTGAGGACAATATCTGTATTGCATGATGGAGCATGAGAACGAAAGGACTACCCCTAGTACCCTAACCGACATATAGCTTTTATCTCCACCGAGAGAGAATAATCGACATAAGATGTCAGGTGCATATATAGCGTTCTCTAGATGCATGGTACACTCCATCAGACTCTAGAACGTGTAAATGGTGTGGCGATATGCATGTCACCCTTGAATAACATGTTTTCCAAAATATTCATTACAACTCACAGATGTGCCTATTTACATGCCGGGAAAGTAAAATTGTCCAAAAACAAAACTTGAAGGAACAGAGCAGGTCTCAAAGGACCTGCTGCTAGGACGTCGTCTGAATCACTCCCAGGGGTAGCCGAGACAAGCTCTAGCCACTGCCGCCCCAGTTTCTTCTCATTCCTTCCCATCGCGCCTCAGCCGGAGAAACCTGACATGCAAAGGCTTCCTTGGAGGCGGTGGTGAGTTTGCCTCCTTTGAACTATAGGAGCCCTCGCAGCTGGCATGTTGCCGCAGCCCTGGACGATGCATGTATCAGCGGAGGCCGGGCGCTGGGGACGGCCCTGTTCTTCTCAGTGGCCCGCTGCGGCTGCAGAGGCAGCACCACGGCGGTCGTGGCGGTACGTAGTTCGTGGCGACCATGACGATGCATCTTCCTGATCTATGGCCGGACGATATTTGCAGCCTAGCTCGCTTGGCGGGCTCAATCCTGTTAGTCGTGACTCGTGAGTCGCATGCATCTGAGATGTTTGCGTGTGTTTGATGGGCGCTGCTCGGCAAAATGTGTTGGGCGAGCATGGTTCGAGTTGTGTGACTAGTGCCTTGATGAAGTGGCAAGTGGTGGTAGCATAGGTGACTTCGGTTATGTGACGCTCTTTGAGTGCCGGATCTCAAGTTACAAGGGTGAAAATCTAAGTCTTGCTTCTTTTAATTGTTGAACCTGACAATGGAAATTCTCACTTTTTAAGGTATTCTCGGTAGCTTACCCTGAATTTTCTTTGGGTGAAAATTCAATATCATGCCTCGGTAGCTGGATTCAACGATGTTTGATTTGCGGCACGTTCCTCCCGGAGGCGTCATTGTTGTAGTACATATCTTGATGCTTGATGTTGTTTAGTGCACCTATTCTTGTTTTTTAATAATTTAGATGGGTGCATCTTTGATGTCTTGACTATCTCTAATATCATGTTGGTGCAGAGCCCACATTAGGACATTGGCTACATTGTATTGAACCGCACCAAACTGCAACCGTGGAGCCTAGTTAAGGAAAAACCTCTCTCCTGTCCTCCCTATTCCATCACGCTGAAGAGCCAAGCATGTAGGATTTTTTTTGGCATGAGACGAACCAACAAGGTGAGGAATCGCTTTTATTATCAGATAATACAATATGATGTGATGCTCTGTACTGTATTCAATCGGTTCAAAAGTCTATTTGAACTGCTTTTTCGACACACGGTGGCTGGTCTAAATCCCTAGACCTTTTACAAATGCACTGATTCAAGAACGGAGCAAGTAACGCGTGCAAAAGCATCTGTGTGAACTCTAGAAATTAATTTTGAATTAATCTCATGTGCATATGCTCCCTTTATCAAAAAAGGATATTTTGGAATGTCAAAAATTCGAAATAAATTCGGAGCATATATACATCCTCACACTCTATGCGCGCATGTCAAGTTTCTAGAGAAACCAATATTTTGAGTGGCTTGTTTAAAAAAGACAAAAATATGTCTTGTGAAAAGTTTTTATTTTAGCACCAAAATTTGTCCTTTTCACAGAGGACACATAAAGTTGGTTTTTGGTGAAACAATTTGGTGAACAGATAGACTGCGAAATTGTATGTGTGAACAACTTTTTGAAATTTCTTAAGCATTTTAAAAATGTTTACGATGTGTTTTAAATAAAGGGTACATATGCACCTGGGTAGTCAAAACACCACCTCCCGTGAACTCTGCTTACAGTGTAGTGTTTAGCCAAACCCGAGAACTTTGGACTATCCTATAAAGGGAAAAGAACGCGTGGCTTGGCCCTTGAAGTGCCCAGAATCTCCACGGACCTTCGATGCATTCTAGTGATTGGGCTAGCCACAATGGATTTTGTTTTAGCAGAAGGAGCCCAATTTTATTTCCGGCCTTCTACCCAAGGATATAAAATCGTCGATACAGAATTTCTGCATGTGGGCTGTGCCCGAAAATGGCCCAATCTGTTAGATGCGATCGAAACTGAAGAATGACGATGGCGACTGTACCTCATTAGGAAACTTTAGAAATTGTGCCAAGACGCTAGGGAGTTAAGTCTTAAAAAGCCACAAGAAATTCATATACATTCATGTGAGATGATGCATATCACCAAGTTCGCATCTACACAATCCCTTTCTCGTTCGTTCAAAATCCACGAACAGATCCATATGGTCAACAACAGTAGTACTATGCTACACATTTATACAACTTGATAATTTTCCATACTGGACTAAATAATGATATGGTTATGTTGATGTCCAGAGTCGTGCAACTAGATTTTGTAATGATTCTCTGTTATTGCAACTTGCCGTCACAACTGCAAATGACCAGTTCCCCTAGTACAATTTGCTATGTATAGGTCTTCAAATGTGCTCATATTCCATCAGTCCATCACCTGTCATTTCTGCAACCGATCCTGCCAAGGAATTCTTGCAACCACTTCATATGGTCGATTGATAATGCATATCTGGTCGTCTTTGTTAGTGCTGATGACGATCTACACACGGTAACAGAATACCACTGTAAGTGTATATCCACAGCGCGCCTATAAATATCACAATTCCGTCGCATAGAAAAATATCCGACTTGAAGCAAACCGAAGAAAAATTAAGCAAACACACCTCAATCGATCCTTACGGTATCGACATTGCATTTTTTTTTGTTACTTGCAGCATTTTTCACATCATTTTCTCAATTTTTGTTTCCTCTACATGCAGATTTATACCACAGCGTGTGAAAGCATGAAGGCAGTTGCAGTTTTTGTCTGCCTCCTGTTGGTGATCACATCGTCTGCTGCTGCTCCGGCGAGGAAGTTGGCCGGAGATGATGGCCCGCAGACAGGCCAAAATCAGATAAACAAGGAGGTGACCATTGACGGGAGGCCGTCATCGGGCTACGGTGACCATGCCTGCCCAAGAAGCATGTTCCCCGCTTGCTCACAAAGGTTGGAAAAGGTCGTTTCTAATGGTCGTGCTTGAATGAAAAATCAGCTGCCAATGACGGATCGAGAGATATTGCAGCAGAAGTTATATATGTATACAATAAGCTGATGTTCTAACACCAGAAAGATCGTCCATTTTCGCTAAATTACGGTACATGAATACTACTAGTATAAGTAACCATAGATGCCAAATACATGGTGTATCAATAAATGCATGATGTATTACGTATACATTTAGATTGTATATCTATTATGTACAATTAAGGATGACTGCAAGTTCATAGTAGAATTTGCATAGCCACCTCATATTGAACAGGGCGAGCCTAAATTGCAGTCGAAAGGCATACGAGAAAGTCTAGATCCATTGCGCTCCTCTGCAAATTCATAGACTTGAGCACATAACAGATTATCAAATTTGTTGCAAATATAAATTTGTAATTTTGGTGCATTTACAAAAAAAAAGGTCATTTTTTACTATACAAAATAAATAACAAGAGATGTTAAGCACATAGTACCACATAGATGTTTTTATATTTATTTTTACAATAAGGGGTAAATGTTCATATTATCCCCAGAGTTTCTTTTCAATATTAACATTCACGAACTTTCTGAGTCCGCAAACTCACAATGTGCATATCAACCTAAGTTTAGATAATCTTGTTTGTAAGAGTCCTTCTTCTAATAGGGGAAAAGGTCACTTCAGATTCTAGTGTTCTGGTTTCCACGTAAAGATTAACTTTGTATTGAATTTACACACGGAGAAGGAAAAATGTGGATGCTTCTACGTTCCTCCAAAAACTAAAAAAATTGAATACAAAATTAAGAAAATCCCGAGAAACGTACATATGAAAAAATTTGACAATCCCTTATAATTATTATTACAACAAGAAATAAACCGATCACCATGAACAATAAAAAGTTAAGAAGGAAAAAGAAAGATACACATATGATCGAATGAACACTTGCATACATGGACCATACATCTGTGCTCAAAGAAACAAAAACTATATCCTTCATTTTAGCTAAGAGATGACGATGCGGCAAACCTGAAACTCATTATATGCACGACAGATGTAACTCAAACTACGTGAACAGAAAATCCATGACCATGAGTACGGTCATAGTTCATCCAAATGCTGTCTAACATTTGGCTTTATAATGTCCGATTTCTGCTCGTCGCTGATTCTTCTGTGTGAACGCAACAGACAAGCAAGATCCCGTGGGGCCAGAGGATGGGTGTGTTCATCGATGAAATCCTTCACAAACCACTGCCCTGTTTCCTTGACCCTTGCAATGACCAATTTGGCTCGACACCCAACACGAGTGAGATTCCGTGGCCTTCTCTTCCTACCTTCACTCTTCATGTGCTTTGCTTCAAGCGAACCTTCACGACTACAAACAAGTTTCCTCAGAATTATCTCCGTGTTGTCTTCATCCCACTCAACATAGCTTTTCCGCACACTAAATCCTTTCTCAAGAGCATATCTGTTATAGAACTTGAATCCATCATCCTCGCTAGCAAATGTCTTGCTGACGATGTCAAGGTACTCATCGACAGACTCGTCACCCATGTCTTCGTGCATATCACATACAAATTAACATTAGGTTTCAATCACGTGAGGAATGAAAAATGAACTCTCTTATGTTTAATTTCAATCATGTATATGGTAAAGTGCAATATCAAAGCATGAAGAATGTTTATCAGTTGTGATTTATTTCTTACACCGAGGATCTCAACAGTGCATCTTTCATGTACCAGTTTACAGTTTTTGCTCAGTAGGATGATGTGAAGTTTGCACTATCGGGAAATTGAGATTTAAGAAAGGTCTTATCATATCTGTCAGCACTAGATACTAATTTGAACAAGACCAAAAGCTTTGATCTAGGTGGGAACAATTAGTTGGAACTTGGGACAGACATGGGTACTCTGCCTCTGCAATATATGAGTACATATGAAATTTTTACACTAGCTCCCTGAATTAACCGATGTATGCAGCTACAACAGCAAATTCGCTAAAAACATGTGAAGCCCATCAGATTACTGAATACAACACTATTACAACAGGCCACAGACTAAAGTTTCAGCAAATCTCATGGAAAAACAAGGAACAAATAAACGGCTTCGAGAACATCCATATACAATACAGCAGGAGCAGTCCCTGA
This sequence comes from Poa pratensis, assembly GCA_947311845.1. Classification (NCBI taxonomy): domain Eukaryota; kingdom Viridiplantae; phylum Streptophyta; class Magnoliopsida; order Poales; family Poaceae; genus Poa; species Poa pratensis. The sequence continues at coordinate 38,682,352 of CAMZMU010000102.1, forward strand.
CCAGGAAATTACCGATGGGCCGGCCGACGATTGCGGCACTGAGGCGACTCTTGCACGCGGGAAGGGGACAGAGGTGAGGGGCTCCCAGATGTCAACAGCGAACACCAGGTCAGACCAGGAACCGTGGCCCTCCTGGTGCACCAGCCCGCCACCCCCTCAAGCGCCGCCGATGCGCGCCGCCCAAGCGACCGCCCGCCCTCTTGGCCGTCGGTCTGCAGCGAGAGGAGTTGCCCCGCCGCCCACCACCACCTAGGGCCTCACCTGTCCGCGCGCCACCCAGGGAACAGCCCGCCCGCTCGGCCGTCGCTTTGCGGAGAGAGGAGGAGTTCGGCGACGAGGCGGAGCACTGGGACAAGACGAGGAGGAGGAGCAGAGGAGCGTGGGTTCAGTTCGTGGTTTTCGAGGTAATTGCGCAAGCAAAAGCTCGTCACTTTGATTTTTATGTTCTAACTTTATTATGATGTAAATACATATGTAGCGTTAGAAAGGATGGTTAGATTTGAGACAACCATTCGCACGGACCCCTCCTCCTCTTTCCCCATCTACAGTGCAAGAGGCGATTTTTGGGCCCTCCCCGTGCGACCAGCTCGCCGCCGGCGGATCCGCTCGATTCCTCGCCCTCCGCGGCCGCTCCGGCAGCGGAGGACGGGGAATCGACGGATCCCGGTGTGTACATAGCCTAGGTGTGCGTGGGGTGCTTGCCGGCGGTGCTGTGGAGGTGGCGGCGCAGCCGGAGAAGCTTTTGTCGGCGACGGTCCCCTCCTCTGCTCTGGGTGCTCCGGTGGAGGCCCTTGGCGGAGCCGCCGCCTTCTGCGCATCTGCTGCTCCTCGGAGCCGCGGATCGCGTCCCCTCGAGCCACCGTCCGTGATGGCGGTGGTGGCTCTGGTTTGGGGGGTCCTTCGTCCTCCGCTGCGGCGGATGGAGGTGCTTTTGGTTAAGATCCTTGGGAGTTTGCAGGGGAGAAGCGCGTCGGCGACGGCGTACTCGGTGGGTGATGCGGAAGATGGATGGCGTCCTCGTGCTCGTCTCCGGCATGAGACGGCGAGGGCGAGCTGGCAGCTCGGAGCCGATTTCCATTCAACGTCAAGATGCTGGCGCCTGCGTCAGCTGGATTTTGCGGCGACTCAACATGGTTGCTCGAGCTGGCGGCTTCGGTGCGAGGTGAGCCTGCCTCCTTCTTTCCCGGCGGCGGGAAGGTGGTGTGCTGCTTGGTGGCTCCGAGTTTGGCGTGAGTTGTGTGCGTTTCGCCTCTCTTCGTGCGTGTTCGTGCTTGTTCTTGTTGATCTTGTACACGAGCTCCTTTCAAAAAAAAAGGATGGTTAGATTTTCAAAGAGTAAATAAATTTAATTTTGATTTATTTAATCACGTGAGAATAGGAATAGTGACTCCCCAATATTAATTGGTTGATACATCCATTATCACCTAAACCAATCAAATAGATCACTCTCAAGAATAGAAAAGATACAAAGTCATAACAAAATATGCATATGATCACACATGGACACTTTCAATACTATACAACTTCTTTCGAATGAAAAAAAATTCCATTCATTTGAGGTGATGGATGCCATGCGGTGAAATTGAAATTCTATTAGAGGACAATGGTAATTCAGTCCATGCGAAGAAATGCATGTCGTCAACAACATATTTTCTAGCATGGCTTACTGCACATGCATTTCCTCTTCCAGCCAGAGCACCTGCCGCCCGTGTATCCCTCTGTAGCGCACACTCCGGCACAGTTGTCATGGATAATGCATAGCCCTTTAAACTGCCCACTTTCAAACTCGCAGTCTCTCTCCGCATTCGCTGGCGCCACCTCTGGAAAAAGACATGTCACACATTGTTTACGAACAATTAATGAACTTCAAATCAACCCAATATTTGTATATGTCAATTCAAACATGTATTTGTTTCTCTATAAATGCCAATCACAAGGTATGCATGTCCATGAACCTTTTCTCGACAAAATATAGTGAAATTGCTTTAGAATTTCCCTTTCGCTTAAATAATCCCACAAGTGACCATGAGTTTGTGAAATACCATCGCTTCCAACATTTCTACAGGGACTCTATACCCATGTTTCATTGATGCTCTCCTGGTATTTGACTTAATTCCGGTCAGTTTTGCTAGGGTCATGATAGGAAATATCTTGGAAGAAAAATAATGATCTGAAGGCTTAACATACAAATTAATACAATACAAATGACCAGCAGGGATCGATTTGAATAGCTGGCCAAGATAGATAAATAGCACATGAGCAACCACATGTAAAAAGTACATTCTCTGGGATATTAAGTGACTATATAAATTGGATATGTTGTTCTAGTGTTCATGTTCTAATTTATACTTCATTAACATATGCAAGATTGGATTCCTAAGGGCCTCTTTTGTTTATGCGTGGAATTTTATAGGAAGTTTGCACGGTCTAATGGGAAACGTCAAATTCCTGAAGAAACTATGTACATAAATTAGATATATCTGGAAAGCTTTTATGTTGCAGTGTGGGTGCATGATGCTATTCCGACAATACGCACAAGTTAATGATGCTTACCCGTAGCGACAACGAGCAGTAGGAGGATGACAGCGGCTGGGAAGAACTTGCGTGATGACTCCATTCCTTATTGATAAGTGCTTGCCTATACACTTTATAATGATCTGCTGGGGTTGTTAAATTTGAATGGCAAGCTAGAACGGTTGTGCAGAGCTTATATACGCACAGAGGCAACACCATGCATGGTGAGGGCATAATTAAGCACCGCAAGAACATCTCAGATCTATATATGGAATACACTAATAATAGTCCTAGACTTATATATGCTCCACTTCTTCCTCTCCAATATTGTCGAAGGCAAGGGAACTAGCCTAGTTGAAAACCCGTCAATAGGAATCTTTACTTGTCACGGGAAAACGAGATGAATAGGCATAAAAACCACATGATCAGCATCTGGGACTTATATGGTTAACTTACTAAAGAATAGTGTGCACCAAGGGCACGGTTAATTTGGATAGTACACAGTGGAGAAGCTAGCTCGTATGTAGAGCTGGGCAGAACATAAAGTCACCTAGCCGACGGTCATTCCCCGATAGAATTTGTTGCTCGATCCCCTCATTTCTATTACAATTCCCCGACGAAAGAGAGAAGTCTCTAATAGCCACAAAATGAAACAATCCGTAAAATACCTCCGTTCGAAATTGTTACACACTTGTGGATGGATAAAATTATAAATCGCAATACACGCCGGAAGTATGTTTTAGAAACTTTGAGAACTAAAAATTAATTTTTATACATGCGAGATCATGTTCTTAATTTGGAAAGAATAATGAGGATGAGGACCAGGCCAAGCAACTATTTCATTGTGGCCAGCTCAAGCCGCCCAGCATTCTGCCACGCCGAATGCCGTTGCCACCGAGCTCCACCGCGCTTGCTGCGTACGAGCCAAGCGCCGCCACCGACGACCTCATCATGCCGCGGCTCATCTTCTCCCGCGCCGGCTTTCTACTTCTTCAATGTGGTAGACCTTTCTGTGAACTCCTCCGGTTTTTCAATGTAAGCTGGATCTTTATCTTCGAGTGTCTAGGTATCCCCATCCATTATCCTACACTTTGAAACAAGGAATGGAAGGAAGTAGAGGACCGTCCCTAAGAAAAAAATCAAGCGGTTGGAAAGAGAGCTTTTTTCCTACCGAAATCATCTTGGTACGTCCTGTTAATTCAATGAACTTTTCCCTTTATTTTTTTCCCGTTCTCTGTTTTTGGATAAAAAATATGAATAATTATTTTACACATGAAAACTCCTTTTGAATTATTGAAAAGTTCACAGGTTAAAAAAATGTTCACATGGTTAACCAATGTTCACTGATTCAACAAACTAGATTATTATTTATGATTTGTTAAAATTAGCGGGTTTAAAAAATATTCAACTATTCGAAAAAAGGTTATAAGGGTTCATAATCAAATATCCATGTATTACCATAAAACAATGAAAACAAAAAAACTAGGAAACATATATAAGAAGAAAGCAAAAACATAATAGAAAGAAGTAAAAAAGAGAAAATAAATAAATAAAAATAATACTAGAAAAATAAATAGAGAAACTAAACGGGAAAAAAGAAACAGAAGAAGAAAAAAAAAGAAACGTAGGACAAGAAGATGGGCCGGCCCATTCACGTGATTGATGTTACTGACTCTTTACAACTTACAAGCCATAGATAGTGACTGCGCGATATTTCTGTTATATATATGTAGAGATAATAGAAATTAACAATAACCCTAAATTTCAAATATTACTGACGCAACATGATTCAACCACTAGATATTATACTTTTCTAAGAAAACTTGAAAGGGATCTACTTCTACAACGATCCAGAATCACACTGAACGTATAAAAAGTTGTCATTACCATGGACCACGGGCATGATTTATTCTGCAGCAGTACAATACCACGTACACTTAGTAGGGCTGGAAATACCTTGACAGTCCAAACCTACCATTCAAGTCTTACAATACCAGTTACATTCCACACACATATAACAGAGATGTGTAGAAACTGCCAACTTGATGATTATAGTTCGTCGATGAATCTCAAGTTGGTGCCCATGGTCCATCGTCTTGACTCGTAGTTACGGTTTGTTGAGCTGGTGGCCATGGATGATGATACTACGATACAGATCCACGGGGATGTCACGGTGGGTGTCTGTGGTAGTGGTAGTTTTAACATTTGCCATTTCAGCATTCTTGCTCGCATCTCCTGCATGGCTTGCGCCGGATACCTGCTCACCTAGCGGTGGAATCATTCCACCAAAGGGTTGTTTGTGTTCTGGCTTCAGCTCTTTGCGAGAGAAAGCCACTTGGTTCGGGAATGCACCACCTCCGGGACATTATAGGAGAACATAATTACAAACACAAGTAGTATCACAACGGTGTGTTTCGCCGCCATTTTCCCCGCTGCAAATTGACACATTCTTTTGTAAGAATTATCATATACGTACGTTTAAGCTATATATAAATCAAGGTACATAATTCAAACTATATATTTAGAAAACAATACATGCGTTACACTATCTACGCTACAAGAATTGACAACCAAAAGTCAAGATAAACACGGTACAAGATCACGAGCAGTGGTAGACCTTCAAGATGAGTTTACGGATATGCATATATGTGTAAGATATTACATATATACAAAATGAGGTTATGAAGAGAGTATATGAATGGATTGCTTAACCAGATGTGGTAAATCATGCATTAATTTGAGGTAGATTCGACGAAGCGGATTTCAGTATTATTTCCTGACATACTATGTCCCGATCTAACGCCGAATGGGGAAAACTTTAGGGCCTCTTTGTCTCAAAGAATTTTCAAAAGAACTGTATATGATTTGAACCTATATAAAATTTTCCTATATATCGATTCGATTTGAAGGAATGAATCCACCAAAAAAATATGGATTGCTTTCATGCGGTGTCTATGACATGAACTTGATCAATCCCTATAGAAAGTTCCTACATTTTCCCGCGGTGCAACCAAACAACACCAGCTACTATTCATGTATTTTTCGTTCCTGTAGGATTCCAAATATCAAGACATTCTATTACTACAATATTTCTATGCATGTGTTTTTCAAATTTTGCAAATCAAAGAGGACCTTATCTTCAGATGGAATAAAAATCCTATAAGATCTAGCAAAATTAATTTAAAGTGGCTTGGCTGGCACTAGATTGCACAAGTCAAATTAATTTGCTGATTATTACTTCAAACAACACATCAAGCATTTTGATACACTGACAAAAGTTGACGTCGAGTGCTAATAGAAATATTGTTAATCAATAATATTTATTAGAACTCCTTGTGATGTGATAAAATTAAGTAAATTACTTGAAAAACATTCAAATGGATTGCTCAGTCCATTGGTTTAAAAATTGGATGTGCCCCTCACTATACACAAAATACCTCTCGCGACTCCTTAGTAGTCATGAATGAACATGTTTGCTTCTAATCCAACAACATACTTTATTTCTCACTAAGTGGTTTTGTAGTAACAATAAGAGTCGAAATACTTGCAAATGCAGTCAAATATCAAAATTTATTGACAATATGAACTTTCAGTAACTATGATACACCACTACTATAGAGCACATGCATTATATCAAACCTGTAAAAAGTATTATGAAATCTTACATGTTTCAAGCATCTCCTTGTTGGCTAGTATGTAAGCTCGAAGCAGCCAACATACCTATATATAGGAGAAAGACTCAAGGTTTAACTTGACAATAAAGATGAACATCTCTTCTATATGATAGTGGATGTCGGGCACGCGCAACTTTTACATGAATAATAATCATAGACACAAATCAATATAATTCCAACATGTTCGACGGAAGGTGAAGTGGAACGCATTTTTAGCCAATAAAAATGTAAAGTTATCTAATGGCGCTCTTACCGAACGACCACTTTGGTTTGTCGGGCTTATCTAAAGATATTGTGTATTCCTTATATGGTTTTACATTTTCTTGCACATAGGTATATTTAAAAAGAAAACTACTTTTCAGTCTAAACCAATTTATGTTTGGCTCATTAACTTCCAAAGGGATGGACAAATGATCATAATGGTCTTAGCATACCTATAGTTACACTTATCTGCCGTTACTCAGAAGGAGAAAGTATTTGTTATTGTCTTGAACATGTTTCAACAACACTCATTCTGCACCACTAGATATTGTAAATATCATGATTTGCTAGCATAGTCTAGGTTCTAGAAACATATCTACCTCAGTCCTAGACCCTTTTCCTTCCCTTATAAAAATATATAATACCACCATGAACCCTAAATTTAATGTTGCGTGCAATCCGCAAAGTAAACTTGCTTGAACGTTAATGCCAAATAATATCATATACATATCCGGAAATTTTATCCTAGATCATCATTGCCTGTGGTTCTAAATTCACATCCCATTCTTTGGAAGGAAAAAATCCACACACACGCACAAATTAAGAACCGCCTTGTACAAGAAATAAATGTGTAATATATCTAGTTATACATGTAACAAATTTTATCTTATATCCTAAAATTCTGCCTGCCATGGGCTAGCAGATTTCTCTCTCGAACCATCACTACATACCTATTATACGGTTCATTTATAAATCTTGTAGAACAATATACTGCCCTGAATACATTGAAAGAAGTACATGTCTAAGATATATACAATGATAAACCGTCTTCAATATTTGGTTGATCTAAACGGAGATAGTTTTTCACCAGCGGTTTGTGATTAAAAGAAGTCACATTCAGAGCCGTTGTCTCCGTTGCTATTATCCGCGAGAGATTCATTAAATGCACACCCTCCGCCAGGAAACATGTAGCGTACAAATTTAGTCAAAAGTCAATGCTTTCCATGTTTGACCAAATATAGAAAAGAGAATAAAAACAATAATAGTGAATAAGCACATTATAAATATATTTCTTATGGCATGTCTATTGGCACTGTAGATTTCCATATTTTTGTATATATGGTTGATCAAACTTAGAAAAAATGTATTGACTTTTGACTTAATTTATACGCCATCTATTTTTGGGTGGGGTGAGTATAGTCTATGGTGGGCGGTCTAGGATGGATTTTTCTGTGTTACTAGTATTGGCTGCACAGGTAGACGTAATCAATTACCCAGCCATCGCTTTGTTCATCTTGTTGAAGTACACCCAAGCTGAGTTTCACCAACCGTGAATGCAGAAAACAACATCAACTATATTCTTGTCAGTTGTGAAGTATCCATTTTAAAATTGGTTCGGATTAAGGTATGAACATCACTAATTCGGCCACTGAAGGTAGCTAGCCACTAATTCCTGCCAGCTAGAAAGGTCATGCCCGAGACGAGACAAAATGATCTCAACGATAATGCTATCCCCAGCCTAAAACATTTATTTTAGTGTATCAGTTTCCATTATGCTTCCTAGCTAGGTAGACCTTATCATTTACTATATATTAGTTGGCACATAGTACTCATGTTTTCCAACTAAACTCTATCTTCTATTGCAAAAAAAATGTTGGTGTGCATGTGATTTTCGCAAACATACCTAGCCATTCCTACGCTACTCCCGAAAAGTAATTATTTCTTATAGGAAATATACCTCCTGATGAGAGATCAGCCGTTGTCTCTAGTCCACTAAATATGAGCTCATGATTTGCTTGCAGGTTCTACAAAGTCTGATCATTATCCCGCCGAGACTATGCTAGTAAACATCTCTGCAATGCTCTTTGTTCGCGGACCCTCTTCTGTCGGCACGATTCTGAATTAGAAAAAAGTTAAAATATATCAAACTATGAATTACAGAAATTCATAATTAGTTCGGGAAAAAGACAACATTGAGAACCATGTATCGAGCCATTCCTCCGCCTCCTCATCCCGTCGAACCGGAAAGCAATGCCCTGGAGATACTTATCAATACTGGAAAACAAGTTTGTGCTGACATATGTGCGCTTTGCTGAGTGCCAAAACACGGGTGATCGGTAATGACCAACCTATACGGCCTTGTTTGGCAGAGGAGTTTTGGGGTGTTTTCTAGTGTATATTACCTAGTGTTTTGGGTGAAAACACTTCTCACACCCAAAACACTCCAACCCCTCCCAATCCCCTTCTCCACAAAAAACCCCGCACCAGTTCTAGTCGTTTGGTACAAAGGTTTTGCAGACAAGTGTTTTAGCAATAAAATCTCATCTTTTTTTCACAGGACACACAATTACAACACGTGAGCACAATTTCAACAATACTTCTGATTCGAGGTCATCAATAAAAACTTTTCACTGCACGTGAGCACAGTTTCAACAGTCATATATTATTCCCAGGTATATCATAGGAATAACATCGATAAAATATTTCATTAAATCGTCTCTCGCATCGTCGTAGGATCAAATAATCTCACGCATCATCGTCGTAGGCCTTGTTCGGCAGGAGAGTATCGACCGGTTTTTGCATGTAATTTCACCTCCAAATCCCCTCCTGATAAAACCACTACCACCAACTTATGCTGTTTGGCACACAGGGGTAGCACACGAGTGTTTCATCAATAAAAACGAATTTATTCATAGCACATGACACATTCAGTAATACTTTTGATTCAGCACATGACAATCATTTTAGAACCCGAGCATGCAACTTCAACACTACTTTAATAGTACAAAAATGGTTTTGCTCAGGAAAAAGAACACTACGTGGTTGGAAGAGATTTGATTCGGCGGCTACATAACGTGTGTTCTTGTGCTATTGCGTGGGTCAGAAGCACATGCCAGAAACAAAAACAATCTGTGCACGTGAGCTTCGCTAGAGAAAAATCGATTGGCTCCGATGCCAGATATGGTTTTAGTTTCGAACGTGGCGAGGTGGAGAGCATGGAGGCGGAGTCGCCGAGTGGCCGTCAAAAACGCGAGGGCATAGGCGTGTCGCAGATACGCTTCGACCCGACGAGTATTGACGAGTATTCTGGGAATGACCGGGCTCAGCCCGCCCAAAACTCCTCCGCCAAACAGCTCAGTCGTGGTTTCTAGTGTCTTTGGTTTGGGCTGGGAAATTACCCAATAAACCACGTCAAAACACATCTGCCGAAAAATACTCGACAAACAGAAATATACTCGGTAATGGCCACCCTATACCAAGTGTTTCAAAATGACACTCGGTTGCGATCGAAATGGCTTATTTTCGAGCGCGCGAGCGCTCGCGCGCTCTCACCTCCCGCGACGATGCGTTGCCCCTGTCTGCATGTGTGCTGCTAGCTGGCAGCTGGCTGTATACATGCATGTTGCTAATCATCCTGCTAGTGGGCGACGGTGCGCTTTTCCTAAGACTACTCATAGTGGGGAGTGTCATACACTAGTATCATGCATACGATACTAGTCTATGTTACTACCTTTATAGTGGGTAGTAACATATGTGTGGTATCATATAGTCATGCATTTATTAGCCTATAGACTCATCTTGCCTCGAAATCCGTTATGTTACGGTATCTACCTATGATACCACCACCATCTCTCTCTTCTTTAATTGCATGCCACATCACCATTTCTGCTTATGTGGCACTTATGTTACTAGCTATGTTACTCCCATTATGGGTAGTCTAATCATCCTGTATGCATGCATGTTGCTAGCTGGCTGTTTGGGCTCCATTCCCTTTTCTTCCGTTCACATTTTGTCCTGGGCTAATTAATCACTGCTAATTCCCTGCATGCATGCGCCTGTTTATGCTTTTATTTGCAATGCATGCATGCATCTATTCAGCTGCATCGGTTTTTTTTGGTGTAATGGTAATATGTATTTTGTATCAAACAAATTTTATTGCTCAGCTTTATTTTCAACTTACTTTTTAGGCTAGTAGTTTTGCGCTAGCTTCCTCTCATTTTCTTTTCTTTTCCTACACGGCCTTTTTGTTAGTTTTTTATTGCTAAAGTTAAAGGACGTGTACAATAAAACTTGAACCAAAAAACTAAAAGTGCACATTCAAATTTTCTATTCCCTTTTTTCCTACACGGCTATTTTCTTAGTATTTTATCGCTAGAATTAGAAAAATGTGTGCAATAAAACTTGAACGAAAACCTAAAAGTTGGACACATCTGACCATCTGACTGCTGCCAGCCCACCAAAGGCCCAAGCCGAGGAACTGAAACGACAGCCGTGTTGCACCCGTTGCTTGGATCATCGTCATTTGAGGAAAGATTGCCATAACCAGATCCGGTGCAAAGGTTGTTGGAATTATGGCCATATTCTCCGGGATTGCCTGTCCTGTTTTAACCATAAATGGAATTATCGGCCGGTCGTCAACGTATTGATACAAACTCCCCTCTACAAAACCCAAACGTCGCCTCCCTTGCCACAAACCAAACCCTCGAAGGTCAGGAGGGAGAGAACGCACAACCTGCTCAGAACGTTATCCAGGATCCCCTGCTGGCTACTCCACCTCAGAGCCCAGTTGCACCTGTACCAGATCATGTTGTTGCAGATGAGAATGCCCAAATTGAGGAAGCTAGTTCGGATTCCAGCGAAGCTGTGCCATTTGCTGCTGTGGATCTGCAACATGTTGCAGTACAATCTTTCACATCAAGTCTTGATCATCTTGCTGCAGTTCAGGACATGGTCTCCAACCTTGCTGCATCTGCGGTTGCTATTATTAACACTCTGTCTGACTCTACTGTTGTTGGAACCAGTTGTAAGATGGTGGTTGTAGAAGAGAATGGACAAACACGTAGCAAGTGTTACCTGCAAGTCAACACTGTCAGTCATCACGTTCCAAGCCCTTATACTGTCCAGATTTCTGAGCTTGATGAATCTGTTGAGATGGTGGCATCAATCCCTGTGGCTGTTACGAGGAAGAGGAAAAATAAAGCTCCAAACACTACTGAATCGGTGAGGCGCAGCTCTAGACTGGCGTTGCTCAGGAAGGGTTTCAAGAATGGACCAGAGGACTCCTCTTCTACTCTGGAAGATGCGTGTCCTTACGATGCTCAAGTGCTGGACTCTGAGGCTCCACCACCGCCACTCCTAACCCTGGAGACCATTCAGGCCTTGGAGTTGGCCCATGCCAGATGCATCCTGAGGATGTATCCGAGAACAGTCTGAACTACGACAGTACCAATGATAGTGTGGAGTGAAGAAGCTAGTTGGGGCAGTAAGTCTCTCACTGCTGCCATGTTTTTTCTTAGTGTTTTGTCTGTGTCCTTGGCATGTTACTTGCTGAGAGTTTCAGTTGTGTCTGACTTGGTTCTGTCGAACTTGGTGTCTGTTTTGGTTCTGTCGAACTTGGTGTCTGCTTGCTATCAGTTGTTTTCTTTTATCTCTGTCAGTCAGTTATCTGGGTCTGTAATAATCTGGATCTACTATGTCAGCGACCTGTGGTACCCCTATGGTGATTGTGTTTGTTATATGTCTGTGATGGGTGATGTGATGTTTATTTTATGTGGTCGTATTGCCCTGTGCTGCTGTGTGGGATTTGTGGACATCATTATATTCTCGAAAGAGCTCAGCCAATTTGCTTGTATCTGCCTGCTTGCTGTCCCTTTCACCTCTCTGTTCACTAGCTTTGATTGGGTTTATTACATATTCCCAATTGGTCACCACCTATCTATGTTTTCCAATGAGTAGAAACTGGATTGTTTTCGATTGGAATCTGAGAGGAATTAATTCCCAACTGAGATGGGATGATATTAAACAGAAGGTGGATGAGTCCAATTGCAATGTAATTTGCCTTCAGGAAACGAAAAGAGAACATTTTGACCACTCATATCTTAGAAAATTTTGTCCGAGAAGATTTGATCAGTTTGCTTTTTCACCATCGGTTGGCAGCTCTGGTGGAATTATTACTATCTGGAATGGTGCTCTTTTCTCTGGTAGGACTGTTTCCATTTCGAGATTCCAGGTAACTGTGGAGTTAACCTGTCGTCTTAGTGCACATATTTGGTATCTGACGAATGTCTATGGACCTACTATTCCAGAAGACAGATTGCTTTTCACGAATTGGCTTCAGTGCCTTGATACTGCACCTATGCATTTATGGATGATCTTAGGGGATTTTAACCTGATGAGAGGACCGGAAAATAGAAATAGAGGAGGAGGGGATGTTAACAATATGCTGCTATTTAACAGGATCATTAGTCAGCATGATCTTCTGGAAATTCCCTTGCAAGGCAGAGCCTACACCTGGAGTAATATGCAAGCAGATCCTTTGTTAGAAAAGCTTGATTGGATATTTACCTGCTCTAATTGGACTACGATTTTCCCGAATACCCTTGCTACCCCACTTGCCAAGCTATCATCAGATCATGTCCCTATCAAGAAACAGATTAGCACTGATATTCCGAAGGCACAGATCTTTAGATTTGAGGAATATTGGCTGGACTTCCGGGTTTTTATGAGGTTGTTACTTCTCACTGGCAGCATAGAGGGACATACAAAAACGCAGCCCAGGATATCACAGCAAGAATGAAATCCCTGAGGTATGGCCTCAAAAAGTGGAGCAAGAATATTTCTCAGCTCACCAAAATAATTGACTCTTGTAGTTATGTTTTGGCTATTATGGATGGCCTGGAGGACCAAAGGTAGCTATCTCTAATTGAGAAAAATTTCAGATTGGCACTTAAGGCTCATCTTATAAAGCTGCTTGAAGCAAAAAGGATCTACTGGAGAAACAGAGCCAAGATTCGTTGGGCTAAACTGGGCAATGAAAACACTAGTTTTTTTCACACATATGCTACAAAGAGTTTCAGGAGTAATTATATCTCTATCCTTGCCACTGAGGACGACCGATTGGTGTGTGATCATGATGCTAAAGCTGCTGTCATTTGGCAGTCATTTAAGGAAAGGATAGGATGTACAGATAATCCCATTATGCTGTTCGATCTTGACAGTCTCATTACTCCGAATTCTGCAATTGATTTTGAAGCACTGGAACTGCCATTTTCAACTGAGGAAATTGATGGGATTGTCAAGAATATGCCAACTGACAAATCACCCGGGCCGGACGGTTTTAATGGTGCTTTTCTGAAAAAATGTTGGGATCAAGTGAAGCAGCAATTCTATACTCTTTGCTCTCAATTTTATGATGGCAGTCTAGATCTACAAAGTATTAGCACAGCTTTTATCACCCTGATACCAAAGAAATCTAGTCCTGAGACTGTCAATGACTATAGGCCAATTTCTCTAGTAAGCCTAACTCTGAAATTCCTCACTAAGTTGTTGGCTAACAGAGTGCAGAAAGTAATCATCCCTGCCATCCATAAGAACCAGTATGGATTCATAAAATCAAGAACTATCCATGATTGCCTCGCATGGGCTTTTGAGTATATCCACTTGTGCCACAAATCTAAGAAGGAGATTATTATTCTTAAGCTTGATTTTGAAAAGGCATTTGATAAAGTTGAATTCAGTGCCATCCTTTTGATGTTGCAGCACCTTGGATTTGGGGATAGATGGCTACGTTGGATCAAATCTATCTTGTACTCAGCTTCTACCTCGGTTTTGCTTAATGGTGTTCCTGGCAAGAAAATCATTTGCAGAAGAGGTGTTAGGCAAGGAGACCCACTTTCGCCACTTCTTTTTGTTTCAACTGCTGAGCTCCTACAATTTGTAATCAATGAGGCCTGGAGATCTGGAAATATTGATCTTCCACTTGACAGTGACTTTGGTCTGGACTATCCCATTATCCAGTATGCTGACGACACCCTGATTATAATGCCGGCTTGCACTAACCAGTTGCTCAGGTTAAAAGTACTCCTTGATAAGTTCTCTGCCTCTACTGGACTCAAGGTGAATTTCAGCAAATCTTCTTTAGTGCCTATCAATATTAGTGCCGAGAGATGTGATGTGCTAGCCTCCACTGTTGGATGCCAGAAAGAATCACTTCCATTCACATATTTGGGACTGCCAATGGGTACTACTAGACCCAAGATGGAAGATCTCATTGGGATAATTCATAGAATTGATAGGAGGCTCGTAGGTATTGCAGATACCCTTTCTTATGATGGCAGGCTGCTGGTTATTAAATCTATACTTGCTGCTATTCCAAACTTTGCTATGTGTGCGTTGAAACTGCCTCTCGGATTCCTGGATTATGTTGAGGGTTCCTTCCGAGGTTTTCTTTGGGCTGGCAAGGATATTCACAAAAAGGGAAAGTGCCTAGTGAAATGGGAGAATGTTTGCAAGCCTAAAAGGGGAGGGGGGCTAGGTGTGTTGAACCTCAGAACACAGAACATTGCCTTGCTGATGAAAAACTGGTTCAAATTCATGAATAAAGATGATATTCCATGGGTGCAGCTCATTTGGCAAGCTCACTATGCGAATGACAAATTGCCAAAGACCTCTGGCCCTTGTGGATCATTCTGGTGGAAGGATTGCCTGAAAATCATGAATACCTTCTTGGAACTAGCCTCATGTTCTCCAGCCAATGGATCAACTGTCCGATTGTGGTTTGATAATTGGTCTGATGACATTCTTAGGAACAAATTGCCTCACCTGTGCTCTTTTGCTAAAGACCAGAATATCACACTCAAGAAAGCTGTTCAGATTTGCTGTGATGAGGATATTTACGAGATGTTTCATACTCCAGTATCATTAGCTGCTTCTCGGCAGTGTGATCAACTTGCATTGGAATTAACTGATAGAGAAAATAATCTTGCACTTGACAAATGGCGGCTGGCTGTTAACAATAAACCCTATTCATGTAAAAGGGTATATGCTGCTATGTCGTCTGATGATCTTGCACCTGCTCTTATGAGATGGATTTGGAAATCTTGTGTGCTCCCAAAACACAAATTTTTCTTTTGGCTCCTGCTTCAAGATAGACTGAATACTCGAGATTTACTGGCTAGAAAAAACTTTCAGATGGATTCATATAACTGTGAGCTTTGTGAGGAAGGGGTGACTGAAGACTTACTGCACCTGTTTTTTGAATGTGACTTCAGCCGAAATTTCTGGTGGAAGCTAAACACCGAATGGAATACTGATATGGACTTATTCTCTATGCTGGTGGAGGCAAAGAATAGATACAAGCGGATATGCTTTAAGGAATCTCTGATAGTAGGATGCTGGAGTATTTGGAATCATAGGAATAGATCTATTTTTGATAACCAGCCGATTGACCTAGATGTTTGTTTCCAGGATTTTAGTGCCTCTTTTGTGCTTGTTAGGCATAGAGCTAAACCCTCACTTAAAGAGGGTATGACCCAATGGGTGGACACCTTATGAACTTGATGTAATCGTTTGTATAGTTTTGATGAGAAAATAGAAAATTAAACAGTAGGGGTCTTCCCTACTGTTTTGCGCCTCAAAAAAAACCTAAAAGTTCACGTTCAAGTTTTCTATTCCTTTATTTTATGGAAATATGTATTTCTTACAAAAATCATTTTCCTAAGGCCGCCTTTCTTTATTCATGGAAAAAATGGCACATCACCTTTTTGGCAACACGATAAAAACTGAATACAATGTTTATAATCATATGTACTTGCAGGGGAGATTAAAAACTTGGACTTGCCCTCCCCATCAGGAAAATCAACGGTTAGTATCACCACCTGATAACTTGTTTGTATGTGACTACTAACATCTTATCTTTTTCTTGTCGATAATTTGTATGCTAGAGTCTTGGCAGTAAAATTTTAGTATCCCCACCCGATAACTTGTTTGCGGTGTGACCGCTAACATCTTACCAGCTCTTTTAATCATCAACAACTTGTATGCTAGAGCCTGGTAATAATTTATAGTATCCCCAACACTAGGCGACCGGTAAAATCTTACTAGTTATGTTCATAACTTGTATGCTAGTGTATTAGTAATAACTTTATAGTATCCCCCATCTGATAACTTGCTTGATATTTGACGGGTAATATTTTAATTGTTCCCTGATGGTCCCGAAGAGCAAGGCTTTGATACCTGCAAAATAAACGGGATTAGGTTGAGACTCCAAGTGCAGAGTGTATAGTAAGTGGAAGACAGTTTTCCCCACGAGGGGTGACTCGAGGGTTTAATATCGAACTCTCGGGGAATCTGAAGTGGTAGATTTATCTTCTTATCCTTCTTTTGGTTACCTACAAAACAAGGTTAGATGTTTTGGTCCTCAACCTCACCTGTGGTTGTCAAGCACAAGGTGTAAGAATGATATCAGGATAGTTATGCAATGCAAACAAGAAATAAATATGCAATGATGGTGGATGCAATGATAAATGATATTTTTGGGTTTTTGAATGATGTATGCAAGATGAAAAGTATTTTTGTATTTTCGGATTTAATGATGGCTGAAAATAGAAAAGTGGTATATGGTGTTGGAAAGGTGTTTCTTATGATTAAAAATGGACTGGGGTTCATGGTTTCACAAATGCACTCTCTCTTTATAAAGTGGTAGACAATGGAACACACAAAGTTAACATATGAGATTGCAACACAGGGTTTGATAACAAGTTACTTAGATATATGGGCATCACGTCCTAACATAGAGATCTTTTGGTTATTAACCTCTCTTATACTCCACCAAGATGCGAACTAAATCATAACACCTCAGTAATTAAGATAACTCAGAGTATAGCATTAAGTATCATGACATGAAGTGAAAATAAGAACATGCTAGATCTAGTCATGGAGTAGTGGCAATGGTCACGCCCACATCCCCGGTAGCATGGTATTTTAGTTTATCCCTAGTGAGGTAACAAAGTAAGGTAAAGATACCAAAGTGGATCGCAGAACTTTCTCTCACGTTCACTGCACTAGCCACCCCCCGTTACTCCAACTAATGCACACGTTCCCCCACACACGCTCTCATAAACATGCTTGATCAAAACAAGTAGACAAGAACGGGGTACATAATATGCATCTATACTCATAACTGAAACAAACATTGCAATCTCAAACATATATTAACTCATAAAGATCCACCACAAAGGTATTACAACGGTGACCGTAATCATGTTCAGCAGCTCATACGGTGCTAATTAGTGAAGCTCAAGAGAGGAGAGATACATAAGTTACTTCCACAAACCCATAGTCCAGAGGTGGACTACTCCCTCTTCATCATGGAGACGGTGGAGAAGTCGATGGAGAAGATGGAGACCACGCCGGCAGCGCCCCGCCGGAGTTTTCCCCCTCCAATCTGCAGCTCCTGATCTCCGTTTCGGTGTTTCTGTGTTTGTGCGGCGCTCCTTCCAGAGAACGTCGGGGGACCTTTTTTATAGGCGTTTTTAGGTCAAGACGATGTCGGTGGAGCGAAGATCGACGGCAACGGAGCCACGAGGCCCAAACGGGTGGGTCCCACGCGGCCACAGTACCTGGCCGCGTGGGCCACCCCCGTTTGGCCCTCGGCCTCCGTTTGTTCGCTTCCTTCGCCCACAGGTCTTCTTCCTTCCAAATATTGACGCCCGTAAATTTCCAGGTGATTTCGTTGACGTTTGGGTCCCTGAAACATTAAAATAAAAAACGGGGTTTTCTGCCTGTGCAGGGTTAATTCCATAAAAATAGGAAATAAATGAATATTCCCAAAATCATTATAAAACATTGATATAACCCTTATATGATGCAAATATGATTGGAATATAAGCAATTAAAGTGCAAAGTTCATGTATGCATTTTACATGCATCAACATCCCCAAGCTTAATCCATGCTCGTCCTCGAGTATGAAGATGATAAAACTAACATGGACTTTGCAATTTAATACTTAACAATGATATCAAAGATGATTACTATTGCTACATATAGTCAAATGATTCATTCTTCAAAGGAGTAGCAATATGCAAATAGTTTATGAAGTGATATCAAGTATTCAAGACAAGGATGTTCATTGATAGTTCACAAAGTGTAACATGGTAGCAAGTAATATGGAACACATGTATGCATAATGATAAGTAGAACATCCTACAATGGTCATAGAGTGTAGATGAAAATCTGAATATGATAGGTGTACACTTTGGAAAGATGTATATGTGAGTAGAGGTAAAGCATGCATAAGTTTCATCCAACTTCCAAACTCTTCTACTTAAGTTAATGATTGCAATAAGGTATTCATTGGTGTCAAGCTCTCATTGCCCCTATCATAGCATCTTGAATGATTAAGGTTAAAGTGAAAGCAAATATGAGTAGTGTGCTTGATAAAGAATGGGTTGAATGTCTCATGCCCCTTGAATACAAGTACTTACACCATGTGTTACTCAACTTGGGAAACAAAGCAAGTTCAATTAAATATCATTGTAAGCATAATAGTATCATCAAGAGCGTCAACTGGGGTACCTCTTGTCCCAAGATATGGAACAAGCCCATATCAAAATGACAAGACAAACAAACAAAATGAACAATCTCAACACCCTTTTTATTTACCATTTGGAATAGTTTTTTATTGCAAGGTGTATCACAGAAGGTTCACCATAGTATGTAAGTAAATTTCCACCATGAATGATGCATGGCTTAGATTAGCGGCCCAGGCGTCTCTCTAACCATTTACACAAACTCATTTAAACTCACTCTATTTCCACATTTATTTCAACATGATAAGCATCCATAGACAAAAGCACATGATATCAACTAAATGAGATGAAGAGCGTGTTGAAAGCTTGCCATGTGACAGCACATATGGGCTAACTTCCAACCCAAAACATTCATCAAGCCACAAACATCATAATCTTAATCACAATGGGTCAAGTTTTATTATGCAAATAAAAGAACATTGTGCATCAAGTTCGTGAGAGCTATATAACCAATTTTTTCCATTGCAATCAATAACATAAACATTTTCATTCAGAGGTAAGATAACACAAACAACATGTTAAACATACTCGGAATAGCATAAAGCCAATAGGTAGATATGGTGGACTCACTGGAATAACTTTGGTTGAAGGTGTTGGAAACAAGTTTTTGCTTGTTGGAGTTTTTGGGCTAGCAAAAGGGAGAAAGTTGACCATCTAGATGCATGCATGAGTGTCCATAGAACTAACTAATCCATGTTAAACCAAGTAAATAACAATCAGCACCAAAACATGAATAAGTGATAGCTCTACAAAAAGAATTTGCAAACTATTACTCATAAACAAGCTCATGAATCATGCAACTATATGTATCATTAAAAATCAAGTCAAACATCCCTTTTCCCAATCTTATAAAAGCATCCAACATATTTCAACCCATATTTCCAGTAGCTCTCTCATATATAATTGATAGTGTGGTGGTCTCTCAAGACTCAAACAAAAAAAAAACGACGCTCCAAGTTTATGCGATAAAGTGTTTCGATCGAAAAACAGAAGTTGGACGTGTGCAAACCGAGAGTGTGTAGGTCCAGCGGGGTTGTCTTCACATCCCCAAGCTTATGGTCTTCACCATCCTTGGATAGCTCTTGGTGCATCTCCTCCAATCCCTGTGAAAAAACTTCAAAACACCGTTTCTCCCATCTCTTTTCTGTGGGGTGCATTAATAGTGATAAACAAATAGGTTCCTTGCTGCATATAATCCTTGAACAAAAATTCATATGACATGTCCAGAAAGTGTATAATGTTGTATGCCTACTCATAAACTCAATTGGATCAAAAAGATTCAACTTAAAAGCTCAAAGCATGCATCAAACAAAATGGGACAGAATCTGTCCAGAAAAACAGCAGCAGCAAAACGTATTTTTCTACCCTACCAAACTTTCTCGAAAAATTCCGAAAAATTCATGCATACAGAGGATGAAAAGTTGCAACTACAGTTCAAATATGAGCTCATTCGGAGTTACAGAATAAGAATTAAAAATCATACCGTGCACTGACTCGTGCAGGAATAAAATCTCCGAACGCTATAAGCAACTTTTCAAACCAAAAAGGGTAAAACTTGGCACTTTATTAAAAACTCCAGAACCTAACTAGACACAAAATCTCTTGTTACAGCAAGAGGACACAAAGAAAAATCACACACAAAAATAACCGGGTTGCCTCCCGCAAAGCGCTTTCTTTATAGCCATATAGCTAGGCTTCTTACTTGTTGTTTTATTGTGGACGAAGCTCATGAGGGAGCTTGAACTTTGGTGGTTCCCTCTTCCTTGGAAAGTGTTCCATGCACTTCTTGTGTGGAAACTGAAACTTTACATTCCCTTCCTTTGAATCAATGATAGCACCTGTGGTACGAAGAAAAGGTCTTCCAAGAATAATAGGACTAGAGGTTTTATTCCCCATATCCATGATTAGAAAATCCACAGGCACAAAAGTCATATGTAACTCTACCATAACATCACTTACTTTTCCCAAAGCATGTTTAATAGAGTCATCAGCAAGTGCTAGTTCAATAGAGCATTTTTCAAGATTTTTCAATTCAAGCACTTCATATAGTTCTTTAGATAAAACAGAGACACTAGATCCTAGATCAAGTATGGCATGGTGTGTCTCTTTTCCAATAGTTACTAGTACCTTAGGTATCCACATATCCCCAAGCTTAGGTGGTATCATAGCCTCTTGGTTGTACCTAGCAATCTTTTCTTTCAAGACATGATTAGCAATATAAGAACCAAAACCTGCTTGGTTAGTGTTGATGGAAGGATCACTTGCAAATTTTTGTAAGATAGATATTAATTCATGCAAGCTACAATTTTCTAAGTCAAGCAAAGGATCCTTGACTTCATTAAGCATTTTAACTTCCTCAACTTTCTTTTCCTTTTTAACCCAAACTTGTTGCTACAGGAACTCTTTCACATGTTTAAGAGATGAATCTTTTCTCAATGAATCACTAACTCGAACCAATTTTTCCTCAATATTGTTCAGGTAAACATCTTTTTCCAGAAATTCTTTCTCACAAATTCTCAACTTATGCATGACATTAACCAATTCATTGTTTATCTTTGGAATAATGTTTTCAGAATAAGAAACTAGTTGTTCAAAATCTTCCTTACTAGGTAGCTTTTCTAACTTAGTTTCAAATTTATCCTTTGATGAAGCAAGTGCTATTGTGGTGTCTTCCAACTTTTTCTTGCTACCCACAAAGCTACCAAAAATCCTTCTAAGTGTCATGGCTGCACAAGGTGGTGTTGACAAGACAAAACTTCCACCTGTAGCCCCATCTAAAGCATTTTGATACCAAGGATCTATTCCATAATAGAAATAAAGATTTAGCTTTTCATCTTCACAAGGTGTAGGATCTTCATAATGCATCCTATTAATTCTTACCCAAGCATCTTTTAATGTTTCTCCATGATATTGTTTAAAACTAGAAACAGAATTCCCTAGAGAACTCCCTCCTTGTTTGTTTCCAAGCACCATGATAGCAAGTTTTTTTTGGTATTTTTAATTTTTTATGCAAAACTGAAATAAATATGATATGATATGCAATGACACTAACAAAACAAATAAATTGCTTTGTAAGTAAAGATGGATAAGATGGTGCTCACGTAGGTGCAACCTCCCCAAGCTTAGGTGTTAGCACAAGTTGGTGACGTTGACTTTGTTGTGAGATGAATGCGATGATGCACACCCTTGGATAAATCTCTCAGCTACGATTCCCCGGCAACGGCGCCAGAAAACGTCTTGATGATCCCGAAGAGCAAGTTTGATACCTGCAAAATAAACGGGATTAGGTTGAGACTCCAAGTGCAGAGTGTATAGTAAGTGGAAGACAGTTTTCCCCACGAGGGGTGACTCGAGGGTTTAATATCGAACTCTCGGGGAATCTGAAGTGGTAGATTTATCTTCTTATCCTTCTTTTGGTTACCTACAAAACAAGGTTAGATGTTTTGGTCCTCAACCTCACCTGTGGTTGTCAAGCACAAGGTGTAAGAATGATATCAGGATAGTTATGCAATGCAAACAAGAAATAAATATGCAATGATGGTGGATGCAATGATAAATGATATTTTTGGGTTTTTGAATGATGTATGCAAGATGAAAAGTATTTTTGTATTTTCGGATTTAATGATGGCTGAAAATAGAAAAGTGGTATATGGTGTTGGAAAGGTGTTTCTTATGATTAAAAATGGACTGGGGTTCATGGTTTCACAAATGCACTCTCTCTTTATAAAGTGGTAGACAATGGAACACACAAAGTTAACATATGAGATTGCAACACAGGGTTTGATAACAAGTTACTTAGATATATGGGCATCACGTCCTAACATAGAGATCTTTTGGTTATTAACCTCTCTTATACTCCACCAAGATGCGAACTAAATCATAACACCTCAGTAATTAAGATAACTCAGAGTATAGCATTAAGTATCATGACATGAAGTGAAAATAAGAACATGCTAGATCTAGTCATGGAGTAGTGGCAATGGTCACGCCCACATCCCCGGTAGCATGGTATTTTAGTTTATCCCTAGTGAGGTAACAAAGTAAGGTAAAGATACCAAAGTGGATCGCAGAACTTTCTCTCACGTTCACTGCACTAGCCACCCCCCGTTACTCCAACTAATGCACACGTTCCCCCACACACGCTCTCATAAACATGCTTGATCAAAACAAGTAGACAAGAACGGGGTACATAATATGCATCTATACTCATAACTGAAACAAACATTGCAATCTCAAACATATATTAACTCATAAAGATCCACCACAAAGGTATTACAACGGTGACCGTAATCATGTTCAGCAGCTCATACGGTGCTAATTAGTGAAGCTCAAGAGAGGAGAGATACATAAGTTACTTCCACAAACCCATAGTCCAGAGGTGGACTACTCCCTCTTCATCATGGAGACGGTGGAGAAGTCGATGGAGAAGATGGAGACCACGCCGGCAGCGCCCCGCCGGAGTTTTCCCCCTCCAATCTGCAGCTCCTGATCTCCGTTTCGGTGTTTCTGTGTTTGTGCGGCGCTCCTTCCAGAGAACGTCGGGGGACCTTTTTTATAGGCGTTTTTAGGTCAAGACAATGTCGGTGGAGCGAAGATCGACGGCAACGGAGCCACGAGGCCAAACGGGTGGGCCCACGCGGCCACAGTACCTGGCCGCGTGGGCCACCCGTTTGGCCTCGGCCTCCGTTTGTTCGCTTCCTTCGCCCACAGGTCTTCTTCCTTCCAAATATTGACGCCCGTAAATTTCCAGGTGATTTCGTTGACGTTTGGGTCCCTGAAACATTAAAATAAGAAAACGGGGTTTTCTGCCTGTGCAGGGTTAATTCCATAAAAATAGGAAATAAATGAATATTCCCAAAATCATTATAAAACATTGATATAACCCTTATATGATGCAAATATGATTGGAATATAAGCAATTAAAGTGCAAAGTTCATGTATGCATTTTACATGCATCATTCCCTCATCGGTAACTTGTATACTAGAGTCTTGATAATAATTTTAGTATCCCCACTTGATGACTTGTTTGTGAAGTGACAGGTAAAATCTTACTAGTTCTTTTCTCATCGATAACGTTTGTATGCTAGAGTCTTGGTAATAAATTTTTAGTATCCCCACATGATAACTTGTTTCTTATGTGATTGGTAACATTATACTAGTTCTTTTCTCATCGATAACTTGTATGATAGTGTATTGATAATAAATTTCTTGTATCCCTAAGATGATAACTTGTTTGATATGTGACTGGTAATATCTTAATTGCTCTCGTCATCGGTAACTTGTATGCTAGAGTCTTGATTATAACTTTTAGTATCCCCACTTGATAATTTGCATATTATGTGACTGATAACATCTTACTAGTTCTTTTCTCATTCATAACTTATATGTTAGAGTCTTGATAATAAGTTTCAATATCCCCACACGATAACTTGTTTGTTATGTGACTGGTAACATTTTACCAGTTCGTTTTCTCATCGATAACTTGTATGCTAGAGTCTTGGTAATAAAATATTAGTATCCCCACCTGATAACTTGTTTGCAACTGCTAACATCTTACTATCTCTTTTACTCATCGGTAACTTGTATGCTAGAGACTTGGTAATAAAACTTTAGTATCCCCCACCTGATAACTTATTTGACATGCGACCGGTAAAATCTTACTAGTTCTATTCATAACTTGTATGCTAGTGTATTAGTAATAATTTTATAGTATCCCCACCTGATAGGCTGCTTGATATTTGACGGGTAATATCTTAATTGTTCCCCTCATTGGTAACATGTATACTAGAGTCATGATAATAATTTTTAGTATCCCCACTTGATGACTTGTTTGTGAAGTGACCGGTAAAATATTACTTGTTCTTTTCTCATCGATAACTTGTATGCTAGAGTCTTGGTAATGTATTTTTAGTATCCCCACATGATAACTTGTTTCTTATGTGATTGGTAACATTATACTAGTTCTTTTTTCATCGATAACTTTGTATGATAGGGTATTGATAATAAATTTCTCATATACCTAAGATGATAACTTGTTTGATATGTGACTGATAATATCTTAATTGTTCTCGTCATCGGTAACTTGTATGCTAGAGTCTTGATTATAAGTTTTAGTATCCCCACTTGATAATTTGCTTGTTATGTGACCGATAACATCTTACTAGTTCTTTCTCATTGATAACTTATATGTTAGAGTCTTGATAATAAGTTTCAATATCCCCACACGATAACTTGTTTGTTATGTGACTGGTAACATTTTACCAGTTCGTTTTCTCATCGATAACTTGTATGCTAGAGTCTTGGTAACAAAATATTAGTATCCACACCTGATAACTTGTTTGCAACTGCTAACATCTTACTATCTCTTTTACTCATCGGTAACTTGTATGATAGAGACCTGGTAATAAAACTTTAGTATCCCCCACTTGATAACTTATTTGACATGCGATAACTTATCTGACATGCGACTGGTAAATTCTTACTCGTACTTGTACCCTAGTCTATGGGTTATAAATTTTTAGTATCCCCCACCTGATAAGTTGCTTGATAAATGACGGGTAATATCTTAATTGTTCCCCTCTTTTGTAAATTGTATACTTGAGTCGTGATAATAATTTTTAGTATCCCCAATTGATGACTTGTTTGTTAGGTGACCGGTAACATCTTATTAGTCCTTTTCTCATTGATAACTTGTATTCTAGGGTCTTAGTAATAAACTTTTAGTACCCCCACCTGATAACTTGTTTCTTATGCGATTGGTAAAACTTTAGTATTTCTTTTCTCATCGATAACTTGTATGATAGTGTATTGGTAATAAATTTCTACTATCCCCACATGATAACATGTTTTATATGTGACTGGTAATATCTTAATTGTTCTCATCATCGGTAACTTATATGCTAGAGTCTTGATTATATGTTTCAGTATCCCCACTTGACAACTTGCTTGTTATTTGACTGATAACATCTTACTAGTTTTTTTCTTATCGATAACGTGTATGTTTGAGTCTTGATAATAAGTTTCAGTATCCCCACCTGATAACTTGTTTGTTATGTGACCGGTAACATCTTACCAGTTCATTTTCTCATCGTTAACTTGTGTGTTAGATAATTGGTAATACATTTTTAGTATCCCAATCTAATCACTTGTTTGCTATGCGTCTAGTAACTGGTATCATCTTATTACTGATTCTTTTCTAATCGATAACTTGTATTCTAGAGTATTGGTAATAAATTTTAGTATCCCCCACGTGATATATTTTTTGCTATGCGATTAACATCTTACTAGTTCTCTCCTCATCGATAAATTGTATGTAGTGTATTGGTAATGATTTTCTAGTATCCCACCAAATACTTGTTTCATATATGACTGATGATATCTTAATTGGTCTCCACATGGTAAAACTGATATGCGACCACCATGTAGTTGACGGGCGTGTTGAAGACTGCAAGGTTGTCGTCCTCGCCATTCTGCGGGTGAGGTCGTGTCGGGTTCACCGGGGTCCATGCTTGCGGTTAAGGCATTTGCTGGCGAGGTGGTCAAGGCAGGGCCAAGCCGCCTGCCGGAGCGTTGCGGCAGATCTCACGCTACTTTTTGAGCTCGCCTTCTCGCTCAAAGGCGTTGTCGAGCGCCCGGTAGGACATTCCGGGTTGAAGCCGAGATTTTACGCTCGTTCCGGTACAGGGTGACCGCGGAGATCGCACTCTTCTGGATGCGGAGCTGATCCTCTTGCGGCGGATCTCCTCCTGATGTCACGCCATCTAGCTGTGAACGCGTCGAGCTTGTGCGCCTGCTTGGCGGCGCTGGCCGGGTGACCGGTGTTGCGAGTGGATCCACCGTGTTCTGCAGCAGGTTGCGCTGCTGATGCTCACGTGCTTGCTGATCGTGCGATTGCTGGTCGCACGCCTGCTGGTCACATTGTTGCTTCTCGTGCGCCAACTGGTCATGTTGCTCTTGCTGCTTTTGTGCCAAGAGTACATAGTTTATGTGGCCCGGCATCGGTGGCGGAAGTCGCCTCGCCTGCCTTGATGGTGGCGGGAGCTATCGGAGTCCGTGCGAAGCGATCCTTCTGACTCATAGTCAAGGACCGATAGGATCGACCCAACGTCGTCGTTGTCGTCTGGGATCAAGATGGTCCTGGTGGGTGACTCGGCGGTGTAGATCGCATCGTCGATTATCGCCGCCTCAGTGTTGTCGAGGAGGGAGAGCTCGTTGTCGTTGGTGCATATGTAGGCGACATCCTCCTCAATCGAGCCGACGAAGCCGACATAGGCGGTAACGGCCGTCCCCTTTGGGCTGGCGACCGCATAAGAGATCCACGCACAGGCGCGCCCATGGTGCGGTGTCGGCGATATAGCCCATGCTCGAAGTAGGAAGTGGTATTTCATTTTTGTTCAAATTTTTTGGCGCCCATAGAATTTTCCTTTTGTTCAATTTTCTTACACTACTAGGAAGTGGTAGTTCAGTTTTATTCAAAAAAATTACACTAGTTGGAAGTGGGATTTTCCATCCCCACCCATTTTATTTTACTCTAAAATATCACTAGCCCAAAAAGGGAATTAATTTTGACTGACATGTTTATTTGCAAGTACAAAAAAAAGGGAATAGTTTCTCTCTTTTGTTATTCAAATTCACTCCACGGGAAACAATTTTGGCGTGTCAAGCCAGCGTGCACGCAAAAAGGGAATAGAGTCCCATGGATAGTTCACTACCGGAAACGAGTTCTTTGCCGTGCGGCCAAAACGCACGGCAAAGGGTCCTCGGAACACGGCAAATACTTTGCCGTGCCAAACTGCACGGCAAACTTCACACGGCCTAATACGCGACGGCATAGAACGTTTGCCGTGTTCTTTTCCAAAACAGCACGGCACTGCCTTTACCGTGTGCCAAGCCACACCCAGCACGGCACAGATCTGTCAGAGGGTCAACCCTCACCCCGGGTCCAAGCATCTTTGCCGTGTGCTCTTCGTGACGACGCACGGCAAACACCCAGTCTTTGCCGTGTTCTCTGCGCAGCAAAGCACGGCACACACCGCGTCTTTGCCATGTGCTCTTCGTGACGACGCGCGGCAAACACCCAGTCTTTGCCGTGTTCTCGGCGCAGCACTGCACGGCACACACGGGATCTTTGCCGTGTGCTCCGCTCCACAGAGCACGGCACAGGATCCTTTGCCCAGACCCAGCCTCAGCCCTTTGCCGTGTGCATGTGTCTAGGCAGCACGGCAAAGAGACAATATGGTCACCACGCAATTGCCAGGTTCACAGGTGCGCACCGCGTGTCCTCTTTGCCGTGCGCCTCATCACGGCAAAGATCTTTGCCGTGTGTCTTTACACGGCAAATTGACAATATGGTCCAGTTTTGTTTCTGTTTTGGTTCCATTCCTGCAATTTAAACACATATATATATCCAATATATCCCAGAATACCCCACGACATCAAATTCAACCCATATAGGGGTCAGATCACACATAATTCACAATTTGAGCACAAACATCACAAAATGAGCACAAACTTCACAATTATTACATCCAGGTATCATTATTTACAACAGTACTGATACGGAAGGTCAGTACAACAAATGGTGGCATCAAATCATCGTGAAACGCATCCATGCCATCGATATCATCCTGCAACGCATCCATGTACAAGTTTAGATGTTTAAATCAATGAATGTGCATATTTTTGATTCTTAGACTATGTTGCATAGAAGACATGAAGTAAACCATGTACAAGTTGATATATGGTGCATATTTTGGTCACACTCTTAAATCCAAATTCAAGAATATGCACAAGTTTAGATGTAGTAAACCAAAAGACATGATCTAAGTTAGATGTAGTAAACAATAAGACACAAGTTGATCTATGTGGTAAACCAAAAGACACAAGTGACCATTGGAGATTCATTGATTGGCTATGTCGATATAAGTGAGACATGAAGTAAGTTTTCGAACTGAGAGTGGTAGCAAGTTGAAATGGTAACTAACCTCTACTGGCCTTCCGGCGGCGGAGTAGGTCCTCAACATCATTGAGGAGGATCGTCCTACATGTTTGCAAAAAAATGATGAGTTCGACAACTAGGTGGAAATGGCATAGTCATGGCATTAAAAGAAAGCTAACTAAAATTTGATGAGTTGAACTAACTAAAATTTGACAAGTTCAACTAATGGGTAAAATTTGACAAGTTCAACTAACTAAATTTTGACAAGTTCAACTAAAGTGGCAATGGCATGGCTAACTAAAGTGGCAATGGCATTTTGACAAGTCATGCGAGCATACCCACGGGAGCCTCCGGACAACGTTAGGGTTGGAGACATGGAGCTGCCCCTCCGGATTGTCCTGGCCACCAAGCGGCGGCGACATCGAGTAAGATCCACCCGCCGATCCTGGATTCACCTACAACATGAAAAAAGTCTCGCATTACACAAGTAATTTAGTTACAACAATAAGATGGATAGAATGACAAGTTTGAGAACATACTCATGGGAACATCGGTGGAGGCGGTGGAGGGAACATTCCCATGGCAACAGCCCCGTCCCCAGGAGCAATGCGCTGCACCGTGCCAAACATCCACTCCATCATCTGCCTGGTATGCTCCTGCTGCTGCCTGCAAAACTCCTGATGCTGCTCCTGTTGCTGCCGCATCTGCTCCTGCTGTTGCCGGATCTGCTCCTGCTCCTGCTGCCGCATCTGCTCCTGCTGCTGCTCCAGCTGCTGCTCATAGAGCACCTGCTTCTCCCGGAGCTCATCGACAGCTAGACTAGAAACTCGTGGGCGGTCTCCACAGCAGGCGCACCAGGCGCCCTCCCACGGCGGACCTGGCGTAGAGACGGGATGGTGCGAGGGTCGATGGAGCCGTCACCTATCCACAAGCGGCCATTCGCCGCGCCTTGCCCCGCAAGCACGACAGCCTCGACGTCAAGTGGACTGGTGAGAGGGTCAGCTTCCTCACTGTTGCGCTCCTTGAACTTCTCTGTGTACCCCTTGCTCCGGAGCTCGGCGCTCTCGTTGATCCACATCGGCCCTGTGATAGGA
Source organism: Poa pratensis (assembly GCA_947311845.1). NCBI lineage: Eukaryota > Viridiplantae > Streptophyta > Magnoliopsida > Poales > Poaceae > Poa > Poa pratensis. The sequence goes on from CAMZMU010000102.1 coordinate 38,712,141, forward strand.
TCCGGCGCATCCCTGGTACGCATCTTTGCCCAAACGGCGAAGGGCGAGGGGTCTACGCCGGTCTTCAATTTCTGCAAAGAGAGCACGAACATAGGTGAAAAGGAGACGATATTGCAAAAGAGAGCACGAACATAGGTGGATTAAATAATGCATTTGCTCACCTCATTTTGTATGCATTGGGAGAGGCTGAGGTTGCCTTGGCGGTGTGTTCCACCCTTGTTCTCCGCCCGCTTTGCCTTTCCCTCCGCGTGTATCTTGAGATACTCCGGGCTAGTCCACCACGCTACCATCGCGAGGTGGCACTCGTCGTTGTTACCGACGTACGGAGGAGACACCTACGTGCACAGAACACACATATTAATGATATTACACGGTGGTCAACAAAATCGATAATATAGAAATGACGCTACCTGCAGGTACTGCCATGGCTGCATCAAGATGTCCCGAGCACGCTTCTTTTCCAGCCCAATGTTCTTTTCGGCGTACCAATTGCGGACAGAGTTCACGCGAGCCTCGTAGTGCATGTCCGTCACCATCTTAGAGGCCATCGTCAAAAGGATGGCCTCGCACTTGTCCTCGTCCTCTTTCCGACAGGTGAAGAAGTTCTACAAGCATGCACACATAGGTAAAATAGGGTCAAAGCCATTAGTGCAATCTCGGATTTATAGAATGATGAGAAGTCAAACAAACTTACCCAGAAATAGCCGAGTGTCTTAAGCGCCATGTTGCGGTACTCGCCATCGGGATCCGGCGCGAAACAGTAGTGCCTGAAAGTCCAAGCTCTGGAGGTTGACAATCCCTGGGAAGAACCTCCTGAGACAACATCCAAGGATGCTCGCGTAGGTACGCTGTCCCTTCACTTTAGGAGGCTGGTACTCAAATGTCCTACACAATAAGAAAACCAAAATTAGTATAGTTAGCGGGTCAAAACACAATGAGAAGCTAAAATTGAACAAAAACTATAATAAGTACCTTTTTCCAACAGGCAGGAGAAGAGTGTTGGTTCCCCATGGTTACATGTACCAACCTAACAGACGCTCCGGGGCCCCGATTCGGCGAAACTCTAGATCCGCTAGAAAAACCCTAACGTTTTCGTCTACCACCTTGAACGACGTCGAAAGGGGATAGGCCAGTGTAATTTTTTCCTTGGTTGTGTTAGGTAAGGACATAGGAACATGGAAAACCAACTATTATCACAAGTTCTCACAAGATTGCCCCCGGTTGCCCCGAAACGGGAGTTTTCAGCTATAAGTCAAGAAACTTAGTACAGAGAGAGTGCGGTCGGTGAAGACGGTCACACACCGGAGTAAAATCTTGCACTTTCAAAACACCCAACACACTGGTACACACATGGTATGAAAAAACCTAGGTTTGGGTGGGTTTCCGACGCTCCCATTCAACGCCCGGGAAGGGGTAGATGACGCCTCACACGTTAGGTTCACTAATTTCGGGGTTTCGACACATATGCGGCCCACACCGGAGGGTTTATATATATATTATCGAGAAACATAATTAAGTGAAGTAAATGAACGTAATAGAACCCTTAACAAAGAAAATAAACAAAGCAAGGATAGAAAAAAAATCAATGGGGCTAGTGCAAATACATGGTTTGCCGTGTGCAGCTCACAAAGACACACGGCAAAGCAAGTGTTTGCCGTGTGCTACGCTCAAAGACGCACGGCAAAGCATCTCCCGCCAATTAATTTAGAGCGCGGGAAAATTTGGCCACTCTGTGCCGTGTACAGACGCTCCAGGCACACGGCAAACAATGTCTTTGCCGTGATTGCATCTACTTGACGCACGGCAAAAAGATTTATTGGAAGTAAGGGAAAATTGCGGGTTCTGGTCGTTGCGGGTCCCACTTGTTTGCCGTGCTGTCGCGTTGAGGCGCACGGCAAAGATGTCTTTGCTGAGATTGAATTGTTTGCCGTGTGTTTTTTGTTCCTTTTGCCGTGCGTATTTCTTTGCCGTGCGCCCTTTCTGTACTGTGCCGTGGTCAGTTCTTTGCCGTGGTCCTTTATGTTTCCTGCAAAGGCAAGTTGCCTTTGCCGTGTTCCGCAAAATATATGCACACGGCAAAGAACCTCACTCACGGGAAAGATAGATTTTTCGGTAGTGGTTCACAAACTTTTTACCGAGCGATTGTCGCTCCAGATTGAAGGGAATAGAAACGAGCTGACACAATTCGTACGTAGACGTGTAGGCTGAAAAAGGAAACGCTCGCTTAACAGAACCTGCCGTTTATAGTAAGTACACACTGTCGGAAACCGATCGATGGATTAGCTTCGCTCGCGCGCGCGCAAGGTAGTCCCGCCCGGTTGCGATCGTGCGAGGGAGTAGTCTTGGGGCTTTTTGTCAAAACGAAAAAACTCACCGCTGTAGATTTATGTGGACGGGTGGACCGGTCCAACGTATGCGACGTCAGCAAATCAGTATGTCTATCGTCTGCGGTGATGGTAGATAGGACTCCATTACGTTTTCAGTGACCGTATAGCGTAGACCAAAATGAATGAAGTCGAGAAAGTTGAGTGACTCTTTCAGGAGGTTTAGCGAGCAGCCAGTACTGCCGCCGTACCAGCCCGGGGCGAAACCTATATGGCGCCCGTTAGCGTCGCGTAACGCTAGCGCCGCTTGAAGGACTTCGACCGCGTTGCGTTTCTGGGCCAGCCCACTTTTTCGGCGGAGCTTTGTTTTCCTTTTTCCACAGCTGCGAGACGAAGATGGCGTCCGCTGTCTGCTTCTCTTCTTTCTTCTTCCCGTGCTTCGCGTGCGCTCTCAGATTTTACTTCCCCCGGAGTGGATTACCTGGTTCGCGTGCGCTCCCAGATCTTCTTCGACGGTGGTTCCTTGATGCTTCACTAGGTGTCGCACTGCGCCGCCCGCCGTCGTCCATGGCGGATCCAGGTTCGTGTTTTTTTTTACCCCGTGACCTCTGCTTGGTACTTCTTCTACTAGCTCGATCCGGCTTGATTCTGCTTGGTTCGTTGTAGCTCGATCCCCGATCCTACCTTTCCATCTCCTCTGCTTGCGTATTTTCATGGCGGCTGATGTCATGTGTGTAGATTTCGTCTCATCCCGTAGTGTATACATGCTCTCAACCCTAGTGTTGGCTTCATCTGTTACGTGCTCTCAAAATAGTGTATACATGCTTCGTTTTGATGGAACCCCAATCCCTAAACTGGGGAAGACCGTGAAGTTGCTGGCCTTAATTCACATGTATTTCAACCATTTTGCCCCGAATGTTTTTGGGGGATTCCATATGCTTTGTTTGTTGTGATGGATTTTTTTTGGAGTATATGTTATGTGCTCTCAACACTAGTGTAATTACTACTACATGCTTCGTTTTTTATGGAACCCCTGTAAGTGTATTTTTTAGGAGGTCATCAAGCATATATCGTTTAGTAGCTAGGTGTTAGTTAGCCTGTATATTGCCTTTTCAGTTTTACAGGAATAGTTATGCATGTTAATCATTTGATGTTTTTGTATATTTTAGTTCTCTGATTTTTACTTATCCTTCTTTCTTCTTTTCTTTGATATATGGGTCAATATGCCCGATGTTGTTCGTTGCAAAGCAACCATAAGGTCCAGGTTTTCCACCCTTCGTTATAATAAAGTTGTTCGACAATTCAATTCTATTCAGACGTTGGGCCATCTCAGTCACTAGCTTACCATCTGAGAGTGCAGGATAAGTTCGACCCTGTTCTTTCACAAGGTAATTCTTTTAACTCTTTTGATGTCCTTTTTATATTATGAAGAATATTATGCTTTTTTCATAATTTTATAGTGATGTGAATTTTTGCGTTTCATTTATCCAGTCCCTGTTTGTGATGCTCTGGATCCCATATCACCCCATGTTGATGAACAAATGCATTCTTCAACTGCAACTGCTCAAGGTAGTCAAGGTACCAAAGGCCCAAATTTCTCAGATCTGCTTCTGCCCCGATCACTCTGATCTGCTTCTTCGAAAGTTTCGGCTGTCTAGATCTATTTCAGTGGCGATCGATTTGTTTATCCGTTTGGTTCATCGCCGGCGATGGCGGCGGAAGGTATGTACTCGGATCCTTCAATCCGTATCTACCATTTTGTGTTCTTTCCGTGTTGCGTCCATCCATTGTGCCTGTGCGGTAGGTTTTTTTTTTTTGTGTGCAGCAGATTGTTGTGTAGCAAGCCTTCTCCCTATTGTATTCCTATGTGGTAGATCTGTGTGCCATATATGATAGAGAGGGGGTCTAGTAGTGTACATAACAAAGGCCGGAAACTAAAAACGAAGGCCTTAACTATTTGGTAACTAGTACTGTTGATCAGCAGCAGCTGATGCTAGCTAGTATGACAGAACGAAGGCTGTGCAAGCAGCATCATGTGCTCTGTTCTGCCTGTGCTGCAGAAGTAGTACCACTAGAAGAGAATCAAGCAGAAGGGGGAAAACACAGTGTCTCTCCCCTGTGTTGCAGATGTAGCACCATTGGAAAAGGGCCTGTTGTATGCTTTTGTTGCTGTACACACGTCATTATCATAGATTAATTAAACTAATTATACAACTTACCAATGGGAGCCATGAGTTGGTGAGTTTTCTGGAAAACAAAGTTTAATATTCATGTAATTGAAACATTGACAATATCGATTCTGCCAAATTTTGATACGTTTTAGACCATCGTGTGACTTTTTTTTGTGTGCCCTAGTTTATGTTCTTATGTTTCGATTCGTCGGCTAGTTTGTTTGAGAGCTCAATAACTGTGCGCATATACGTAGTATTCAATTTCTTTTGTGAGCATGTGTTTTTTTGTGCTGATATAGCAATTGTGTGCGTGACCAATATATGGGTGTTTAGTGGTTATAAAGTACTAGTTGAGAATTTGATGTAACAGTTCCTCTTGAATATTTTTCTTGTTCTAATTAGAAGTACATGTGATTTTCGTTCCGCAAAGTTTTGCGCAGCAATGTTCGTGTGTCTCCGTCCAATGCTATCTGCCATATGGAGATGCACATTTTTGGGAGATGTTGCAGGAACATTTCTTTTTTGTTTTGTATGTCATATACTGATTTATTGTAGCAATTTTTTCCCCTCGGGTGGATGAATGTTTCTTTTTTGTTCTTATGATTTGTTCCCTTTTTAATATGTCCAGGAGATGTTTTGATGGAAGTTGAGAGATCTAATCCCACCATCAACCATAGGTTATATCACCAGCCGCAACATGGACTATATGTTGAAGATACCCAAGCATTTGATGGTTCCTGTCATACTGCTTCAGTGGGTAGTTGTGTGATGTAATTAATGGAAAATTGGAATGGCAAGACATTGAAAGACTTCAGGAATGTAAGTTCGTTTTTATATTATTTTCATCAATCACACTGCCCATTCCTCCCTGCATTTTCCCCTATGATTCAGAACATTTTTTTGTTGATATTTCTGGCGTATCTTTTTAGTCGATAAATCCCATGTTTTTTTTCTGTTTTCTGCAGATCATAATTCTGAAGTACAAGATGGTCATGGCATATAAGATGTTTCATTCAGTTCACAACAAGGTTGACATGATGAAGCTGTAGTTTATGCTTCATGTGGCTTTTCATGTATGCTTCATGTGGTTTTTCATGTATGGATGGGTGGTTTGTTCATATAAATGTACGAGTCGACAAATTTCTGAAAACTAGCCTTTTTGGAGATGCTCTTTTATTTTTAACCTATACTTGTCTAATCATGGACTTGCACTTTTTGGATGATATCCTGACCAATCGAGATAGACGGAACCAATCTGTGAATGTTTATATTTTCATTTCACCATTTTTTTTGTTTATGGAGTACTTTTGATGGTTTCCTACTGAACCTTTTCTTTTCTATGTAAAAAAAGAGTCTGATACCTTAGTGGTCATGACTGTCGTCTTTTCTTCCAATTCAAATATGGGAGCCGCCTAATAAAAAAATACATAGGTTTTATAGGATGGTAATGGCATACAAGATGTTTCACTCAGATCACAATAAGGTTGACAAAATGAAGCTCGAGGCTATGTTTGCAAAAGGTTCCAAATACTTTTGAAAATGTTTCCAATTTAAAAATGGTTCCATTTTGAAAATGGTTCCACATTTAAAAATTGTTCCAAATTAAAATTGGTGCAATTTTTTGAAAATGGTTTCTAATTGGGAAAACAGTTCCGTTTTGAAAAAGGTTCCAGATTTTAAAAGTTGCTACAAATTTAAAAATGGTTCCATTTTCAAAGTGGTTCCAACTTTAAAGTGGTTTCAAATTTAAAATGGTTCCAAATTAAAACGGTTCCAAATTTAAAATGGTTTCAAATTTTAAAGTGGCTCCAACTTTAAAATAGTTTGAAATTTTAAAACGGTTCCATTTTCAAAGTGGTTCCAACTTTAAAGTAGTTGCATTTTGAAAATGGTTCCAAATTGTGAAAATGGTTCCATTTTTCTTTTCTGTTTATTTTTTCTTTTATGTTTCTTTTTTTGTTTTTATTTTCTTTTTCTTTTATGTTTTGTTTTCGATTTCTTTTTCTTTATTATTTTTCATTCTTTTAAATTGTTTTTTGAAAATGGTTCTAAATTTCAAAATGGTTCATTTTTGAAATAGTTCCAAATTTGAAAATGGTTCCGAATTAAAAATTGTTCCAAATTAAAGTGGTTCCAAAAATGAAAACTGTTCATTTTTTAAAATGGTTCCAAATTTAAAAATGGTTCCAAATTTGAAAATTGTTCATTTTTTCAAATGATTCCATTTTAAAAATGGTTCCAATTTTGAAAATGGTTCCAAAAGTGAAAATGGTTCCAAATTTGAAAACGGTTCCATTTTGAAAATGGTTATGAATTTAAAAATGGTTACGAATTTAAAATGGTTGCAAATTTAAAATGGTTCAATTTTGAAAATGGTTCCATTTTTTAAATGGGTACAAATTTAAAAATGGCTCATTAAATTGAAAATGGTTCCAATTATGAAAATGGTTCCAAATTTGAAAACGGTTACGAATTTAAAAATGGTTCCAAATTTAAAATGGTTCCAAATTTGAAAATTATTCGTTTTTGAAAATGGTTGCAAATTTTAAAAATGTTCCGAATTTAAAATGGTTCCATTTTGAAAGTGGTTCCAAATTTAAAATGGTTCCAAATATGTAAATTGTTTGTTTTTTGAAAATGGTTCCAAATTAAAAATTGTTCATTTTTGAAAATGGTTCCATTTTGAAAATGGTTCCGAATTTAAAATGGTTCTAAATTTTAAAATTGTTCCAAATTAAAAATGGTTCCAAATTTAAAAATGGTTCCAGTTTGAAAATGGTTCTATTTTTTGAAAATGGTTCCATTTTGAAAACGGTTCCGAATTTAAAATGGTTACAAATAAAAAATGGTTCCAAATTTGAAAAAATGGTTCCAAATGTAAAAATGGTTCCATTTAGAAAATGGTTCCAATTTAGAAAAAGGTTCCAAATTAAAAATGGTTCCAAATTTGAAAATGGTTCCAAATTTAAAAATGGTTCCATCTTGAAAATGGTTCCAAATTTAAAATGGTTCCGAATTTAAAATTGTTCAAAATTAAAAAAATGCTTCCAAATTTAAAAATGGTTCTATTTTGTAAATGTTTCCAATTTTAAAATGGTTCCAAATTTAAAATTGTTTTATTTTGAAAATGGTTCCAAATTTAAAATTTATTCATTTTTTAAAATGGTTCCATTTTTTAAAATATCCACGCGAATCAGTCAGAAATATTCGAAACATTCAGCGCGAAGCATTACGGTTCAGCCATTTTGGGAATATAATTTCCTGTAAGCTAGAAATTACTGTTTTGTAGGGTTCAGCCATTTTGGGAATATAATTTCCTGTAAGCTAGAAATTACTGTTTTGTAAGGTTCTACAGGAATCATATGATGATTTTTTTAATTTCATCATAATTTGAGGATTGCATCTCAACGGCAACAAAATTTGTATTTTTCTGTTTTTCATTTCTAACGTTTTTTCTACCAAATTGAGTCAAAATCTGGTTGCTGGAAGAGGAAAGAACAAGTAATAACGTGAAACAGTACAAAAAAAGCAAAATCCCCGAATTAAGCAAAACGGGGAGTCGAACCTAGGTTGTCAACTTCAAACAGCGCGCAACGTTAAAGAATTGAAGCAGCTAGTGCGCGAAATCGGGAGACTCCTCGTGGGCCGGCCCATCTGAAGAACGCAGTAGGCGGCGCAAGGACTATGGGGCGCTAACGCGCGGCGCGGCGCAAAGGCGCTCCCCCAGCCCGGCCGCCGGTATTGTAGTAGGCGGCAAGGTTGTTAGGCCTCACTGTACGCTTGGGCCAACAAAAATTCACAAGTTTGCTTATCTTTGGGCTAGAACTAGAACCAAATAAATTACTCCTTTCTACTGGGCATTTAGAAGGCCCAACAGGCCCAAAATGAGGCATCTTCTTCCTTCCTCTCCGTCTGTTCCACCGGCGGACCGGCCGTCCCCCGTTTACGGCAATACACCCTTCACCGTCGCCGACTTGGTCTCCGGTGGCGGCGGGAGACGCCTGCCTCGGGATCACATCTCTCACCAGGTATGAAATCCATCTACATTTCCGGTCTCCGATCTCCTCTTACTGCAATCCAGTGACGAAATGGCTTACTCTCTGGTCGCCACCGGTGTGTTCTTGCTTGATTGATTTAAGCATTCGAGCAACCCTTGTTCTCTATCCACGTATTAAATAAGCCCCATTTTCCTCAGTACCGAGTTTTAGCTGCCCTGCATTCTGCTGAATAATGGTGACAAGAAAATTGGGGGCGGATCTGGATTCTATGGCTGCGGTAGTGACCTGGGGACTGGATACTAGATTCTAGTACAGAGTCTCAAGCGATGTGAGATGCATCATGTTAACAAGTGTTGTGAGCATCTCACAAGTATTTGTGAGAATCAAACGGGTGATGAGCAAAAGACTGCAGATTAACAAGTTACAAAAGACCAAGTGCCTGATTGCTAACCTTCCACCAAACTAAAACATAAAAAAAAAACAAATAGCTGTCCGATGGGGCCTCGAACAAAGATGGTGGGCCATTGATGGAAATTCTCTCTGTTTCTGCTACGCCAGGTCCAAATTGACCATAGGGTGAGTAGAACTACGGTTGTATAGCAGCAGCACAACCACCACCAAAACAATACCTGATGTCCAATCTCTACAAAAGCAACGTCTTCATGAAGGAAACAGTGCACAAACGCCATCATCGCCCGATCGAGATCTTGGGTTTTCACCCTGGAGATAGTCTCCGCTCTCAAAACAATGTCTTCAACAAGGCATTGCCAGACACAACCAATTAAGTCCAGACTTCACCCTGAAAGGTAGAGATTTGAACTTCACATGTGCTATCCCCCCACTTCCATTCCGCTGCATACGAGTACTGAAGCTCCAAGCAAGTTCCTCATCGCCACCAAGAGTCAAATCACCGTTCCTAGTCCTTCGATCTCGGCTTTCATGACATTCTCCGCCTCTGACTTCATCCAAGATGGCAACAGATAGCAGAGCTTCATACCGCTTGCTCCTTAACGGAGAATCGTGGGCACGACCGAATCCCACCCGATCCAGCAATCTCCAGGCATAAACGCTCATGGAAGTTCGCCGGCGGAGCCTTCCGGAACTCGCCACACCGGCCAGATCAAAGAGGACATGCGTCGGGCAGATATTCACCTTGTCGCAAGAGAAACCATAAGACCACCGCCTTTATTCAGGCCGAGCCCCCACGCAACCGGCCATCCAGGGACTAGATGTGGGATCAACCACAACCAACCCTGGCAGCCCGACTTAGGCGAAGAAGAAGGTCGCCGCCGTCATGCCAATCCTCGATCGTGCTGCAGGAGTAGCCCAAGAACACCTCCGCGTGCCGTCGCCGGAGCAACTGTAGACGCAGTTGGTCGAGCTCCCTGAACCCGTCCGGCCAAGAGGCCTAGATCGGACCCGGTTTCTCCACGCCACTGCCACCCGCAAGCGCTACCGTCTCCGACCATCGGGGCTGCGCCATGGCCGCCGCCACCCCACAGCACCGTCGCGGGAGAAAGCAAGAGCGGAGCGCCGCCGCCTCACTCTCCCAAACGACTTCCAAGGAAATCCGCCGCCGCCGCGCCGCACGGGCCAAGCCCGGCGACGTCCCCGGCGGCGGCGGGATGGGGGCTGTGTGCATCCGTAATACCTTCGGTTATTACGTTGTTGCAGAGTCTGGGTGTAATTGGTATCTTCGCGATATTAAATATATACTCTTTATCTAAAAAAAAAGAACTACGGTTGTGAATCCCCTGAATCTGCTAGCCTATGCATCAGGAGAACAACGGAAGATACAGCGACGAGACGAACGAACTGAAAAGCATACACTTAGCTGCGAGGTTGCCTTCCATATGTGCCACTAACATGTTGCACTGGTACAAGTGTTATTAATCTGATCGCAAGGGATACTCCATTGCTTCTTCATTTAACAATAAACTTCTCAGGTGTCAATGAACCAAGTGTGTTGGCACTCGACTGGTACAAAACGTGGGTCTTCGTGAATCTCCTGAACACCAAGAGATCCCACAACATCAGCATTCCATGCGTTATAGTTTAGAGCCTCTGGACTTGTTCTTGATTCTTGTCGATGCAGTAGAGGAGAATGTTGGTGCAGACTGCTCAATCGAGCCTTTGTTCAATCATTTATCCTTCAAGAAAAGGATTTTTTTTCTCCACTTCCTAGCTGCAATGAAACAAAAGTATTTAAGGTAAGCATGGATCTACTGTTTGACTTGGATCTTCAAGAACAGCAAACCATAAATAATAAATTATTTCTTATTTTCTCTTTCCAGACATATTCTAGATAGATTGGACAAAATTGATTGCATATAGATGTTTCTTCAATCCATATTTGATGCGAGAAGATAAAATATTTTTCTCATACTTACAGTTTTTGTGTTACGATGTCTTTCTTCTTTTCGTTGCACTGCAAACAATGGGTTCCCTCACAATGACCTGTTGTATTGTGTTGTTCGTACTTGTGTTGATCTCGGAGCAGAGCTCACTGAAAGTTTTGCGGCATTTTATGACAGTGATCTTCTTCAGGGAAAGAGGTAATCGCATCTGGTGAAAGGACTCAAGTTTTGGACATGCCTCTAAGTACAGAGACTCAAGCGATGTGAGATGCATCATGTTGGATGGCAGTGATCTCAATTTTAGGCAGCCAGTGAAGCGAAGTTCCTTAAGTGATGCGAGTTGTTGTAGCCATTCCTCCTGATCCATGTTAAAAGCTTTCAGGTAGTAGGATGAGATATCCAACATATGAACGGTGGCTAGGTTTGTTGTTGGAAGACAGCCAAACAGAAGGCTCAAGCGATCCACGGAGAGCTGAACACGGTAGGACATGCTGACATCAGCTGTATTTTTAGATTCACAACTGATTATCCTCTCAGTTGTCGAGTCAGATACTGAAATGTGCATTTGTTTGAATGCCCGTAGCGGTAAAGGCCCCATCAACTGGGTACAGTTATTAATATAGATGGCACGTAGATGTGGAAATACCTGTTGGCTGGTTTCAATAGCTGACCATGCTTTCCACTCAGTCATGCCTTCAAATCGAAGCTCTTCCAGTGATGGAAATGCCACTGCAGCGTCGCCGTAGAATCCAGCTTCGATATTTTCCACAGTCGTTAAATGCCTTAACTTTAATATCCTCAGGAACGGCAGGCTCCCCAAAGGTGGAAGGGTTGTCCAACGACGGCAGAAGAGCAATTCAATGGAGTGAATGTTGGGCAAGTATTTACAGGATAGCCAAGAAGGAGAACTGATTCCCATGTAACCTCTGACACAAAGTTCTCTCAAGTTGGAATTTGGTTGTAACCCTTCAAACACGCCTTCATGGTCAGTGCTGCTGCTGCTACTGCTGCTGCTTTGTTTGAGATGATTCCACCAGAGTGTTAGCTTGTGCAGGTTCTCCTTCTTAACTAATCCTGCTTCCAGTGATTCTTCCCTGCATCTTACATTCTGAAGGTCATTGATGGTTAGCATCCTAAGTTCATTCAACTCTTTTAGCTGACATATATGATGCTTCGTGTCACTCTCCACATCGTACTCCTCTAATTCCTTGAGAAATGTTAGCCTGCCAATCAATTCTATAACTGAAATTATTTCCTTCGGGGCCTTTAAGTATCTTAACTGTGTCAACATACTCAGACCCTCTTGAAGTTCTTTTTTCATTTTTTGAACTGATAGTTCTTTTTTCATCACCCCGCCTTCTTGAATTTGCAGATTCAGTCCTTGTAAATGGTAGAGTTTGAATAATGACTTGGAGACACTGATAAAGCTTCCACTTTCATGGATATCTAGATACCTAAGGTGGACCAACTTATCCATAGTTTTTGGGAGGACACCATCAAGATTGCTTAGAAATAAAACCCGTAAGTTTCGTAGCTGGTGGAGTGTCTCTTCAAGAACATGGTTGAAGTTCGATGAAGACATCCCTCCACGGGAAGCACCTTCTTCTACGTTGCATATTATTAAGCTTCTCAGATTCTTCTTCAACTCTTGGAATTTTTGCAAACTCCTGAACACCATAATATACTGCTCGCACTGACATATATATGTCGAACATTTCTTGGAATACATACATCGAAGTCATCTTCTAGTCGGAAGTGTTCTCCGTTGGAGACTGACTCTGCTAAATCATGTAGCAAGTCATGAACTACATAATGGTCCTCTTTATTGGCTACCTTTTCAATAAATCAAAGCTGCAAGAGATCATTGATATAGCGGTATGCAATTTCATCTGGTGTTTGCATGCCAAGGAAACCATGAGCTCTCCACATCTGTATAAGCACATCTCCATGAAGGTGGTATTTCTTAGGGAACAATGCAAAGTAAACAAAGCATTGTTTCAAATGGTCAGGAAGGTGCTCATAACTCAGTCGCAGTGCTGGTATAATATCATCTTCTTTTTGCTCGATTTTCCACAATTTGCTTTCAGAGACAGTCCTCCAATGATTTTCTTCTAGCTTCAGCTTCAATGAACCCCCAACTGTCTTAGCTGCTAAAGGTGATCCTGCCAACTTCTTCGCCACTACTCGACCAATATCTTCCAGTTGTGGATATTGAGATGAAGTTGCATTACCAAACGCACATTGTGAGAAATACCCCCAGTAGGCTTCATCTTCTAAGCCATGTAAGTGCATCAACTCTGATGCTCCATTGATACATGCAACATTTGTACTGCGAGCCGTAACTATCACTTTGCTGCCCTTACGGGCAAACTGCAGGGGCTTCAATAAGTTCTCCGATTGGCTGCTCAATTCATTCCATACATCATCAAGGACTATCAAAGCCCTTTTCCCATTCAGCTTAGTCCTAAGTATCCTCTGAGCTTTATCTAAACTGCCAAGGTTGTTCAAATCAGCAGATATGCTGAGAGTGTCTGACTGTGCCATCTCTTTTGTTAGACGCCCTACGTTGAATTTATCTGAGACATGTAGCCATACTGGAAGATCAAAGTGAGGTGTAGAACAGAAGTGGTTATACACTCTCTGCACTAGCGCGGTTTTACCAACACCACCAATACCAACTACTGATATAACATCATATGGCAGACTGGATTCTTCATTTATCTGAACAAGTAATTTCTTCAGATCTTCTTGCTCATCAATTCGACCAAAAAACTGTCTTGGGTCTTGAATAGAGGTTGATGTCCGCAACTGAACTGCCTGTTCTTGTCTGCTGTCCTCTAGCTTCACTAACTTCAGAAATGTTGGCATTTGTCTATCAATCTCAACAAATCTATCCACTACAGAAATTAACTCATTGAGATCTTCGTCGGAGAAAAAGAAGCGTTTGAGAACACAAACCGACTTTTGTACTGTTGAAGCGCTGCTACTGCTAGTGATGGTAGAGGCAGTTGTGATGCTGGTTGTGGATGAATAGGATGAACCAGCTGCAAGTGAAGCAACTGAGTTAACTCTGCCCCTGTCTTCAGCCTGTGCTTGTAGAACTCGATAGTCAAACAGATCAAGAACATCCTCAGCTTGACATGCAGCATCTTTGATTCCCCATAACAAGCTTCCCATGGTTCTGTTCTTAGCTATGCGCAACACTCTCTGTATTGATGATAGATTCCCCTCTAGGATTCTTAGTTTCTCCTTTGTATCTTCCCGTTGGTATTCATACTGATCTCCAGCATAGGAGCACACCTTCTCAACAAGCTTGGTGATGAAGGCTGAGGCCACCCATCCTCCTATTGCTGAAGTATCCATTACAGCTCAGAGGCAGTACCTTGAAGGATTTGTCATATGGTGGTTTCAAGTTGCCACATAAAAGTGCAGTCAAGAAGGAATACTGAGTATAAACTAACAATGTCCTTAGAAAATTCCCCGAGTTGCATCGTCCTGCTTTGTTTTCACCATATTCTAGTGAAGGTTAGTAAATGTCGCTTTTAACTTTGGTTTTTCCATTTTCCTTTGTCATTTCTGTACTGTATCAGTCTCAGTATGCACTTTCAATATTAGTGTCAGGAAGTGTGATCCTGTGACATGATGTGTTCAATTCAGTTGATTTTATTTTATCGTGTTTGTAATTATATTGTGGCACAAATGCAGACTATATGAGGTAAACTAGTTTGTTTCATCAGCCTAGCCATTTGACAACACTAGGCCCCCTAATAAAAAGGGAAAAAGTAAATTATGAGTCTCACTTCAGCACCTTGAAATAGTTAAGTAACAGCGTGTATCCTAATGTTTTGGCAATAGGTACTCTCTGCTCAGTTCCTAATTGTGTAGTATTAAATTATCTTTAGTTGTCCGTGCTGTTATCATAATTTGTCTCTCTGACAGCAACACTGTTTAACATTGCATTAGTATCCTCTGTTTTTAATAATAAATGTTGTTCTTGTTCCCATGTGACAGCTATTTGCTCATGCGGCTTCGGATCTGTGCTCGTGTACTAAATGATTAGTTCTTTGGAGGGTACTAGCACTTAACTTTATAAATGTTGGCTGACGTGGCTCCAGGTGTGCATGAGTTGTGGTACAGGTACTAATAGTTTTAGCTGAATCTCTCAGTTTAGACGATTGCACGGAACTTCCCAAAGGACTAGAAACAAAAGTAATAGCACCAAGAACGTTGGCCACTAGATTCATTTACTATCATATGATTTACTGCATAGACTAACTAGCACAGGTAGAAGCCAAGTGCTCTCTTGTTTCTTCTTGTTTAATCCTTCTTATTTTTCCAGACCCACGTCCATTGGAATTGCCGCCTCCATGTCAGCTCAGCATCACGTGGAAGGCTCTGATGCTCCCTGTGGTACAGGTACTAATAGCATCACGCTTTGATTATCACCAAGTCTTTGAGGATTTTTGGTACTTGTGTTTTATCTTGAGAGCAACAGAAATACGTCACTGGTCGAGGAATTTCAGGCTCCGTTTTGGCAGTTGTGTGGTATGTGCAGTTCCCCCCTTTTCCTGCAGTTGTGTGGTATGTGCAGTTGGCATCTACTTGACAGCCGCCCGGTCCACCGTAGTACACATGTACTTCATTACTGTTGTGATCATGCACACCGACAGTGTAGCACGGTGGTCCAGAAGAATAGTACATGATCCGGTCGAAGTAGAGGTCGGCGACACCGCCTTCCTTCCTTTTCTACAATTTTGATATCCGTAAAGAAACTTATGTGGTAGATCTGGGAACCTGTTGATCGCCTTCCTTCCTTTCCTACAATTTTGATGTCCACAGAAACAATTATGTAGTAGATATGAGAACCTGCTGATCTAGCAGCCACCTATAAAATTTTGATAACGTGGCCCCAATTGGGGTGCAAATACTAATATTTAGCCTCATCTCAGTTTAGAAAATTGCACGGAACTTGCCAAGGGACTAGAAACAAAAACGATGCGCAGAACCTAAAACGTCTGACGTTTAGATTCGTTTGTTATCATTGGAGGGAGTATTTTACTTCATAGACTATTATTTGCACATGTAGAAGCCAAATGGTGTCTTGTTTCTTCTTGTTTATTGTTGTTATAGCTGACGTTCCATGTCCTTGTCCATGCCTAGAGCGCTTGCAGCTTGTGCGCCATAGGGAATCGCCTCATCCACTTCAGCTTATCTTGCTATGATGCTCCATGTTTCATCGTTATCAACATGCTTTGGTTATCACATTTGAAGCAAAAGTGTCCAGAAAAGGTTCTGTAAGCATTCGTTTAGAGAGCAACAGACAGAAATGCGCCACAAATCAGACATATTTCAGGCTCTAACTTTGACAATTGTGTGGTATGTGCAGTTTTCCCTTTTTCCCTGGAGACTGGAGTCAACCTTGGGAATATAATATCCCCCAAAACGAAAACCTCGGGAAGACAATGGAAACTGCTTAAAGTTCTGGCAATTACATGGGAAAATTGTTTTTTGTTAATGTAGTCCTGCTAATTAACTGTATAATTTTGACACTATGTGCCTATTGACTGCTGGCAATTCTATTAATTTATTTTTGAATTGACACTTTATTAATTGATGATACACATGTTTGTTTGCTGGAATTATCAGGTCTCTTCGTCAAATATCCATGAGATTTTATTTTTTGAGGAAAAATATGCAAGAGATGCTAAGCTTCCTGATGGGTTATGGGTGCAGAGAAAGTGTAACGGACCTAGCAGAAACTGCGTGCTTGTTTTTTATCTGGGCCCATATATAGGCTGCTAGTAGAAGGGAGCTGCAGAAAACCGTAGGTTCAAGTAAATCACCTCTGATTTTCTTCCGATAATGAATACCCTATAAGGGGTTCTAAAAAAACAATATACGCTATAAAGAGTCATTGCTGATGGTGATATGCCTACAGCAAATTTTGTTGAGGAACCCATTTTGTGAAATTTATTTCCTAGATTTATTTTGCCAAATGATAGTACGTTATTCTGGCAAAAACATCCATTTATCTGTATCTGGAACATGTTATATATGCTACAAGGGCACGCCATCACAGTTGTGGATCACATGCATCGAAGGTGTAGCACGGTGGAAGTCATCATAGCATAAAAGTTGCATATGAAATGACTTGCATGCCTGAATGGCCTTGTTTGCACGCCGATTGATAACCACTCGCTGATGATCATTTCTACCATTTATTTTTGTTCGAGTAAAACACATATCTCTGGTAAGTACTCACTCCGTATCAAAATATAAGACTTTATACCTACTTTCTACACACATGTATCATGCACGTGCACAAGATCAGCTAACATTGACATTGAAAGTAAGTAGATAACAAGATCAGATAGAGGAGTATCAGTACGAAACACTAAACCATCAAGGCAACAGACGAGACAGAAGAAAAGTACCATGCTGGGACAGAATTCTGAATCAGGTGGCAACATTGACCCATCCCGGTCACACACATCGTACGTGAGGCACAAAATGAATTATACTAGTAGTACTTGGCCATCATCGATCAAGGTCCCACGGCACGGAGCACCGATGGTCTTCAGGTATGGGGCATGTTGGGACGAACAGAATGACAAAATATCAAGGCCCTGGCCAGAAATTGGAGCAAGCTCATTCCCCTTTGATGCGACTGCTGCCTTTCTAATGGCCTCCGCACTTATTGCTGCAAATAAAATGATCAAGGTTAGGAAACTTTTCAGTTCTCACAGTACCGAGCACTGGAATATGATTTCGAATCTATAAACAGTGTGAAATGTTTATAGAACACAAATGCTTGTGAAACTGGGGAAGACCAAACATCAAGAGATCAACTGTGAAGAGCCTCAATTGAGGAGAGGAACAGACACCGCCCTCTGACCCATCAATGACATGTATGCTTTGACAATGGATCAGATATTATTTGATAAAAAAAGTTTCTAGAAGCTGGGACTATCAATCCTACCAGTTCAAAATTACTTGTACGGCTGCAACACATCCCATTTCCAGCATGATGCTTGTGGAAGAAAAAAATGCTGTCAATTACTCCCTCCGTTCACATAAGGATGTCTCAACCTAGCTCAAACTTGCATGTATCTAGACATGATTTAGTGTGTAGATACATACAAATTTGATCTAGGTTGAGACATCCTTTTGTGAATGGAGAGAGTATTACTTAGCATCTCAGTTGAGAGGAGATACGACCCATAGGATTGTTTCTTGTGCTCTACCTACTACAAGTTCTATTCCTTGTGCTTACAGATGACCAAACATGAAATTACTCCAAGACTCCACTTCAGGGTTGATACCATAGAACCAAGAGTTTTTCTTTTGGTCAGAGAATCAAATAATTATTAAATATCCAAAAGGGAATCCTTATATTCTGAGCAGGTTAAGGGAAATGCCAGTTCCTATGAAGAAATCCTCAGGAAATTGGATGTGTACGACAGCAGTGCAAAGGTGGTCTCCATAGCTTTGTTGCTCTGCTATTTTCTAGTTCAGTTTCAAAAGTATTAAACATAGCTGCCAGAGAATCATCCTAAATATTAGCCACACTTGAAAGGAAGGAATATAATCCCATGACCGAGTATCAGTAATTCAGTATGCAAAGATGATCTTAGTCCCAGTGCCTAATTCTCATGGATTCAGTACATAAACGGAATTCAAACTCATTATCTAGGTAAGCAGTTAGCCCCGCTGCAATATGCGAAATGCAAAGAGTTGAGAAACATAAATTCTTCAGTTCAAGATAACCAGAAACAAATGGAAGGTTTCTTCTTCAGAATTAGTTTAAACGCTGCAGCAAAATGGCTCCCAAATTTGAACAGATTCATCAATGGAAGGGATACATCAAGCGTAAAGGACTCATTAATGGCATTGCTCAAAGCTCAGCTTTGAATGATAACTGACTTACCAACATTTGAGCTTTCACGCATATGTTCGATGAAATGATTATTGAATAAAATGTTGCAAGTACATTTTTTAATTAAAATGTTGGCACTAACTACCAAATATTTATACTGACCAAGTATCAGTATGTAATGATGATCTATGTTCGAATGCCTAATTGTCATGGATTCAGTACATGAATGGAATTCAAACTCATCAACCGAATAAATAGTTCATTCCATGCAATTTCATCTTCAGAATTAATCAACATTGAGCTTCCACCCATATGTTTCCAAATACATTTTTTATCAAAAGTTTGGCACTGATTACCATAAATTTGGATATGTAGTTGGATTGTATAATATCGAATTATCAACATGGTATGCATATTAACATGTATAGTTTGTGTGGAATAAACTCCATTCAGAAGCATTGAGATGCATTAAAAGAACATAGATTTAAGAAGGCGAGAATAAGATCATAAAGAAGCAGCTCCTCACCTAACAGTGATCATCACATAAAAGGCGAAAGCGAAGCATTGGCATCTTCGTCATCTCGACTGGGAAAGAAGGTGTGACGGAGAAGGCTTTCTTTGAGCTTATATGGAACAATCAGCAGGCTCTGCTCATGATATTGGAAGCCCGACAGCAGCTTGCCCTCATCGTCAGCATGAACCAGACGGCTAAAATTGGAGACCAGCACACCACCCTCCTCACTAACAACCACCTCTACCAAATGGCGACGCGCAGCTGAAAGGCTCATGTCCATCACGGGTAGTTTGACCCGGCACTTGAGTTCCCACGCCTCGCTCTCATAGTCCTGCAGCATGCAGATATCAACCGTCATCACATCATCACTGATGCTTGAGAGGCCGAGCTTGCCATCCATCTCGAACAAGGTTGCCGAAGCCGGAACAGCGGGCGCAGCCATCCACCGGAACGACTCGGCCGTGGTGCTGAACACCATTACCATGTTACTGTTTCCCCCCTTCTTCACTGGGTAAAAATGCAGGCTTTCACGGAGCAGGACCGACGGGCGGTCGGACGCGGTACTGACAATGCCCCCCGCCAGCGCTTTTTCTGCAGAGGACGACGCCCCGGGGCGGCCGATGCTCCTCCGCTTCCCGGAGCCCAGCGTGAAGACGGAGTACGAAGCTTTATGGCCGGACCGAGGGTTCCCGGGCGGGCCGGTGCCGTACAGTATCCTGTACTCCCGGAAGGGCGGTGGGGGTAGAAGCCCAGGAAGTGCGAGAAGAAGGGCTGGAGGACCCACTGCCTGGTGGACGGGTTGCAGACGTAGAAGTTGGCGGCGCTGAGGGAGAGCACGAGGAGGCCGTCGCAGGAGGCCCTGACCTGGAGGCCGGGGTGCCGGAGCGTGGCGACGGGCGAGAGCGCGGGGCGGCGGCGCGGGGGGAGACGGCGCGGAGGTCGTGGCGGGCGTACTGGACGCAGGATGCGATTGGGAGGGACGGCTGGAGGCGGTGGTGCGCGACGAGGAGGTCGGAGTTGGACTTGTTGAAGGTGAGGGCGCGGCGCCACGAGCGGCACACGGCGCGGCAGCGGAGGAGGGATCGAGCTGGCAGGCGGGGCACGATCTCCCAGATGATGATCTCCTCCGGGAAGCCGCCGCGATGCGGAGTGGCGGTAGCGGTCTCCGGGGTCGCCGCCGGCCGGGGATTCATCTTGTTGCTAGGTCGAGCTCGTCCTAGTGACTGGCGGCGGCGGCCAGTGGTGACAATTTGGGTTTTTTGTTGGGCCTCGGTCTCGCCTCTCGCGCTGTAAAATGGGGCCTGTGTATCTTATGAACAGTAACCTTCATCAACTAAAAAAAGTAAACACCCTCAAAAAAAAAAACTAAAAAAAGTAAACCTTCATCATTATCCATGGGAATAATGTAAACCATCGTCATTTTTAAAAGGTGTAATTTTCTGATTAAAATGTTACCACCCAGAGTTTTTTTCCGACATAAGGAGCCAAAAGGCCCAAAATTGATAATACTCTTTCCCTATGGTCTTGATCCAGTACCCGTGGAAACGCGCAAAATCAGGTAATTAGTTGATTTACCCAGAATGTCAAATCTAAAGATTAGATTAAAGTATCCGACCTTTGGGAGGAAAGTTCATTGTTTCATTCCTCATCCAAAACCTCCACGGGTTTTGCACCACCACAACTAACCAAACTTCTACAGAAACTAGTGCTAAAAGCAAACCTGCCTCCTCACAACCATTACAGTCCAGCAAACATAAGATAAAACACACTTCTACAAGTTCCTTTAACGAGAAAAACTACAGACTAAGATGCACTACAAGTGATACTTTCCAGCGGACAGGGGAAGCAGCAAACTTTCATCAACTTTTCTCATGAGATCGAGCCTCAGGTATTGGTGATCCTCATCACCAACGGCCCCCAGCCCTGCCTCCGGTGAAAGAATTCAGTTGCTACCAGCACCAGCAGTTTTGCCCCTCTGCGTTGAACTTTTCGTAGCCTTGGCTTCTGCAAACCAGCCCAATATAACAAAAAGTGAGCTAGATTTGTAGAATAGAATCTTTCATTCAACAAGCAAAGGAAGAAAACAGATGCGATAGGAAAACATGAATAGCCTGATGTCTCACCTCACCCAGTGCACTAGGAAAACATGAAGACACTGTCCTATATTTCAAGCTTTCTTGTTAATATGTTATTAAATTGAACAGCAGTGCCTGACACCCACCACAACAAGGCATAACTCCGTTATTCGTGAGGCCTTTTCCACTGTGACAATTGCTGAACTGCTTACATCATGATATAGAGCAGCTCGAATTCACCGCTTAATTAGCTCATCCAAAAACTTGAACTACAGGGGCAGGGTAACTGTACAAGTGGAATGAGCAAAATAATGATGGTAAAATAAAATGTGAATGCTTCTATTTTGTGTATCTGTATTTGACTTCTGTTATTTACATTCCGCGGCGAGTCTTCTATAAATTTCAGTAAGAAAGAACATCTAGACCTATTTACAGTTCTACAAAAAATGAAAAAACTAGAATTGAAAAACATGGTGCAATCGCACTCGGCTCATCTCTTCTTCAGCAAAACCATTGCCACAAATGCAACAATTCTGAAGAGCAGGCCGTACATAAACAGAACTAAAATACAAAGCTTGTAGTTGTTAATATCAAAACCGCTCCTGAATAGCAAGCCGCAGCGAGTTATTAGCCAAACTCCAGGATACCTGCAACGAAAAGAGAGCGGCAAATTAGCATAAATGGTATCATACAAATAGGAGATAAAGCCTTTCATATAACGTGATAATCTTGCATCTGGATGGAACATTTAACATGTGTCCGCAAGAAAAAAAAACCTTTTCGCGTTCACAATTATGAAGCCCTCTAGTGCCCACTTTGGATAGCTCAACATCTTCAGAAATGTTGGGGTAGTCCTTTGAGTGGATAACAAGGTCAGAACCACAGGTATCAGTGCAGAACACTGCGAAAAAACCTCAAGATTAGTCTCTCTATCTGTAACAGTCATCAGAAAAGGCTGCACAATAGATTAGTCAGCATGGCACATACCAGCTGTGCCGAGCCTGGACTGAAACAGATGGCGAAAGTGTATCCTATCCCAGTCACACAGTACACAAGTGCGATGAGTATAGTGTAGTTATCACCAATCGATGATCTCGGATTGTTGAAGAAGTAAAACATGGAGAGATAGATGATCGGCTTCAGGACCGTGCTAAAATGATCGACTGTATCCCTCGCAAGAAAGTAGGCCAGCGTGCTCATCCCAGATTCTCTTTCCCTGAAGTATTGCAATCGTTCGAGTGAAAATGACCTCAACGCTGCAATCTTGCACAGAAGAGCTGCACCACGAATAGATAGATAGTAAAGTCAGTGAACTCCCAATCAAGTATGGTGCAACACGGTGGTTTCTGAATAACTGAACTTACAAACGGCAATGATAGTGTAAATATAGCCAGGCATCCCAAATGTCGGGTCGCTGAGTTTCGCAATCGTCCCCAAGCAGATCCCAGCTAGTCCTAGTATCAGGAAATCAACCCCAAGCAGTCTACCATCACGCAACCGCTGTTTCGTAACTCTGTAATGAAATTTATGAAGTAACAACTGATAAGCCATTCAAATAATTTAGAAGAAGTTTGTAACTATGAATAGTGACTGTACCTTCCCAGGTAGTGCTTGTATTGCTTTAGGATTCCAGGTGTTCTTCTGCTGGATAGATCATCAGGTTTCGACAAACGGTTCTCAAGACGGTTGCGTTCTTCTGAAAAAGCGTTCCTTACGCCAGGGAAGCAATGAGGGGTTGATCCAGACATCGAACGATTGGGATCAATCTGCGGGTTTTCTTCACCCATTTCCTTGAGGATATCTTGCATGTCACTTGGCACATCATAGTTATTATACAGCATCCAGTGAACTGGTAAATGCTTCGCATTAACGCCTGACTCAGGCTTACAATGCCTTCAAGAATGTCAATGTAATGGTCTGGCGGGTTTACACGGTCTGGGACATGGATTCCAAGAGTTACAAAGAACTCCTCGATGGTCTTGACCGGACCATTGTAAACAATAAGGCCTCCTTTTGCCAGAAGTATCAAATCATCAAACATGTTGTACATGTATAGCTGAAGAACATATAAAAACTTAAGAAACCTTTCAGAAATATTGAGTTATCTCCAGGAAAATAAATATTTTTCGAGAATAACCTTGGTTGGTGAACAACGGCGCAAATGTTACGCCTTCAAGTGCCTCATGACGAAGAGCTTTGAGGAGCAGTTGAGACGAGGAACTGTCCAGGCCAGAGGTGGGTTCATCCAGGATCAGAAGGATGGCTCCATCACCATCTCAATGCCCACATTGACACGCTTCCTCTGCCCACCAGAGATCCCACGCTTCTCACGTCCCAACCACCGAACTTCTGATCCCCTGAAGGTCCAGGGAGACTATAACCCTCTCCACAATGAGAACCCTATCACGGTGTGACATACTGCAGGGAGCCTGCAGATTACAATAGAAATGCTAAGAAACTGATGAGCTAATTACTGGAAGTGTATCTGTATAAACCATTACCTGCAATTTGCACTGAACCAAAGGTTCTCCTCCACAGTTAAGTTCCCATGAACAACGTCGTCTTGAGGCACAAAGCCAATGATCTTCTTGTAAGAACGTATGCTTCCATGGTCCCGTTAACAAGGACTGAACCGGTCATTTGATAACCGGTTACCTTCCCGGCGACAGCATTAAGGAATGTGTCTTACCGGCTCCCGAGGGGCCCATGACTGCAGTGACACGGCCTGGCAGGAGTTCGCCTGTGACAGACCTCAGCAGCTTCCTTTTTCCAAGTGACAATGTCAGGTTCTTGAACTCAACCTTGAGCAAAGGTCTAGTTATCTCCTTTTGTGCGACTTTACCATGTCAATCACTCCGGTGAAGGACATGTTCTTGTTCTCTTCCTGCCTGAACTTCTCCTTCTCTATCTCACCGTACGCATACTTAAATATCTGAGTTGAGTTGATCTGTGCTTGCCTTTTGGTGCGGGTTTTCATTGGCAGCAACAATTTCTCCCTCGTCGCTTATGTCCATGACAACCGAAGGCATGACTTCAGATATCTCGCTTCTCCTCTGAGATGCAAACACGGCAGAGTCTGACATTTCATGTGCCTTTACCGAACCCATCAGGCGCGCTTCCTGCACCCTCTGGCTAGAATTCTCGGATCTGCTGCTGTCTAAAGGATCTCCTGCGTGAAAATGTGCGAGAAATATGATCATGCACGCCAGTTACATGCCTCTTCGCGAGCTGTTTGGCGGCCTTCCATCCCTCATGAGCTTTGAGCTGCTGCCGAGCCAGCTGAATCGCGTTCTCCCTCGATCTCGCCTTCCTCCGTTCACGAATTGTAAGGAACTGACCTGAGCAGTTGTATATGATAACAGCAACACTCCTATTGCACCCTGCATCAAGTAGCAAGCCTGAATTTCGTAATCCTTGGTGCAAACACATCACTTGGTGCACTATTGTTGGCTAAGCAAATTGAATTACGAACATGGAAGGAAAATTGTTGCTATAGGTGGACCAAGAAATATAATGCTACAAATATGAGGTAAGCTAGCAAAATAGTGAAATGCTGAAATAGTATTACAGGATTTACCACTAAACAAGCGCCCAAAACGATGATGTTCTCATTCTCCTTGTTTTCCTTACATGAGCGTTTTATGTAGCAGTCTGAAATTTTAATCCAAAGTCAGCTTATCCAATAATAAATACAATGGTGGTATCATTAAAGATGAAACCGTGGTAAAGGCATGCTGATGGTGCTTACTCTTTTCTGTGGTGGAACCTAATTTGCAATAATGCCTGCAGAAGCAACAAACAAGAAACAACTTTAAAACAGATTCAAATAGATGTAAGGTGCGATCGACATGCCATAGGTTTCGATCATTACCCACTGCTACAGTAAGTTTAGATGTTGGTGTTGGGCAGTGGTAACCAGCTGGACAGAAGACATCTTCGTGCTCCAAAATCAGCCCAATTGTCAGCACCACCGCAGCCGTTGGTCGAGTTTAGAGTTATCTGATACTCATATCTGTATAAATTTAGCAGCTCAGCTACATGGCTACTGCATTTGTTTATAATGAAACCAAACTCCAAAACAAAAACACAAAGAAGACATCTTACGGATCACAAAGACCAGTGGTTGAGTTCATTGTGGCACGTGGACAGTATGCTCCCAATGGACAAGCTGTAGTCAGAGGAGACAGGAGAAACTCGAGTCATTTCACAAGCCTATGTTTGATCTTCTGCTCAAGTCATCATAATAAAGTCATGTGGATGGATGTTGCCGAAAGACTCACGGAGCATGCAAGTTAGACCCGGGGACAGAAGAAGCCCTCGCAACACGGCTGACAGTTGGTAGTTCTCAGTGGAATCGTGTCTTTGTCGTTGTTGCTGGGGACAGGGTTTGAACCAACAGAGCAACCCCATCCTGGCTCACAACCGGACGCCCAAGAGGACCGGCCACAGTTTATGTTTGTCTTCAGGAAGAATTCTTCTCGCCTTTGCGTCATACAGGCTTGTGAAGTAGAATTTCGCTTCTGCCGGCGTGCATAAACGCTGCGCCATATCACCTGGGAGCATTTTCTCACATCAGACACCTTATTTTGTAATCTGAAACTAGTCGCTTTTGTATGATACAATGTGAAAAAGGATGTGACTACTATGGACCCAATAACAAAAGGATTTTCAGGTGGGAACTCAGGATGTTGTTTTCCGCGTAAAATAAGATATGAAAATGAAAAACAAATAGAAGGCCAGATTTTTTCAGACAAGGTGATAAGTCAAGCTAGTGGCTAACCCGTGCCAATCATAGAAACGATCAGACAGCATTATTTGGCGTTGATCATGTCAAACCTAAGGCCGGCAATCGGGTCGGGTATGGCCGGGTCGACCTTTTCCAGACCCATGCTCATTTGTTAAACGGGCAAGGAATTCTGCCCACGACCCTGCCCATGGGTCTAACACCAGACCCATGCCCGAACCCGTCGGGTCACCCGACCCGACCGGGCACCCATCGGGTCAAACATGAATTTCGAATTATTTATTCCATGCAGTCCGTCATGCCTCTATCCGCGTCTGTCGCTGTACAGCCAGCGAAAAGAATGTAACAATAGTGCCTCCGTCCTTTTAATAGGGAGAGCTCCACGTCCCTTGCGATCGGCTGGGCGAGGTGGTACTAAAGGAGCAACCTGGAGTCGTGAAAGGAAGGCAGCGTATCTGCTCGTATGTGCTCCACGGGCTGGAGTACAGCGTATGTGCAAGAGGCCCAGCAAGCCAACTATTGGGCTCCTAGAACTAGGATACGCGAGCAACCAAAGCCATGCCATTTTCCTGTTCATTTTTTACGTCAGTTGATCTGTTTCTTCGGTGAATTGAATTAGTTGAATAGAGCTATGTAGTTGCAAAAAGATATTAAATCGTGTAGAAAACATATTTATATTAATTATTCATATTAATGGGCGACCCATCGGGTCACCCACGGGCACAAACTTATACACATACCCTGCCCACGACTAATCGGGTCGCTCATGAGCAAGACTCATGGGCAAAAAGAGCGACCCATACCCTGCCCATTAGGGTCGGGTGCCCATGGGCGGACGTACCCATGGGTCAAACTGCCGGCCTGAGTCAAACCCAACGGTGTCGAGGTCACACTCAAGTATGACGTAAGGTGTAAATTGTAGTTTGAGAACTCCACTTATCAGGGGTCCATGACACCAAGTCTCTGTCAGACCATTTCACCCTGAGGAAAATGTGCAGCACGACGATTCAATCCGGAAGAAAGAAGCCGTCCTCGTCTACATGTGTTTGCTTCCAGGACACAGATAGTATGAGTTTACAACAACAGAGAGTGGATTGATCGTTATCTAGACATGATATTTGAAATGGATTTTGTTACCGCACAAACAAAAGGCATCGCTCTACCAGGAGATTAAAGTACGATCATTAGTGTCCCCAAATACGTACATTTTAAAATATCATGCTAGCCGGGTGCATTGGACTGGAGCATTTGGAGGCGGTCCAGTTGCAGTCCCGTCAAAAAGATCTACTGCTGTTGAGCCGTCACTAGCAACTAATTTAATCAGCTGGCACGCTGTAGCGAAAGAGGTCATTCAACTCAGAATATTAAAAAAATGAGAAAAGCAAGCAAATCGCATCAAGTGAAGGGAACACAGGTCAACCAAACGAACCCAGAGATTAAGATCCTAGCAAGGAAGCAATTCATCGAGCACATGATCTGCACGAGTCAATGGAGCAACGGGACGGGAGGTGGTGCGCGTTGGGAGGAGTATGGTACCTCTGGTGTCGGAGAGGCACTTCTGCACGAAGCCGAGGTTGGAGGTGTAGTTGAAGGCCCCGTTCCAGTCCTCCACCCTGCATGCGCACCCACAAATGAAACAGAACCAGGATCAATCGCCGCCGAATTCGTACGCTCAACGGAGGAAGGCAAAGGCAGAGCACCGCCGGGCAGCAAAAGAGAAGAAGGAACGGGGATTCGGGGACGGAGAGGGTACTGACGGGTCGGCGACGCGAGAAGCTGAAGCTCTCGGAGATGGTTTTGGCGACGTCCGTGGTGAGCCCCGTGAGCTGCTCCTCCACGCTCCGCAGCTCCGGCGCCACCGGCTGCTGCTGCTGCCCGGCGACGCCACCCGCGAAGAGCGCGAGCGCGAGGAAGAGGAGGGCGAGCCGCCGCCGGTACCGCGAGGGCCTGTCATCGCGCATTTCCGAGATAGACGAGCAGCAGCGGAGGAGGGGAACTAGTCCAGGTCCGGGAAGAGGAGGAGGAAGAAGAGGTGCAGAGTCGGGGCAAACATGTGCAGGGATGATGCGATTTAAACGAGGGAAATGATGCAGGGTGCACGCGCGTACAGCGTCTCCGCTTTGAAAATTCCTCGGAGGAACGCGTCGAGCTCCCTTTGATCATGTCACGGCGCGAGATGGAATGGATAAACAAAGAGTTGATCCGGTGGCGGGGTTGGTGGCGATGCTCAGCTCCCTTTCTCGTCTTGGATCCGATCGTGGACCGTGCCAGCAATTTTGTAATGCGGTTTCGCATGTTTGGTTAATACATTCCGTATCATTTTTCTTGGATATTTGTTTTGTGTGTGTAGATAGGCTATAGGTTAAGCACTCACAGTGTCAGACGTGGCTTTATGGTGCTCGATTTTGGCTTCCTATTGTGGAAATTATACCTCATTTCGACGGATAAAGGTTTGGGAATGCTGAGCAAGGATGCGAAAACGGGATCCCGTTTGTCCCACTTTTTCCCCATTTTATACTAGTCTAGTATATAATTTTAGTCTAAACTAGTACAAAATGGGGAAAAAGTGGGATAAACAGGATCCCATTTTTGCATCCCTAATGTTGAGTGCCCTGGGGGATTTGTTGCGCTCGGACCTCCGGGTAACTGACCATACGACGGGGTCATTAGTCCACGTGCACCTCTATTTCGGTTAATTTGGCTCTTATGCTCTTTCTTTGCTTTTTTCTTTTGCTTTTGCTACGGTTACCAATAGGGATATTGATTCGATTTGATAATTGAAAATGACGAGACTAAGATGTCAAGAATCTGGGTATCCAAAGAAAGATCTCCTAAGGGGCAAATTTCCGGTGATAGCCACGATATTTGCATCTTTAAATGCACACAAAAAAAATTATTATAAAGCTATCATCCAGTGTCCTGCATAGCAAAACGAACAAATACGAAACTCAACCAAAGCAAAAGAAAAAACAAGGCGCAGTCATCTCGTGTAACAAGAGGCTAGTGAGTGTGACCACGAGGGCTCATCGGCCGCATGGTTTCTGCCGATTTACACATCCTTATTGGTTTTTTAGTGCCATTGATGTCGACTTTATGTTGGTGTGCAAACTCGACACCGTCAATGGCGATTTGCCACTGCGTTGTGATGAGCTTCGTGCTCTAGACGTTGTCGTGGTTCATCTTTGCGTGTCGATAGCGCAGGTGTCCTACCGTGCATAGGGTTGTCTCTCTAGCGAAGTTTGTAGTCAATGTCAATGAAACTCTTGGTCGACATGTGGTCTCTAAGTCTGTGTGGATAATTTCTACGTAATCTCTATATTGATCCTGACCAGTAACCTTGTGAAAAAACGGCCGAGAGTTTGATGTTGTAACACGGTTTGAATTAATGTACTCATGAGGTTGCTTAAACGAAATTCGTTGGCGGATATTTTCTATGGAGTAATTGACAATATTGGATAAGGCACGCACGATACTTAACAACCCTGGTGGAAGAAGCGTTCAAACCTTAGATTTTGCGGTCGGCCTCTCCCTGGTCCTTAATTGATGGCATGCTACCAAATCGATCAAGCGAACCAATACCACCACAGTTGCTCTTCCTAGGTGTGTAAACACAATGGAAGAAAAAGAACATGAGTTCTTTCTTGGATCTTTCTCTAGCTACTAGGCTCGACCGTCGCGGTTGACTTTCCTCGGCCACAACTCGAGTACAGGTGATTTCGTCCCCCTGAAAGGTTTTTTTTTTACAACGTCCCCCGGCCTGAAAGCTTTGATTAGTTCCTGATCACAAGATGTTTTCTCTGATTGATTAATTAATCAACAAGAAAACTATTTAGTTGCTACAAGACGACTGCGTCATGCAGTACGCACCCAGCAACGACAATGACGAGAGCATCGGGTAATTTATATTTGTTCAATCTGAATGCATGCTGCACTCTGATAACCTTATTATATCAAGTAAAAACCGAATCATTTACTGAAGGAGAAAATCTCCGGTCATGATCAGTGTGTTTGTATATTTTATTTGCTGTGTATTTTGTGGATGTACGTACACCGTGATCGATGCCAAGAGACCAGATGGCAGGGATGGCCTCACAGTCTGTCTCAGACGCGCATTCTGGTCGTTCAGTGCGTTGGACACACCTGACCCGACACAGCTAGTTTCGCCACGAGCAAGACAGAGAGACTTTGGTAAGCCGGCTGCGTACGCATGGCTACACCACGTTCGATCGGGATCGCGTCATTTGGAGCTCATTCGACTAACCATGCATGGTTGATAAACGATAAATAATCATCTGTGTTAGTATCAGATCAGTGGGGGTGCCAATCTTACTATTGGCCGGGTTTGTGAACTTCACATTTAGCCAAGAATATACTCCCTTCGTTCACAAAAGAATGTCTCAACCTATCTCAAATATGTATGTATGTACACACTAAATCATGTCTACATACATGCAAATTTGAGAATGATTGAGTCATCCTTTTGTGAACGGAGGAAGTATATAGGATTAGTGCAAATAATACTCCCTCCGTTCCAAAATAGATGACTTCCATTTGTCTAAAAGTAGATGTATCTATACACGTAACATGTCTAGATACATTTACTTTTGGACAAATGGCACCCCCACTGGATGCGCTCCTGTGTGTGGCGTTCCAGTAATTAACACAGTCCTTGTTAACAGTCCACGTCAGATCTCTACATGAACCCAAGATCCGACATGGAGCGGCAATACATAGTACAAACTTTGTATATTTGTACTCTTTATTTTCAAACACAGTACGGACCGAAGGGTGAAGCAACATTAATCAGAACTCACGAGTTGTTGGTTTACGTTTTACACAGAAGACTTTGAAAGGAAAGAAGATTCCTCACAGTTTACAAAAGGACACACAAAAAATGCACAACTCCAATGGGCCATTCTCCACCAAAGGTGTCATTGAGCTTGACTCCACGGGTACCCCCACCGTTGCCAGGGACGGCACCAGTTGGACAATGGCATGCATTGATCGCTGCGACGAGTACCAAAAAGGTGTGCTCCCCTTTGGCACACCGGCTAGAAGGAAGAAGGGATATGAGCTCTAGGAGATCTCCACAAATGCAGCCATGATTTCCAGCTCACCAGCATCACCGTGCTTATTCAAGAGGATCCTGCTAGATCCACCTCGGATCGAGATCCGCCGGAGCGCGACCCCCGCATCCACCTACCATTGCGTCGGAGCATTGGAGGAATAATCCCCACTATAGGAAATCGCACCCCCCCCCCCCCCTCATCCCCTTCGATCGACGAGGCAGCCGGAGGAAAGGGGAGGGGCTGGAAGCGGCCATCGACTTTTGGGGGGGGGGGGGGGGGGGGGGAGGTGGTAGTTAGGAGGAGAGCATAGTCGGTGTATGCACACGTCCTCCGGTTTGTACTTATGTACTCGATCTCTCCATGTCGCAACTAAGTGACGCTCTAGGCATTTCGTACGGTGTTCGATACGAAATTTTGACCACTGATTTATATATAATGCAACATATGTATGAAAAGCAAAGAAAATACGAACACTTTTCAAAACAAATTTATACATCTAATTTTTGAATTTCTAATCCGATAAATAACAAATACGAGTGTTCATTCTCTTGTCTTATGAAGCGAATGGTTATGCATGATTCTATCAGGTAAGATTGGCATGAAATGTGGAATAGGATGTGTAAGGACACAAGACTAACGGGAAAGATCCGAGGAGAGGAGTTAGCTCAATGTGTTGGCGTACAAGTCTACAAAGAGGGTTGTAGGGCTTGACGACGACGGCCATCAAGAAGGTTGGGCACAGTGTAGATGGACGAGGCCATAGTTTATATTGTTTACATTTAAATATGTTGGCTAACTTGATTAAAAAGATGTTCCTAACCCTTTTTAACAGTTCAGAGTTTTGAAATAGTTGCCTAGCGCATAAAGTCAATATGGGATCAGAGCCAAGAGGTATCAAGTTTAAAACCCTACTCACGCAGTATTAAAAAAATTTGCGACCTGCACCGAACCGGACTAAACTAGGCTAAACGTGAGTGGGAGTGGTGAAACATAAATAGGTTTGCTAACCCTTTCCATCAATTCGGACTCTTAATTTAGATGGGCAGTGAATCAATTCTCTATATATACCTCTATGCAATTTGTCTGAATTCAACATCACAAGCCTACCTACCAATCGACGAACTTAGTTATCTAAAAACACTTGCAACTAACTTAACCATAGTCATGCATTCATCTCATAACCTATTGGACAATGATTATATAGTAGCTGTTGCAGTACATCTGGATCTATATATCACGATCAGAAAGCAAACATCCAACATAAGATCCAACATATACATATGTTTATGTTCATACAACTGGGCAGGCACGCGTGCATGTGGGGTTGGACCCAGTTTCGATCCATCACGTTGTGAAAGCTGAATAGCGGCAGTATTTATATGCCAATGCACAATGGACGCGAGCAGAGAGAACAGGCGTTGAGCCAAGACGCTGGTTATTAGGAAGTGGGTCGGGCTGGTGGTGGGCTTGATTGGCCGGTTGGCCTGCTGGGATAGAAGAGAAAGAGATAGATGAGAGACATGGGCCGTGGTGGCTGGCTGGTGCAGCTAGCTGTGGCTCAAAAAAAAAAAAACCGTGGCTGCATTTTTCTGCTAAAAAAAAAGCTGTGGCTGCATTTCGTACTTTATTTTTATTTGGTTAAAAAATAGATAAACACTATTGAATAACCAACCCCCCCCCCCCCCCCCCCCCCCCCCCCCCCCCCCCCCCCCCCCCCTCTCTTAGTTCGATGGAAGGAGTAAAAGTCACACATTGATTCACCTATCCAGCGTACAACAACGAATAATAAAAGTAGTCGGTATGGGGGTCATTTCATCATGAACCCAAATTATTAACTCCATACATGAATAGGGGAATCACGCAACCTAACTCCCGGAATTCAGATTGTAGAACATGGCAAGCGGTGTTCACGAAACTTTGTTAGAAGGATTTGGAGGTGCTCGGCATGCTCTCCTTTGGACTTGGAGTAGATGAGGAATCGTCATCTTGGGAGTCAAAAATCACCTAAAAGACATGAAAGGAGATCACGAAACAACTCAAACACATACAAATTTGCATACACTACAAATCACACAAAGTTTCGTATATTTAATTAGCTAGCTGAGAGTGACCGACACAAATCATGGTTCAATATAAATTGCTTGTTCATCCATGATACGTTCACAAGCTGCAGCTTGCAGAATAAAGTGGCCATACATTTTATTTGTGCCTTACAGAAAAACATAAATATAGATTCAAGCTCATCAAACTATTCTGGTGTGCCTCCAAGAAAGCAAGCACTGCCCACGCCAGTAAGTCAACATGATTATCATGCCTTGGTAATAGATAGAGAAAGCATGGCTAATCCAGCAATCTCGTCCTCAAAGACACCTTTCAGGCTCCAGTGTCGCTCTGCAGTCCTCACAAATTCATCCATTACTTCTCCAAAGTGTAGCACAATTATTGGTTCAAACACGGCTCTTAACTGGTTCGCAAACCAGTTTGGTGTGATGAGCGCACTATCCACGCCGCATGTATAGTCATTGACAAATATCTCCCTGATCGAAAATGAGCCCTCTTCTTGGATGATGTCCCTCATTTCTTCGGTTGAAGGTCCATATATTGGAATGTAGAAAGAATTATATTTTACCTTATCAACCAATCCCTGTCAATCACACAAAAACATCAAATATTTATATTTTGTTAGCAAACGATCAAAGCATTGGCTAATAAAATTGTGGGAATGTGTACCTCCAACGCCATAATTCTTAGAACACTAGCTATAATTTCCCATGCATGAAATAATTTGGAACCGTTTCCACCAGAATGCTTCCCTACAATGGAAACAACCATTCGGCCTTGTGGGACTAATTCTTTGGCTCTCAAACCTAGAAAAAGTGCAAAATCTTTTCTAAACTGCTGCCTATATGCATCAAGGACCAGTGGGAGCCTCTCACGTCTGGCATGCTCATCAATATCATACGCCGGGATCTGATTCATCGTTAGGACATCGGGAACCTGCATAAGATAAAGGTTTTACTGACATAATCAACAAGCAACATGTATAAGGGATCGATCTATATATTGAGTAGTGTCATGCTCGCACCTTTGATAGCCAATGTAAACCGTTGTTCGAACATGCAAAATGCAAGGAGCCACTAGTGAAGAGCCTCTCGTAAAACGACCCCGGCGCAACTCCGGTCACCACGACAGGTCCATTGTTTTGTCGGAGCGTGATAAGGCTCTTTATCACCATGTTGAAGTTGTTA
The DNA here is from genome assembly GCA_947311845.1 of Poa pratensis. Lineage (NCBI taxonomy): Eukaryota > Viridiplantae > Streptophyta > Magnoliopsida > Poales > Poaceae > Poa > Poa pratensis. The sequence continues at coordinate 38,746,517 of CAMZMU010000102.1, forward strand.
TCTGGAAGGTCGTTCAGGAACACAAACACCTCAGGTGGTGGTTGTTGGAACTGGAGACAGCGACTATGGATGGCCTCGACAACTGTCGATACCAGCACTAGCGCGTTCGGGCCAGAGGAGCACCCCATGTCCGCGATCACCATCTTTCTTGGCAGCAAGGTGCCATAGGTGTTGAATAATTCGTTGATGGACGTTTCTATAACACGCTTCATCCTTTTCTGCTCAGCATTCTGTAATTGACAAGGAAAAATCTTGTTTAATGTTTTCCGTGTCATGTTCTTCTATTTGAATGATAGTTAATCACAACAAAATTTAGGTGAAATATTATTTGTAGAGCAATCTTCATAGGCCATGTCGAAAGAATAAGTTAGGGCATGTACAACAATATCTAGTCGTGCGTGTGTAATGAAGCCCACGCAGGAAACTAGATTACGTGGGGGAGAGAGAGAACGAAAAACAACTTGTATAGGCTTTGTCTAGTACGAAGTCTATAGGTGACATGGATAAAGTTTACAGAGAGCGTAGCATATGCAAACAATGATAATCAAAAGAGCAGAACATACCTGTATATCAAAAGAGCAGAACATACCTGTATAACCGAGTTTCGAGCGTAGCTTGTTTCATCGTCACCTTGGTTCATATGCAGCATCGGCATTGCCTAGAGCAAATGCTTACTATACAGTGCTAAGTGCTAACCTCGAGCTGAGAGCCTGAGACCTTCAACTTGGGAGAAACGGCTTAGGAAGGTAGAGCTAAGCGAGCTCAAGTCGTTTTCTTATATAGAGCTCAACTAGGGACGGTTGTTGGCGCCTTTTCTCTGTCGCGTGCGCGCATGTGTGGCCGTGGGATCAGTTCCACGCCGGGAATTGTCTTCTGTGCGGGGTCGACGCTCGCGCACGTGCCCTGAACTGAACTCCCACGAACTCGCGTTCCTCGTTATCCTCTCGTCGTCCACCACCACAAGGTCGCGTTCTTGCGCCCGACGCCGGCGACCTCCTCCGCCGCCTCCTTCCCCGCACGCAAGCCCGTGCCACCCGAGCCGAGCTCGCCGCCAACCTCTTGAACGCCGCCACCTCCTCGGGCCACCGCCGGCAAGCCCCTCGAGCGCCGCCGCCTCGTCCTCAACAAGCAGACACCGGGAGAGACAGTTGCGAGCATCTCTACCATATGCATTTTTGGAATAGTTGCACACTACCTAGCCACGTCCATTGAACAATATGTTTGGGATCCAGATTAGTCGTACGATATTTTGCCAAGCAATACGAAGATTATGGTAACGCAGCTTCCGCGCATGAAGAAACAAGGATCTGAAGATATCTTCTCTTATGAAAAAGTCCATTTTTAGTCATAGAAGCATTTGCTCAATTGCTTAAACTCGTGTTTCAAACTTTTTAAAAAATGAAAAAAAATTGGGTAAACATCCCAACATTCTATGGTCACAAAAAAAAGATCATGAACAAAAACATTTTCTTGTGGCATGTGTCCAAAAGACAAAAAAATATCGGGTGATAAGTCATTTTGTAGCACCAAAATTTGGTTTTTTACACAAGTCAACAAAAGTGTCTTTTTTTGTCGAAACTTTGTGTGTTAACATCAATTTTCCGGATGTATGTCCAATATTTTTGTGGGAATTTTTTGACATTTTAAAAGGTTTTTAAATTATATTTTCATGATGAAAGTATATGTAATCTTACAAGCCAAAACATCACCTTCGCTAGTACATCTATATTGATCACCTAACACTAACAAAGCAAAGTCGTGCCGTAGGAAAAGAGACGGACTAGGTTTAATTTTCTGAGTTTCTCGTTGACTAGCAATATCTTTCTAGGATATTTCTATTTTGGGGTGTAGAGAGACTTACTAGGTTGAGCGGTCACAATGTTTAGTTCGCGACGTGGCTTTATGGTGTCTTGGGTTTGGCTTCCTCTCGTAGAAATTGCATGGTAGCGACGCTGCAATGCATACACTTGAATGCTTAATTACCGTGTGTGTTTTCCAGTACACGGAGCAGGAAAGTATTTCTCATCCATATCCATCATATAAAAAACAAATAAAAGGTCACGTAGCAGCTCCAAATTTGTACTTCGTCATGGTCATTTCGACATCCTAACGTGCTCGCAATGCTAGGTTGTACTCACTAATCTTTCTATAAAGATAAGTCATGAATTTTTTCCCATCAATCTTTAAAAAAAACTCCATATCCTGCATCCATGCCGTCGGCCTTTGTTAATTTTGAGGAAGTCAAAGTATTTTTTTTTGAGCTCGAGAGCGTCCTCTCCCCTCGTGACCCCCGCGCGACCCCCGCGCCTAGGGTTCCGTCCGCCGGCGGCGGCACCGCCTCGCCCCAGCCCCCACCTCTCCCCTCTCGCGCGTGTCTGCCGCCCCCACGCGGCGGCGGCGCGCGCCCCTCGAGCCTCGTCTCCTTCCCCGACCTCTTCTTCTCGTCCTCCTGTCGCCGCCGGGCGCGGCCCGTGCGGCGCCGGCCTATCCCTCCCCGCGCCGGGATGGGTGGAGGCCGGGCTCTGCTCTTCTGGCGTCGGTGTCCCTCGGGCGGCGGCGACTCGGTTCGGCCGGGAGGCGGCGTGGCGGCGGCGGGCTACGGCGGTCGGCGACACGGGTTTCTCTCTGCTTCCGGAGGTGAGCACAGCGGCGGCGCCGCCAGTTGGTGGTGCGGGTGGCTAGGGTTCGGCCAGGGCCTTGCAGGCCCAGATCTGGGCCCTTTTGGGCCCGATCTGGGTTAGTGTGGGCCCAAGCTCGACCCGGATACCTGGTTTGACTGCGGTGGCGATGCTCGTGACGGAGTGGCGGCAACGACAACACGTCTTCTGCAGCGTGGCGCCGGGAGCTTCGCGGACCATTTGGGTCCGGCCGGGCCTTTGGTGCCGATCTTGAGGGTAGCAGCGGCGTCGGCCTACGTGCAGCAGCGTGGTGACGGAGACTTCACGGACCCTTTCAGGGGCCGGCCGGGCTTGACCAGCCTGGTGTGTCTCTGCTACCGCGTCCGGTCGGCACCCGCCGATGGCGGTGGAGGTAGTCCCTCCAGGTGGCTGTGCTGCGGCAGCCCTCCGGCTCCAGGTGGCTGTGCTGCGGCAGCCCTCCGGCTCCAGGTGGCTTGGTGTGCTCCTGCGTGCTGCGTCCGGTCGGTTACCGTCTATGGCGGTGAAGGTCGATCCCTCCCGCGTGTATGTGGTACTGCCGCTCTGTCTACGGCGGGCTCCTCTCAGTTCGACCGGTCGTGCAGTGCTTGCCTGGTGATACGACAATGGCGACTCAATTCTGTGGTGGCGTTTGTTGGTGGGTGGCAAGCTGGGTGGAGCGCTTCAGATTGTCCAGGGATGTGGTTCTTCGGGGTCGGGAGAAATCCCTATCATCTTGACACCGACGCAGTGACGCCTATGGGTGTCGTTGTCCCTTCTTGAAGGGCGTCGGGTGTACCTCTTCCCCACTACCTGTAGCGTACCGGGGGAAACCCTAGGATCAGTCCGGGCAGCAGCAGCGTCGTCGTTGTTTTCCTTCTTGGAGGTGTTGCTTGGTCACGGCGATTCAGAGTGCTAGATTAGTGGTGGGACTTTGCCGGAGAGGGCGCAGCGGTTGCGAGTCTCTTTTGTTTTCGTTGATCCGCCTATGTCGGCTTTCTTTTCTTCTCTTTTTTCTCTTTCTTTTCTTTTGGGCGTGATTGTGCTGTTTTGCCCCAGCAGTGATCTCAAACTTGTATCGGGTGGTTGCTATATTAATATAGCGGGGCGAAAGCCTATTTCTTCGGTCAAAGTATTTTGGTTTAGTCGGCCGGATGGTAGGCAAGGGCTGATCCCTGCCTGTCAGCCTGGGTTCGAGGCTTTGAGCCAACGTGCTCACAATACTAGGTGCAGCAGAGGAATTGCTGGATTGTCAGCTGGTTTCAAAAACTTGCTCACAATACTAGGTGCAGCCGGACCAAGACGAAAACGTCACACACAGTCAACTGGAATTATAGTCCCTGCCGATGGATATGTTCATAGTCGGATCTTCCTCCACTCCAGCCCAGGCAGCCGCCCAGGCCTGACGGCGCACGATGCCTTGCATTATTTGTATTTATACAGTGATTTTCTTTGGAAAAATAAAGCACATTAAACTTGTTTGGCCAACCTTACAGATCTTTCTCGATCCGCCACTGGATATGTTCAATAGACAAGTCTCACACAGGTAGCACAACTGGAGGTATCTGGACATAGTTATGTCGCACCTTCCGATCTGTAGTGACGTGAGAAGAAGCATGTGGCGGCGGTTCCGATGAAGCTGATGGTTTTGGATCGGCGATGCTATACGTACGACGAAATTCGTCCGATCTATGTACGACGTTGAGCAGCGAACGAGCCTCACGCGGGGCGACGAGCAGTTTGCGCCTGAGTCTGGGCTAGGACTTGGCATCGGAACTTCTGTCCTATGGACCTGTGGTAGGCCCCACCATTTAAATAACACATTTTTTTCACCTTCCTTTCTTATCGCCTATGATCTAGAACTGCTCTCCCTGTTCTAGCACGGAACATAGGTCGTTCCTTTGAAAATTTTGAGTTTCAAAAAAAAATCGAAACAAAAAATTAACATGTAGATGATATTGAGATCTACAGTGTGCAAAATTTTATTCTAAAATTCGTATTATTCTAAGCTATACAAGAAGACAAAACATGTGAACTTTCAAGTTTTAAACTGCGTAAGGTCACTACCCAGATCCACCAATTTATCATTTTTGCTTAGTGTAAAATATGATGAATTTCAAATTAAAATTTTACACGCTTGTATATCATATCACTATCTTCATCTAGCATTTTTCCCCGAATTTTTTGAAACTAAAAAATGTAAATTTTAATTAATTTTTAAATGAGCTATATTTAGCACGGGCTACAAGGCGACACTCTGGTTCTGGCAACCCTTTTCTTTTTGAGGGGTTGTACTCTTCCCCAATTCACATCATCGCTCAACGGGCTCCTTAGTAGTGCAGCCAATTCTGACGCCCGCAAAGCTCACCTCCCCGCACTGCCTGCCTGCCCCTTCACAAAATTCTGCTCGGACCAGACGCTATAGCGTACGAGTCCGCCTTGAAGAGTCAGCTCCTGTCGCCCGGCTTGTCAACTATAGCGGGCGAGGGCATCCTATCCCCACTAATGGTTATTGCTATCATCTCCACATTTTTTAACTGATTTTGTGCCGGTAATATGACGATTGAGTTGAAATTTCCTCCCGCCAAACAACCTGTGGTTTACAGTTTCCACCCGATAAGGCATGAGTGACTTGTTTTAAGGTTACCGGAAAAAGTTACGGATCGGCCTAATTTAAGGGATATAATCAGGTTTTTTCCAAAATAAATAAAACGAAAGTTATTTTCTAGTTAAGGATTTTTCACCATATGCTAGAATTGCTCTAAGAAGATTTCACCGAGTAAGCATGTTTGAGCTGTGTGACAAGCACAACGAGGTCGATGAAGTACTAGTATCGTACAGAGATCGGATGAGAAACGTCGTACGTGAAGCAATTTTCGTTTTGGATACTCCTAAGATTTGGACTGCAATATTGGTCCAACAGATAAGGACCTGTCTTAAATGTGATTTGGATAAAAAGGACCATCTAAGAAAAATATATGTCTAATCTAACGATGAGAAGACCGAGGCTGCTAACGATGAGAAAAAACGAACACGGAAATCCAGCGCCTTTGCTCGCTATATGTTGGATTATTAGGCATAATTTTCATGATTAATTCCAGAATAGTAAACATGATCACAACAGCTACTAACATGTTAAACTCGAAAATACTAGACGTATTAATTAACATGTACAGCAGCCAGACATCTACAAACACAGCCATCGGAACGTGACGAACGTACCGAACGATTGTAGATGAAGTAGTCGTTGGAGCAGCGACGGCAGCAGCTTGAGCGGCGACAGTAGCAGCTCGAAAAGACGACGTTGGAGACGAGTCGCCCGCGGACCCGGAGATCGTCCAGGAAGTCGAGCCGTGATGAAGAACTTGAAAGCAGTCGCGCGGAGCGCTTCCCAAAAACCTTATTCGCCCTCTCCCGTACAGGATCACAAGGACGAGCGGTTCCGGAGACCTGCTGTCCCGTTCGCCGGTGCACGCCGGCGCACGGGATGGAGTAGACTACGGTGGCGGCGCAAGGCACGAGATTGGCAAAACCTAGATTGGTTCGGTGTTTTCAGCGCACGCAGTGCACGACTTTATATAGTGCGGCTCGGGAAAACCCTAACGGGTACAACGTGGGCCAAGTCCACGTCGCGCACGTTTTAGGTCGGTTACAGTAGCCCACGATCCGGGAGCGACCCGAACCGACTAACTGTGACGCGTCCGTCCAAACCGTTTTCCCGGACTGCAAAAATAAAGCTCGGCTCGGCGAGATTCCCGCAACCCGCGGCGCGTCGTGACGAGACGGGCGGGCGGTGCGGTGCGTGCGTGCGAGCGGCGGCGGAGGAGGAGGAGAGGAGTGCGCACGAGAGAGCCTCTTGTTCTCACAAGCTTACCAAGTGTACAACACTCCACCTTATAAGGTGGTGTTTGTCTCCTCCAACTAGCAATGTGGGACTAAACTTTAGCTCCCACTCCACTCCCATGTGTGCTGCCATAAATGGGCTTTGAGATTTTCTGAAATTGCTTATTGGGCTGCCCAAATGGGCCCAATTCTAACAATCCCCCACCAGATCTCAAATTCCCATTTAGAGATTTTGCCAAACCTCGTTTCTTGTTTATATACCAGTGTTTCAGCAGAGACTGTTAAGTTGAACTTCCGCCTAGAGCTTCAAGCTACATCTACCAGCAACTTGAACAATGGACGAACCTTGAATTGCAAGTTTGGTGCCAATAGACTTCACTCAAAGTCATAACCAGTACGTGGCTGCCAGTAGCCTACCCCGCGGGTGGAGCATATGCGTCATACTCCCTGGTCTCTTCATGAGCTTACTAGAGATCACCCAAATCTCATAGACTGCGACGTTTAACAGTCGGACTCATATAGGTGTGTTCTTTCAAGGTCGCTCTGTAGGATAGCACCTTTGCTACGAATAGCCAACAGAAACACATTAAGGCATATTGCCAACCTGCCTTACAGAATGTGAGAGTTATGCATCTTCCCACGGAGAGGGTTACAAAATAACTCTCCTCAGTTAAACCACTAGCTTGTTCTTCCCAGGTCCTAATTCACGGGATCTCCGATCACATAGGTTGGGTTACCACTATGGTGTAACACTCACGGGTCTCAACCCCATCTCCCTCGATGCACTATCTATCACATTACGTGATAGTCCCTTCGTAAAGGGATCTGCCAGGTTTTTGTCTGTTTGAATATAACTAACAGTTATTACTCCGGAGTTTCTCATTTTCCTGACAGACTTCAAGCGTCTCTTGACGTGTCTTGATGACTTCGCATTATCCTTAGCACTGTTCACTTTCGTAATAACCGTTTGGTTGTCACAGTTCATAAGGATGGCCGGTAATGGTTTCTCAACCACCGGCAAGTCCATCAAGAGCTCACGCAGCCATTCTGCCTCAACAGAAGCTGTATCTAAAGCAGCAAGTTCTGCTTCCATGGTTGACCTCGTCAAAATGGTCTGTTTGCAAGACCTCCATGACACTGCGCCACCTCCAAGAATAAATGCATATCCACTTGTGGCGTAGAGCTCATCAACATCTGAGATCCAGTTCGCATCACAGTATCCCTCAAGCACCGCAGGGTGCCCTGAATAGTGAATCCCATAACTCATTGTACCGTTCAGATAGCGCATGACCCTTTCAAGTGCATGCCAATGATCAATACCCGGGTTAGACATGAACCTGCTCAACTTGCTCACAGCAAAAGAGATATCAGGTCTCGTCGCGCTCGCAAGGTACATGAGTGAACCGATCACTTGAGAATATCTTAATTGATCTCTCGTTTCCTTTTTGTTCTTTCTGAGTGTCACACTGGGATCATAGGGTGTTGGAGAAGGCTTGCTGTCTATATAACCAAAGCGGCTCAAGACCTTCTCAACATAGTGTGATTGCGTTAACGTAATCCCACTCTCATCCCTAATCACTTAATGTTCAGGATCACATCAGCTTGTCCCAGATCTTTCATATCAAAGCTCTTTGACAAAAGACTTGACCTCATTTATCACTATCATGCTTGTACCGAAAATCAGTATGTCATCAACATACAAGCATAATATAACACTATCGCCCCCACCATGGCGATAATATACACCTATCAGCCTCATTAATGGCAAAGCCTGCAGAAGTTAAAGTTCTGTCAAACTTCTCATGCCATTGCTTAGGTGCTTGCTTCAGCCCATACAAAGATTTTAACAATTTGCACACCTTTCTCTCTTCACCTTTTACTACAAACCCATCAGGCTGATCCATATAGATTTCCTCTTCCAACTCTCCGTTAAGGAAAGCTGTCTTTACGTCCATTTGATGAACGATAAGACCATAGGAGGCAGCCAGGGAAAGTAGTACTCGAATGGTGGTGAGTCTAGCAACAGGTGAATAGGTGTCAAAGTAATCTTCGCCTTCGCGCTGGGTGTAGCCCTTGGCTACAAGCCGTGCCTTGTACTTCTCAATAGTACCATCAGGCCTTAGCTTCTTCTTGAACACCCACTTACAACCCACAGGTTTGCAGCCGTAGGGTCGTTCAGATAATTCCCAAGTTCCATTAGAAAGAATCGAGTCCATCTCATTATGGACAGCTTCTTTCCAGTCATCAGCATCAGGAGATGCAAATGCCTCTGCAATGGACGTGGGAGTATTGTCCACAAGGTACACAATGAAATCATCACCAAAGGATTTTTCAGTCCTCTGTCTCTTGCTCCTTTGGGAGCTGATTCATTGTCATCCTTCTCAAGGACTTCCTCAACAAGTGGTTGTTCAGAATGATCAACAGATGTACTAGGTTCAGCAAATATCTCAGAAGAAATTCTAGCAATGCTATGCATATCCTTCATAGGAAACATGTTCTCAAAAAATGTTGCATCACGAGATTCCAAAATAGTATCAACATGCATATCAGGTATCTCAGATTTAACCACTAAAAATCTATAGCAAATGCTCCGCTGAGCATAACCTAGAAAGACACAATCCACTGTCTTCGGTCCAAGTTTTCGTTTCTTAGGAATTGGAACATTGACTTTCGCCAAACATCCCCAAGTACGAAAATAAGAAAGTGATGGTTTTCTCCCAGACCACTCCTCGTAAGGTGTCTTCTCTTTATCCTTGTTAGGAACTCTATTCAGGACATGACACGAAGTCAACAAAGCCTCCCCCCACCATGCCTTAGATAAACCAGCAGTGTCCAACATGGCGTTCACCAAGTCGGTCAGCGTGCGGTTTTTCCTCTCGGCAACCCCGTTTGATTGGGGCGAATAGGGAGGCGTCCTCTCATGAATAATACCATGTTCCTCACAGAATTCATCAAATACGTTGGAGAAATACTCGCCACCACGATCTGACCTAAGACGTTTGATCTTTCTCTCTAATTGATTTTCTACTTCAGCTTTATAGATTTTAAAGTAGTCTAAAGCTTCATCTTTAGTGTGCAACAAATATACATAACAGAACCTAGTAGCATCATCGATTAATGTGCATGTACACATCAAACAGCTTGTTGCTAAGAGCACTCAGAACGAGTCCCACAAAGGCAGTATTGGTTTCCTTGAACTTGTTCTGATCCTCGTCAGATATAGTTCTTTCAGGTAAACCCTCACTAGCCTCGAACACTTTCAGGTAAACCGCCTTGAAGAGTCAGCTCCTGTCGCCCGGCTTGTCAACTATAGCGGGCGAGGGCATCCTATCCCCACTAATGGTTATTGCTATCATCTCCACATTTTTTAACTGATTTTGTGCCGGTAATATGACGATTGAGTTGAAATTTCCTCCCGCCAAACAACCTGTGGTTTACAGTTTCCACCCGATAAGGCATGAGTGACTTGTTTTAAGGTTACCGGAAAAAGTTACGGATCGGCCTAATTTAAGGGATATAATCAGGTTTTTTCCAAAATAAATAAAACGAAAGTTATTTTCTAGTTAAGGATTTTTCACCATATGCTAGAATTGCTCTAAGAAGATTTGACCGAGTAAGCATGTTTGAGCTGCGTGACAAGCACAACTAGTAAGGACTTTTCAGAGGATATTTTGACACGGGCTTGGGTTGGGCCTGTATTTGGGCAGGGCGGAGAAGATTAAATAACACAAAAGCAGTAACTAGCACGAGGTCGATGAAGTACTAGTATCGTACAGAGATCGGATGAGAAACGTCGTACGTGAAGCAATTTTCGTTTTGGATACTCCTAAGATTTGGACTGCAATATTGGTCCAACAGATAAGGACCTGTCTTAAATGTGATTTGGATAAAAAGGACCATCTAAGAAAAATATATGTCTAATCTAACGATGAGAAGACCGAGGCTGCTAACGATGAGAAAAAAACGAACACGGAAATCCAGCGCCTTTGCTCGCTATATGTTGGATTATTAGGCATAATTTCCATGATTAATTTCAGAATAGTAAACATGATCACAACAGCTACTAACATGTTAAACTCGAAAATACTAGACGTATTAATTAACATGTACAGCAGCCAGACATCTACAAACACAGCCATCGGAACGTGACGACGTACCGAACGATTGTAGATGAAGTAGTCGTTGGAGCAGCAACGGCAGCAGCTTGAGCGGCGACAGTAGCAGCTCGAAGAAGACGACGTTGGAGACGAGTCGCCCACGGACCCGGAGATCGTCCAGGAAGTCGAGCCGTGATGAAGAACTTGAAAGCAGTCGCGCGGAGCGCTTCCCAAAAACCTTATTCGCCCTCTCCCGTACAGGATCACAAGGACGAGCGGTTCCGGAGACCTGCTGTCCCGTTCGCCGGTGCACGCCGGCGCACGGGATGGAGTAGACTACAGTGGCGGCGCAAGGCACGAGATTGGCAAAACCTAGATTGGTTCGGTGTTTTACAGCGCACGCAGTGCACGACTTTATATAGTGCGGCTCGGGAAAACCCTAACGGGTACAACGTGGGCCAAGTCCACGTCGCGCACGTTTTAGGTCGGTTACAGTAGCCCACGATCCGGGAGCGACCCGAACCGACTAACTGTGACGCGTCCGTCCAAACCGTTTTCCCGGACTGCAAAAATAAAGCTCGGCTCGGCGAGATTCCCGCAACCCGCGGCGCGTCGTGACGAGACGGGCGGGCGGTGCGGTGCGTGCGTGCGAGCGGCGGCGGAGGAGGAGGAAGAGGAGTGCGCACGAGAGAGCCTCTTGTTCTCACAAGCTTACCAAGTGTCACAACACTCCACCTTATAAGGTGGTGTTTGTCTCCTCCAACTAGCAATGTGGGACTAAACTTTAGCTCCCACTCCACTCCCATGTGTGCTGCCATAAATGTGGGCTTTTGAGATTTCTGAAATTGCTATTGGGCTGCCCACTAATGGGCCCAATTCTAACAATCCCCCACCAGATCTCAAATCCCCATTTAGAGATTTTTGCCAAACCTCGTTTCTTGTTTATATACCAGTGTTTTAGCAGAGACTGTTAAGTTGAACTTTCGCCTAGAGCTTCAAGCTACATCTACCAGCAACTTGAACAATGGACGAACCTTGAATTGCAAGTTTGGTGCCAATAGACCCAACCAGATAAGGCATGAGTGACTTGTTTTAAGGTTACCGGAAAAAGTTACGGATCGGCCTAATTTAAGGGATATAATCAGGTTTTTTCCAAAATAAATAAAACGAAAGTTATTTTCTAGTTAAGGATTTTTCACCATATGCTAGAATTGCTCTAAGAAGATTTCACCGAGTAAGCATGTTTGAGCTGCGTGACAAGCACAACTAGTAAGGACTTTTCAGAGGATATTTTGACACGGGCTTGGGTTGGGCCTGTATTTGGGCAGGGCGGAGAAGAGTAAATAACACAAAAGCAGTAACTAGCACGAGGTCGATGAAGTACTAGTATCGTACAGAGATCGGATGAGAAACGTCGTACGTGAAGCAATTTTCGTTTTGGATACTCCTAAGATTTGGACTGCAATATTGGTCCAACAGATAAGGACCTGTCTTAAATGTGATTTGGATAAAAAGGACCATCTAAGAAAAATATATGTCTAATCTAACGATGAGAAGACCGAGGCTGCTAACGATGAGAAAAAAACGAACACGGAAATCCAGCGCCTTTGCTCGCTATATGTTGGATTATTAGGCATAATTTCCATGATTAATTTCAGAATAGTAAACATGATCACAACAGCTACTAACATGTTAAACTCGAAAATAATAGACGTATTAATTAACATGTACAGCAGCCAGACATCTACAAACACAGCCATCGGAACGTGACGACGTACCGAACGATTGTAGATGAATTAGTCGTTGGAGCAGCAACGGCAGCAGCTTGAGCGGCGACAGTAGCAGCTCGAAGAAGACGACGTTGGAGACGAGTCGCCCACGGACCCGGAGATCGTCCAGGAAGTCGAGCCGTGATGAAGAACTTGAAAGCAGTCGCGCGGAGCGCTTCCCAAAAACCTTATTCGCCCTCTCCCGTACAGGATCACAAGGACGAGCGGTTCCGGAGACCTGCTGTCCCGTTCGCCGGTGCAAGCCGGTGCACGGGATGGAGTAGACTACAGTGGCGGCGCAAGGCACGAGATTGGCAAAACCTAGATTGGTTCGGTGTTTTACAGCGCACGCAGTGCACGACTTTATATAGTGCGGCTCGGGAAAACCCTAACGGGTACAACGTGGGCCAAGTCCACGTCGCGCACGTTTTAGGTCGGTTACAGTAGCCCACGATCCGGGAGCGACCCGAACCGACTAACTGTGACGCGTCCGTCCTAACCGTTTTCCCGGACTGCAAAAATAAAGCTCGGCTCGGCGAGATTCCCGCAACCCGCGGCGCGTCGTGACGAGCCGGGCGGGCGGTGCGGTGCGTGCGTGCGAGCGGCGGCGGAGGAGGAGGAAGAGGAGTGCGCACGAGAGAGCCTCTTGTTCTCACAAGCTTACCAAGTGTCACAACACTCCACCTTATAAGGTGGTGTTTGTCTCCTCCAACTAGCAATGTGGGACTAAACTTTAGCTCCCACTCCACTCCCATGTGTGCTGCCATAAATGTGGGCTTTTGAGATTTCTGAAATTGCTATTGGGCTGCCCACTAATGGGCCCAATTCTAACAATCCCCCACCAGATCTCAAATCCCCATTTAGAGATTTTTGCCAAACCTCGTTTCTTGTTTATATACCAGTGTTTTAGCAGAGACTGTTAAGTTGAACTTTCGCCTAGAGCTTCAAGCTACATCTACCAGCAACTTGAACAATGGACGAACCTTGAATTGCAAGTTTGGTGCCAATAGACCCAACCAGATAAGGCATGAGTGACTTGTTTTAAGATTACCGGAAAAAGTTACGGATCGGCCTAATTTAAGGGATATAATCAGGTTTTTTCCAAAATAAATAAAACGAAAGTTATTTTCTAGTTAAGGATTTTTCACCATATGCTAGAATTGCTCTAAGAAGATTTCACCGAGTAAGCATGTTTGAGCTGCGTGACAAGCACAACTAGTAAGGACTTTTCAGAGGATATTTTGACACGGGCTTGGGTTGGGCCTGTATTTGGGCACGGCGGAGAAGAGTAAATAACACAAAAGCAGTAACTAGCACGAGGTCGATGAAGTACTAGTATCGTACAGAGATCGGATGAGAAACGTCGTACGTGAAGCAATTTTCGTTTTGGATACTCCTAAGATTTGGACTGCAATATTGGTCCAACAGATAAGGACCTGTCTTAAATGTGATTTGGATAAAAAGGACCATCTAAGAAAAATATATGTCTAATCTAACGATGAGAAGATCGAGGCTGCTAACGATGAGAAAAAAACGAACACGGAAATCCAGCGCCTTTGCTCGCTATATGTTGTATTATTAGGCATAATTTCCATGATTAATTCCAGAATAGTAAACATGATCACAACAGCTACTAACATGTTAAACTCGAAAATACTAGCAGCTCGAAGAAGACGACGTTGGAGACGAGTCGCCCGCGGACCCGGAGATCGTACTTGAAAGCCATAATTGGGACTAAATAAAGCTCGGCTCGGCGAGATTCCCGCAACCCGCGGCGCGTCGTGACGAGACGGGCGGTGCGTGCGTGCGAGGAGGAGTGCGCACGAGAGAGCCTCTTGTTCTCACAAGCTTACCAAGTGTCACAACACTCCACCTTATAAGGTGGTGTTTGTCTCCTCCAACTAGCAATGTGGGACTAAACTTTAGCTTCCACTCCACTCACATGTGTGCTGCCATAAATGTGGGCTTTTGAGATTTCTGAAATTGCTATTGGGCTGCCCACTAATGGGCTCAATTCTAACACTATAAAAACGACGCATTAGTTTCTGATCGCAGTAACAGGAGAAAAGAGCGGCTGCATCAAGGGAACGAGCGGCGCTGAGCGTGTGAAGGCAAAGGAAAAAAAAAATCAGTCTTTAGCGTAACTGCGCCGCGAATAGAGGGATTTTTTTGGGAGGTACCGTATTTCTGCACCCGTGCCTTACTTTCTGGCGATGTTTGTGAAAACAATTCACACCTTGCTTATGGAAAATCGTGCCGTAGGAAAAGAGACGGACAAAGTTTAAGTTTCTGAGTTTCTCGTTGACTAGCAAGATCTTTCTAGGATATTTCTATTTTGGGGTGTAGAGAGACTTACTTGGTTGAGCGGTCACAATGTTTTGTTGGCGACGTGGCTTTATGGTGTCTTCGGTTTGGCTTCCTCTCGTAGAAATTGCATGGTAGCGACGCTGCAATGCATACACTTGAATGCTTAATTACCGTGTGTGTTTCCAGTACACGGAGCAGGAAAGTATTTCTCATCCATATCCATCATATAAAAAACAAATAAAAGGTCACGTAACAGCTCCTAATCTGTACTTCGTCATGGTCATTTCGACATCCTAACGTGCTCGCAATGCTAGGTTGTACTCACTAATCTTTCTATAAAGATAAGTCATGAATTTTTTCCCATCAATCTTTTAAAAAAACTCCATATCCTGCATCCATGCCGTCGGCCTTTTTAAATTTTGAGGAAGTCAAAGTATTTTGGTTTAGTCGGCCGGATGGTATGCAAGGGCTGATCCCTGCCTGTCAGCCTGGGTTCGAGGCTTCGAGCCAACGTGCTCACAATACTAGGTGCAGCAGAGGAATTTCTGGATTGTCAGCTGGTTTCAAAAACCGCCCCCCAATGTGGCTCTGAAGCTGCACCCTCTTCCAATACTGCTACCAACCTTGATCCTCGGTTTGATTCCAGTATTATGGATGAAGATGAAGCTCCTCCTCCACACCATCCAGTTAGGGGTAGGCATAAAAACCGAAACCGAAAAGACCGAAACCGAAACCGAAATGACCGAGACCGAAAAGACCGTTAGAAATTTGGGTAGCGAATTAGAAAAGACCGAAATTAAATCAGAAATTTGGGTAGCAAATTAGAAAAGACCGAATAGACCGAAGGACCAATTTTATTTATTTATAGTGAATTACGTACGCAAGCAGCCGAATTTGTGTGCCAGCCTAGCTTATGTACATCTAGTATATAGGCTCAACTACTGAACCAAGCATACCATCTAGTCTCTAGGCTCAACAACTGAGTATCTCAGCCCAGCGTACCGTAAATTTTCCCGTGCGCGAGAGACCAGTCGATCGCTTTCCACTTTCCCAGTCCCGCGTGCCGATTCCCCTTCTTGCGCCCTATATTTTGGTCTATTTGGTCATGGCCGAAGACCAGACCGAACAGACCGAAGACCGAAGAACAGAAAACTGAAAAGGCCGAATTTATTACGGGTATCGTTTCTGGATGACCGAAATTGCTAAACACCGGAAAGACCGAACCAAACTAACCGAAAAGTCCGAACGCCCACCCTTACTTCCAGTTGACACGTTTCGGGCCATTGGTACCAGCCACTGGAATTGTCAATTACTCATCATGGCCAAGAGCGGATGGAAACAAATACCTATTTACGGAAGTGTGTACACGATTGGAGCAAGCGTTGCGGGATATTTTTATCCCGCGTGGGTGGCAACGTAGTCTTCGGATCGGCCCTCCTCCATCATAGGTGTTCGTCGGGATCTTCAAGTTATCCTGGTATACGCCATGCTCTTTTATTTAATTACCTTTGATATTTATTGTTGTGTGCATCATAGTTGTGCAGAGGAGACATAATTGAAAACACAACGACTTCTTCTCACTTTCTCTCCAAAACATCCCCTCGCCACCTTGACCAAGACATCGACTCAAAGAACAAAACCACGATACCAAGAAATTGACGCCAAGGAAAAAGAGAAGAATCGACTCCATCTAGATCAGCTAGGGATGATCAGGATACCGCACCAAGGAGTGCGCGCGGTGGCGCTCGGTGGCGGCCTCCTCCTCCACCCTCTGCGCATGGTGTGGCGCACGGGGCTGCCGTACCTTCGCTCCAAAAACGCAGGAGGAGGGCCAGCGCGGTCGCGGCCATGGCGAGGAGGCATTGGCATGCGGATACGTCGCGAGGGGCCTTGCTTCTCTAGCAGGTGGTGGCCAAACCTGGTCCATAGGTCGGGCAAAAAGGGCGACCGCCCAGAGCCCTGAGAAGAGAAGGGCCCAAAATTGTAAATTATACCGTAATAAATCTGCTATCTATTACATCCGTAAAACTATTAAATATCACTCTACTAGTTGAAGCATGGATGCTTTTTTGGTCAACAATGCACAACTATAACGATGATTTCACTTAAAATATTTATAAATATAGTAGAAATACATATGAAAAAGCATATCACAAGACAAAAACTACAAAAATATCATCTATATAAACTCAATCCATACATTTCAATATTATGAGTGGTAAAAAACATGAATTATTTATGGTGAAAAAGCATGCTCGTCTTACATTTTGTGATGGAGCGAGTATCTTAATATAATAACACGGTTAATTTACTGAAGAATGTACACACCACATATCTATTAGGACGTAAGAACATACCAATGTGACTAACAACAACAAGTTTAGTTAGTATGCTATGCTCTTTCCGTTATAATTCCTGTAAATTTTATGCAAATCTGCGTAGCTAATGTCCATGTTTAATACCGAGGAACTCATTTTTATTTCATGAACTGACGGAAGATTTGTGTACACCAGATGATAAAAAGCATGTTGCATAATAAAGTATCAAATAATTAACTCTAAATATGCATAGCTTATTAGAATACAAACTTTTCTTAGCGATTAATCTAACCAATGTTTTTTCAATACCAAGTATAGAGCATGCACACTTTTTTTTATTTGATAGAAACATTACACCACAAAAAAGTAGTGGCATTGGTTAAATTTATTACATACAAATTTTATAAATATGCATACTTAATCATACACTAGAAACCGCTATTGAAATATTTGTTAGATCATACTTTTTACATATTTTTACCATAAATAAGTATAAATTATATATATTATACAGTTTAGGAAAAAGTTATGTAACAGGCCAGTTAAAAATATTCATTATAGAAATACACACCAACTAAATTTCAGTAATATTTCTAATTGCGTAGTTAAATTATGTGAACAAAATGAAAATTATACTTGTAATATTGTACCTCCATTCCTTTAATTTTATCTAAAAGGTCTTACATAATCTGAAGGAGCAAGTATATGCTAAACCTAAAATCTAGATAAGTATAAAAGTCTAGTACAAATTAAATTTACTTATATTTGCCTTGGGCCCAAATTTGTATAAGGATTACTGCAGTCATGCGCTCTAACATGCAGCAATTTAGAATCAAAGAACCAGTCCACACGTATGAACAAGAGTTGAACAATCAATCTGCCCAAGAAACTACAATTAGGAATTACATCCAGATGGATTGAATGATTTCGAATCTGCAACATTCCGGAGGGAACAATGGTTGTTAGCCTCTATGTCGAGTTCTGCACCAAGCCAGGCCGTCCTAGGTCAGCCGTGTGCCATTTCTGCGTCCACGAAATCCAGCGTACTCGAGACTTCACTGTTCCCACCTCCGACGTGCGTACCACATCAGTGTATTCCCCAAAATGCCATACCCCTAAAATTTGAGCTCATCTTGATCTTTCTTCTCATTTTCAGGTGTTCACTCACTCGAGCAAGTACCATCCGGATAAGCATAGGCCGTCTATCCCATGCGTGGAAGCCGGGTGCAAGGTCAGAACTCGCTCCGGAAGGGACCAAGCCCTCCAAGTCTACTTCTGCCATCGGCTACCACATGGCTGGTGGTTGTAGATCACATTTTCGTCTTTAGCTGGTAGAATGTAGACCACATAGTTCATGGATTACTTGGTTTCCTTTATCTGCTGTTTTGATTGCCGTGAAGAATAGTAAGGACGGTATCTGAGTACAGGTGCTCCTTCCTTGATCATATATTCTGAGCAAACATGTGCACTTCTCAAGTGAAAAGCAATTCAGATTTGAGAGCCACACTGCTTTTCCTTTTCTTGTCATGTTATCTGTCTTGAAATTGTGAGCACAACTACCTTGTTTGCTGTGATGAATCTGCATGGATGGTATCCTTGATTATACATCCAAAACTGATCATGTATTCTGAGCAAACACGTGCAATTCTGAGATGAAAAGTTATTCATCGGTTGTTTCGCCTTTTTATCCAAATCCTTTGTTATTGTTGTGTTCGTTGGTTAATTAATTCAACTCATGTATGCTTGTGTGTTTGCTGCGATGAATCTGCAAGGATGGTAGCTGAGTAAGCTACCTCTTACAAAGGCGCTCCTTCATTGATTATACATCCAAAACTGATCATATGTTCTGAGCAAACACTTGCAATTCTGAGATGAAAAGCAATTCATCGGTTGTTTGTTCTTTTTATATAAATGTTGTTTTCTTGTTGTGTTCATTGGTTATTTAAGTCAACCCATGTATGCTTGTTTGTTTGCTGTGATGAATCTGCAAGGATGGTATCTGAGTAGGCTGGCTCTTGAAAAAGGCCACTTTCCTTGATTACCCATCCTAAACTGATCATATTAATTTTCTTAACAAACATGTGTAGTTTGTAATGAAATAATGATAAATTCGTTGCCCTAGCTGGGTCATTTTTCTCTGGAACAATCTGACGCAAGTGCATAGTTCAGAGGATCAAACTGTGATTACTTGAACAAAATAGTCTTTTGCTCCTATCTGATGGCCATCACCACAAATCTTCTCTGTAATTTCAAACAATTTTTTTCTTACCCTCTCATTTGTTTCTTGCCATACACTATGCCATTTTGTTAAAGCATTATAAATTTTAAAGTTGACAAATAGTGCCCCCAGATTCTCGGGATGTTATCTAAGTGGGGCACTCGTGAGTATGGAGAACGCTCCTCCTTGATTACACATCCTAAACTGATCAAAGAGTCTGAGCAATCCTCATGTTATCTCATTTGTAAGAATGATAGGTTTCATGCATCCATTGGATCATGTGGTATCTTCTTAATTAATTCTAGGATTATTACTTTGTAAGTTATCAAGTTAAATAGACAACATGTGCTTGTTTTCTGTGAAGAAGTCATAAGGATGGTGTCTGACAGTCTGAGAATAACCACGCCATTGCCAAAATACACTCCATTGCATGGATTTTTCCCTGCGTAGAACAACCATATGCATAACTTTTTCTGTTAATACGGTCTTAACCTTTTCTGGGCTGGGTGGCAAATTAGCCAGTTACACACTGCAGCCACCATGGCAGCAATATCTATGAATGGTTAGTAAGCTCACCTACATTAATTCGTTTTGCTGTGTCCATTGAAGGAATTACTCTTCACGTGATTCCTTCGTTGATACATTCAACTCATAGATTGTCTTTCAGTTTCAGGTCATTGGACAATTAGACCTCAGCTTGCGCACGTTGCAACTTCCTTGGCTTTTGATGCCACAAGGATAGACCATATCTACAGAGGCTACAATTTTCGTGCTCATCATTATGCCAAGCTTGTTCTCAAACTTCAGAGTACACTTCAGAGGTTCAGTTGTTTAGGTGTAGGCAATGAAGCTTGGTTCGTGTCCAAGCTTGATCCTATATACTCAATGCTTGGCATGCCCAACAACTGCCAATGGAGTAGCCACTGCAAGATTGATCACAACGATAACTCTATCAGCCAATTCTAAATAGGCTGGCTCCTCGATTGGTTCGTGTTATTTATAGGGCTGAAAAAGTTAAAGCATCATGCTTTGAAATTTAAGAGTTGAAGATACTACACAACTATTGATGGTTCACCTACCACTGTACGTTTTTTTTTGAATAAACGTTTCTGATCTTTTTGGTAAGGCAATGTTTAGTTGGGTTGTTGTTACGACCAAATCAGCTGGCTACATTGTGAAAACTTTTTGTAATGGGTGTTCGACGCATTTTTGTACAAAATCATGGACCTCATATACGTACAAGGTATAAGAGTTGAGCTAGTGTTAGCTAGCTGGTTGTTCCATCGATCAACTCAGTACGTGCATGCATGGGGCTTGTCCATGGGTGGATCCATCAGCTGGACCATGCGGCAGCTAGCACATGTGTGCAAGCGCCCGTATACGTACGTGGGTCAGCCGTGGACGAAGTTCACGATCATCAGTATGTTTTGTTTGCCAATGGCTCTGTTGATCGATCAAGCTAGGTAATCTGATAAGCATCACACGGAGGACGCAAACCGTGGGATTTTCTTGTGCTAGAAGATCGGCCGACCGGCCTGGTAGAGGAGATTTTCTCGGCACCAACTGAAGCCGAAGATCACGTATCTTATCTGACGCTCGCACGGCCGGACGTCGTTATCCTTTCACCCTCGCTGCTTATAAAGGACACACCAGGAGGCACAAAGAGGGGGGAGAGAACTCTCACGGAGGGGAGCCTGGAGCCCTGGAGGAGAAGGCCCAGAACATCATGCACCCTACAGCGGCGGCAGCGGAGCACACGCGCCCAGAAGCTTGAAGGCCGAGGAGATCGCATCCAGGGATGGAGTCCGGAGTAACGCTGGCGCCATCGGAACTTGCAAGACGTAGCCCGCCCTCTGCGCGGCCGCTGCGCCATTGAAGACGAGGCGGACATGAGAGACCAGCGGTCCAGCGCCAAGTTCGCCATCGAGCCGGCGGCCTCCCTCTTCGTCTGGTATACAGGTACAGGTTGGCGCTTGGCGTACAGGTGCAGGTATAGGGGCCGGCGCGTGTTGGGCCGTCGTCATCGCCATGACGCCATCGGCTCCCTCGACGGCGCGACGTCCTCTTCATCCACTGCGGGCAGCAGGACGTGAGCAGCTGGCTGAGCTTGGCGTGTGTATGGCGAAGGGAGGCGGCCGGAGGCAATCGGATTCAGAAGCACCCACCATGAGAGATCGCATCAGGAGAATAAACAACAAGACTCACGCACGACGAACAGTGACGGACCAAACATCCAGCCAGAAGCACAGTAGCAGGTGGAGGCAATTTGGAGGAAGGAGATGGACACCACCATGAAGGCCATGCATGGACGCAATCAACATCTGCTCCAATGGTGAGGACCAGTTTGAATCTATCTCTTCTTCTCCCTCTCCCTCACAGCTAGCATGGCGGATGGAGTACACGTACATGGAACGACGCCGACGTCGCCGGAGCTCGTCGACGCACAGCCTGCCGACCGGCAAGTCCACTGCTCCGACCAAGTTCGTCGATGCCGGCGGCCAAGGGCAAGGAGGGTGCTGTCCGGCACAGCCCACGCCATGTTCGCTGGAAGCCGGAGCAGAGGAAGATGACGCCGTGGACTCTGGCCCGCAGCTTGCCTTTCAATTCGCCCCGTCGTTGGAGACGCCAATGTGTAACCGGCGTGCACATCAGCGGCGACACAGCTCAGTCCGGCCAGACCTACAGGTGCAGGTCGACGTGCAACCCGGCGAATAAGCTCAGCTCGGCGTACAGGTGCATCTCCACACTTGGCATTGGTTGCATGACGGCGGTCAATGATGGCGGTGTGGCGTCGACGACCATTGCGGAGCAACAGGACGCGAGCGGCCAGACATGATCGAGCAGCTCCGCGTACAGGCCCTCTGTCGTGCAGGCACAAGCAATACAGAAGGCAACACGATGAGTCGTCACCGTCGGCATCCCACGGTTGGCGTGTCGCCGTTGCCGACGCCCAGCTACGGTGGCCCGACGCAACCAACCATCAAGCCAAGCTCGCACGGCTAGGAGAGCAACAACCGATCGATACGGCTCCAAACTATACGTGTCGCGCATGGCTAGTACTCAAAGTGCATGTGATGGCATACATGCCTCATGCATGAGTACGTACAAGTTTCTGCTACCGGCGTTGGCGTACAGGAGCAACTCGGTGTTGGCGTACAGGAGCAACTCGGTGTTGGCGTACAGGAGCAGCTCGTGCAATCCGGCGTGCCGGCGCAGCTCGGCGCTCGGCATACAAGTTCAGCTTGACGTTGGCGTACAGGAGCAGCTCGACGTGCAGCTCGGCGCTCAGCGTCTGTGTGTACCGGCCCAGCGTACAAGTACAGGATGACGTACAGGCACAAGTGCAGATGGCGTACAGGAGCAATTCGGCAGCCCGGCGTACAGGAACAGCTCGTTCCGGAGGCACAACCCGGCGTCATCAACATGGTCCACCCCCCAACGGCACCCTCATGGGTACTAATCCCCTTGTGCTACTTGCACGAGCTCTCGATCCACCCGTAGTTATAACCGGCTTCTCCACAGGTCCATGAGACGGCATCCTCGACTAAGACGAGACTGCCGTGAACTCGGCGTCAGTCCAAGATGAGGCGCTGACCATATCGGCCATGCCAACATGAGCGCGTGTTGGTTTTATACTGACGCCGGTCTCCTAATCATATACTCCTGCGAGGCTTACCCCTCTGCACACCCGACGAGGTTGTTTAGCCGTCTAGATGTCCTAGTCAAGCGGACTGCATTATGCCACTTCAACAACACTCTTTTTCGCCGTTCAAGACCGATGAGGCGCGACGGCGAGGGCGGGCGAGGCCGGAGTGAAGGCCACGCTTTCAGCGGCGCGTGTACCGATGAGGACACGGGCTTTTGCCGCTGCCCATACATACACTATATTATCATGCATGCGGAACGTGAAGCGAATACGACGAAAACGACAACACAGCTTAATCGGAGGTGTCTCGCGGCATAACCCACGGGAGTAATTAAGCGGGAGCCTTCCGAGGCCCCGTGAACCACGAGACTGCAATCGCCATAGTCAGGCTGGCCGAGCTGGAAGGCCACGGAGCGCAATTTTCGGGAATTGTACTTGTTATCAATATGATTAATAAAATACTATTCTGTCTCTTTTTGTGTTGTTTTCTTTGTGTATCTTTATACACTGGCACGCCCGCATCTTTTCTTTCTTTTGCCTTTCCCCGGTGCACATGAGAGAGACTACTGTTCCGGCCTACTCGCGGAGTACTTCGTATGTTTTTCTCGTGTCAAACAATGGGGAAGCGACTGTGCTAAAAGTTGGCCCTAGGATGTTGAGGTCACTGTAATTTCCTGCTTATAAATTAATCATTGTTTTAATGAGAATTTGAATGTTAATTGTTGGTTTGGCGTATGTAATATAAATAAATTATTTACTATTTTCAAAACTCTAACATGGACTTGGATTTCATATGTGTTCTCGGTAGTAAAAAACTCCTTATTCTACAACTGTGTTGAAGCATATCTAGTCGTTTCTGGTAGCGAGCGGAAGCAGAAACAATACAGTGTGAGCCACAAATGCAATTCATTGTTACGAATGACATGAGAGGTTAAACATGTACTATTTGATTACATGAGTTTTTCCAACAAACGAAATCACTTCAATCAATCCGATATCTTCCCAAGTACCAGTGTGCAAGCCGGGCTTTCCCGACGATTGCGGTGCCTTTGGGTGTCGTCGCCTTGTTGAAGGAATCGTCGCCGAGATTCACCAACCTTCCGCACAAAGTTCCGGGGGAAACCCTAGATCTGGGCTACCAGATCGGACGATGGCTGCACCCTCGGTGTAGTTTCACCCTCTCGGGGCTCGTTTTGGAACACGTGATGCCTAGGGGTTTGCTGGTGAAGCGGAGTCTCATCTACAACGACGACGATGACGGGTTATGGCGGCGTGGTGCAGCGAGGATCCGACACCAGTCGTGACATGGTGAACTCGCGTAGGGTGGGTGCGCGGCCTGGTGTCTTGGTGGCATCGGCCGCAGGCCTGGCGAGAGTTTTGCTTCGAGCTACACGATGAAGTTGGGTTGACGGAAGAAGTTGGAGGCGATTTCCGGAGCGGATGCACAAGGCGCTGTCTCGGAGAGTTAGCCAGGGAGCCGGCGACGGTTGTGGCCGGGGTACAAGGCCCCGTTTCCTCTTGTCTTTCGTGCTAGTTGTGGTGTTTTCACTATTGGTGGGTTCAGCTTGTATGTTTCGTTGTAAGGCTTCTGCCAGCTATGTTGAATAAAAGAAATAAAGCGGCCGTATGCATCTCTTCGATGCAGAGGCTGGGGTGACCCTTTTCTAAAAAAAATGTATATATTTGGTACCGAGGATACTGAAAGTATCTTGTACAAACCTGCAACTCCATTACGATAGGGTCTCCATGTTGCTTAAAGAATGTGACTGACCTTTGGTCAGAGAAAAATTATGCTGTGGAAAACACTATCTATGCCTCCATTTTATGGACCTTGTGGGTTGTGAGAAACAGTAGTTTCTTTAACCGTGATGTTTGGGTTGGCCTGCAGGTAATTTGGAGACGTGCAGCCTTCAACCGTGCTCAGTGGAGCGTTCTGTTCGCTGGGAGTGACAAGGAGAATGCGCGGATGGCGGCCAACACTATGGAGCAGTTAGCTCGGGCGCCTCCGCGGTTACCTTGGGACCCTGGATGAACATGAAGCTAGACGCTGGTGCAATGCCAGTGACGTCCAATCATCTAGCTGCTGGCTATTGGTGGAAGACTGCAGAGGGAGAGGGAGATGCTGGATGTCAGCTGAACTCGGTGCTGCTGGGAGGTGGATACGTGCTGAAGGTGCTGAACCGTTGAGGAAAAGTGCAGAGTTGCCTGTCCAGTGGTGCTGTGTTTCCTCCCAGATGTGAGTCAGTGTTGTGTGTGTTGTCTGAGACCTTTAGGAACTTGCTGGGCGGTAGCAAATGTGTGAGGCTACTGCAGTAGTGGTAGTTCGCTTCATTTTTTCTGCCTGTAATAATAAGCTGAACCTGGAGCTTGCACTCAGCTTCTCCCGGGGTGCTGTAAAATCGGATGCAGTAACTTGTTTCATGAGTAATGGAGCCGGGGCGAGGCCCTCTTTTTCTAAAAAAACCTGCAACTCGATCCACCCCTCTTGGAGGGCCTTCACAGGCAGGATTTCCAAGTAACTTGATAAACCGAGATCATAAAGTTGAAGTAATGTTCTTGAAGCAGCAGGACGAGAACATCATCACGGAGAAACTACTTCACTGATTACATCATTTCTATGGACAAATCTGAAGTGAATAAATGGTATCAGCAAAACAGTAGGGTAGCTTCTGAGAACTGCACATTTGTTAAGTACTTCCTTTGTCCCCTTTTATAAGACATTTTGGCAAGCTAAAATGTCTTATAAAAGGGGATGGAGGGAGTAAAACATGAATATTTAATCTAAAGGCGCTCAATTATCACATGAAACAACTATGTAGAGCAATGTCATGCTCCAGAAGTGCCTCACCACAAGCACAGCATCTATTATATACTAAAAGCAATATACGGATGTCTAATAAAGCTAACACGTTAAGGTTTCGCAAAAAAAAAAGGGCTAACACGTTAAGCCACATCATGCATCTAAATTAATTTTAATAGTTAGATTGAAAATATGTGGTTAGGACTTAATGATATATTAGTAGTCACGTAACATGTTTTGAAACGATTACACATCGTCTATTTTAAAATCTTTTGTAAAGTTTAGGAAAAAGCTAAACTATTTAGTCAAAGTTAACTTTTGTAAAGTTTGACCAAAGATATAGCAACAAATATATATATTCCTAAAATAAATTGGCATAATATAAATATACATTTTACGATGATTCTAAGAATAAAAATTTATATATTTTCTATATATTTGGTCAAAATTTATAAAGTTAGCTTTTAACTAAATTTAGAACACATGGTTGTTGTGAATAGAGGGAGTACGTTGTTTCTATGATTAAGTACACATAAATGAAAATTTTATTCGACTACCATCATACTTACAAAGTACTCACAAAAACATTTGAAAAAGTTTGGAGTCATGGAATTTTAAAATTAACGAAGTCACGGCAATAGTCACACTACGTACATTATTCTATTATTTGGTAGAAATGACAGTTGTATTCGACCGCCATGAGACCAACAACTTTTTTGAGTCGTGAAATTTCAATATTAATTAAATCATAAGATTACTCGCACTATAAACGGGAGCGTCACTCACACTAAGAAAATTACGGACTTAATGATAAACACAGGGCTGAGTAACCACTTCTCACGATGATGCGAATGTCCTTCCAGTGAATGGCTATTCCGACTTAATGAGGCACAAAGCGTCAATCCTTCGAAAGTGATGAAGAGGCAACATTAGTCGACACACTATCGACGAGAATGTCCCTCACATTATAAAATATTTTGACTTAATGATATACACAGGGTTAACTCACCACAGATTCCCGCTTAATATGTTTCATATTCAGTATCCGAGCATGGTGTGCCAATGCTATTTTTAATCTGAGGACCTGAAAAGCGTACACTTAATTATTATCAATTGTTTTCGCGGATATTGCTTGGTTTGTATAGTACACATATTTGGACTATTGTATATGTCTTTCTGTCAGGCAATAAAATCAACATAAAAGCACATGTCAATTCAATTGCACAACATAATTGACGACTGATAAATAGTTTTGAACTATGTATCTAAGCCACATAGTCATTTGCCATAACACAGAAAATTCATTTGTCCTGGTGCGTAGAACCATTGAATGGAGATCAAACAAAGTTTAAAGTGTGTAGAATTTTGATTCTCTAACTTTGACTACTAATGTATAAATGTTAACCAATATGCCTCGAACAAAATAATTTATGCTTAGCAGCATATTCATATAATAAATAATAGCCAAAGTTCCAGCATGTTCATGTTTCTAAGTGTTGCACGTTGTGACATGGAGTGAGTAAAATGAGAGGAAGAAACATCAAAACAAGATAATTCTCAATATTTAATGTGGTCTACCTATTAAGGAAGATAAACCGTTTTATCTTAATTCAATGATATTAGTGTACTGATCTAACATCATCTAAAAACTATAGTTCAATTTACGATATTCAGTATCACTTACAAGGGTGTTACAACATATGGCATGATAATCACTTGTCCACAAATTTCAGATTGCCAAAAATGTTACTCGCATACGTGGTATCTTCCTTACCGAAAAATTTGCGGTAGTTGTTGGACAATTTTATTTATTATGACATAATTGAAAATAATGTGATTCATATCAATGAAACCATATGAACACTTTCAACCAATTACAGATGATGCCCTCGCATTTGCGAGGGCCACCATGCTAGTTTTGTTAAAATAAAATCAACTCCACCAATATAATTATTTAGATATTATACTTAAAATATTATTTGTTTTTATGTGAGATAAGTTGTTAACATCATTTTTCACGCAAAGAACAGTTGGGAAAGCCTACGACATTTTTAATTAATAAAATTGTTTTACAAAGAGGAGGGGAGGGGGGTTAAGATTACATCAAAACATATGGTATCATTTCATTGAGACATTCCCTCCTTCAAGCTAGGTTTTGCCCTATGCATAACTAAAGCAAAGACTCCCAGAAAAATTCAAACATGTTAAATTATCAATCTCCTCCCATCAAAGATAGCTCTATTCATGTGACTCCAAAAATTTCAACATCCTAGAATTAGAATCTCCTTCAAACAGACAAGTTAATATCTCTTTCTCCCCTCAATAATCATAGCAATCAATGTGAAGTCAGTATTCCATTCCATGCTCTGCAGGCACCACTAGAAATTTTGGACTGATAGTAGATTCATGTGCAAAGATTTTTCTGGTAACAGATCTCTTGTGTTCAATCTATCCTGAAGTAAAAGCAAAAGAAAGTACTTATTCCTCGGAAGAGAGCATGATTTTCAAATCCATCTAAATGGTGCAAGGGCCACGAAGTTATCTTGTACCTAATGCTTTGTAAACCTTTCTGCTGGAGAAATTGGAGTTACGAATTTGAAGGTGCCAAATATCTTTGTCCTAGCTAATATCTCTATTTTTGATAAAGCACTACAATCTCTCCACGAGAAAGTTCCATGTAAATTTGATAAGTGGGGCATTCGTCCAGTGGCACAGTGGGCTTTTCATAAATATTAACCCACTAAATATCCATTTTGTTCATAAATTCAAACATGTTTTCCATAAGAAGGGCAACATTTTGAACTCTGTGGCAACATTTTGAACTTTGTGGCACAATGGCACACTAGTAGAAAACTGCTTATAGGTGAAAAGTTACCTATGGCGCACAAGGTTTTTGTGTGCCACTGGTATTCTCTCTCCTGTTTGGACAATTCTGTGGAAACTTACCTGTGGCGCACCACCATGCTCATGCGCCACAGGTAAAGTGCGCCACAGGTAAGTTTCCACTATTTGGCCAGCCAGGAGAGAAGTTACCTGTGGCGCACAGGCTACCTTGCGCCACAGGTAAATGTGGGCAGATATTTTGTGAGTTCCCAGATGAGGCTGAAACTAACTGTGGCGCGCAGCATAGCTTGTGCGCCACAGGTAAATTTATTACCTGTGGCGCACGGCCGTGCCTGTGCGCCACTGGTGGTTTCGTCCATATGATCGCCACACACACCCCCCTGGATCGCTTTTTCAGATTTGCCAACAAGAAAAGAAAATAATAAAATGTTCAAAAAATAAAATCCTTTGAGATGTAGTTAGGTTTTAGTGTCTAGTGGGTATAGAAATTTTGAAATATGAATTTTGACCTTTTTTGCAAAAAACAGAAAAAAATTAAAACGGCCATAACTTTTGCATACGACATCGAAAAAATGCGTTTAATATGTCCAAAAAATCATGAGAAAAAAGGAGCTCGATTTCACCCGGGTTTACCCGGTGAACTTTTCTTAGATTCGGGAAATTCCAAAAGAGTAAAAAGTTATTTCGAAAAGAAGATTTTTTTCTACAAAATAAAAAAAATCAAAAATTCAAAAAATTCAAAAATTTCAAAATAGTCGAGATTTTTTGAATTGCTGAATTTTTTTGGGTTTTTTGAATCTTTTTTGAAGTTTTTGAGATTTTTGAAGTTTTTGAGATTTTTTGAATTTTTTTGAATTTTTTGAATTTTTTTGAGATTTTTTGAAACTTTTGAATTTCATTTGAAACTTTTGAAAATTAAAAACACAGATACACACATAAACTACACACACACATATATACACATACAAGGCTTAAGAGGGTTGATATGATACTTATATCAATAAGAACTTGAGTAGCACAAAGGTGGCTGAGCTGAATAGAACTTAGTGGTTAAGCGTGCTTGGGTTGGATCAATTTGAGGATGGTTGACCTAGCGGGAAGTCATCATCTGAGATAGGTTAAAAAATTCAAAAAATGCTAATAAAATCAAAAAATTCAAATATTTAGGTTTTCCAAATTATTTCATTTTTTCCTGATTTTTTTTGAATTTTTCAATTTTTTCAAAAAAAATTGCAAAATATCTTACCAGTGGCGCACTGGACAAGCTATCTGTGGCGCACAGCTCGTGCGCCACAGATAAGTGGTGTTATTTGTGGCGCACGAGCCCGTGCGCCACAGGTAACGTGTTACCACTGGCGGAGCGACAGTGGCACACGTCCCGTGCGCCACTGGTAGCTGTTTTATGTGCGCCACAGGTAAGGTTTCCTGTACTAGTGATAGAGATTAGTTATACTTCTTACGGATGCGATTGTGACTTGGTCCTATATATGAGGCAATGGATTCTCATCAATATAATGTGCTGGCACACTATGTTCATTAAGCAATAAAAATCAATAGACCAGCTGGTGCCAATTGTCAAAGCCCTCTGGAGCCTCCCACTGACCTACAACAGTTTAGCTGTATAGCGGTAGGGTTTTGGCCCTTTGGCTTTCTTGTTGTGGTTAGCTGTTATGGCAGGCCTTTTGGTTCTTTTGGTTTTGCTGGTTTACCCTTTGCCAAGTCGGCTGACATGGCACCATCATGGAGCTAGCGCGAGAGCTCGGAGCGGCCACCACATGGCCATTAGAGTCAGTAGAAGGATGGCACGAAATCATTAAAGAAGTGCCACCGAGTATGAGCTCCAAGGGATATCCACAAATGCATCCATGATTTCTAGCTGACCAGCATCACTCTGAAGCACAAACAATCATGGCTCTCGTCGCCAGTGGCGGAGCTGGTATAGAACGATTGGGTTCAAATGAACCCAACAGTTTTGGCCAAATCCTTTACTAAATTAGTCCTGCAATCGAATTTCAGTGAAAGATTCTAGCATAAGCAATAGAGCTTAACCCAATAGTGTTTCGCTATAGCTTCACCACTGCTCATCGCCATCACCTCGATGACCAACAAAAAGTAGCACAACACCTAGTTCGGCAAGATTTGAATCTACCGCGCTTAATGAAGGGGGTCCCACTTGATCCGCCTCGGAGAGATACGCCGGAGCACGACCCCCGCATCCACCCAACACTGCGTCGGAGCACTGGAGGACGAAATCCCCAGGACACATCGCTAATCGCTGCCATATAGGCAAGATACTCTTTTTTTTGCGATGACAAACACAGAGTTACAGCGACAAATTACACAAAGGCCCTCATAAGAAGCAGAATTACAACCCAGCCCTTGTGCAACTCGACCACGCCGGAGACGACGAACGCTGCGGCCGACGCGCCGCTGCCTAAGCTCCTCACGCCTTGGATCAGGAGCCCCCCCAGACAAGCGGGAAGTCGCCCTGCACCGATCCCGAAGGATCTACATCTGAAGTCGCCGTCGTCGTCACGCCGCTGCATCTCCACATCTGCCGGAAGTTCCTGAGCCAGATCCGCCGTCCCGCGAGCTCCGGCGAAGGGGGGAACGAGCCAAGCAGCTCCGCAGAGCCCCGGACTCGCTGAAGGCAGCAGGTCGACGCCGGAGCTCCTCGGAGCACCACCGTCGAGGAGAAGGACCGCCACCTGCAAAACCGACACCGACCGCGCCTCCTTCGCCATGGCGCCGCCGGCCGAGCCCCAACTCACACCTACTAAACGCATATGTACAGATCCGTCGATTCCCCGTCCTCCCGCCGCCGGAGCGGCCGCCGGAGGGCGGGGAATCGAACGGACCGACGACGATGCGGTGGTGCGACTCGGGAGTTCCAAAAGTCGCCCTCTCTGAACAGTAGACGGGGAGAGGAGACGCTCCAAGGTGCGAATAAGAAGAGAGATATAGGCAAGATACTCGCAAACTTTAGAACTAAACCAACCTCGGACAACTATCTACGGGAGGTCGGACCCTCTCCCCATATCCCTTCCGGCCTACGAGGCAGATAGAGGAAAGGGTGGAGGGACCGGAAGCGGTCAGTCAACTTTAAAGGTGGACGGAAGGTGGTGGTTCGGAGGAGACCATATGCCAATGTCTGCATGTGTCGTCCAGTTTGTATTATGTACTCGGTCTCTCCATACACAACTAAGTGACGTCCTGGGCATTTTGGTATGGTCTTCGAGATAACATTTTCATCACTTATTTGTATATAATGCAGCATATGTGTGAAAAGCAAGAAAAAATACAAACACTTTCCAAGACAAAATTATACATATAATTTTGAATTTTTTATCTGATAAATAAAAAATTTAGCTGAAATGATACCTATACATAATGTTTAGCCGGAAAGTCTAGCTAACGCACGATTGTTTATTCTCTTGTCTTGTGAAGCAAATGGTTATGCCTGATCCTATCGGGGTAAGGTTGACAGGAAATGTGAAATAGGATGTGCAAGGACACTAGGCAAAAGAGAAAGATCCTATAAGTTAGGAGTTGGCTCAATGTGTTAGCGTACGAGGCTACGACAAAGAGGGTCCTGAGGCCATGACAACGACGGCGATCAAGAAGGTCGGGCACGGTGTATACGGACGAGGCCACAATTTTTATATCTCTATGTTACTTGTTGTCCAAATCCAACATCACAAACCTACCTACCAATCGACAAACTTAGTTGTCTAAAAAATTTGCAACCAACTTAACCATAGTCATGCATGCATCTCATAACCTTTGGACAATGATTATATAGTAGCTGTTACAAGACATCTGGATCTATATATCACGATCAGAAAGCAACATCAACATACTACATATGTTTATGTTCATACAACTGGGCAGGCACGCGTGCATGTGGGGTTTGACCCAGTTTCGATCCATCACGTTGGGAAAGCTGAATCCCGGCAGTATTATATGCCAAGGCGAGCTTGTCGCCGAGGCAGATGAGAGGATCGAGACGACGGTTGCTCGAGGACGGACGGCGGGCGACTGCAAGCATGCCGGATTGGGAGACGAGCGAGGAGCGAGCGTCGCCGGGGACGTGTGGATGTTTTAAGTTATTAGGAAGTGGGTCGGGCTGGTCGTGGGCTTGATGGGTCGGCCGGCCTGCTGGAGAGAAGAGAAAGAGATTGATGAGAGAAATGGGCCGGGGTAGAGTACTCCGTGGTGTCTGGCTGTGGCTGCATTTTTTATTTTATTTTTATTTAGTTAAAAAATAAAAATAAAATAAAAGTTAAAAATAGATAGACGCTATTTGAAAAAATAGATACAAGCGATTTGGAAAAAAAATGTTGGCACCAATAAATTCCAAATTATTTTTTACGAAAAAACTTAAGGTTTGATGCAATGAGAAAAATTATGCACTGTTATATGATGCATGATATATCATGATGATGTAAAAGTTAAAGTAATACGTAAAAATATTATGGTCCTATTCATGGACGTTACAACACGTCACCCCTTAGAGAACGCGGCCGGAGGATCCCAGAACAAACAAGAGAGCGGGATATGCCGATCAAAGTCAGAATGCTTAGAATGCTCCGGAGAAAGAAAGATAGAAGTAGAGGTCTCAAAGGAGAAACTCCCTCTAACTTTGATGGAAGGAGTAAAAGTCACACATTGACCCACCTGTCCAGCGTATGGCAACCATTTAATCACGCACCCAAACTATTAACTCCATGCATGACTAGGAGAATCGTGCAATCTAACTCTCGGGAGTCGGGATTCAGGTTGAAGAATTTGGCAAGCAGTGTTCACGAAGCTTTGTTAGAATGAGTCGGAGGTGTTCGACACGATCTTCTTCAAGCATGGAGTACATGAGGATGCCGTCATCTTAGAAGTCATAAACCACCGAAAAGACCCGAACAAGATCACGAAGCAACTCAAACATATGTAAATTTGCATACACTACAAATAACACAAAGTTTCGTATCTTTAATTAGCTAGCTGAGCACGACCGACACAAAGCATGGTTCAATATAAAATTTATTGTGCATCCATGATAAGTTCAAAAGATGCAGTTTGCAGAATAAAGTGGCCATGCAATTTATTTGTGCCTTACAGAAAAAGATAAATATATGATTCAAGCTCATCAAACTATTCTGGTGTGCCTCAGAGAAAGCAAGCACTAACACGCCAGTAAATCAACATGATTATCATGCCTTAGTGATAGATAGAGAAAGCATGGCTAATCCACCAATCTCATCCTCAAAGACACCTTTCAGGCTCCAGTGCCGCTCCGCAATCTTCACAAATTCATCCATTACTTCTCCAAAGTGTTGCACAATTATTGGTTCAAACACGGCTCTTAACTGGTTTGCAAACCAGTTTGGCGTGATGAGCACACTATCCGCGCCGCATGTATAGTCATTGACAAATATCTCCCTGATCGAAAATGAGCCCTCTTCTTGGATGATCTCCCTCATTTCTTCAATTGAAGGTCCATATATTGGAATGTAGAAAGAATTATATTTTGCCTTATCAATAAAACCCTGTATATCACACCAAAACATGAAATACTTATTTTTTTCGCAAATGATCAAAGCATTAGATAATAAAATCGTGGGAATGTGTACCTCCATGACCATAATTCTTAGAACACTAGCTATAATTTCCCATGCATGAAATAATTTGGAACCGTTTCCACCAGAATGCTTCCCTACAATGGAAACAACCATTCGGCCTTGTGGGACTAATTCTTTGGCTCTCAAACCTACAAAAAGTGCAAAATCTTTTCTAAACTGTTGCCTATATGCATCAAGGACCATCGGGAGCCTCTCACGTCTGGCATGCTCATCAATATCATACGCCGGGATCTGGTTCATCGTTAGAACATCGGGAACCTGTAAAAGATAAAGGTTTTACGTACATAATCAACAAGTAATTAACATAAGGTTTCGATCTATCGAGTAGTGTCATGCTCGCACCTTTGATAGCCAATGTAAACCGTTGTTGGAGCAAACAAAATGCAAGGAGCCACTAGTGAAGAGCCTCTCATAAAACGACCCCGGTGCAATTCCGGTCACCACGACAGGTCCATTGCTTTGTCGGAGCGTGATAAGGCTCTTTATCACCATGTTGAAGTTGTTATCTGGAAGGTCGTTGAGGAACCCAAACACCTCAGGTGGTGGTTGCTGGAACTGGAGGCAGCGACTATGAATAGTCACTAGGGACGGTTGTTCTGGCTGCGCACTGCCGCGAAAGAACAAGGTAAAATTTAACAAATTTTGCCTGGGCACCTTTTCTCTGTCGCGTGCGCACATGTGTGGCCGTTGGATCAGTTCCACGTCGGGAATTGTCTTCTGTGTGGTGCACGTGCCGAGCGATCCCTGAACTGAACTCCAACGAACTCGCGTTCCTCCTTAGAGCATCCACCACAGATTTTTTGCCGGCTTATTGATAAGCTGTTACTTTCCGAACTTATTGTAACGCCTCAATTTTGGGAAGTCAGAAAAACACAGTTTTTAGAGAGCCAAAAATCAGGACCAACAAAAAAACTTTTTGAAAAGGCTTCACTAATGCTTGTGTTTCACTTCCCATTGCTCTGTTTGACGTTGATTGCTTTCTTGTTTGAGTTAACAACCACCAAAGACACCAACCTTTGAACTCAACTGATTTAGCATATCATTTAATTTTTGGTGATCATGTCATGACAAGAAGAATGATCCATATATCTTCTCCAATCTTATTTTTGGCCAAACTCTTTCTCAATGATGTCTGATTTTATCAACCAACCAAAGACCTACTATTTGAGAAAGCAAAAGTATTCCAAAAATTTAAGTGTTTCCAAAACTACGGAGATCTATATATTATCTCCTACTTATCCTATACCTTGATATTTTGCAAGTATCAAAATCTCTTATTTTAAAACTCCTATTTTCATCTCCCTTTGGGATTAATGCAAGTAGGAAATATATTATCTCAAATATTTTTTTTTCAAAGGAGTCATTTACTAAAAATCACTTCTGTGATCCATATTATATACCCTCTCATCTCAATTCAAAAATATTTATTTTGGAAGCATTTTCTTATTTATTATAATTTATTTTCCAAAAGGCCAAGAATGGATTTTAAAATATTTTGTGAATAAAAGTATTTCCAAAATTCGTAGCAAAATTACCCAACATTCCTATGGTCGTATGTGACCCTTTATGCAAAAATATTTGCTTGTATTATTCAAAATCTTGAAGAAAACTTGGCAAAACCTTCTCTGGACCTATCTTCACTCCTGTCAAGAGATAGCATTTTGGCACCTCTGTCATAACTTGAAAACTTGCTCTTTAATTTTATTTCTTGCCATGGTATTTAAGTATGGTGTTTGTACTTCACTGTAAAGCCAAGGGATTTCCTGTTGGAGTTTGATATGGTGATGGTATCATGCTCTCAGTTTGCTATTAAATAACAGTGCTGGGAAGCTGTTAAAACATAGCATTTCTTCCAATTTAATTCTCTTAGCTAGATCTTTTTTTTTTGGATCCATTTCTTTGGTATCATCCATAGCTGGAGTGAGTACTGTTTTATAAAAGTTATATCACTTCATTTGGAATAGTGTAAACTCAAAAGATCATCTGTTGAACCTAGCTACTCTCTGACAGAACTCAGGGATTTGGAATTTTTCTAAGTCTTAACTGAATTTTCTGAATTTCGGTCAGATT
The DNA here is from genome assembly GCA_947311845.1 of Poa pratensis. Lineage (NCBI taxonomy): Eukaryota > Viridiplantae > Streptophyta > Magnoliopsida > Poales > Poaceae > Poa > Poa pratensis. Next base: position 38,782,698 of record CAMZMU010000102.1, read on the forward strand.
TGGACATTTTCAAATTGTGATCAAATTCAAGTCTTTGAGTTCTTAAACCTGTCCTTGTTCTACCCTAGTGTGTGCATGATAGTTGGGTGTACTTCCTTGCACTTGGCTCGAGCTAGGAGAGGCCTGCACGCCCGTGCACCACAGTGCCTAGGAGGGGCGCCACTTCGGTGCGACGCCCTCACACACCACCGAGGCCTCGCCACTGCTGTCACGCTGCACTGCACCTTCACCCTCTCCCCGACCACCAAATCTCCAGGAGAGAGAGCGACCGATCCGACCACGGTGCCCTCGCCCAATCCAGAGCCGAGCCTTGCAGCACACACACCCCAGCCCGAGCCTTGCAGCTGTGTTTGCCGTCTTTCCTTCTTGTCTTGTAGTTGCTGGAAGTAGCTGCACCGCTGAGACACCCAACCAGCGCGCGTCGACCCCTGCAGGTAGCCCCACACTCGCGCACTGTCCATACCCGTGGCTGAGGAAGAACCTAGCATCGCCCCTGCAGTTATAGTCCATACCCCGGCCTCTCCCTGCGCCATTCCACTCCTCTGCCCTCTACTCTCCCACCCCCTGCCATATCTCTCGAGCTCCCCCTCTCTTCTGCTCGTAAACTTCGAAGAACCGGAGCTCGGGTCCGTGAGCTTGCGAGCAAGCTCGCCATGGACTCCGTCCCCCTTTTCCTTCCCCTTCTGCACTGCCTCTTTCCCCTCCCCACAGGCGACCTCTTAGACACCCTCGTTTGATTTCAGGTGTACCGGAGCTGCCGGGGCCGTGACGTGGCCGTGGCGGGCGTCGTCGACAGCGCCGACGTTCGGGAGCTCCATTGCCGGAGCTGCCACCTCCCCTCCCCTGCCTCGACCTACCGCAGCCTCCTTGGCCCTCCCCTTCGTCTTTCTCGCCCCCGAGGTGAGCAGCCCGAGCTCCACGCCATGGCTGGTTCTTCAGCTGCGTTTCGTGCGTTCTGGTGAAGGAGATGAAGCCAGCACCGTGATGGGCCGACCAGCTCGTTTACTCGGCCCATCCATGCTAGATCCGGCCCAATCTGTTTTTTTTCAGCAGTTTATTCATTTTCCTGTGTAGGCAGAAACTGTCCCCTAGGTTTTAATCCACCATTTAATCCTCGAGCCTGCAAATTGAGTGATTCAAATTTTGTTAGATTGCTATGTCTTTTCTTAACCATGTGGCACCGGACTTTTTCCAAAATATGTTTTTATATGTGTGTTGGATTAAATCTTGTAAAAAGTATCTTTTTCACAATTTATTTAATAATGAGAGTTCTGTAAATCCAAATCATGCAAACTTTAGTTCTATGTAAAGCCTAAAACCCTACCTACCTAGATATGCAAGCCGTGCATGCAGGAGATTTGTAAAACTAGAGTTGTATTAGGTTTTGTTTTAACACCAGTAGCTGTTTGGCGATTTTTAATTGGTTTTTAAAAATACTTCTTGGAGTAAATCCAATTGCTTGTTTTAGATATGGGTATTAGCTTTCATTTCCTAGCTTGGTAGAATTTTCCAGCTTATATTTTGCCCAGAGTGTTTTATTTCCACAAACAGTGTGGGTTTGCACTTGAAAAAGAATATTTTTATTCTCTGTTAATTGTTTGTGTCTAGTTTTAATTGTTTGTGTTAGATCTGTTCATGCTTTGAACTTAGGAGTATTTTTGTGGAGTGCCTATGAGTTTTCTTTAACCTGCAGCACTGGTTTGGTATAAAAATAAACTTTATTTTGTGCTGCACATTTAATCTAGTAGAAAGTGTGTTTAACACTCAAATTGGAATATCTTGAGCTAGGATGATCCAAACAGAGTGAATCCAATTTCTACAGAAAGCTAAAATCTATACCTTTCCATAGAAATTAACCTTGCATGCAGGAGATTCCTAGAACTGGAGTTTTAATTCTTTTGGTTTTGAGGCCAGTAGCTATTGTAGGATTTTTAATTCTTGTTTGGAGTTATGTTTTGATGCAAATCCAATTCCTATAGCTTTGTATGACTACTAAGAGTACTGTGGTAGAAGGATTAAATTTTTGGAACATTATTTTAGGACTTGTGCCTTTTTCCCCAAAACAGCAACTTTGCCTCTATTAAAAAGTCATATTTTAATGGATTGTTTTTAATGGTTTGTGTTTAGGATTGTTTTAGATGTGTGTCCAGAGATTGTTTTGTGTAATGAAATGCTTGCTGTTTTGTTTAAGTACTTTAGATTGTTGTCAACCCGCTACTTAGAATTAACGGTAGTTGCGTTTAATTTTCCGGTACGATAGAACCGCAAGAGGAGAAGCAGTACGTGGGAGCTGAACCTGTCTACGAAGAAGAACAGGACCAGGGACACTTTGCTGAGCAAGGCAAGCCACCTCACCATACCCTACTGAAATCCTATTATTTCATTAAAGCATGTTTTGCTTTCAAAATAAAATAATGCATGTTTCAATTCTTCTGTGGCACTTTGCCACCCAAAACTATTTTATAAAATATTGTTTGGCCAAAGCTATCTACTAGAATATAATAGGTGTTATAAAAATTAAGTCTTCACTTGAGAAGCCTTCTACTGAAGGCGCTATCAAGAAATTATATTTTCTAGTAGTATATCCTTATATCCTTATCTCAAAACTATAGGATGGGAGCCTAGTCTTTGGAAAAATGTTTCCCGAGGAAAACCCGAGTCGCTGGGAGCGATCGGCGAGAAAGTATTTTACAAAACCCATGTTGCTGGGAGCAAATGGAGGTGTTTATGAAAAACCCGAAGTGCTGGGAGCATTCGGAGAGTTTATGAAAAACCCGAAGTGCTGGGAGCATTCGGAGAGTTTGTGAAAACCCGAGCTGCTGGGAGCAGTCGGAGGTGGAGATGTTTTTGAAAAACAAAGTACAGCCCTAGCGGCCGCCCGAACAATTAACCCGTGCAACCACACTACCTGAGATGGGTAGGGCTTAGCCGGAAACTTGTTTATCTTAGTACGGAGCGCCTCAAAATGCTTAGGAGGGCGGGGCTCTCTGAACCAAGTTATCTAAATGCGGGATCCAGTTCGTGTCTGGATCGCTGCTGGTTGCAAACAGTGAGCCTCCTGTCATGGCGCAGTGTTGCTGTGGAGGGACCGGATCGATACGATGGCCAGCTCCACTGGGTGCCGGGGAGATTCAGACCCACTGAAGAGGAGGCTCTGTACTAGGGTCGACATAGTGAAAAGTTTTGATCATGTTATCCGAAACACCGCATACTGTCGTATGGGACCGTGGCTGATCACGGCGGAATGACTGTTTGGTGTGGTGAAAGTGCACCACCTCTGCAGAGTGTAAAACTATTCGAATAGCCGTGTCCGCGGTCATGGACGGTTGGAAAGGCCACCGATCTAGGCGTATGGGCAATTTTATGTTTTAAAAAGAAACTGTTTTCGGTAAAGGAGAAAGGAGACATCAAGGAGGTACCTGGGAGGTACGGATTTTGGGAGAAGATGGTTGGTCTCGGGGAGTCAACCAGTCGGAACCCGGAAAGGAAAAAGGGGCATCCCTATCCTAGTGGTTTGAAAAAGTTTGCTAAAGTGTTTTCAAACGTGGAAATGTTTTCTGTCATTTCTAAAAGAAGGAGAATTATATCTCCAAATGCCTTTTTCAACAAAGATATAGAGATGTTGTATTCTCTATGTCTAAAAGCATCGTTTGCGAAAATTAAGCCCTATAGTCATATATAGCAGCTATCCCAGTTTTCGAAAACGCTTTTATTGCATTACCATGAAAACTTAAGCCTGGTGGTGGTTTTGCGAGTACGTAATTGTACTCATGGCTGTGTCCCTGGATATTCCAATGTCCAGATTTCAACGGGGATGTACGACGAGGAGAGGAGTACGCCGACGACTACGCCAACTGAGTGTCACCGGTCAACTGCTCTGTGGGAATGCGTCCGGTTGTGACGAGGGCCGACGCTAGCCGAAAGCTTCCGCTATATCGTAGTTAATTCCGTCCTGCGTGACGATGGTTGCAGACTTGGTCGTGTGACCACCATTTATGTAAGTCTTGTACTAATCGAGTTGGATGATGTAACTCTGTATACCATGTTGGTTATGTGATCGCGATGCACTGATCATTGGGATCGTGATCTGTTTACATAACGGGGGCACCTCGGACTGGTAAATCTGAGGGGTCCTTACAGACTTGGTATCAGAGCCATCGTTGACCTTAGGAGACCTTAGTTAGCGTGGTCGTTAGCTTAGGAAGGAAATATTTTGCTAAAAATTTATTTCTACAGAAATCTATTTTCTTCAAGGTAAGCCTAGTATGGTTTCCACTCCTCAAAAATTTCTTGATCTTACCTCTCTAATTTCAAGTATTTTGAAAAGAGTTTTCTCTATTCTCTAGTCCCTATTCAAAACTCGTATAGGCTTGACGATGAACCCAAATAAGACCTAAGTAGCTAGAGCCAAGATGGAGACAAGAGTCCTCAGATGCATAGTCCACAAGACCAAAATCGTCGATGACAGCAAAGCCAGGACCTCCAAATACCTCGGATGTGCAGAATGCAGGACAAGAATGCAAAATCACCTTCGCTCCCTCGACTCGACCCCAACAATGTTACGCCTTCGCAACGTCAAGAATCCCAAGCTTTCGGCGAAGCCAAGGGCGATGAAATAAGGACTTCAGCAACCAGGTGACCCCAAAAACCATAGCATAAGGTAGGATATGACCCTCGGTTGGATTACCCGACTATCACGATTGTTGAGTGCCCTTTTGGTACTATAGGTGTTTCGTGTGCTGTTTTGCTGGTATGCTTTTTGCTTGTGTGTGTCTTGTTTGTGTGTTTGTTGTTGGTGTGTTGTTTTCTGGTATGTTTCACAAGCACGCTTTGTCGGCAACACATATTAGGCACATACTTCCCTTTTGTTTAAACATCTTTTTGCCTCTACACAAAATACCTTTTTGGCCCTTTAAGCGTTAGATGCATCGTGATGCATTTCAAACTTTTTTTTAGAAAACCTCTCTAAAATGTTTTGCCTCTGATCTAAACTTTGACAAGTGAGAGCTTTTAACCGCATCTGATATACAAGACCACCCCGAGAAAGCCCATCCCCGTGATGTGACGAGCCTTGCCTAGTTTAATTAACTTTTCGAAACCAGTATACCATCACTAACTTAGCGTATCTAACTTTAGAGTAACATCTAACACCAGTGACTTGTTACTAGCTAACCTCTTCGAGACCTACAAAAGGCAACGAGAAGGACTCAAAGATCGGCAAGAGCCACCACTTTTTGAAGATTTTTGTGAAGCCTCAAGTCGTGAAGTCCGAAGGAGATAAGGTCAGCAGCAACAAAGACAACCAGCACTGAAGATCGTCTACATCAAGATGGACCCCGAAGCAAGAGTCATAAGTGCCTTCTATGCGCCAAACTTATTAACTCGACTTGCCCGACTCGAGACTGATAGCAATAAGTATCTTAACTAATCTTCTAGGCTAATTAAGCTAGAACCGACCTCTGAAGGATAGTGTGTGGCGTCATGAAGTCAACGAACCAAGGAAGTCTTCATCAATTTTGTTCGTCAGCTAAACCGAAGGTGGGCACGATAGAAACATCATATCTAACAAGACGCCAAGAACGACGAAAGGCCCGAAGACTGTTGCTGTTGACAACACACTAAGCAAGTTAGACGCCTTTAGTAGCTTGTAGCACCCCTCTGACTTTTTAGGAAAAACCGGAGAGAGTCAAGCCTACGGACCTGACACCCCTGTGAGGCCTGAAAACTGTTGGCGGTTATTTAAATGCTAACCCCTCAAGACGGCAATACCTGGACAAGTGTCTACATCAACCGCAAGCGCCAAGGGGCTACGGCCAAGGCAAAGATCGCCGTGGTACCCAAGAACAACAACATATTGAAATCGGCAACAACTTATACCTTCAACAGCTACCCTTCAAGGCCCCTTTTTAAGGGGGAAGACATACACTAGTTTTATTAGGGAGTTTTGGCAAACTATCATTTACGCCCTAACTCTGGAGTATTTGAAGTCAACTCGACAAGAACGCTGATCAGCATCGACCTTCATGACAGCACCTTCAGCAGAGACCAAAAGCCTTCCGGAAGAAAATCCGATGACGTTTCGACAAGGAGACCTCAGTTGAGAATCGACAGTCCCGAAAGATGAAGGAGCAACAAACCCCACTAACCTTGCACTCTCTTAGTACCCGCTTAGGAATCTCGGGACGAGATTCTTTTAAGGGGGGAAGGTCTGTAACGCCCCAATTTTGGGAAGTCAGAAAAACACAGTTTTTAGAGAGCCAAAAATCAGGACCAACAAAAAACTTTTTGAAAAGGCTTCACTAATGCTTGTGTTTCACTTCCCATTGCTCTGTTTGACGTTGATTGCTTTCTTGTTTGAGTTAACAACCACCAAAGACACCAACCTTTGAACTCAACTGATTTAGCATATCATTTAATTTTTGGTGATCATGTCATGACAAGAAGAATGATCCATATATCTTCTCCAATCTTATTTTTGGCCAAACTCTTTCTCAATGATGTCTGATTTTATCAACCAACCAAAGACCTACTATTTGAGAAAGCAAAAGTATTCCAAAAATTTAAGTGTTTCCAAAACTACGGAGATCTATATATTATCTCCTACTTATCCTATACCTTGATATTTTGCAAGTATCAAAATCTCTTATTTTAAAACTCCTATTTTCATCTCCCTTTGGGATTAATGCAAGTAGGAAATATATTATCTCAAATATTTTTTTTTCAAAGGAGTCATTTACTAAAAATCACTTCTGTGATCCATATTATATACCCTCTCATCTCAATTCAAAAATATTTATTTTGGAAGCATTTTCTTATTTATTATAATTTATTTTCCAAAAGGCCAAGAATGGATTTTAAAATATTTTGTGAATAAAAGTATTTCCAAAATTCTTAGCAAAATTACCCAACATTCCTATGGTCGTATGTGACCCTTTTATGCAAAAATATTTGCTTGTATTATTCAAAATCTTGAAGAAAACTTGGCAAAACCTTCTCTGGACCTATCTTCACTCCTGTCAAGAGATAGCATTTTGGCACCTCTGTCATAACTTGAAAACTTGCTCTTTAATTTTATTTCTTGCCATGGTATTGAAGTATGGTGTTTGTACTTCACTGTAAAGCCAAGGGATTTCCTGTTGGAGTTTGATATGGTGATGGTATCATGCTCTCAGTTTGCTATTAAATAACAGTGCTGGGAAGCTGTTAAAACATAGCATTTCTTCCAATTTAATTCTCTTAGCTAGATCTTTTTTTTGGATCCATTTCTTTGGTATCATCCATAACTGGAGTGAGTACTGTTTTATAAAAGTTATATCACTTCATTTGGAATAGTGTAAACTCAAAAGATCATCTGTTGAACCTAGCTACTCTCTGACAGAACTCAGGGACTTGGAATTTTTCTAAGTCTTAACTGAATTTTCTGAATTTCGGTCAGATTTGGACATTTTCAAATTGTGATCAAATTCAAGTCTTTGAGTTCTTAAACCTGTCCTTGTTCTACCCTAGTGTGTGCATGATAGTTGGGTGTACTTCCTTGCACTTGGCTCGAGCTAGGAGAGGCCTGCACGCCCGTGCACCACAGTGCCTAGGAGGGGCGCCACTTCGGTGCGACGCCCTCACACACCACCGAGGCCTCGCCACTGCTGTCACGCTGCACTGCACCTTCACCCTCTCCCCGACCACCAAATCTCCAGGAGAGAGAACGACCGATCCGACCACGGTGCCCTCGCCCAATCCAGAGCCGAGCCTTGCAGCACACACACCCCAGCCCGAGCCTTGCAGCTGTGTTTGCCGTCTTTCCTTCTTGTCTTGTAGTTGCTGGAAGCAGCTGCACCGCTGAGACACCCAACCAGCGCGCGTCGACCCCTGCAGGTAGCCCCACACTCGCGCACTGTCCATACCCGTGGCTGAGGAAGAACCTAGCATCGCCCCTGCAGTTATAGTCCATACCCCGGCCTCTCCCTGCGCCATTCCACTCCTCTCCCCTCCACTCTCCCACCCCATGCCATATCTCTCGAGCTCCCCCTCTCTTCTGCTCGTAAACTTCGAAGAACCGGAGCTCGGGTCCGTGAGCTTGCGAGCAAGCTCGCCATGGACTCCGTCCCCCTTTTCCTTCCCCTTCTGCACTGCCTCTTTCCCCTCCCTCAGGCGACCTCTTAGACACCCTCGTTTGATTTCAGGTGTACCGGAGCTGCCGGGGCCGTGACGTGGCCGTGGCGGGCGTCGTCGACAGCGCCGACGTTCGGGAGCTCCATTGCCGGAGCTGCCACCTCCCCTCCCCTGCCTCGACCTACCGCAGCCTCCTTGGCCCTCCCCTTCGTCTTGCTCGCCCCCGAGGTGAGCAGCCCGAGCTCCACGCCATGGCTGGTTCTTCAGCTGCGTTTCGTGCGTTCTGGTGAAGGAGATGAAGCCAGCACCGTGATGGGCCGACCAGCTCGTTTACTCGGCCCATCCATGCTAGATCCGGCCCAATCTGTTTTTTTTCAGCAGTTTATTCATTTTCCTGTGTAGGCAGAAACTGTCCCCTAGGTTTTAATCCACCATTTAATCCTCGAGCCTGCAAATTGAGTGATTCAAATTTTGTTAGATTGCTATGTCTTTTCTTAACCATGTGGCACCGGACTTTTTCCAAAATATGTTTTTATATGTGTGTTGGATTAAATCTTGTAAAAAGTATCTTTTTCACAATTTATTTAATAATGAGAGTTCTGTAAATCCAAATCATGCAAACTTTAGTTCTATGTAAAGCCTAAAACCCTACCTACCTAGATATGCAAGCCGTGCATGCAGGAGATTTGTAAAACTAGAGTTGTATTAGGTTTTGTTTTAACACCAGTAGCTGTTTGGCGATTTTTAATTGGTTTTTAAAAATACTTCTTGGAGTAAATCCAATTGCTTGTTTTAGATATGGGTATTAGCTTTCATTTCCTAGCTTGGTAGAATTTTCCAGCTTATATTTTGCCCAGAGTGTTTTATTTCCACAAACAGTGTGGTTTTGCACTTGAAAAAGAATATTTTTATTCTCTGTTAATTGTTTGTGTCTAGTTTTAATTGTTTGTGTTAGATCTGTTCATGCTTTGAACTTAGGAGTATTTTTGTGGAGTGCCTATGAGTTTTCTTTAACCTGCAGCACTGGTTTGGTATAAAAATAAACTTTATTTTGTGCTGCACATTTAATCTAGTAGAAAGTGTGTTTAACACTCAAATTGGAATATCTTGAGCTAGGATGATCCAAACAGAGTGAATCCAATTTCTACAGAAAGCTAAAATCTATACCTTTCCATAGAAATTAACCTTGCATGCAGGAGATTCCTAGAACTGGAGTTTTAATTCTTTTGGTTTTGAGGCCAGTAGCTATTGTAGGATTTTTAATTCTTGTTTGGAGTTATGTTTTGATGCAAATCCAATTCCTATAGCTTTGTATGACTACTAAGAGTACTGTGGTAGAAGGATTAAATTTTTGGAACATTATTTTAGGACTTGTGCCTTTTTCCCCAAAACAGCAACTTTGCCTCTATTAAAAAGTCATATTTTAATGGATTGTTTTTAATGGTTTGTGTTTAGGATTGTTTTAGATGTGTGTCCAGAGATTGTTTTGTGTAATGAAATGCTTGCTGTTTTGTTTAAGTACTTTAGATTGTTGTCAACCCGCTACTTAGAATTAACGGTAGTTGCGTTTAATTTTCCGGTATGATAGAACCGCAAGAGGAGGAGCAGTACGTGGGAGCTGAACCTGTCTACGAAGAAGAACAGGACCAGGGACACTTTGCTGAGCAAGGCAAGCCACCTCACCATACCCTACTGAAATCCTATTATTTCATTAAAGCATGTTTTGCTTTCAAAATAAAATAATGCATGTTTCAATTCTTCTGTGGCACTTTGCCACCCAAAACTATTTTATAAAATATTGTTTGGCCAAAGCTATCTACTAGAATATAATAGGTGTTATAAAAATTAAGTCTTCACTTGAGAAGCCTTCTACTGAAGGCGCTATCAAGGAAATTATATTTTCTAGTAGTATATCCTTATATCCTTATCTCAAAACTATAGGATGGGAGCCTAGTCTTTGGAAAAATGTTTCCCGAGGAAAACCCGAGTCGCTGGGAGCGATCGGCGAGAAAGTATTTTACAAAACCCATGTTGCTGGGAGCAAATGGAGGTGTTTATGAAAAACCCGAAGTGCTGGGAGCATTCGGAGAGTTTATGAAAAACCGAAGTGCTGGGAGCATTCGGAGAGTTTGTGAAAACCCGAGCTGCTGGGAGCAGTCGGAGGTGGAGATGTTTTTGAAAAACAAAGTACAGCCCTAGCGGCCGCCCGAACAATTAACCCGTGCAACCACACTACCTGAGATGGGTAGGGCTTAGCCGGAAACTTGTTTATCTTAGTACGGAGCGCCTCAAAATGCTTAGGAGGGCGGGGCTCTCTGAACCAAGTTATCTAAATGCGGGATCCAGTTCGTGTCTGGATCGCTGCTGGTTGCAAACAGTGAGCCTCCTGTCATGGCGCAGTGTTGCTGTGGAGGGACCGGATCGATACGATGGCCAGCTCCACTGGGTGCCGGGGAGATTCAGACCCACTGAAGAGGAGGCTCTGTACTAGGGTCGACATAGTGAAAAGTTTTGATCATGTTATCCGAAACACCGCATACTGTCGTATGGGGACCGTGGCTGATCACGGCGGAATGACTGTTTGGTGTGGTGAAAGTGCACCACCTCTGCAGAGTGTAAAACTATTCGAATAGCCGTGTCCGCGGTCATGGACGGTTGGAAAGGCCACCGATCTAGGCGTATGGGCAATTTTATGTTTTAAAAAGAAACTGTTTTCGGTAAAGGAGAAAGGAGACATCAAGGAGGTACATGGGAGGTACGGATTTTGGGAGAAGATGGTTGGTCTCGGGGAGTCAACCAGTCGGAACCCGGAAAGGAAAAAGGGGCATCCCTATCCTAGTGGTTTGAAAAAAGTCTTGCTAAAGTGTTTTCAAAACGTGGAAATGTTTTCTGTCATTTCTAAAAGAAGGAGAATTATATCTTCAAATACCTTTTTCAACAAAGATATAGAGATGTTGTATTCTCTATGTCTAAAAGCATCGTTTGCGAAAATTAAGCCTTATAGTCATATATAGCAGCTATCCCAGTTTTCGAAAACGCTTTTATTGCATTACCATGAAAACTTAAGCCTGGTGGTGGTTTTGCGAGTACGTAATGGTACTCATGGCTGTGTCCCTGGATATTCCAATGTCCAGATTTCAACGGGGGGATGTACGACGAGGAGAAGGAGTACGCCGACGACTACGCCAACTGAGTGTCACCGGTCAACTGCTCTGTGGGAATGCATCCGGTTGTGACGAGGGCCGACGCTAGCCGAAAGTTTCCGCTATATCGTAGTTAATTCCGCCCTGCGTGACGATGGTTGCAGACTTGGTCGTGTGACCACCATTTATGTAAGTCTTGTACTAATCGAGTTGGATGATGTAACTCTGTATACCATGTTGGTTATGTGATCGCGATGCACTGATCATTGGGATCGTGATCTGTTTACATAACGGGGGCACCTCGGACTGGTAAATCTGAGGGGTCCTTACACTTATTTCATAAGATAAACGACTTTTTTACTTGTGACTTCTACATTGGTTATGAGATACTAGTTCAGAAGCCCCCGAGCGCAACCACCTCCTTGGGCTACCGCCGGCAAGCCCATCGAGCACTGCCACCGCCGCCTCGTCCTCAACAAGACATCGGGAGCGAGAGACAGTTGTGGGCCTCGTTACCATTTGCGGAATAGTTGCACACTACCTAGCCACGTCCATTTAATAATATGTTTGGTGTCCACATTATTGTATGATATTTTGCCGAACAATACGAAGATAATGGTAACATAGCTTCCGCGCATGAAGAAACAAGGATCTGAAGATATCTTATGTAGAAATCCATGTTGAGTCATAGAAGCATTTGCTCAATTGTTTAAACTCGTGTTTCAAAAAAAATTAAAAATTAAAATAAATTGGGTAAACATCCCACCATTCTATGGTCACAAAAAAAGATCATGAACAAAAACATTTTCTTGTGGCATGTGTCCAAGATACAAAAAATGTCAGGTGATAAGTCACCTGTATCACCAAACATTTGATTTTTTACAAAAGTCAACATAAATGTCTTTTTTTCTCGAAACTTTGTGGGTTAACAAAAAATCCGGATGTGTGTCCAATTTATTTTGTCGGAATTTGTTACATTTCAAAATGTTTTTAAATTATATTTTCATAATGAAAGTATGTAATCTTACAAGCGAAAACATCACCTCCGCTGTACATCTATATCAATCACCTAACACTAACAAAGCAAAGTCATGCCGTATGAATAGAGATTGACTAGGTTTTTTCTCGTTAACTAGCAATATCTTTCTAGGATATTTGTATTTTGGGGTGTAGAGAGACTTACTAGGTTGAGCGGTCACAATGTTTAGTTGGGACGTGGCTTTATGGTGTCTTCGGTAGCGACGCTGCAATGCATACACTTGTGCTTACCGTGTGTGTTTTCCAGTACACCGAGCAGGAAAGTATTTCTCATCCGTATCCATAATCTAACTAAAAAAGGTCACGTAGCAGCTCATAATTTATACTTCGTCATGGTCATTCGACATCCCAACGTGCTCACAATACTAGGTCGTACTCACTAATCCTTCTATATTTTTTTGATAAAGGGTTTTATTACTTAAATAGACTAATCCCTCTATACAGTTTAGACTTATTTGAAATGTCGTTCATGCCCTAGACTTATTTTCGTTTAACCTGGCTGGTTTCACGGGCATCTCCATTCCTGCTAGCCTTTCTCACCAATGTGCTCGCAATACTAGGTTGTACTAACTAACTAGAAAAACACCCCGCGCGTTGCAGTAGGTATTTCTTAATAATCCTAATAAAACGCATGAAATCTGAAGTTGACTAAAGAAAAACTTTGCAAGATTTAATTAATCATGGCAGTCCAGAGGCTAATTTTTTTAGACATGGAGTGTATGTGTATTTTATAATTTAAACATCGTTATGGTTTAGGAGTGTATCTAATTGATATAGATAAGATTAAATAAACGGGTCGAAGAACGAATGTTGTGTATGGCTTGCATGAAGATGACATGCACATTGCCGCATAATATTTATAGAAACTTTTGAGTGGATACATATAGAAGAGCCCATAATTTTGAATTAGAGCTATGTGATTTCATCACTGAAAATAATTGGCGAAAAGTTCACTGGCGAAACTAATTTCGGTGTTTTCTAAGTACATAGCGACATGGTGTGATCTGATTAGTCGAATGGCAAATTAATGATGTGGACAATTTGATGTGCTTAAAAAAAGATGATGTGGATGGTTGCATGTAGAGATAGAAAATAATTAATAAATTTTAGTGGGATGACATGTACAAATGATTGGCTAAAATAGCAAGTGATGTGTATATCTTGCATGTGAAGATAGAAAAATATTATTTACACTTAGTGGAGTTTTGCTTTATAAAAAATAAAGATTCCTCTATAAAATAGAAATTTTGATAAAAATAAGCCATGGATTCTTGCCATCGATCAAGTAAAAATAACTTCATACACCTTAGACCTACTAGTTACGTCATCCATGCCATATGCCTTTTAAAATTTGAGGAAATCAGATTATTTTGTTTACAAACAACACACCACAACACTGACCTAGATTCAGTTAAACCTTTTTGACAAAAAAAAATGGTTCTTCGGTTGTTGTCATGTACGTACATGTTTCGTCGTTCCATCCAATACCATGTGTACTGGACTCCCAAAAATTATTTTGGTTATTTTGTTGTTGTCATGTACAGGTTTCGTCGCTCCTCCTAATAACATGTGTATTTTGGCTCAATCCTAACGACATGACGATTATTCCTCGTTTAGACTGGATATTTTTCTATAAATTGATGAGATTATTCCTCTAACTTGTCACTAATCACTAATTATTGCATAGATGTGCAAAAACTCTTGCATAAATGGACGTCTTAATGATGAAATATGAGCATATATAGGAAGAATCGTGTGATGGGAACTTGCCCAAGTCAACAGGGTGCCAAACACAATTCACAGGTAACTTTACGACCGCCATTTCACCCTGAAGTTCGGAATGGCAATGATCCTGATCCTATCGATTGTCTGAAAAACCTAATTGCATCTCTAGTGATGAATGCTGATGAGCTCATTCATATGCTCTATGACGCCAAGATTTCAGGAGCTGGATACAATATATAGGTATCCTCTGGCTCAGCTGGTATCATTAGAACTTGTACTCTACTGAACAGTATACTAAGCAAGCCACGGGCTAGCTCAAAGCAATTCTCCGGTTGAAATTACTGAAATTGAGAGCAGGATAATGAGGTGCAGATGCCTCCCCACACGACTGATCAGGTGGTGCCTGGTAACCCTACTATGCTAGCTAATGACCACCAGACCAATGCCAAGAAACATAAGAAGGAAGTTCACTTTAATGTGAAAACTGTTAGGCGCAGGAGAGGAATTGCTGAACTGTCAGCTGGTTTCAAAAACCGGCCCCCAATGTGCCTCTGAAGCTGCATCCTCTTCGAGTACTGCAACCAACCTTGCTCCTCGGTTTGATGCCAGTATTATGGATGAAGATGAACCTCCTCCTCCACACTTCAAGTTGACACGTACGCTCCGGGCCATTGGTACCTGCCACTGCAAGATGCCACCTAGTGTGGTCGCTGATACAGCACTGAACTATATCGCTTCAGATGATAGCGAATAGGCAATCACTCATCATGGCCAAGAGCGGGGCCATTTGCTGCTCTTTTAGCCCGAGCTTTAGATCTCTATTACTATTTTGTGTGGAATGTCATTATATGGAGGCTACCATGTTAAGGGTTGGTTTTACGGATTCATAAGTGTGTTTCTTCGTTCAGATTTACTATTGCCATTACCCTTTTAACTTCGTCGCGAGCGCTGCTGCAAGGTTAACTCATATCACCCTTTTTATTTTTATTCTGTTCGCCAAGGTTCTCTTCTCTCCCGAATATTTTGGTGACACCCATGTGGATAGAGAAATAAGGGTGAGTGTCCAATCCCCATGGATTAATCACTTGTTATATATATACATAAATTAAACTTTTATCTTTTGGGTAGATAAGAATAGACTTTATGCAATTTTTAGCAATTTATTTTTATTTTACTTTTCCCTTTGGATAAATATGGGGGAAAACGTCTGGGGCCCTATCTGAGACTGAGCTGGACACGGTGGAGACATAATCGAAAACACAATGGCCTCTTCTCTCCAAAAATCCTTTTCCCCCTTTCTAACAAAAACATCCGCTCGCCACTTGGACCAAGAAATCGACTCCAAGAACAAAATGACGAGACCATGAAATTGACGCCAAGGAAGAAGAGAAGAATCGGCTCCATCCGACCAAGGAGGGCACGGCGGACTTCGGCGCGCAGTGGTGCTCGGTGGCGGCCTCCTCCTCCGACCTCTACGCATGGTGTGGCGCGCGGGGCTGCCGTAGCTCCGCTCCAAGAACGTGGGAGGAAGCCAGTGCGGTCGCGGCCCTGGCGAGGAGGCATTGGCCCGAAACGCACAACGAGGGGCCTCGCTTCTCTGGCGGTCGGTGGCCAAACCCGACCCATAGGTCAGGCTAAAAGGGCGACCGCCCAGGGCCCCAAGAAAAGAGGGGCCCGAAATGGTAAATTATACCATAATAAATCTGCTATTACACTCATAAATTATTAAACAATCAATCTAAAAAGTTGAAGCATGGATGCTTTTTTGGTCAACAATGCACAACTTTAACCATGATTTCATTTAAAATATTTCTAAATATACTAGAAATACATATGAAAAAAGCATATCACAAGACAAAAATGTAACAATATCACCTATACAAACTCAATCCATACATTTGAATATTAGTAGTGGTAAAAAACATGCATTATTTATGGTGAAAAAGCAAGCTCGTCTTACATTTTGTGACAGAGCGAGTATCTTAATATAATAACATGATTAACTTACTGAAGAAACTACACACCATAGATCTATTGGGACGTAAGAACAAATCAATGTGACTGACGACAACAAGTTTAGTTAGTATGCTATGCTCTTTCCATTATAATTCCTATAAATTTTACGGAAATCTGTGTAGCTAGACTTCCATGTTTAATTCCGAGCAACTCATTTTTATTACATAAATTGTCGGGGGACTTGTACACACCAGATGATAACAAGCACTTTATAAGAACATACCAAATAATAAACTCTAAATATGCAATCCTATTAAAATACACAGTATTTTATTTTTGTTGGTGATTAATCTAACCAATGTTTTTTCAATACCAAGTATAGAGCATGCCCACTTTTTTCTTGACTTGATAGAAAAATTAGACCACAGAAAAGTAGTGTCATTGGTTAAGTTTGTTACATTCAAACTTTATATATATTTATAAATATGCATACTTAGCCATACACTAGAAATCGCTATTGAAATATTTGTTAGATCATACTTTTTACATATATTTATCATAAATAAGTATAAATTATATATTATGCAAAGTAGTAAAATAATTCTAAAACCGACTTTTGTTACAAAATATTCATTACAGAAGAACACACCAACTAAATTTCAGTAATATTTCTAATCGTGTGGTTAAACTATGCGAACAAAAAGAAATTTATACTTGTAATATTGTACTACCTCCGTTCATAAATATAAACTTATAGACTTTTCTTGATTCGTACATATCTAGACGTATTTAGACACATTTTAGTGTGTATGTTCACTCCTTTTGCTTCGTATTTAGTCCACCTTGAAATATATCTACAAGGTCTTACAGAATGGGACGAAGCGAGTACATGCTAAAACTAAAATTTAGAGAAGTATAAAAGTTCGGTACAAATTATACTTGTTAGAAGGCAAGCGCGCGTTGGATGCTGAGGGAGAACGCGCGCTGGAGGAAGAAGAGTGATCGGTGGAGAACGGTGATACGTCTCAAACGTGTCTATAATTTGATGTTCCATGCTTGTTTATATCAATATCACATGTCTATATTATAGTTTTATATCATTTTTATGCATTTATTTGATGAACCTATTAATAGTTGCGAAAGTGTACAATGTTCTTGTTTTACACTTTGATGTGTAGGAATTCCTTGAAAATTGACAAGAACACACAAGGAGCCTTGTTGGAGGTGGACTCTAATTTCCTGAAATCTGTCCCCACCAGACAGTTTTTAAAGATGTCCCCAGACCAACCCGAAGACGATGTCAAATGGAAAAGTCTAGTCGCGAAAGTTTTTGGAAAATTTCTGCTGATCGTCGTGGACTAGGACATCACCCAAAACGGAGCCCACAGTCCCCAGGCGACCCCTGGATGCGGCCAGAAGTGGGGCGCGCCCGGGTGGCGTCTGGACGCCTCGTGCATCGCCTCGCGCCGCCCTTCAGACTATATATTCCGAGCTCCACGCTGCAATGCATACACTTGAATGCTTACCGTGTGTGTTTTCCAGTACACGGAGCAGGAAAGTATTTCTCATCCATATCCATAATATAACAAACAAACAAAAGGTCATGTAGCAGCTCATAATTTGTACTTCGTCATGGTCATTCGACATCCCAACGTGCTCACAATACTAGGTCGTACTCACTAATCCTTCTTTTTTTTTTTTGATAAATTGCTTTATTACTTAAAGAGACTAATCCCTCTATACAGTTTAGATGTATTTGAAATGTCGTTCATGCCCTAGACATTCTATAATACGAAGTCAACTTATTTTCGTTTAGCCCGGATGGTATCACGGGCTTCTCCGTTCCTGCTAGCCTTTCTAACCAACGTGCTCGCAATACTAGGTTGTACTAACTAACTAGAAAAACACCCCGCACGTTGCAGCGGGTATTTCTTAATAATCCTAATAAAACACATGAAATCTGAAGTTGACTAAAGAAAAACTTAGCAAGATTTAATTAATCATGACAGTCCAGAGGCTAATTTTTTTAGACATGGAGTGTATGTGTATTTTATAATTTAAACAGCGTTATGATTTAGGAGTGTATCTAATTGATATAGATAAGATTAAATAAACGGGTCTAAGAAACAAATGTTGTGTATGGCTTGTATGAAGATGACATGCACATTGCCGCATAATATTTATAGAAACTTTTGAGTGGATACATATAGAAGAGCCCATAATTTTGAATAAGAGCTATGTGATTTCATCACTGAAAATAATTGGCAAAAAGTTCAG
The DNA here is from genome assembly GCA_947311845.1 of Poa pratensis. Taxonomy (NCBI): domain Eukaryota; kingdom Viridiplantae; phylum Streptophyta; class Magnoliopsida; order Poales; family Poaceae; genus Poa; species Poa pratensis. The sequence continues at coordinate 38,800,946 of CAMZMU010000102.1, forward strand.
CGAGACTAATTTCGGTGTTTTCTAAGTACATAGCGACATGGTGTGATCTGATTAGTCGAACGGCAAAAAAATGATGTGGATAATTTGATGTGCTTAAAAAAAGATGATGTGGATGGTTGCATGTAGAGATAGAAAATAATTAATAAATTTTAGTGGGATAACATGGACAATTGATTGGCTAAAATAGTGAATAGCTTGCATGTGAAGATAGAAAAATATTAATTACACTTAGTGAGGGTTTGCTTTATAAAAAGTATAGATTCCTCTATAAAATAGAAATTTCGATAAAAATAAAAGCCATGGATTCTTGCCATCGATCAAGTAAAAATAACTCCATACACCTTAAACCTACTAGTTACGTCATCCATGCCATATGCCTTTTAAAATTTAAGGTAATCAGATTATTTTGTTTACAAACAACACACCACAACAGTGACCTAGATTCAGTTAAACGATTTTGACAAAATAAATTTGTTCTTCGGTTGTTGTCATGTACGTACATGTTTCGTCGCTCCATCCAAATACCATGTATACTGGACTCCCAAAAATTACTTTGGTTATTTGGTTGTTGTCATGTACAGGTTTCGTCGCTCCTCCTAATAACATGTGTATTTTGGCTCAATCCTAACGACAAGAGGATTATTCCTCGTTTAGACTGGATATTTTTCTATAAATTGATGAGATTATTACTCTAACTTGTCACTAATCACTAATTATTGCATAGATGTGCAAAACTCTTGCATAGAGGGACGTCTTTTTTTGACAATTAATACCATATATTATAGTAGCAAATAGTACATGGTAGAGATACATGAGCTGACTACAGCGATTACAAAATATAGTCTAAAAGAAAAGAGCAAATCTTCAAACTCTTTCTTCTTGCAGGACACAATCTTGAACTTTTCTGAAGGCAGCCGTAGAACGAGAAAGATACCAATCCACAGACCTGCGAATACCAACGAGGGTTCCCCCATAATTTTGAGCCGCAATGCCAAGGTTACGTGCACGCACGCAGCCAATAAGTTAATTAACCAACTTCGGCAAGAGTACCAACACCGATATTCCAGGAAATAACAACCGGACAGCTTGATCGACGTCGCTGGGAGCCGAGAGTACGAATCACCATTGTCGAGGACATAGCAGCCGGGACAAATATTGCGAGGATAATCCTAGCGGCAACCATAAGGAAAGATCCAAAATCGATCCGGCAAAGTAAGATCTGAAGGACCAAACCTAGACAAATTTAATCTTACAGCACCACCATTGACGTCAGGAAGAAGATCTCGTCGTCGAAGGAAGAACCGAAGATTGCATATTGTAGATGATGAGAACTCCATTGATAAAGAAGACGACACCAAAACCCTAATCAAATCTATTGAAAACACTAATTTTATTAAGAACTCCAACCATAGATCGGGTTCCCCACCCCTCACGACACCGGCGAGGCCGGCTGGAGGAGGGGGAACCGATCTATGGTGGAGGCGGAGGTGGTGGCGGCGGCGCGGCTAGGTTTCCAGAAGAGCTCCCGTCTCGGTATCCCGTCTCAGGTACTTGAATGGCCCCTGCTACATAGAGGGACGTCTTAGTGATGAAATATGAGCATATATAGGAAGAATCGTGTGATGGGAACTTGCCCAAGTCAACGGGGTGCCAAACACAATTCACAGGGAACTTTACGACCGCCACTTCACCCTGAAGTTCGGAATGGCAATGATCCTGCAGATCCTATCAATTGTCTCAAAAACCTAATTGCATCTCTAGTGATGAATGCTGATGAGCTCATTCATATGCTCTATGACGCCAAGATTTCAGGAGCTGGATAAAACATATAGGTATCCTCTGGCTCAGCTGGTATCATTAGAACTTGTACTCTACTGAACAGTATACTAAGCAAGCCACGGGCTAGCTCAAATGAATTCTCCGGTTGAAATTACTGAAACTAGTTGAATGCCCGTGCCTTGCTACGGTATTTCAAATTTCTTTCCTCGATACACATGTGAATATATAACAAATTTGATAAAAAAATATTTTCCGGATTTGTGGTGTATTTTTATACACATCCCAATTTAGTTAGAACAATCAAACTGGGAAAAGGAAATCCTGCTATTAGTTGAGAATTTTTGTTATAACAATTGAGGATCACAAATGTGCTGGACGACATATCAGTGGTGAATTTTTTTCAGTTATATTAGAAAACCATGACTGAAATATCAAGACAAAGATTGCTGAAAAGAACGCTATGGAGCTGATCAATTGTTATGATAATGCACACCAAGTTCTTCAATTTACACAATTCCTACCCGATGATAACTATCAAAACGGGAGAGGAGAATATGGAAGATTAGTATGCACTACTGTTACACAAACAATTACACTGTACTCATTTCCATCAAAATGCTTTGACATGTACACTCCTTAAATTTTGAGCCACGCATCACTCTACACTATCTTCCATTGTATCAACTGAAGCAACAACCAAAAATATGATCGTACGCATGGCCAACTCATACATGCGAAGTTGTACTCTTCTATTAGATACACCAGAAAACTTAAGGATCTATATTTTGTTGACTTCACCAAAATTTCTCATAAATTGCCTTGCCAATTGCCTAAATACATAACTTTAACTAAGCAGATTGGTTGAGCAGGTCAAATGGGCCACCTTAATGAACAACATGGTTAAACTATGATCCACTTTATCCTAAAGCACGATAATTTCTCAACAGTTTATTCTATAAGAAAGTATGAAACAACAATGTGCCTACTATGAAAAAGATAGAATTGCAGATCCTCTCCCACTCCTCACGTTACTACCAATAGCATTTCAGAATACACAATACCCATAAAAATTTGAGCTCCAAAAGAACAGCTGGATTATCCTACATCACTTGCCAAGCTGCCTGCTTGCAACTGATATATTGAGTTTCTCAAGCTGAAGGAATTCTCCAAGAGTAGTGATAAAGAAAGCAGGGTAATCTTTTCAACTGAAGAAGGCCAGGGTTGATTCTCACGTTTTTAACACAAACTGACTTTAGTTCTGTGAAAAAAGATAGGACAAAAAACACAATAAAAGCGGCTAAAACGAAAATAAGTATGTACATGTGCAACTACAAATGAATGGTGTTTTTCATACATACAACAAGAATATCAGGTTACATACCATGTTCTTTGCTCCCTTGGATGTTGCAAGGATATTCATTGTAGCCATTCTTCGATGGATCAATAATAAAAAAAATAGTGAATAAGCTTACAACAATATCCACGGTCTGACTCTCCCGTGTAACTTGTTTATCCTTCACGTTGCTCCCTTGAGCCCATTATTATTATGCTCCATAAGTGGCAAGGGCAATCAATACAATGAAAAAATTAATATCTTTGGAGAAATTTAAGTCAGGCAAATTAATAGCTTGAGAGCAATTTTAGCTGCATATTAAAAAAAACTAAATCTCAAATTTGTGACCAATCCAAAAATGCTTTGAAGAAATCCACAGGACTGAACTATATCCCTAGTTCCCTACACGATGCATTTGCTCTTGAAAAAAAAGGCTTATCATTGTTGTCATTTTTACTGATTTGAAGTACAAGATTTCCAACCATAGAACATACAGCACCAATCTTATTTTCCTGCAAAATCTAGCTACGAATAGCAGAAGAAAGTACTCACAACAATGTGTCGATTTTATTATCACCACTTTTCGTCGAGTAGCACATTGCCATCAGTCCGTGCACGAACAGTACTTGCCCCACACCTGTAGTGTGTCTGCGCGCTTGTTTGTCACCAGTCCTCCTTCATATGGCACGAAATTGAGGCCCCAAGCATCACAAAACAGCACATCAACTGGTTACACGAAAATTTCACATGGCCAGGTGATCACATGAGAGGGACATGCCATGGAGAAACTTGACCAGACTGGCGGAGAACTGGGTTCATGGCTTCAGAAGTCATAAATGAACATTCGTCCATCTTCTTCATTTTGTCAAACAGATGTCGTGCATGCGATTGCTGCTGGTGATTGTGATGGAGATTGGTCCTGCTGATCGGTGGCATGGTGACAGGACAGAGAATCTGCCGAGGATGCAGGTGCTGGGGCATGAAACATGATCGCAAGCAAGGGCATGGGTGACAGAGGAGACGAGGAGTTGGTGAGAGTGAGAAAGTTGCAGTGCACAAACCTCTTCTTCAATCACGGTTGGGCGCTGATATCTTCTCGCATCACGGCTTGAGTTGCTGCTACTGCACCTGGAGACCATGGTGCTGAACCGCGTCACCTTTTGCTGCCTGGGCTTTGCCACACCAGCGGCACCTTGGCGACACCGGCTTCGAGACGGGTGCTGGCCTGCTGGGCAACCGGAGCTCTGCTACAAGGGACAGGCGCGGGCGGATGGGATGATGCAGCGGCGACAAATCTCGCAAGTTGGAGCAGAGGTTCCTAGAATGGAGGAGAAGAGGAGGTACCATGGGATCGATGAGATTGCCATGCACAGGAGTTGTTGAGATCGTATTGATCTGTTCCGCAAATCTATGCCTCTTATAAAGCAAAACCCCACTACAAGATCATTTAATTTGTCTATCTTTACATGCAGCCTAGCCACATCATCGACTAGACTAACCGCAGCCATAAGATTCCTCATCTCTTAACCGTTCATTTGTGTTGTAGTTGTCCCGTACAGCCTCCCGTGTGAGACTAGCCATAGTGGGAAGTATCATATAGTAGTATCATGCATATGATACTAGTATATGATACTACCTCTATAATGCCTAGTATCATATGTTAGTATCATAATCTCATTCTATTTAATGTTTTGTACTATCTCAATGTAAATATGTGTACAAGATCTATTTGTCATTAAATTTTCTTGTTATACGTGTCATGATACGGTATCTACCTATGTTACTCTAATCCTCTCTCTCTTCCTTAATTACCTGCCACATAAGCATTTTTGTAGGTCCAAGTTGCATGATACCAGCTAAGATACTAGCACTATGGCTAGTCTGAGGAAGAAATAGAAGTGCTCCCTAAAAAAAGTCCACGTGCACGCATGCATTAGTGGTGGCTTGATGACCCATGTTCTCCATTGATCGTCCATAAAATCAAAACGGCGCTAGCAAGGCTCATTCAATGACACGGAAATCTAAACGTTTAACTGAGTGATTCTTTCAGACACTCAACTCCAGTAACTGGCCGCGTAGGCTTTCACCTCCACTACCACTATCAACACACACTATATATCCCTCCTACCACACTGCCATGGATGGCCTCTATCTCCCCATCTCCTTTTTCCTCGATGCATCTGATCCAGGAGCTTTACTGAAAGAAAGCAGAGTTTATATGTAACAGGCCTTCAAACCATGGTTTTCAAATTCAGTGAGATTTCAACGAAATTCACTGAATTTCAGTAATTTCAGCATACACCGAAATAATTACCTTTCGGTCAAAATATTTCAGCAGTTTCAGTACTACACATGGATATAAACAATATTTAAAATATTTTGAAAATTTTCAAATATTTAATTAAATCTTAAGAAAAAAATTCAGACTTTTGGCCGAAACAAAAACCGAAATCAATAAAATTCACTGAATTTCAGTGATTTCAGTAGTGCCCGAAATTTTTCCGAAACTGAAATTTAAAACCATGCTTCAAACACTGCCTCATAATAATATTTCAACTTTTTTTTCCTTTTGCTCTCGGCAATTCGTGTGTACCCACGGTGCTTATCAATACGGCTCATATTTTGTATTTCAAGAGATTATAGATTGTTTCCTTTGCGCACCATCCAACTTATCATATAATCAAGAATTTTCTTTGCACGAATTCCCGCTGCAACGCGCGGGGTATTTTTCTAGTATTTCCATATGGGGCGGACTGCGGAGTTGGGAGAGGAGGTCCACAAGTCGGCACACGCAAGAGGCAAGAGGGAGAGCGGGCGACGTCTAGGTGAGATTTTTGCGCATGCAGCAGAGATAAGCACTGCGGTGGCATTTAACGTAATTATATGGATGTGTGACACCAACAACGGACTCTCCTTTAATAGTAAAGATTGTGAGCAGGATAATGAGGTGCAGATGCCTCCCCACACGACTGATCAGGTGGTGCCTGGTAACCCTACTATGCTAGCTAATGACCACCAGACCAATCCCAAGAAACATAAGAAGGAAGTTCACTTTAATGTGAAAACTGTTAGGCGCAGCAGAGGAATTGCTTGACTATCAGCTGGTTTCAACAACCCCCAATGTGCCTCTAAAGTTGCATCTTCTTCGAGTACTGCAACCAACCTTGCTCCTCGGTTTGATGCCAGCATTATGGATGAAGATGAAGCTCCTCCTCCACACTTCCAGACTTCCAGTTGACACGTACGCTCCGGGCCATTGGTACCAGCCACTGCAAGATGCCACCTAGTGTGACACGTACAACACTGAACTATATCGGTTCAGATGATAGCGAATAGGCAATCACTCATCATCGCCAAGAGCGGGACCATTTGCTGCTCTTTTTTATCCACAGCTTTATATATCTATTAGTATTGTGTGTGGAATGGCATTATAGGGAGGCTACCATGTTAAGGGTTGGTTTTACGGATTCATAAGTTGTTTCTTCGTTTAGGATTACTTTTGCGATTACCCTTTTAACTTCGTTGCGAGGGCTGCTGCAAGGTTAACCCATATCACCCTTTTTTTTTTTTTTTTTTCGCAGAGGTTCTATCTTCTCTCCCGAATATTTTGGTGACACCCATGTGGATAGAGAAATAAGGGTGAGTGTCCAATCCCCATGGACTAATCACTTGTTATACATGCATAAATATAACTTTTATCTTTTGGGTAGATAAGAATAGCCTTCACACATTTTTTTTAGCAATTTATCTTTATTTTTATTTTCCCTTTTGGGTAAATATGGGGGAAAACGTCTCGGGCCCTAGTTGTGACTGAGCTGGACACTGTGGAGACAGAATAAAAAACACAACGGATTCTTTTTTCCAAAACTCCTCTGACCCCTTTCTCTCCAAAACATCTCCTTGCCCCTTGGACCAAGAAATGGACTCCAAGAACAGAACCACGAGACCAAGAAATTGACACCAAGGAAGAAGTGAAGAATCGGCTCCATCTAGAGCCAGGGATGGCCAGGATACCGGGCCAAGGAGGGCGCGGCATACCTCCTCCTCCGCCGCCCTCTACGCATGGTGTGGCGCGCGGGGCTGCCATGCCTCCGCTCCAAGAACGTGGGAGGTGGACCAGCACGGTTGCGGCCATGGCGAGGAGGCATTCGCGCGGACCCGTCACGACGAGCACCCTCGCTTCTCTGGCAGGCGGTGGCCAAAACCGGCCCATAGCTCGGGCAAAAAGGGCGATCGCCCAGCCTGAGAAGACAGGGGGCCAAGATGGTAAATTATACCCTAAAAAATCTAGTATTATCTATTACACCCAGAAACAATTAAATAATCACTGTAAAAAGTTGAATCATGGATGCTTTTTTGGTAAACAATACACAACTTTAACCATAATTTCACTTAAAATATTTCTAAATACATATGAAAGAAGTATACCACACGTGAAAAATGCAACAATATCATCTATACAAACTCAATCCATACATTTCAATATTAGTAGTGGTAAAAAACATGAATTATATATTTATGGTGAAAAAGCATGCTCGTCTTACATTTTGTGACTGGGCGAGTATCTTAATATAATAACATGATTAATTTACAAAAGAAATAATTACACACTCACAGATATATTGGGAAGTAAGAACAAACCACTGATGAAAACAAGTTTAGTTAGTATGATATGTTGTTTCCGTACAATTCCTATAAATTTTACGGAAATCTGTGTAGCTAGATTTCCATGTTTAATTCCGAGCAACTCGTTTTTATTTCATAAATTGCCGGGAGACTTGTGTACATCAGATGATAAAAAGCATGGTGCATAAGAGCATATCAAATAATAAACTCCAAATATGCAAACCTATTAGGATACACAATATTTTATTTTCATTGGTGATTAATCTGACCAATGGTTCTTCAATACCAAGTATAGATCATGCACACTTTTTTTACTTGATAGAAAAATTAGACCACAGATAAGTAGTGTAAATTGGTCAATTTTATTATAGATAAATTTTATAAATATGCATACTTAATCATACACTAGAAACCGCTATTGAAATATTTGTTAGATCATACTTTTTACACATCTTTACCATAAACGAGTACAAATTGTATATTATGTAAAGTAGGAAAACAGTTCTATAACAGAATTTTGTTACAAAATCTTCATTATAGAAAAACTCAGCAACTAAATTTCAGTAATATTTCTAATTGTATGGTTAAACTATGTGAACAAAAAATATACTTGTAATATTGTACTACCCCCGCTCCTAAATATAAGACCTTATATACTTTTCATGATTCATACATATCAAGACGTATTTAGACACAATTTAGTGTGTAAGTTCACACATTTCGCTTTGTATTAGTCTACCTTGAAATATACCTAAAATGCCTTACATAATGGGACGGAGTTAGCACATGCTAAAACTAAAATCTAGAGAAGTATAAAAGTTTAGTACACATTATACTTATTTATATATGCCTAGCTTGGGCCCAAATTTTTTATAAGGATCACTGCAACCATGCTCTTACGCTAGAGGCGGGTCTCATGAAGTCCCGAGTTCGCTGCATTTTGTGGACGCAGAAATGGCAGACGATGGAGTTGGGATGGCATGGCTTTGTGGAATTTCCACATATACAATCGAAGATGGCCTGAGGAACCTCGTCCCCGTCGACATCTAAAGGAAAAAACAAAATGCATAAAAAGGCTCAGATTCGATATCATGTAAAATCTCCAAGCATTGCAAGATTCAGCATGGGGGAATGGGGTAGGGAAGGACCAGATGTTCACGAAGGTCTGTGGCGGTTGATACGCTGGTGAGGTCCTGGAGGAGGCAGCAGCACCATACAGCAATGCGAGGCCGTGCCTCGACGGCAGCGGCGGCGGCGGTGGCCTCCCCGCGTCTTAATTTTACACTAAGTGAATAAGTGATAATCTGAAAATTAACCTCTCATACCAATAGAAAATTATAAGCAATCACACATAAATTTTTGTTCTCTGTACTTACCGAATATCATGTTCAAACGACGCATAATAATTCTTGACCGAGTAATTTAAAATAAAAGATAATACGTGAACATGATATTTTTATTTACCATAGCATTAGTGGTCCCTAATGAACTATATTTTGTACCGCATAACTTAAACATCTATGTGGTCATAAATATTTTCTCAGTCGCTTTGAATAACATATGGCCTCAAGCTCTCAAAAGTGTTTTAGCAGCATAACGTTATATAACCTGATAACAAGGAAACTTACCACATCGATTGGATCTCCATTTTCTTATTTTTTTTTGATAAAGGGCATTATTACTTAAAAGAGTTTAAGCATTACCCCTGGCCTATGCATAAGAATGCACACAGCCGCAATCCAACAGCGCATAAATAAATAAAATAGCACTAGATGAATTACAATCATGAATATGAAACAGTAAAACACCAATGCCAATGACGAACGCCAAAGCCTATGGATGACCAATACGGCGATCATCCCTGTCGGGTAAAAATATCCCTCGCCACGTCTTCCAATCGTGCACATGCCTCCGTAAAGAGGCCTCGATGCCCTGCCCGTTGTAATGTGGAGCACAAACGGAAAAGACTTGTGCATTGCTAGAGTACCTGCAAATGAGAAAAATCTTTATCATTGAAAACCTTGTCATTTCTACTAAGCCAAAGCGACCATATAACAGCTATCGCTCCCACCCTAATCACAGTTCTAAACTTCTTATCTGTCCTATGTAGCCAGTTGCTAAATATATTTGCAACAGACTTGGGTGGATATAAGTTAAAAGCTATCTGGATAGATGACCAAATAGAACGTGCAAAATTGCACTCGAAGAATAAGTGTTTAATTATCTCTTGTTGTGGACAACACACTTTGTACTTCCATGCCAATTTCGCTTGACAAGGTTATCCTTTGTTAAACTGACACCCCTACAAGATACCAAATAAACACCCTTAGTTTAAGTGGAATCTTCATTTGCCCTATCTTTTTATTATTATCGACTGGTACATCGGAATGTACTAACGCCCGGCCTATACATGGAATCTACCGAGAACTTTGCATTCTCACATAAATTCCAGCGAAACTCATCGAGACCTTGTGTAAGTTGAACTGAACTCAACCGTGCCATCAAGGCGTTACAAGACGTTAGTCTCTGACCGATTAGGTCTCGCCCGAACATCACATTGGGTGGTGAAGAATGCATAACCTTGGATATGGTATCCCCTTGTGAAGAACAATATTTTATATGGACGGGTACTGATCCCGGAGGGTGGTATTACGTAACCATTTGTCTTTTCCAAAATCTAATCTCCGATCCATCCTTAATTTTAAATAATCCTAAGCGGAAGAAATGTTTCTTTGCCGCCATCAGCCTGGCCCAAAAGTGAGAATCACAAGGTTTCTAATATACATGTCATACCGCCTTCATGTCAATGTATTTTCTTTTAAGAAGCGTTTGCCAAAACGCATCTTCGGTTAGTACTTTAAAAAGCCACTTACCGAGGAGAGATGAATTCGAAACCTGTAGTTCATGAATACCCAACCCTCCCTGATCTTTTGGTCGGCAAACAACATTCCATTTAGTTAGTCAATATTTATTTTTCTCACTATCTCCTTGCAAAAAGATTCTTGATAGGAAGTAATCCTATCTATGTAAGACCCCTTTTGGTAGCTGGAAGAAAGATATCATATAAAGTACCATATTTGTTAGTACTGAATTAATGAGAACAAACCTCCCACCAAGAGATAGAAATTTTCCTTTCCAACTAGACAACCTTGCTTGAAGACTTTCCTCGACGTGTCTCTGATACGTCTCAAACGTATCTATAACTTTTTTATGTTATATGCTTGTTTTATACCAAATGCTACATGTTTTATTTACACTTTATATCATTTTTATACATTTTCTGGGACTAACCTATTAACAAGATGCCACAGTGCCAGTTACTGTATTCTGCTGTCTTTTTCTCTCAGAAAAGCTGTTAGGAAATATTCTCGGAATTAGACGAAAATCAACGGGGGCCAGTTTTACATCGATACGAAGACAGTGTCCAAAGGGCAGCCGAAGAAGCGACCCAGGGGGCCCAGACGGATTTATCGGCGCGATCCCATCAGCCGGTGCGCCAAGGTGGCGTATGGCGCCCTTGGGTGCCCCCTTGCGCCGCCCCTTCGCCTATATAACCCCATCGTCCCTAAAACCCTGACTAGCCGAACACAATTCCACGAAAAAGTTCTGTCGCCGCCGTCATCGTCAACCCTAGTTGGAGATGGTCCTGAAGCTCTTCTTGGCACCCTGCCGGAGAGGGAGATCATCACCAGAGAGCTCTACATCACCACGCCCGCCTCCGGACTGATGCGTGAGTAGTTCCTCACTAGACTACGGGTCCATGGCAGTAGTTAGTTGGTAGTCTCTCCACTAATCCACTTTGTGCTATCATGTTTAGATCTTATGAGATGCCTAACATGATCAAGATCATCATCTTTTATGTAATGCTACATGTTGTGTTTGCTGGGATCCAATGAATTGCAAAGTTATGATCAAGTTGTTCATCTATTTATCTAATGTTTTATTTACGTTCTTTCATGCTCCCCGATACTAGTAGATGTTTTGACCAAATAGATGCTAGTGTCTTCAAGAGGGGGTACTTATGTTAGATAGTGGGGTCATGCCTCCAGTAACTTGGGCTCGAGACGACAGAAATGACTAAGGGTGTGGTTGTGCTATTGCTAATAGGGAGAAAACAAATTAATTATGCACTACTAGGAAATAGCCTATCAGTGGCGCACCTTTTTAGTTTTCTGTGGCGCATGGCAGGTGCGCCACAAGTATCCCGCCACTAAATTTTTTTTCTGTGGCGCACCCACCTCCATGCGCCACAGAAATATTTCTGTGGCGCACCTGTACGCGTGCGCCACAGAAATATTTCTGTGGCGCATGGAGGTGGGTGCGCCACAGAATTAACTTCAAAAAAAAAGGCGGCCAGATCTAGATCTGGATCTAGATCCGCCGGAATTTCGCCGGAATTTCGTCGGAGCTCGTCGGAGCCCGTGTTGCCCGTGGCCATGGCCGTAGGTGGCTTGGCCGGAGGTGGGTGGAGGAGTGGGTCGCCGGAGGTGGGTGGGTGGAGGATGGGGGTCGCCGGAGATGGTGGAGGAGGAGAAGGATGTCGTCGGAGGAGGTCGCCGGGGTGGAGGAGGAGGTCGCCGGAGGTGGAGGTCGCCATCGCCGGAGGTGGAGGTGAAGGTCGCCGGAGGTGGAGGTCGTCGTCGCCGGAGGTGGTGGAGGAGGTCGCCGTTGCCGTCGCCGGAGGTGGAGGAGAAGGAGGTCGCCGGGGTGGTGGAGAAGGTCACCGGAGGTGGAGGTGGAGGAGGAGAGAAGAAATGGACGAGAGGAGAGGAGAAGTGGAGGAAAATGGAGGAGGAAGGAGAAGTGGAGGAGAGGAGAAGTAGAGGAGAAGTGGAGGAGAGAAGGAGAGAAGGGGAAAATAGAGGGAGAAGAAGGGCTTGGGCGGGATTCAAAATTCGAATCCCGCCCAACAATTTTGTGGCGCATCACTAGTCATGCGCCACAGAATTGTCTTTTCCAATTTTTTTATTTTTTTTATTTTGTAGAAAAAAATCTTCTTTTTGAAATAACTTTTTACTCTTTTCGAATTTCCCGAATCTGAGAAAAGTTTACCGGGTAAACCTGGTGAAATCGAGCTCCTTTTTTCTCACAATTTTTTTGACATATTAAACATATTTTTTGACGTCGTACGCAAAAGTTATGGCCGTGTCAATATTTTTTTTTCGTTTTTTGCAAAAAAGGTCAAAATTCATATTTCAAAATTTCTATACCAACTAGACACTAAAACCTAACTACATCTCAAAGGATTTTATTTTTTGAACATTTTATCATTTTCTTTTGTTGTTTGCAAAACTGAAAAGGCGATCTACGGGAGGGTGTGTGTGTGTGTGGGGGTGGGATACGCCATAGAAATAGCTCTTTACATGCGCCACAGAAATGGCACTTTCTATGGCGCACTCTACCCATGCGCCACAGAAAAGAGCTATTTCTGTGGCGCATGTGGCTTTCATGCGCTGAAATTCTGTGGCGCATGGGACCCCTTGCGCCACAAAAATATTTTTCTGTGGCGCACGGCTATTTGGTGCGCCACAGAATGTGAATCCACCTATAGCTAGTTTCCTAGTAGTGATGTCTATATGCATTGCTTATATCTCATTTGCATTGTTTACATTACACATTTTGCTTAATGCAATTATCTGTTACTTTCAACCTAATACTCACGGGAGATACAAATGTTATCCTGGGGGTGGATTATTAGTCATAGATGCAGCTGGTAAGCGGTCTATGCATCATGATGTAATGCCCAATAAATACTACTAATGAAAATTGGTCTTGTCATAATATGCATTGTGATGCGTTTGCCATTTGTCAATTGTCCAGCTGTTACCCAGCATGTTAGTTATCTATTTATGTAGAGCCACTAGTGAACTGTGGACCCTAGTCCATTCTTTTACACTGATAAAAACACCGTTTCCACCATGCTTTACATTTATTTTATCGCTGTTCCTTTTTGTATTTAATTGATTGTACACACCATACATTTGATCCTGTGTATTCAGCAAGCCGGGGAGATTAACAACCTTCATGTTTCGTTGGGACAAAATAGTTTGATTGTGTTGTGTGCAGGTCCATGCCAGTCTACCATGTACACTACTTTTCTAGCACCGTGTTGAACATCTTCCAATACTTACTGGTTCGATAAACCTTGGTATTGTTCTTAAGAAAATTTGCTGCTGCACTATTTCATAGCTTCCTCTTGCGGTCTCCCAACGAACATGTGTTCCAAGTCACTAAGCACTTCTGTACATATATTTATCCATTTTAGTATGTACGCATGTATTCAATAATGGTATATTATATAAAATGCCTTACATTAGTTAACAGAGGGAGTAAGCCTTGTTTGAAATGTAAAATATTTTAGTAGGAGTAGTTTGTTTCTAATTTGGATGCACCTAGACACATCTATGTCTAGATTCACTTGTTTTATGTCATATTGAAATATCTAGACATATACCCGCTCCGTTCCAAATTAGATAACTTGCTATCCACCATATGTGGATGTATCTAAACATGTAACATGTCTAGAACTGAGAGAGTATAATTTAAAACCGAGGGAGTACATGGTAACGATGATGCAATATGCTTACAAAACATGACTGTGTCTATTCAAGTAGACGGACCAGGCATCCATGCTCCCATATATATCTTATTAGACGTGAAAGTTGATCTCACTTTTAGAAGAAGAAAAACTACTATCAACGATACATCATATAATATATTTTCATAGTGTATCTATGAAATATCATAATTGGTGATGGGGTTTTTCTTTGAATTTTCTCAAACTTTACATTGCTTGACTTGATCAATTAACTCATATGTCTTGTGTCCAATAATATAAGAAAAAAGGCCACGTAGCTACTAGTTCGTATTGCATTAAGGTCATGGGTGGCGACATCCAAAGCTCCATATATATAGTTTACAACTACTTGGTACTCCTCCATGTCACGGGCATTTTCGAACATGAGCAAGTCAAATTTAGGATATGACTACAAATACAAGCAACAATCCGCAGCCGTTAAGTTTGCCAAGAAAACAAATTATTTTGGTTGTTCAATATTTGTGAGCTACATTTTATTTTTTCCATTGACTTGACTCCTTATTAATTTGACCCCCTCACCTCACTATAAAGGCTTTTTACGATGATATGCGATGGCGCTTTTTGCACACCTAACAACCAAGAGCAAACGGTCATATTATAGAATTTCAAACGATATATTAAAAAAAAATTGTGGAGAGCCACGGAATTCGGTAAGGCTAATAATTTTTTTCATTCCAAAATTTATTTAAAACATTTTACTATCTTTGGTTTCTAAAATTTACAAATTCCATGTTATCTCTAATTTCCATTTAGTTTGCAATTTTAGAATTTTATTAGTCCTGTAAATCTCTAATTTAGGATAGTTACTTTGAAATTTGCGATACAAGAAATAGATTTTTAATAGTTTCTTGATTTTTAATATACTTCATAACGATAAAATTCGTTGAGTCTTCTCCAAGAGAACTCCATGTTTCATTTCACTTTCCCCCTTTCTAATGATCCCCTCTCCTTACTTTACTTATATGATGCTAAGATGTGTTTAACTATTGCTAAGTCATGGTCAGACCATTTTAAATATATCAAAGGTCCAAATCTATTTAAAAAATGGTATTTGAAACAATAAATATCTTGTTGGAGTTAAGTGACGAATGATAGACTTTGCTACAACATGTTTGTCGTACTTTTCTTGGAGATACATACCTTGTAGAAAATGATTGTTAATATGATTTTATTATATATCTTAAAACTCGTCATTTGGACATGGTGGTAGTCAAATAAATCATTCGATGTATTTGGCGGGAAAGCGTTTCACCCAGACTTGGTTAGAATATCAACAACACTAAATCGATTTTATTCTTGCATGTTTTAAAAGCAAAGACAACTGGAAGTGATATATAAATAATTAGCTAGCTGAAGGTGTAGTTGCATATTCTACATGTATTGAAGACTACATCAAAAGTAATGAAGTCAACAATTGCATCTTGCTATCAACTATTATCTCATCAACACTGAAATGGTCATCTATTATTAAAATAGGTAAAACGTTCTTTAGTGAGACACATGAAATTAAATTATGGGATGTGATTGTCGGTGGCGACGGTGGGAACCAAAAATAAGATAGCCCCGATCCCTGCATCATTAAATAAAACAACAGCATTTATTATGAAGCTATAATCCAATGTCTTACATAGTAAATAGAAGGAATACGAAACTCAACCAACGCATCAGAAAAAACAATGTGCATCCATCTCGTTTAACATGAGACTAGGGAGTGTGACCATGAGGGCTCGTCGATGGGCGGCCTGGTTTCTTGCCATAGTTTGCAATGTGCATGGGTCTGTCTCTGTGGCGGAGTTTGCAGTCAATTAATGTCGATGACACTCGTTGGTCCACATGTGCTCCCTAAGTCTCGAAGGATATATAATTTCTGTGTAACGGCCTCTATATGTACGCTGACCGGTAGTTAACTCTGTGAAGTGTGATACGGTAACACGGTTTGAGGTGACATGTTCTTGTGGAGAGCTTTTTCCATGGTTGTTAAAACAACAATTGCTTTGACGAAATTGGCAAGCTTGCAGTATTTTTTTTTAACAGGTAGGTGGAAGAAGCGGTCGGCCTCGATCTCCGATGGTGCTGGTCCTCGATGGCATGTTACCAAATCAATCAAGCGAACCATCACGCTTCCTATAATAAGTAGAAAAAAACATGGGTTCTTCTTGGATCTTTCTCTAGGTAGGTTTGAGCTAGCGTCGAGGTTGACTTTTCTGGGCCACGACTGATCACGAGTTCACACAGAGTACGGACTCATGTGCGTCAAGGAACCACCACGTGATTTGCCCCTTGAAAGGTTTGATTAGTGATCACAATTAGGCCATATGTGATCTTCTCTGGCTCATGGATAAATTGACAAGAGACTATTTAGTTACTACTAGACGTCTGAGTCATGCAGTACGCACACAGCAACCACAATGACGAGAGCATTAGGTAGTTTATATTTTTTCAATCTGAATGCACTCTGGTTACCTTATTATTATCAAGTAAAATCGAATCGTTTACTGAAGGAGAAAATAACCGGTCATCACTGTCTGTGTATATATTTTATTTGCTGTGTATTTTGTGGATGTACGTACACCATGATCGATGCCAAGAGACCAGATGGCAGAGGATGGCCTCACAGTCTGTCTCAACGCGCATTCTGGTCGTTCAGTGCGTTGGACACACCTGACCCGGCACAGCTAGTTTGGTAAGCCGGCTGCGTACACCACGTACGGGATCGCGTCATTTGGAGCTCATTCGACTAACCATGGTACTCTTTCTTTTTCGAGCACAATACGGAGGGTGGAGCAACATTACTCAAAACTCATGAGCGGTGGGTTTACGTTTTACACGGAAGACCTTGAAAGGAAACAAGATACCTCACAATTTACAAAAGGACGCAACAAAAGCATAACTCAATGGGCCATTCTCCACCAAAAGGTGTCATTGTGAGCTCGACTCTACGGGTACCCACGCCGCCGCCGGGGACGACACCAGTTGGAGAATGGCATGCGTTGATCGCTGCGACGAGTACCAAAAAGATGTGCTCCCCTTTGGCAAGAAGGCAGAAGGGCCTCGCATCTCTAGCGGGAGGTGGCCAAACCCGGACCATAGGTCGGGCAAAAAGGGAGACGCCTAGGGCCCCGAGAAGGGAGGGGCCCAAAATGGTAAATTATACCGTAATTAATCTGCTATTATCTATCACACCCATAAAACAGTTAAATAATCACTCTAAAAAGTTGAAGCATGGATGTTTTTTGGTCAAGAATGCACAACTTTAGCCATAATTTCACTTAAAATATTTGTAAATATAGTAGAAATACATATAAAAAGCATATCACCTAGACGTATTTAGACATATTTTAATGTGCAAGTTCACTCATTTCGCTCCGTATTTAGTCCACCTTTAATTATATCTAAAAGGTCTTACATAATGTGAAGGAGCAAGTACATGCTAAAACTAAAATCTAGATAAGTATAAAAGTCTAGTACAAATTAAATTTATAAGTAGGAATTACATCCAGATGCATTGAATGATTTCCAATCTGCAAGATCCAGGAGGGAAGAATGGTTGTTAGCCTCTATGTCGAGTTCTGCACCAAGCCATGCCGTCCTAGTTCAACCATGTACCATTTCTGTGTCCACGAAATCCAGCGTACTCGAGACTTCACCGTGCCCACCTCCGACGTGCGTACTGCATCAGTGTATTCCCCAAAATGCCATACCCCTAAAATTTGAGCTCATCTTGATCTTTCTTGTCATTTTTAGGTGTTCACTCACTCGAGCAAGTACCATCCGGATAAGCATAGGCCGTCTATCCCCTGCGTGGAAGCCGGGTGCAAGGTCAGAACTCTCTCCGGAAGGGACCAAGCCCTCCACGTCTACTTCTGCCATCGGCTACCACATGGCTGCTGGTTGTAGATCACATTTTCGTCTTTAGCTGGTAGAATGTAGACCACATAGTTCATGGATTACTTGGTTTCCTTTATCTGCTGTTTTGATTGGCGTGAAGAATCACAAGGACGGTATCTGAGTATAGGTGGTAAGAATCACAAGAATCATCCAATCTGCTAAGATTTATCAGGATGTCAAGTCATTAGATAAAAATACGACCCCACTTTATTTGTTATCAAAACTAATGACGCAAAGCTCAATTGAATTCCATTTGTAAATGTTCCAAATACCAACCCAGAAACATATACTAACAATGCGATTAGAAAGAAAACATATAGGTGTCAGCGATATGAAATTTAGAACTTTCTTCAGACAATTTAGGACAGCCCATTCAACAACTACGTACAGTTTTTGTAACTAGATAATTTGTTTATAGTAAAGGAGAAATAAATACACACTCAGATGCACACGCACACAGCAACGACAATGACGAGAGCATCTGCAGGTAGTTTATATTTGTTCAATCTAAATGCATCCACTCTGATTACCCTATTATATCAAGTAAAAACTGAATCGTTTACTGAGGGAGAAAATCTCCGGTCATGATCAGTGTGTGTATATTTATTTTTTGCTGTGTATTTTGTGGATGTACGTACACCATGATCGATGCCAAGAGACCAGATGGCAGAGGATGGCCTCACAGTCTGTCTCAACGCGCATTCTGGTCGTTCAGTGCGTTGGACACACCTGACCGACACAGCTAGTTTCGCCACGAGAGATTCTAGTCGAGCGCCGTGGGTTTACGTTTCACACGGAAGACCTTGAAAGGAAAGAAGATTCCTCACAGTTTACAAAAGGACACAAAAAATAAGTAGCATAACTCCAATGGGCCATTCTCCACCAAAGGTGTCATTGAGCTCGACTCCACGGGTATATTCACAATAAGAAAACGGAGTGAAACGCATCTATGGTTCTCGAAGTTGTCGGCCATGTCCAACACAGTCCCCAAACTCAGGATTTGCCCCAGCACAGTCCTGAAAGTTCATCCGCATGTCCATGTACGGTCCCAAATACGAATGGCTAGCGTATAGCGCCGACGTGGCAATAGAGCAGGCTCACTGTGGTCCTCGAAGTTACCGACAATGTCCAAAACAGTCCTAAACCAGGATTTCCAAAAAAAATTGAAACAATGTAATAGATTTGGTATGGAGACTCTAACTGAACAGACAAATAGTTCCTAACCGCATAAGCTATTTTTCTTGCAGAATTTAATAGCAACGAATAATATGTATATATATATCAAATGATCATAGTGTTGGGATCTTCATGCGTATCAGTAACATGTCTTGTGGCTCTTGATTTTCCCAGCATTTGGTCATGCCTTAGATTATCGAAGCGTCACAACCGTCTCGGCGTAGATGTATTTTTACTTTTTGGAATTATGAATTATCCATGTTGTATTTCCGAGGTCCATGTGGAGTTTGAAATGATGAAGCTCCACACTTCGTTTCCTATCTTTTTAACTGTGTAATAGATAATCTTCTGACTTATTTATGTGTGATTTTCATGGATCGATGTCTTCAGATCATGGAGCAGTGCGCGTAATTGCAGAGCTGGTCCAGTTCATAAAATATCCTGCACCTTTTCCATGGAATCAGATTATGAAAGTTAATGTATTTTACTTGGCAATTTTTAAATTATACTATGCTCAGATCCATAAGCTTAGCAAAATAATATTGGTGCATGATTACCACTAATTTTCATAGGAATGAATAATATGTATACAAGAAATCAAGTCAAATATTGGTGAATCATTACTGATAATTTTCATAGTTTGTTCGGAAATTAGCTTATTTTGAACTCTCCTGCAGTGCTTATGGAAGGGTAATATTGATTTTGTTTCATTTTAATCTAGATTTTTCCGTTAGCGGTATGAGTTGCATGCAAACTCTTTTTCCGCCTTGTTTTGTCTGATCTCTTCTTTTAGTCTACGTGCAAATTAGTTAAATACGTGACCCGGTGTCCGTGTGTCATGCCGCATGCAAACTTGTTTTTCGCCTTGTGATCAAACGTTTGTTTATATGGAAAAAATAAATTGCATTGTTTTAAAGAAATGGGAATCCTGAGGTTTAGGACTGTTTTGGACATCGATTTCGAGGACTGCAGTGAGCCTGCTTTGTTACCACGTTAGCGCTATACGCTAGCCATTCGTATTTAGGACCATACATAGACATGCAGAGCAACTTTCAGGACTGTACTGAGGCAAATCTTGAGTTTAGGGACTGTTTTGGACATGGCCGACAACTTCGAGGACGGTACATGCATTTCACTCAAGAAAACGAAACACCATCGTTAAGCGACCAACTGAAGACGAAAATATAATCAGTTCGCTAGCTACTACACCCACCATCCATGTGGTAGCCGGTGACCAAAAAAAGACATGAAGGGCTTGGACTTCTGACCACGGTGGAGACGCTGTTGGGGTGTGGAGGAGGTAGATTATTTGTCCGTTATAGTTAAAGATGATGCATGACCATTTTATACGAAAGTTTTATACTTTCTTAAAAGTCTAACCATATTGTAGACTGAAAATATATATGTTGTATACTACCTAATTATAATTGTTACCCATACATTATTTTTCTCAATTGTTTTTTGTTATATAATTCCAGTGTGTATATCATTAAGAATATATCCAAATCGCATATTTTTTGTGAGATAATGACGTTGACATGATAAAAAAAACAACCTTGAACGTGAAAAGGAAACACACCTCTTTGATTTTTTTTACAACTGATGAGCTGTAAGAATATATGTCTATAATTGCATAAATGTTCTTTTGTATTCTGAATATTAATAAACATAATGGTTGATATTTTAAACCATTCAACATAACAAATATCTTAACAGAAGTATGTAATGTATGGTTATGTAAACAAATATATAGAAACTTATCGTGTATAAATGGAACAGCTCGCACGATCTAGTTTATGTTGTCAAATGTGTATTACAAATTACAGTGGATTTATAATAAGTTGGTAATAGTTTGATGATCTGTACTTGTTGCCGAAGTAGCATTCCTAATAGTAATTAATGAAAAACTTATAATATTACTGAAAATCCTTGCTAATAGATTATACTAGAAAATTAGCATTTCTTCTATTCATAAGAAGCATTATGGCTTCTTCAAAAGTAGAACAATCCATGTATGTCTTGCTTGGGCATTTAAGTACATCTATCTTTGTCATAAATCTAACAAAGTGATTATTATCCTGAACATTGATTTTAGAAGCCTTTGACAAGGTGTAAAAACATTGTTATCCTACTTATATGTTGAGACATGTGGGATTCAAAGAAAAATTCATTGTATGGGTTACAAATATTCTGGATAGTGCTTCTACATTTTCCTCCTAAATAGTGTTCATGAAAAACATATCTCATGCAAAAGGGTAGTCGGGCAAGGCGATAAACTATCCCTATACTCTTTGCAATAAATTATCAATAGTACTTCGCAAAATGGTGAATTTGATCTCCCACTGAATCATTATCTCGTATTGCATTATCCTCTACTTCAATATGTTGATAATACCCTCATTATTATGCATGGCAAGATTGATTAGCTTGTGATATTGAAATATCTACTCCGCACTTTCTTAACTTCTACCGATCTCAAGTGAATTACATCAATTCATCATTGGTACCTATTAATATTTCTAGTGATGGGTGTTATGAGCCGACTAGTGCTTTTGATCGCATCTGGTGGAATGCCTTCCATTAGGATGACTCCAACGGGGCGACGCATCGAGTCCGCGCGCCTCCGTTCCTGTCCGCGGGGCCAAAAACACGGCCCAACGGGGTGACGCAAACGGACCGCGGTCCGTTTTTCTATCCGCCGCGACGCATTCCTGGCCCAAATTTGGGCCACCGATGCGTCGGCCCCGGATGCTCGCGGAGCGCTTCTGCATCCTCCCCGTGTCCGCCCTGGCCCCGCGTGTCATCGACCCCAACGGCTAGAGCGGCCACCTACCTGCAATAACTATGGGCGGTGGAGCTCTTTAAAAGGAGCCGGTCGGGCGAACCCTAGGGCACAAACCCTAGAGCTCTCCTCCCCCCACCACGGCAGCCACCACCTCCAACCACAGATCCACGCGCCGGAATGGCTAGAGAGCCGGCGCCGCAGCATCTGCTGGACCAGGCGGAGCGTGCGTGGCAGAGGGCGCGCGGGCGCCGGATGCCGACCAGCCCGGCATGGCCCGGCATGATCCAGCACCCCGACGAGCGAAGGGCGGCGGAGGCCGCATACTTCGACTGCATCGACAACGACGAAGAAGAGTATGTGTACGATGCCGGAGTCGCGGCGGTCGCGGCGGGCACCGCGCCGCCCCAGCCCGAGCCTCCCATCGGCGTGGGCGGCTGTGTCCACAGCACCGAGGACGAGGCGGTGCAGGCAGCCCACATGCAGCTGAACGCGCAGAGGGTGGAGGCCGAGTCTGCGAACTCGCGCAGATCCATCGAGACCGCTGCGCGGGCGGCGCGCCGCAAACGGCACCGCGAGGCCAAGGCGGCCGAGGCGGCCGCGGCCGCCGACGTGGCCGACAATGGAGCTGTTATCGACTGATCCAGGTGGTGTGGCTCATTTTCCACTAATACCGGCGCCCGCTACGTGTTTCGTAGCTACGAAATGATCAAAGAAGATTGAGTAAGCCAGCCCTGGCTGGCCATGGCCGCGATGAAGGAAGAGCCAGCAAGTCCGTTGCAGAACGGGCATACTGCGTGAAGTTCCTCAAGGCCGCAGCCCCTCTTTGATCTTCCCCCTTGCCGGCCGGTGGTCGGTTATTAATTTTCTTCAAGTTTAGGTTTAGGTTTTAGGGTTTAATGTTAGGAGGAAGTCCTAGATTTACTATGTAATTTGAGTTTGGAAAAATGTAATCCTAGTATTAAAAAAAAAAGTTTGGAAAAAAAAAGTGCCGGGCGGACTCAATGCGTCGGCCCCGTTGGGCGCAGTGGCCGGAAAGGGGCGGACCTGGGCCGGACGCGCGTCCTTTTGGCGACGCAAATGGACCAAACGCGCGTCCATTTGCGTCGCCCAATTGGTACCACCAAACCTAGGATGGAGCAGTTAATGGGCCTAATAGAAATGATTGATACAAGGCTTTGGAGGCATTTCTAACAATTTTTCCTAGGATAGCAGGTTAGTGGTTGCTGTGATTTCTTCTATACCTAATTATGTTATGTGCACTCTTAAAATTCCATTTGGATTATTGGATAATATTGAAGGATATTGAGAGAGAGGGAAATGTATGGTCAAGTGGGAAAATGTATGCAAACCAAAAAAAAATTGGTGGGCTGGGTGTGTTGTCAACTTTAGAGTTCAAAATGTTGCCCTACTCATGAAAAACATGTGTGAATTTTTTAACAAAATGGAGATTTTATGGGTTAATATTTATGGAAAGCCCACTATATGTGTTCTAGATAAGGCTTACTAACGATACTACCATAGATAACACGATAAACTAACATGTATTCTTCACGAGAAAAATAAACTTACATGTATCACTACATCCGAGCAATATGTAAATTTTACAGAGCGGTAGGCTCTGTAAGCAACTGAAAACTTGTTATGAGAAATCTCATTAGGTGTAATCTAGATTAGTTCCAAAAAAAAATTTGTAAGTTTTTTAGTACACATACATACTGTAGATGAAATATTTTTTCCTTGACTATAAAAGTGATTTTTGATATATCATCTTTATTAAAGTCATTTATACAAGGTTTTAAAAAACATCACTATGGATGCTGGAGACACAGTCACACATCTCTCCTGATGCGTCCTGGCCCACCAGCTATGGATCCACTCCTCCCGTCGCTCCACCGCTCATAGCCTCACCCGGTCGCCGGCGGCGGCGCGAAGCCGGCTTGCTCCTCCCGGCTGCTCGCCGTGTCCGCCGTCCGCTTCGCCCCCTAATTCCCATCGACCCACCGCTCACTCCGGCTTTCGGACGGACGGCGGCGCGAAGCCGGCTTGCTTCTCCCAGCTGCTCGCCGTGTTCGTCGCCGGCTCCTCCCCCTCGGCCCCAGCGAATTAATTTTCTCATGCGCCGGTCAGTGCTCTATCTGTAGCCCCAGCTTCCCAGGGTAAATTTCGGAGAAGGAACCCAGCGGGACGCGGACGATTTCCTGCAAAAACAAGTCCGGATCTTCCTTGGACTCGGATTCGAATTGGGTGTGGCCGCGGTTGCTGATCTATATAAGTACTCCTAATAGGCAGGAGACCTGAAGAAATTTGTCTAAAAGCATCAGATCCGTGCAACTTAGGGAGCTACTGAAGAAAAATTTCAGCTTTGTCCAAAAGCATCAGGTCTTTGCAACTTAGGGACTACCTTCCTCTGTTACTGACGAGACACTGCCCCAATGGAGTTATATAGCGTCGCCTCGATGATGAGCTTAGGGAGTCTAGCTATAACGGACCCCTTTGTGCTCCCTAATCTTCAGAGTTTTGCCCAAGCTGCTAGGCTTCACTCCCAGTTCACTGGAGAAATTATGCAAATATGTTCATCCACCATTAGAAACCGAGACTACCGTCACCACATTGCCGGAGCTGCCTCAGGACCTTGTACGTGCCGGCGCCGTCTGCCCCTCTTGGCGATCAGCGTATGCCAGCCTACGAAGCCTTGGGCAGTATAAACTGTCGCAGACGCCGTGCCTCCTCTATAGTTCTGAATCTGCCGGTGATAGTGTTGCTTGCCTCTACAGCCTCACTGAGAAGAGATCGTATAAGTTAACTCTTCCGGCGCCACCTATCCGAACTAGGTGCTTGATCGGGTCCTCTCATGGCTGGCTGGTTACTGTCGATGAGAGATCTGAGATGCATCTTATCAATCCGATCACGTGTCAACAGATTGCTCTACCTTCAGTGATCACCCTCGAGCACGTGAAGCCCATCCTTGATGAGTACGGGTCTCTTCACAAGTATGAGTTCTCATGGCACACTGGAATGGATGTTGGTTATAGCTCACCATCCGTCCTCGCTCTTGACAAGCTGCGGGACAGACTCCACTATAAGGCGTTTGTGTTCCCTGATACATCCACAGGAAGCTACATTGTGGTGCTCATCCATAATCCAATGCGTCAGCTATCTTTTGCAAGGGTAGGGGATGATAAGTGGACCTGGCTGCCACCTCATGATCTCTATTGTGATTGTATTTACAAGGATGGCCTGTTGTATGCTGTATCTAAAATGGGAGAACTTCACACCTTTGATCTCAGTGGTCCTGTGGTTGGAATGAAGAGGATTATAAGCATACCCAGGAAGTATGAATATGAGTACCTGTACATTGTTCAAGCTCCATGGGGTGATCTGCTGCTCATTTGGAGAATCTTTGAGGATTATGATTTAGAACCTGATCCTGGGGCATCTGTGTTCTGGAACACTACAGAGTTCAGAATATATGAAGTTGAAGCTGCGGGAAGTAAACTTAAGGAAATCAATGTCTTGCGTGACCATGTTTTGTTTCTTGGGCACAATCAATCAATTTGTCTCAGTGCTGAAGAATACCCGTCTCTCAAGGCAAATCATGCCTACTTTACTGATGATAATGTGTTGTGGACGTTGGGATTTAAGAATAATCACCGTGATATGGGAATTCTCAACTTGGATGATAACAACAACCAAGAACTTGTATCTCCTCAGCTTTGTTCCAACTTTCCGGCTCCTATTTGGATTACACCTGATCTTAGAAAGATGAACTTGGACCCCAAGTCTGTACGGGAGGATTGAAAAATTGTTCAATGAGCTAGGAGCTGAGTGATCACTTGGACCCCAAGTCCGTACACACTAGCTTCGACCCAGTTGAATAAATAGTTTGAGTTTTTCTTTGTTTACCCATGTTATAATCATGTAGGTTGAAGGAGTTTCCTTATGGATGGCAAACCAAAAAAAAAAGATTTATATTATGCACACCGAAAACTGAGCTTGTCCCGCGGACCTAGTCACGGCTCAAGGTCCTCCTGCGTGATATAGTAAAAAAAATCATGCAGGAAAACAACGAAACATGACATTGAACACCAAAAAAATCATGTGAGCTTTGGTCAGTATAAACTACTAGGTGCACGACTGATCAGTTGGTCAGTATAAACTCGTGCTTTGGTTACATTGACGTCGACTATCATCATATTATTATTGATTAGATTTAATTAGTAAAATTTCTTTTTGACGAGTAGCTAGGGTGTGCTCTGGAAAACTAAAAAATGAAAATGAAATGGCTAAACAAGCCTCAACCACAATTGAACCCATATTGCACAGATCACATGTACGGGTGGTTTGCTTTCCTCAATCACGAAAAAATGTTTATGTGTTCTACAGAAGACTTACAAAAGATACTACCATAGATGAACATGATAAGTTTACATGTATTCTCATCGATAAAAATAAAACTTACATGTATCATAATTTTGCCGAAACCATAAAAATACTATATAAACATATGCACAAACATTTTTTAAATAAAAGTACATTCGAATTTTTTTACTTGACTACAAACATTAGTTTTGATATATAATTTTTATTAAAGTCATTTATTACAAAATATTTTTTAATTTGTATACTATGTCTGGAATGGGAGAACTTCACACCTGCTTGAGAAATGGTTGATCGGTTCAATTAGCTAGCAGATGAGTAGTTTGCTAGGTTTTCGATTGACCATCTACTCATGTGACCACTTGAACCCAAAGTCCGTACACACTAGCTTCCACCCCAGTTGTATAAATAGTTTCAGTTTTTCTTTGTTTACCCATGTACTTTACACAGTTTAATGTGTCAATGAGAAACTTCGTCCGTTTCGCCCCCTAATTCCCGTCGACCCACCGCTCACTCCGGCTTTCTGGCGTGCTTGTGCATCTGTGTGTGTATTTCATTATTACTCCTTTAGAATAAACAAATTCTCTTAACTCGGTTCTGCATAGGAACGCCCTGGTATTTTTTTTTTAGATAAAGGGCTTTATTACTCAAAAGTTTAAGTATTACACCCGGCCTCTGCATCAACAATGCACACAACCGCAATCCAACGAAGAAAGTAAAAGTAGTGCAACCATAGACGAATTACAATCAGCAAGAATGATAATGTAAAACGCCTACGTCATAGGCAAGCTCGACGGCCTATGGAGGACCAATCCGGCGATCAAGCGGCCATCCATGTTGTGAAAAAATGTCCCTCGCTACCTCTTCCAGTCGTGCACACGCCTCCGTAAAGAGGTCTCGATGACCCACTCGTTTTAATGTGGACCACGAACAGAGACTACTTGTGCAACGGTAAAGTACCTGCATATGAGAAACATCTTTATCATTAAAAATCTTGTCATTTCTACTTAGCCAAAGCGACCATATAACGATAATCGCTCCAACCCTAATAACCGTTCTAAGCTTCTTATCTATCCCATATAGCCAGTTGCCAAAAACATTTGCAAGAGACTTGGGTGGATATAAGTTAGATGCCATTTGGATAGATGACCATATAGAACGTGCGAAACTACACTCGAAGAATAAGTGTTTTATTGTCTCTTGGTGTGGATAAAACATACACTTAGTACTTCCATGCCAATTCCGTTTGACAAGGTTATCCTTGGTTAATATGACATCCCTACGAAGATACCACGAAAATACTTTTATTTTAAGTGGAATCTTCATTTGCCATGTTTTTTTATTGTCATCGACTGGTATATCAGAGTGCACGAGCGCCCTATACATAGAATCTACTGAGAATTTTCCATTCCCGCATAAATTCCACCGAAATTCATCGGGACCTTGTGTAAGTTGGACTGATTCCAACCGTGACAGCAAGGCATTCCAAGATGTTAATCTCGGCCCAAATAAATCTCGTCTGAACGCCACATTGGGTGGTGAGCATTGCATAACAGTAGCTATAGTGTCCCCATTGTGACGAACAATGTTGTATAGGGCTGGATATTGCTCCCGGAGGGTGGTGCTTCCTAACCATTTGTCCTCCTAGAATCTAATCTCCGTGCCATCTTTAATGTTAAATACGCCAAAGCGAAATAAATGTTTCTTAGTCACCATTAGGCCGGCCCAAAAGTGGGAGTCACCAGGTTTCCACGACACCTGTGATACCGTCTTTGTGCCGATGTATTTTCTTTTAAGAAGTGTTTGCCAAATTCCATCTTCGGTTAGCAACTTGAAAAGCCACTTCCTAAGAGAGCTGAATTCTTGATACAGAGATCATGAATACCCAGCCCTCCTTGATCTTTTGGTCTCCAACAACATCCCATTTAGCCAGTCGATACTTCTCTTCTCGACATCCCCTTGCCAAAAGAATCTTGATCGGAAGTAATCCAGTTTTTTCAAGACTCGTTTTGGTAATTGGAAGAAGGATATCATATACAGTACCATGTTTGTGAGTACTGAATTAATGAGAACCAGCCTTCCACCAAGAGACAGTAATTTGCCTTTCCAGCTAGACAACCTTGCTTGTAGACGCTCCTCGACATGTCTCCATTCTGCATTAGTCAGTTTCCGATAATGTATAGGTATGCCCAAGTACGTTATAGGAAATTGACCATGCTCACAACCAAATATTTCGGTGTACTGAGCAGCTGCATCCTGTGCATCGCCGAAGCAAAACAATTCACTCTTATGGAAATTGATTTTCAATCCTGATAATTTCTCGAATGCTGATAATATCAATTTCCATATTGTTCTTTCAGTGCACCTGTGTTGATATTTGTCGAGTGTGCCATTAGCAGAGGCTACATTTGCAAGGAATGCGGGTAAGGGAAGGCTCCTTGCTTCATCAGCAGAGGCTGCTTTGATCTTTCTCATTCCTTCTTTTCTTTGGTGTAGGGGTCATCAATGTTGTGCTCGTGACAGAGATGCTCCAGGGGCTCAAGAGTTGTTGTTTTATTCATGTCTGTGCACAAGAACATGTAATCTCCAGACAGAATGTACACAGACTACAACAAGGTATTTAATAGAGAGCCGTCTATCCTAAGGGTTATTTGTCTACCTTGATTTTTTTTTGACAAGTTTCTAGTTTTATTTTTTGCTTTAGACATGGTTGAACCAAAGTTGTTCTCAAGAATTTTCTATTGTTTTGTGTAGTCCGTCGATTAATTGATACATATATCCTTTTGGTGATGGGTAGCCGATGTTCATCAATCGGAAGGAGAGGCTGGAGATGTTGGTGGGGCTTCTTTCCGGAACAAGATGCCAATATCCTATGTCTGAACAGGTTTGTTTGTGCGCTCGTGAGCATTGGTAAAAGATAAACAAATACAGTATTTTTATTTGATAACACTGCTCATATTTCTTGTATGATTGTCTCTTCGAAGCTGGCGTGTTGGTGACAGTTGTCATGTTGGCCTAATGCACATCAGTCATCGGCAGCATGGCACGCAGGCCAGCTGCACAAGATCGGGCCCAAAGGGCAGCTTCTTCCTTGACCTTGGTGATGAGGGAGGGGACAGAAGGCTGCACGCTGTCAAAGATGCACTCGTGCTTCATAATCATACATGGGAGGAGCGTGAACGTAGGCGACTCATTTGCGTAGGGGTTTGGGGGTGTCCTGCCTAGCAAGCTGCCACCAATCCATCAGCGAAGCTTCGTTCCTCGGCACGCAGGCTGTCATCCGCAACCAAGCAAGTATCTCATGCCAGGCTAGCCGGGAGAAAGGGCATCCAAAGAGGAGGTGGTGGATGGTTTCGGGGGCTTGGTCGCAGAGGGGACACCGAGGGTGATGCTGCAGGTCTCGGCGCGCTAGGTGGTCGGCAGTCCAACAGCGATCCTGGTTCGCCAACCAGACAAAATACTTCACTTTGTGGGGCGCCCACGATTTCCAGATCAGCTTCCTAGTGTTGCAGGATACGTGTGATGTTCATTAATCTTAGGCCAAGTCTTTGTGTATCTCTTCTGGCCTTCTCAGTATTTTGCTCTTTATTGAAGTATCCATTTTGCCTGTCAATTGTCATTGAATGAGCTATTGATATCATTCTGATGCTTGCCGTGTGCTTTTTGGTAATTTGGTGTTTCTTAGAGAATCTGTATCATATGGGGAGGCACAGGGCATGGAAGAGCTCGAGTGAGCAACAAGTTCGGAAATAGGACCGAGCATGCAACATTTGCTAAATACGGAGTAGGATTTTTTGTAAGCAGGAGTCACTGAGATTGGGAGAGTGCGTTGAGGTAAATGGTGTTCACCAATTTATTACTCTCCTTGTCCAGTTTTGTTATTTTCATTCTCCCGATCCTTCTGCTCTGGTTCTTTTTTATTGGGAGAGTACAAATTTAGAGATGCTTATTAATCTGTAACATTTGCATTTGGATGGTTACTCTGACCCCATAGCTCCTTTAGGAGTTAGAAATGGCGATAAAATTTGAAGATGCTTATTAATCTCTAATATTAAGATCCAGTTGCGTGTCATATAGTTAATTCTCTTTCAGGTTCGCTTTTTAGCATTTAACACTCATATGTCTTATTGCAATTGGTAACCTGATCTTGCCATATTGTGGATTCTCTTACGAAGCAGTCCGTGTGCATTAGAAGTTTGGTATGTGGTTGTAAGTAAAATCTTTCGTCACTTCATGCTGATTTAATGTCTTGAGATATTGTTCAGTTTGAGGGCGGCAATGGTTCTACTCCGGTAGCGCTGCACGTAAGCAGGATGCATTCGAATTTTTGTTTTAAATAATATTTTTTAAAACTTTTTTCAGAAAGTAGCACACGTTTTCAACAAATTATTTAATAAAAAATCCGGATGTATTCATCATTCCTTTGACTCTGGCGAGTTCGTCCCTATTTTCTCCTTTTCCTGCATATTTTTTACCTGATGTTCTTTCAAAGTTATTGTCATGGCTTTCGTGGTAGTGTGACTGGTTTATAATTTATATCTCTCTATAAGGTGTATGCTATAAAATTAAGGTTATTAAGAAAAATGCATATTTCTTTGTAATCCAGTGATGAACCAATTGCCTTCGTTATATGGTGTCTTGATCCTACCCTGAAGATCAAAGCTCACATCCCATTTTCTGATTATTAAAATCCTTGCAGAATGGTTATTTTTCCTTTGAGATTCATTGTAGAATGTTAATCAAAGCTCAGATCCCCTCTTTCTGTCTATTTAAATCCTTGCAGATTTTTTTTTTCGTTTGAGATTCATTCTAGAATGTTAATGCCATCATATCTTTGACCCTGCTACGCTTGTTAGTTGTCATATTCAAAAGTATTTCCAGTATAGCTCCCAGCACGTTGGCATGGCTGGCCTAAAAAAAATTACGTAAGCATGGCTTTGATCGTCTACGTATGGTTGAAACATGCGTCTATGTGAGAAAGTTCCATCGCCAAGTAGCAGGTTTGCTCCCTTCCAAAAGTTAATTGGTGTTTTTTTTTTTGAACAGGATCCGCACTTATAAAAGGAGCTCAGGCAAATTACAACTAGGTCCAGAAAGACCAAGAAATTACAACCAGACCCAGGAAACTTACACAGAACACCTCAGAAAAGAGGAAAGCACACCAGCGGATCCATCCCTGACCCCAAACAACTAGCCACCGCCGGCGATCGTCGTACCACCACGCCCAGGGAAGCAGGCACCTCCAACTTTGAAGAAGGCTGCAGATCCGGCCGCCGCTCCGCGACGGACACCCAAAACGATGAACGAGTTCAGCCAAGCACCTGCAACCACAAACAACCGAGCTTCCCGCCGATCCCGCAGCAGCCAGTCCCTCCAACCAGCACCACCGCTCGCCGGACGCCCGCTCCCCTCGCCGCCACGGCAGGCCAGAGCAGAGACACCGCAGAGAGCCACCACCACCACCGCATCAAACAAAAACGGATCCAGCACCTCCGCCTCGCTCTCCCTTTGCCGCCACGGCCAGACAGAGAGAAAAGCGAAGGGGCAAACCCGGGCTGACCACCTCCTCCTCCACGAGCCGCCACAGATGGAAGCTCGACGACGCCAGAGGGGAGGGAGAAAGACCCCAACAGGAGCAAACGCCGGCGCCGCCCCGCCGTCCGCTTGGGGGACACAACAACTCCCAAGATCCGAGGATCTGAGAGTACCAAAAGCGCGACGCATCACGCCACAGCTCCAAGGAACTCCGGCGTAGAGGGGACAACACGCGCGCACCCTTATTCCAGCCGGCGCCGCCTCCACCCCCACAGCGCCGCCGACGGAAGACCTAAACCTACTATTCACACACCGAACCGAGAGCACCGCGGTTCCCCCACCCTCCCGCCGCCGGAGCGACGAGCGGAGGGGAGGGGAACCACCGGCTCCGGCGGCGGAGAACGAGGGACAGAAGATCGCCTCCCTAGTCGCCCTTCTCTACTGTAGAGATAAGGGAGGGGAGAGCGAGCGAAACCCTTGTTGGTGACTAAAAGTTAATTGGTGTTGTTCTGCCTTCCAAGTAGAAGCCTGCACCCCTCTTAGTTTTCACTCTCGATCATGTCTCTGTTTTTTCCAAAGATAACAAAAATGATTTTTAGAAAACCAGGAAGGCAGATCGCGTTGCTGTGTGTATGTATGTGTGCTATTTAGAAAACTTTAGTACATCGGCTCTTCACTCAAACAGTTAGGATCCAGCTGGTATACTTTTTGTGGACATACAAAGTACTCCTGATGGAAGAGTTGCATCTTTAGCAGATGAAAACTTGTGTTGTTTCAATTTCATACAATATTTACTTTTCGTTTCCAGCTGAATGAAGGGACAGCACAATGATGGAGCCAGTGTAGAGTACATACAGAGGCGGACAAATAGGCACGAAGGAGACAAGATGATGGCACAAAGGGGGACAAGAAACCGCACTACATCTCTTGTCAATTTTCTTTAATTTTTGAGTTTTTTTACCCCACAACGTCTTTGCTCCGTTCCCGAAGTTAATTTGTGTTGTTTAGCCTCTGATACATAGGGAATCTATTATATACTAAAAGCAAAATGAGTTAGTTTTTCGAGCCACCACGTTAATCCACATCATCTAAATTAATTTTAGTTGTTAGATCTAAAATATACGGCTGAGATTTTATGAAAGTTAATAGACACGTTAAATTTTTTACACGATTTATGTGGAGAATATCACGCCTCTCGGGCGTGGACTCCAAAGACGTAGTCGTTTAAAAACCCAGCCGAGACGTAACTCCGTACGGAAATATATCTCCAAACCTGATAGTTGAGCGGAAAAAACTCAAAAGCTAACCAATATCTACGTCCGGGCAGCTAGCTCCAAACTTAGAGAAAAAATACAAAACCTGATCCATGCATGCGATCAGCAAAAAAAAAAAGAAGAAGCAAAACTAGCCGAGGCTAGCTTTGGATGGAATCGTGATGGCTGAAAGAAAAATAAAAACAACACGTATGTCCCCTGGACTACTGTACTTACATAGCTGTGTCCGTTTTAAAATGGAACCGTGTACTAGACTAACTATTTTCGCTGGAACGTGATAGCTACAACGACATAATGTGCTGGAACGTGGTGACAAAGGGTAAGAACTGCTATAATATAGACAATTTAGGAAAAAGTTTAAACTGATCGGTCTTGCTCAGTTTTACTTATCCTGGTTAATTCCGAGTTTAGTCAAAATCAAAATTTGTAAAGTTTGACCAAGGTCAAATTCGGATAATGGGAAAAGAGATTTTTGATGATTGAACTGATAATGTTTTTATATTTTAGATGTTCATATTTTTCTTTTTATATTTTATCAAACTTTATAGATCAGTCCAGACTAATAGTGAACGAGTACGTTGCTTTTGTGATTGTGTACATAAATGAAAAATTTATTCGAGTGCCATCAGACCAACATACACACAAAACGTTGCCAAACTTCATAAAAATTTAGGAGTCGTGGAAATTTAAGATTAATGAAGCCGTGGCATTAATCGCACTACGTAGATTGTTTCTATTTTTGCGTACACATAAATGATAAATCTATTCGACCACCATCTAAGCAACACTTTCACAAAACGCATGTGGAAATTCGAAATTTGTAGTCGTCAAACTTTAATAATAATTAAGTCACAATATTAGTCGTCCTATCGACAGAAGCATCCCTTACACTAAGAAAATTGCTGACTTAATGATACACACGTGGTTGAGTCAGTACATATTCTCACGAGGATGAGAATGTCCTGCATTTGAACAAATACAAGTTAGCATAGATAACTGCTTGATATATTACATATTTATTATCCACACGGTGTGTCAATACTTCTAATTCGGGGACTTGAAAAGCGTACACTTATTTCTTATGAATTTCCCTCGCTGATATTCCAGTAACAAAGCCCTCGCTGATATTCCTGCTTTGTTTGTATGGTAGATATATTTTGACAATTGTATTTGTATTTATATCGGGTAACAAATTTAACATAAGAACACCTGACATTCCAATTGCACCGTAAAACTGACGACTGACTAAGGGTCTTGAACTGTGCTATCTATCCCACATAGTCATTTTGCATAACACAGAAATATATGTGTCCGGGTCTGTAGACTCGCTAAGAGTAGAAAACTGAGAGTCATAATTCTCCAACTTTGACTACTTATATATAAACATGTTAACTAATATGCCTAAAAAGTAAAATTTATCTTTAGGAGCATATTTCATATAAAAAGAATGGGCAATTTTTCACCATGCCACATTTGTAAGACTTTGCACATTGTCACATCGAGTGAGTAAATGAGTGGAAGAAATAACAAGAGATAATCTCACTATTTATTGTGGCCTATCTATTAAGGAGGATACAATTTTATCTTAATTCATTGAATTTTTATCGAAGATATCTAACCTCGAGTACTAATCTAACATCAAGTAAAAACTATAGTTCACTTTATCGCTTACATAGGTATTCCAAAATATGGGATGGTAATAATATTCCCGCAAACTTAGACTGCCAAATATGTTACACGCATCCCTGATATTTTTCTTACCAAAACATTGGCAGCAGTTGTAGAATTTATTTATTTATTGTCACTCTATGGTAAATAATATGATACCAGTGAAGCAAAAAAAAACTAGAAAAATACCCCGCGTTGCAGCGGGGATCTTTAAAAAAATGTAAATAAAATGGGAATAAGAGGCATGAAATATCCAATTGTCAAGATTCAGTTGATCACAATAGTCAGACACTAAATTTAATTCATGCGAAATTGTTGAATATTTGAGGGCTAAATAGTAGTGATGTGGACAATTATATGGCTGAAAAAACATGACATGCATAGGTTGCATGAAAACTATTATTAATAATTGTTAGTAGAGATGAAATGAACAATTGATTGGCCAAAATAGTGAGTGATATGGATAGTTTGCATGTTGAGATAGAAAAATAATTAATACACTTAGTGGGGTTTTGCTTTATAAGAGGTATAGATATCTTAAACACTATCAACCAACTATAGATGGTGCCCTCGCATTTGCGAGGGCCACCTTGCTAGTTGTGTGAATGACATATGTATTACAAGAACGAATGGTTGAGATGTTCAATTGTTGCTTGGAGTTTTTTTGATACATCATAACAAGATTAAGGCAAGCACACTCTGTACAGATTAAGGATC
Source organism: Poa pratensis (assembly GCA_947311845.1). Taxonomy (NCBI): domain Eukaryota; kingdom Viridiplantae; phylum Streptophyta; class Magnoliopsida; order Poales; family Poaceae; genus Poa; species Poa pratensis. The sequence continues at coordinate 38,836,702 of CAMZMU010000102.1, forward strand.
CTATTTTTCGACCAAGAGAATAGTTAACCGATAAAATCAACTATGAAATTCAGTATAATTTGTGCATTATAGTTGGAGATTTAGTTGCAGAAATCAGTATTTTTTTAAAACCAAGTTGCAACCAATACCAACCACGTAACTCACAAAGCATGGGGGAAAAATTGCATGAAAAAAAAAACATCAGGAATGTGAAGGTCTATTGAAGCGATCATTAGAAGCTAACTAAGTGTATACCAACAGAGGATCACGACATATTCAAATGTTTCAGAAGCTAGACAAACACGACAAGTCAAATGTTTCGGAAGCTAGCTAGTAGTCCTTCCACCAGCCAGGAGACAGTCGTCGGTGGCAGAAGTGCGAATGTAAGAACATGGCAAATCAAATGTTCCGGAAGCTATCTACTAGTCCTTCCACCAGCCAGGAGATAGTCGTCGGTGGCAGAAGTGTGAATGTAAGGCTTGATCATGGCCTGCTCGCACCCTCATGCTGCACCCCGCCTCGTTGCAACGGACCCCCTGGTGACCATGGTAATCTCTACAATGTAGGAACATCTACAGATGAAAGAAGAAACACAAGGTTAGCTCTCTCCCGAATGGAGAAGGTCTTGTTGCAATACAAGATGTGGAGTACTCACGGTGGATGTTCAACAAATCCTGTAGCTTTCATAAGTTTGAAGTCAAACCCGATCCGTGCGAGCTGTTATGACAATACTGATCCCAGTGCCTCTCATGCCCGATTATGTTTAATTAAGTGGTCTTTGTAAAATGATTGACCATGCTGACTAATTATTGACCATGGTGACTCCGAGAACATCGACAACTTCATGGAAAATATCGAGTCTCATAGATATATTCGTTGGTTGATCAGTGTGTGCTATTTATATAGGATGAAATGTGGAAGAATCATGCATTACATTTGGCTTACATGTACCCACAATTTGTTGTTGGCTCACCCACTACAGTAGTTCATCTTAATCACGGTAAAGTTAATGAATATGCCTTTCCAAAATAAGTTAAATGTAATCTATGGAGAGTAGACACACGAGAGCGCCACTATAAGTACAACAACTATACAAAAGTGAGCATGATGTGTTGTTGTTTTAACATGGTCGAATGGGAATCTGTGGTAAGTAGGACTGTAGCAGAAACGTGAAAATCATAGTTTTGATGTCCTATAAGTTTGCGGGACATTGTTTCTTTATTGGGGATAGAAGAATGGTTCTCGCAGATATAGTGTTCCCATGCATGGTTTTGCTTAAGTTCACATATAGAATCCTTCAAAATATGGAGGAAATGACAGTTCACTACCGGAACTCATATATCCGTTCGTAAAATCAAAACTGTTAAGAAGTATTAGTATTAGTCTAGGAACTTTTTTGTAGGAGTCGGATTCTACAAAATTTCCACGAAATTGACGTGGAGCCCATTGATGCCATCTAGCTAGTTCCAGTAACTCAGGACCATGTAGCTATTTGCAGGATTTTTTTAACCATATAGTGGGCAAAATCTCCTTTTATTCATACATGATAATTGATAAGTACGTGAGTTTATTGGTCATCGAAGACAGGCCGCGAAGGACTTGTTTCTTAATATCGGCCTTTGAATCCTAGCCAATAAAAGACATCATTAACTCCCTATATAATTGTTAAATATTGTTTTGGGTTTTTCCTTTCATCCCAGAGTGGATAGCGGGCGTCATGTAAGAGCCAAATTACGTCTCTCTCAAATAATCTCACCCGTGGAGCTGTGACTTGGTGTTCTCTACCAAGACCACCAGCTACGAGATGTGACTTCGCTACTAGCTTCACCTCGATGATGACCGCACAACGTTACGGACTTACGGCCGAAGCCTCTGGCACTCGCGCCACCGTCTTCCTCCTCCTCCGGGCTCCTTCTCCGTGTCCCTCGCCGTCGCTGCCACTCTGTGTGCCGGCCGGCCGCTGGGGTGACCTTGCTGCCAACACCGACGGAGTCAGCCGTTGGCGGAGCTTCTCTCCCCAATCCCCACGTTCCTCCTCAACTGCGACCATGCCGCTCGCCGACCATGTCTCCTCGCAGGCCTAGCTCTCGCGCGGCGGTGGGCTGGTGGTGTGCATGGGGAGGACGGTGTGGCGCAAGGAGCTGTTCTGGTCGCGGTTCAGCCTTCCATATGTGGAGCTGGCGGCGAACAGTGGCCACAGTACAAAGATTGTGCTGGCAATGCTGCAACTGTTGCCTGGCGGCGCCACGGCGGACATGCTCGAAGGCACCAATAGGCAATAGTACTTCGGTATCATATTCCCTGCGTGTTTTTTTTTCGCTGTTTGGAGGTACTTCGGCACCAATAGACATTAATTTTGCACATGGATTTTGGTTTGTAATTTACTCCGGTCGTATCATTTCCCGAAGTTACCAACCGAGAACATGCTTTCTACATTATTGCATTCTTCTTCTGTACTACCTATCTCTAGGGATACACCCTAGAAGGGGTGTATCAATAACATAGAAGGGGGGGCTAAGAAGCCAAGTTTACAACGCCGTAGAACGGCAATCCTTGTTGTCAACAGAGGTGACAGCTCCTCTCCGAGACCTAAACCCCATCAAGCAACCAGTTGGGGATTGGCTCTTGAAAAACAAAAACCTCACCCCTAAACAACCTTGCCGCTCGCCACGCCACAAATTCTGTGCGAGTCATCTGCAAGATCGTCTCCACTGAAGGTCTCTCGCCATTGAAGACCACATTGTTCTTGTGCCTCCAAATACACCAAAAGACAAGCGTGATCGCTGTCCACAGGTCGCGCTGCTCACGCTTGCTCGTCCTCTTCTCTGTCCACCACTGCATAACGGATGCGTCCGCGCTCGGGACCCAGCCCGGCTTGCCCCAGTGTGCAGCCACTCGACTCCAAACTTGCCTCGCGGCCACGCACCCAAGCAAAAGGTGCTGGAGTGTTTCGGGCTCCTGATCACACAATGGACACGCCGCCAGATGAGGTAGTCCTCTCCGCAAAAGTCTATCCCCCGTCCAACATCGGTTCTTTGAGACAAGCCAGGCAAAGAACCGACATCCCTGCGGCGCTCCTATTGTCGTACACATCATGGTAGCATGGAACGCACCAATGCCTACTGGCCCCTCCAGGGCGCACCTCTTCTACTAGCCAGTGGGCAATACATCCATTCACAAGACTAAACTATCTCACCACGTGGGTTAACTTCGTAAGAACTTGAATACCACGATGGTCCGCCTTGGTTGTAGAAATAATCCTGAAGCCTCGCATGCCTGAAGATAGCAACTGGATTGGCAATCTTGCTACACTGTACACGACTTAGCGTGGTGACCAACGGGGCCTTGTTAACCCAAAAGACATATCAGGTCTCGAAGCGTAGTGCTCTATATCGGTGCTCGCTTATGTATGTATATATCGACAAAAAGGTGTAAGGAAAACATATACACCCTGATAATACACAGCTATTTGATGCTTCACCTACTGTGGTACTTTTGTTAGGTCAAAGGCATATACGTCGGGCTTTAAATCGACAATCTCCAAATGGCTCACGGATAAAGATAATAAAGAATCGGTTATGAGTCAATAAACAAAATAAGGAGACAAAATTAATAAAGACGCATAACTTGATCGTCGAAGCCTTCAACATTCAGTGGCGGAGACAGAAGTATAAAGCTGTGATGTCAATTTAAAGTTGTTGTTTCAAATATATGAATTTTTTTGATTTTTTTGTTTGTATAATGTTTATCCTATATATGAAGTTTTTGCAAAAAATAAAATGACTACACAGCTAAAGCGTAGCTGTCACTTCTCAACCACCAAGGTAGTGCACACCGTAGAGCAGGAAAAGAGCGAAGGAATGTCACGCCCTTCTGTACTAAGGACGGATGGACCATACGGTGTTGTCATTTGTCTCTACCGCCGAACAGTGTCACCTGCCCTCTCACCTTGGCTCAAAGGTATCACCTACCCTCTAACCATTTTCTTTAGTCTTTGATTTTCAGTTGGAGAAGGCACAGTTAATCAAACAGTCACAGCCGTTAACCACATGAGAATCAAATAAACTATTTGATTTCTAACAATGGAAGTACTTCGAAAATTCAAAATAACATAGCAGTGCATCTATAGTTCCATGACTGAACTTAGACATGCATATTAGTTGCGAAAAAGCGAATGATCTTGAAAGAACATTTGGGAACTAGTTGGGCTTCAGAAGCACACGGAATGAAATGCTACATTGCTGTTATTCAGAAATGTGATCAGAAAGACAGAACGAAAGAAATGTGACCATCTTTTCGGGTTAACATCATATGTAGAAGTAACTTAAAACATGCATGGAGGCACAAATCAAATGAAAGAACCTTGATTCCTCAGCTGACCGTACAAGATTTTAGGAAAAGTTTGTTAACTACTGTCGGTAAAAAAGAAGTATCTTTTCTGACTTCCAAGCAGCCACACAAATGACCTGACTACTGATAGCCATGTAGATTAGTGGCACGAGTAACCACTTTCTTTAGTGTTTGATTTTCAGTTTGGAGAAGGAGCAATTAAGTAAAAAGTTACAGCCGTCAATCACATGAGAAGTAAATAAACTATTTGATTTCTAACTAGTTCATCTGATGATAAGCACAAACCACATATTATGCTTGCATAGCCAGCTGTGCATCGCTTCGATGCAGAGGCTGGGGCTGAGGTCCCCATTTTGAAAGAAAAAAAAAACAAAATATTATGCCGAAGTTCTGCTTGCATAGCCAGATCAAGGTACTCTGCTCAGGCCAAATGCCAACAAACCACATGCAGAAAGTAAAACAATGACATACAAGGAAAAGCACATATGGAAGTTAAAATCAGCGCTGGACCATTCACAAGAGCTCACACATTAAGGGCATGTACAATGGGTTGACGTCAGCCTTCTCTTAGCGTTGACACGTAGGATAATTATCTAGTTGGCGGAGAGAGAATGAAGAAAGAGGAGGTTGCCTTCCCTTAGCTAAGAGATGATCTCTTACGAAATAAGAGAAGGCTAATTTCAGCATTGTACCATTTGTCTTCCCTTAGAACTAGGATTTTCTACTAAAATATAATTAATTCTCATTAATTGTTAGGGATGGCAATAAGAGATAACGCATTGTACAACTTATAATTTTGCCTTCTCTAGATGATGTGGAGGGTTAAGAGAAGGCCTGCCTTCTCTACCATTGTACATGCCCTTAGTAGGCAGTAGCATAGCACACTCACTCAACCACCAGTCCACCACCGACATATTCACCACTAGCTCCACCTCCATGATGACCGCGCGGCGATACTGTCGAAGCCTCTGGCACCCACGCCACCTTCTTCCTCCTCCCCATCTCCTTTGTGTCCCTCTCCCTCTTCACCACTCTCTGTAGCACTGTCCGGCGTGACCTCGCCGCAGCCACCGATGGAGTCAGCCGCAGAGTTGCTCTCCCCAAACCCCACGTCCCGCCTGATCAAGCACGACCATGTCGTCTGGCAGGCCTAGTTCTCTACTAGGCACAACATTTGTTCTCTACTGGCCGCGAGAGCATGGAACTGAACGAACAGTAGCCCAATTCCTACTAGGCACGACATTTGTTCTCTACCCTGAACCACCTTTTATGTACAATAAACGCAACTTCATCGTTCAGCCGTCCAGGCCCTGGACCCCCAAGTTTTAGATATAACTTGTTAAACACGAACAAACTTTTGTTCTACAGCAACTAGGGTCAACGCAGTGGCATTTCAGCAAATAAACCATTGCAAGCAGATGTGCCATTTGAGGTGTACTCGTGCAAAGCACCAACCGTCCGAAACAGGAGCTGCTTCATCCTAGATGTGCCATTTGATTCCATGAGTTTTCCCAACAAATAAAATCACTTCAACCTTCAATCCAATATCTTCTCAAGTATAGCACTGTGCAGAAAATAAACAAAAAATAAATATTCTAAATTTTGGCATCGAGGTTGCCGACAATAACTTCTTCCTATTCAACGCCCGACCACCCAACTCCATTCATTCAGTTACTGGAAGTATCTTTATACAAGCCCTGCAAGTTCATCCCACCCGGCGAGCTTCACGGCCAAACGATGCTTCGATCACCAAACTGCCAAGAAGGCTTGGATCAACAAACAGGCAAACCGAGGTCTTAGAGATGAAGGAATGTTCTTGCAAGAGCAGGACGAGAACATCATGACTGGCATATCAACAATCTTAGTCACCAGAATCACAGGGGGTTCGTTGGTTAACACCAAGAAACAAGAGAATGGCCCAACTGACTTGCACGTTACCCTGGACATCTAGGTATCCCATGTTTTTCGTAAACACCAAGAAACATCGGAATTAGTCATCAAGAAACCAATACAACTGAGAAACTAAACCTTACTAGTTACATTATTTCTCAGGGAAACATTGCAGCGTCCAAGGTGGAAACTTACAAGTCGTCGGAGCATTCCTGAACTTATACCAAAAAATAAAAATATTTTGAGTTAACAACTTAACACATGCCGGTTTAGTTCCTCAGCGAAACATTCCGACGTGTCGTCTCATTTTTTATAAAACCAGACTCAGATCCGAATAATCTTGGTCAAAGGCATGAAGAGGTGCATATTGAAATTACCAGGAGCTTATACTGCACTCCCCAATGCCGTACACATCACGGAGCATGGAACTGAGCGAATAATAGCCCAATGTCTACTGGCCGCTCGAAGTCGCCTGTTCTCTACTAGGCATGACATTAATTTGTTCTCTACCTTGAGCCATCTGCTATGTAAGTTGACCTCGTAGGAATTCGAATGCTTATCTGGTGAGACTTTGTTGCAAAAAAGATCCCAGTGCCTCACATGCCTGAACATGGTTTTTTTTCAAGGACAAACAACCAATGGTTGTCATCATCTCATTAAGAATGGATAGGAGAGTTTTTCAACGAGGGCTGAAACCCTTATACATCCGCAACACCGCACCTGAACAACTACTCCTCGCCTAAATCTGCAGTTCTCCTCGAAGTCCGCCATAAGTTCAGCTCTTCTTCTGTTTTCCTGATGATCTCATCCATCGTTGCTTCTTTTCCTTCAATCACTGTCGCGTTGCGCTCTAGTCAAAGTCTCCTCATACCCGCAATGATGAGTGTGGCGGTTCTTTTTTGCTGCTTGCTTCGGCCACGCTACAAGGTTTTGTTCCACCAATTCCATATCGAGATTTGATCGCGTGGCGTAAGGTTCGGGTGTTTCCTTGCCTGACATAGTCTAAACCAGAGGGTCCTCGTGAATGAGCAATTCGTAACTCACAAGCAGATGGTTTATGGTTTCACGTTCCTGAACATGGTTAATGGAGTAGCCATCTTGCTACATGATTTACCATGATGACTACCTGTGGTCGCTTATGTACTTAGACATGGACGAGAAGGTGTAATGATCATGCCTTACATATACGACTACATTATACAACATTATTTGATGCTTCAACTACCACGATATGTTTCCTAGATCAAAGAACGGACTCGAGCGCCAAACATGCATATGTTAATATGTAATCCGCCATGACGTAGGCCGGCAGTGCCTCGCGGTCCACCAGGTTTACAACAAGTCGGGCCGTCAGGCCAATGCCGCCACGGCTGTCCAAACTGCTTTAGCGGGCTAGGCGCCTAGGCCTACCACTATAGATGGGCGCCGTGGACAGAATTGGTCAGCCGCTCAGGTGCGTCTCCATCGAAGGCTTCTATCTACATTGTTGGCGACGGGTTTAGTGGGGGTTAGTTTCGACGCCACCTTCACCCAATGAGTGGTTTCTCCTGTGGGATTATCTGGACCAACCTCTCTTGCGACCTCTACACCCGCTCGTCGTATTGGCCGTCACAGCACGAAGTGGATTTTCATCACAGATATTCAACAGCCATGAATCGCATTGGAGACGTGCTTGGGTTGAGCCTATACAAAATGCAAATATAATTTGTTAAAAGTCGATTTTCAGGTCCATACTTGGATTTGAACATTCGTAAGACGCAAAATGTTGAGATGAGAACTTACAGCCAATATTTTCTGTTGTTGCTGAGATCCCAGTGCCTCCTAATCCCATGTCGACAAGTTAACTGTGTGTCTATCTTGGAAACCATCCATCTTCCTGACTCGCATGGGAATGCATCCGTAACTCGCTGGAAAATATCAAGTCTCACTGACTTGTTGGTCGACTGATGCATGCTATTTATATGTGGAATCAAACGTACGTGGAAGAACCCTGCATAACATTTACACGCAATTAGTTGTTGGCTCACCCACCACAGTACGTACTTCATCGTCATGACGGTAAGTTAAATGGAAATGCCTTTTGAAAACAAGTTAAATTGAATCTAGAGAGAGTAGACGCGTTGAGGGCACTATAAGTCCAACAACAATACACAAATGAGCATAATTTGTTTTGGTATGGAGGAACGGAAATCTGTGTGGTAAGTGGGACTGTAGGAGCAATGCAGAAATCACTGCATGCATGTGGAGGAAACCGCGCGTGAACACATATTTTGATGCCCTGTAGGATTGCATGACATTGTTTATTTATTTTAGAGAGAAGCTCTCGCAGATACTACAATGTCCCATGGTTTTGTTTGAGCTCATGGCCTCACATACAGAAATCCTCCAAATATTGAGGAACTGACAGCTCACTACCGGAACTCATATGTCCATTCCTAAAATTCATAGGATCTCCCCGCAAAAAAAAGAAAATCAAAGTGTCTCATAGAAAAAAAAATGTACGATTCTGGATCTAAAATTCCCACAAAATCGATGTGTTGTACATGAGCCACTTGACGGCATCTAGCTAGTTCCAATAATTCAGAACCATATAGCGGGTACAATTTAAATTTGTTTATACAATATATGTAGCTACTTGCAGGAATTCTGAACCATATGGCGCGCAAAATTTCCTTTTATCCATACTCTCTCTGTTTCTAAATGTAATATGTTTTAACTTTTTCAGATTCATGTATCTATACATGTTTTAGTATGTATGTTCATCCATTTAAGTCCATATCTAGATTTTAAAATATCTAAAACATGTTATATTTAGGAACGGAGGAAGTACATGATAAGTAAGGGTGTGTTCGTTTTTGGAATCGCATGGAATGGAATGTCCATTCCATTCCAGCAGAATGGAACCGTTACATTATTGTGTTCGGTTTGGACCAAAAAATTGTCACGGAACCGTTCCATTCTTGTGTTCGTTTTTGGAATGGGATGGAATGGAATGGCTAAAAGTGGCATGTGGTCACCTCTTTAACAGGAATGGTGAGCTTACCACTGCATGTGTGGTGTATATCACAATATTAATCAAAATTTTGGCAGCATTTCACCTATATTCTCAGCAATAAACAACAACAAATATATATTCACAATCAAACAAGTATATTCTAACAATACAACACAGATTTCAAATCACATAACATACAACCATCCAAATACTACAACTTCGTTACAAATAGTCCAAATTCGTTACATTCATCCAAAAGATGGCATAGTAGTTCAATGCCACAGATTTCAACCATGTCAAGTTCATGGCGTAGCAGTAGTCCAAAAGCATAGTTTGCGGTCGGTCGCTTCTGAGGGACGACCTCGTTCCGTTCCATCTGACAAACGAACACGAGAATGCCTCTCAGGTGTGGAACGGTGACATTCCATTCCATGCAATCCGAAAAACAAACACACCCTAAGTGAGTTTGTTGGTCACCGAGGTGACGAAATGCTTACCGAAAATCACTAGGCACACGGCAAATGACATGTTTCTTAAGGTCTGCCTTTAAATCCTAGCTATTAATTTCCTATAAATGTTAAATATTGTTTCGGTTTTTCTCTGTTCACAGCTAGCTCCACCTCCACGATGATTGCGCAGTGTTGCGTCCGAAGCCTCCCTCACACTCTTCGCCACTTTGTGTACGTGTCGGCCGCCACTGGCCGTCGGCGGAGTTGCTCTCCCTGATCCCCATGTTCCGTCTGGCGGAGCCTTAATTACCAAACGGAGGCCTTAGGATTAAATTATTCCCGGTAAACAAGCCTCATGTTTATACTGCCTTGTTGATTGTGGTACACGTCAAGGATAATGGAATTGAACCTACCACTACAACCTAGACACGAAAAGAAGAATAGCCCAATTCCTACAGGCCGTTCAGTGGCTCCCCTTGTCTACTTGGCACGACATCTGTTCTTAAGCCTGAACCATCGACTTATGATGGTTGACCTGGTAGGAATTTTAATGCACTTCTGCTCAGCCATGGTTGAAGAAAAGATCCCAATGCCTCACATGCTCGAACATGGCCAATGGAGTGACCATCTGCCTACATGATTTACCGTGATGACTAGCGGGACAACGTTAACTCGACAAGAAATATACAGTCTCAAAGGGTAGTGCTCGACCAGTGCTCACTTATGTACAAAGATCTGGAGGAGAAAGGTACAAGGATCATGCCTTACATACACGACTACATTGTATATACACAATTAGTTGATGCTTCACCTACCGTGGTAGGTTTGTTACATCAAAGCATATACGTCGGGCATTAAATCCCAAAATGGCTCAGGATACATGTTGAGGCCCTCTACCACCAAGGTAGTGCACATCGAAGAGCAAGAAAGAGCTGGAACTTAAGGGAACCTAGCAAGAATAGAACGCCCTTGTCTACTAACTACTGGATGGCTGGACCATGTCGTCTTTAGGCCCTTAGGAATAGACAAGGTTTGATTAACGAAACTTCAGAAACGCAAAATTATGACCATACAAAGTTGAAGATAACCTATTAAAAACGAAAAAGTTTTGTTCTAGAGCAACCAGGGTCAGTGCAGCTGCATCTCAACAAATAAACCATAGCAAGCAGAAGGTGCAACTCGTACCAAGTATACCAACCATCAAAACCAGACTGTTTCATCTGACATGCCCATTTGATTACATGAGTTTTTCCCCAACAAATGAAATCAGTTCAGTTGACCCGGACTTGCTGCAATTTGTATAAGCACAAGAACCGGCAACATCTTCAGTCAATCTACAGTGATGCTCCTTGCAGCACGTTAGAGGCATGGCTTGGATCAGCAAGTGTGTAGCTGATCGTGTGTATGGTCGGTGCACTGTAGAAGCACGACCTGGGTGTAGCAACATAACTCTGAATATTCAGTAAAAGAGGAAGGCTCCCAAAGCCAAAGGGGGCTGGACCAAATCCTACCGTGTGTGCTCCGTTTTTCCTCTGTTTCCGCCGACGAGCTTTGAGCTAGCTGTGTGTGTGTCCACCGGAAATAGTGAGACGAGAGTACCAGCTCGGGACCTTACAAGCATCATCATGCTCCAAAAGTGCCATACCACAAGCACAACATTTCTCCATCACAATACATGCCAAGTCTTGTTGATTCCATTACGGCCAAGATTATGTTACAAAGAGAGGAAAATGGAGTTTATAATGTCAGTATTTCACAACAAATACAGAATTGTTTTAACAAAATAGTCATCTTATAATATTGACCACGGCTCTTGGCAAGAATGATGTAACAACCAGGAACGTGAGTTTATACCAAAAGCTCAGGTACAAAACAGAGCAGAAGTATTCTCGAAAAAACACCACGACATTCAATTAACAAGGATTACAAAATGGATAATTGGTAAACCAATCAAATTTCAGGTAATGTTTTTCTCTATTACTGCTATTGATAGTTTATGAGGCCAGCCCTTTTGTTCATACATGATACTTCGAATGTGAGTTTATTGGTCACCACAGTGCCCTTTGATTCCTAGATACTTAAGAGACTTCCTCCATAATTTTTAAGTACTTCTTCAGTCTTTCAGATATTATTTTTTTAATCACAGAGTAAGAGCAGTACTCCCGGGAGCAAAAGAAACTTCTCTCTGAATTAATCTCACATGAGACTATGGCCTGTGAGGCCGTGACTGGTTGTAAAGAGAAAACATTACGTGGAGCCATGTTTTGAATTGGTTGAACATCTTCTCTTTGGTAAAATGACTAAATGGAAATGTGAAGGTCAGATGCGTGGTGGCAGATCTGAGTACGACAATAATACAAAATGAACATCCTTTTTTGGTTATTCCAAAACAGGGTTAAACAACTATCTTTGGCGTATATAACGAAAAACCGATATGTCATCTAATTGGGAATTCTAAACCTTATAGTTAACATAGCTTACTGTTTTTCATACATGACACATATGTACCTTCAGAAAGACAACAAGAAGGCAGCTACTGGCATCATAACTCACGTCATTTGGAGTGTACGGAAGGAAAGGAATAGAAGTCCACTGAAAGGAGCCCCTCCTTACGCTTGGCTTATCCACAATGAGATTGCGCGCAGAGGGCATATGTGCCTTTACAGATGACCCCGGAAACTAGGCACCACTACAGGTTCCATGGCTTCGGGCTTTTTGTTTCGCACACTTTTAAGGTGATCATGTTGGTATGCTTCCTAACTTCGAATTGACTGTCAGCTGCTTTTTTCCTAAAAAATATGGAAGATTATTGGTGTCCTTTTTACTAACTAGTTCCAGCTTCCAAGACATCCTTAAGTGATTGTCATTCTTTCACCTAATGATTCTTATATTTGATCGAATATGAACACTCCAAGCATTGTGTGACGATTTGTGGTCTTGGTGAATTGTTGGAATTATAAAAGGTAAAACATTTGCTAAGAGTATTTGAGTTAACCCGTCTTCGTTATTTCCAAACTAAAATTCCTACCCAGTGCCTAGCATTGATATGGACGCATAAATTATTTTCGCCGGGGCTTCGTATTGTGTGATAAGCATCTTATATTCTTATGCCACTGTAAGCCACAAATGCCAACCATTACCATTCAAACGGTGCAAGAAAGTAACAGTTAACATTGTACACAAGAATTGATTAGAACCTAAACTCAAATTTAGAAGGGGGCTAATTTAAGTTATGTGCATTTGTTTTGTAGTTACAACAGGCACTGAAGTGGCGTTTCAACATATAAATCAAGGAAGTAGACGGTACTATGCATATTAACCATCACAACAAAGACTATTTCACAGAGATGATATGTCCCTCATGCATAAGTTTTTCCGGAATCTCATGCCGGGAAATGAAATGTATCAGAGGCCAAATATAGTGGATGCATGGTTGAACTTTTCTAAATGTTGTCCGTACATGGTGTCATCCTTGCTTTCTTGCCGCTAGCCTGCTTTCTACTTTTTGTTATCCTGCTTGCATGCTTTGTTCTATTCACGCTTGCTGTACATGCCACGGTAGTAGAAAACGTAACACCCAGCCTATATCCAGAAGTTCAGCTCTCTTACCCTAACCACTCGCCATCCTAGGTAGGAATTGGATTCCTAATATTCCAGATCATTGTTACATAAAAGATCCCAATGCCTGGCATGCCCAACAACTGCCAATGGAGTGACCACTGCAAGATTGATCACAACGTTAACTCTGCCAACCAATTCTAAATAGGCTGGCTGCTCGATTGGTGCGTGTTATTTATAGGGCTGAAAAGTTTAAAGCATCATGCCTTGAAATTTAAGAGTTGAAGATACTACAAACTATTGATGGTTAACCTACCACTGTATTATTGTCTTTGAAAAAAACGTTTCTGATCTTGTTGGTAAGGCAATGTTTAGCTGGGTTGTAGTTACGACCAAATCGGGGAAAACTTTTTGTAATGGGGAAGCAACTGTTAAAAGTTGGCCCTAGGATGTTGACGTCACTGTAATTTCGTGATTATAAATTAATCATTGTTTTAATGAGAATTTGAATGTTAATTGTTGGCTTGGCATATGTAATATAAATAAATTATTTAGTATTTTCTAAAGTATAACATGGACTTGGATTTCATATGTGTTCTTGGTAGTAAAAAACTCCTTAGTCTACAACTGTGTTGAAGCATATCTAATCGTTTCTGGTAGCGAGCGGAAGCAGAAACAATACAGTGCGAGTCACAGTAGAGATGCCGTTGTCAGCCACAAATGCAATTCATTGTTACGAATGACATGAGAGGTTAAACATGTACTGTTTGACTACATGAGTCTTTCCAACAAACGAAATCACTTCAATCAATCTGATATCTTCCCAAGTACCAGTGTGCAGGAAAGAAACAAAAAGTAATGCCTTGGCACCGAGGATACTGAAAGTATCTTGTACAAACCTGCAACTCCACCCCTCTTGGAGGGCCTTCACAGGCAGGATTTCCAAGTAACTTGATAAACCGAGATCATAAAGTTGAAGTAATGTTCTTGCAGCAGCAGGACGAGAACATCATCACGGCCATCTTCACCACCAAATAACAGTCAAGACGACGTTCACATTAGCCTGATCATGTTACTAAATGACAAATAACTTTAGAATGAGTCATCAACAAAACAGAACTGAGAAACTACTTCACTGACTACATCATTTCTAAAGACAAAACCTGAAGTGAACAAATGGTATCAGCAAAACAGTAGGCTAGCTTCTGAAAACTGCACATATGTTAAGTACTTCATGGCTTGCCAAAATGTCTTATAAAAGGGGATGGAGGGAGTAAAACACTAGTATTTAATCAAAAAGCGCTCCATTATCACATCAAACAACTATGTAGAACATCGTCATGCTCCAGAAGTGCCACACCACAAGCACAGCATTCCTCCATAAACATTGCATGCCAACTCTTGTTGATTCCATTAGTCAAAGATAATGTTAGAAGAAAAAAAGGAAAATAAAGTTTCAATGATGGGTGCTATATTTCCCTACAATTGATGTCTTTTTTTTACCTATACAATTTATGTCAGTATGACACAACAAATACAGAACTGTTTTAACAAAAGATAACAAAATAATCGTATATCTCATGAGATTGACCACATCTCCTGACAAGAATAATACAACAACCGTCGTTCATTGTTCATGTATAAAAGACAGCTAAAAATATATCGTATACCTCATGAGATTTACCACATCTCCTGACAAGAATAATACAACAGCCTGGACGTTCACTGTTTATGTACAAAAAACAGAGCTAGAGTGTTCTCCAAAATAACACCAATGTTCAATTAACCAGCATTAAAAAATAAAAATGGAGCATTGGTAAACCAATTGAAACATCTTGGGAGCACTGGAAAACAATGTTCAATTAACCAATGAATTTCAGGAAATGTTTCATAATGTGCCAGTTATTGAAACTCAAAATAGAGTAGGACTGGCTCCACTGACCACTCAATCGTTGAGGTGGTGAGGATGATGAAGGAAGTTCCACACTGATGACAGATCATGATGCCCAATTTAGCCTAACAAAACCACAAGTTGCGGCGACAGCCGAGGATTTTGGAGCATATGTGTAGCTGCCGCATTGAAGGCAAAACCACCATATGTTGAGGATGTATCAGCATCTTTGGTAACTGCAGTCCTTGCTTAACTGTAGGCACAGTTGGGAATATGCCAAACCTAAGGAGGTGACTTAAGGAAGGGTGCAGCAGACACACCCTTTCTAGGATATCCCATTTATCTATTAATTGTTATATTTGGTTGTTGCAGATAGAGAACAGATTAGTTATACTTCTTACGGATGCGATTGAGACTTGGTCCTATAGATGAGGCAATGGATTCTATCAATATAATATGCTGGCACACTATGTTCAATAAGCAATGAAAACCATTAGACCAGGTGCCAATTGCCAAAGCCCTCCGGAGCCTCCCACTGACTACAGCAGTATAGCTGTAGCTGTAGGGTTTTGGCCCTTTGGCTTTCTTTTTTTCTTCTTTGTTGTGGTTAGCTTTTAGGGCAGTTCTTTTGGTTTTGCTGGTTTACCCTTGTAAACTTTTGTCCTTCTTGGTGTTCTTCAAATACAAATGACACAAGTTTTGATGCGTGTTCAAGAAAAAACTTACTGAGATCAGGTCCTATATATTCTACCTCATCTTTAGTACTCCCTCCGTACACAAAAGGATGTCTCAACCTAGCCCAAATTTGTATGTATCTAGACATGGTTTAGTATGTAGATACATAAAAATTTGAGATAGGTTGAGACATCTTTTTGTGGACGGAGGGAGTAGTTGAGTCTCTCCATCCTAAAGAAGCCATGTCACACAAAATTCCCTGGACGGTATATAAGCTGCTACAGTCTAATAACCATAGCACCTCAGTTTTAGTCAAAAATGGCATTATATGTTTAGACCAAACAATCAGCTTTACATGAATATCCTGATTATGTACAATTAATTACAGACGGTACTAAGCATAATACAAAGCTGTAAATAAGTCCTGCTGCAATATATGTGCAGCTTTTAGTTTCATCTCTGTAATTTCATGCTTGTCATTCACTACAGTAAAAGAGCAGATATGTATTTGTTTCCAATATGAATAATTGTAACTTCCAGGTAAAATTCATAATAATAGGCTAATAACATATACACTATTAACTGATAAGCCACTAATTTGTTAACCCTGAAACCCAAAAAAGTACACAATGGACTATGGCCTATGAAGTGATCAAGCATTCTGGGAAAATGCATGCAAACTTACATACTGAAAGGTAAAAAGTCGGTAATGGTAGCATGGTAGAAGCCTAGAATCATGTAGTTCACAGATTTATCTTAAGTGAATAGCTTAACACATCATACTTCTCTTGATTAGTTCAGCAATGACAATACAACATAGAACAATCTTAACTTGGAAGTACTTCTAAAATACAAAATAACATAGCAGTGCATCCATACCTGAACTTGTTCAGGCATATTAGTTAGCAAAACGTGCATGATCTTGTCCAAGCATTTGGAAACTGGTTGGGCTTCAGAAGCAAACGGAATGCAATCCTACATTGCTGTTGTTCAGAAATGTGCTCAGAAAGAAAGAATACGGCCATCCTTATGAGTTATCATCATATCAAAGCTTACAGTAGAAAAAGTAACTTAAACATAGAGGTACCAACCAACTAAAAGAACCTTGATCCTTAAGCTGACCGTACAGGATTTTAGGAAAAGTTTGTTAACTACTATCGGAAAAACAGAAGTATCTTTTCTGATTTCCAAACAGCCAAAAAAGGCAAGAATGCGTGTTATATTCACACTGTCCTGGGAACATATGACCCGACTACTAAAAGCCAATTAGCCATGCAGATTGATGGCATGAAGCCACGAATAACCAGTTTCTTTACTCTTTGATTTTCTATTTGGAAAATGCACAATTAAGCAAACAGTTACAGCCATCAATCACATTTTTCTTTACTCTTTGATTTTTCTAACTGTTCTATCACAAGTTCCTCTGGTGAGCACAGAGCCAGTATACTATTATGCCAAACTTCTGCTTGTATAACCAAATTGAGGTACTCTGCTCAGGCCAGATACCAACAAACAACATGTAGAAAGTAGAACACTGACATAAAAGGACAAGAACATATCGAGATTAAAATCAGCACTGGACCATTCACAAGAACTCACACATCAGTAGCACACTCACTCAACCAGCACCGACAGACAGCTGACATTTCTATTTCCTTCTACCAACCCAATCCCCCCTTATCCTTTTCCTCACTTGAATCGCCCATCTAACTGGACCTAACCCGTGCAGTGGGAACTAGATCAAATTATTCCGGAGGGGGAGACCAGGACTAGAGAGCCCAATAAACTCTTCACACGCTAACCCTAACAAGCCCACTAACCCTAGCTTCCCTTGTGTGTCAATCAACTGTTCTCCTCCTCCGCCGCAGCGGCTGCAGTGTCGGCGTCGTCAGCAGCGGTGGGGGGCGCTGACGCCAGAGGCTGCTCCTCGGCGGTGGGGGGCTGCATGAGGAGGGCGGTGTAGTAGGGCACCTGGACGAAGGAGGCGCCGTGGCCGGCGACGGGGACGGCGGCGGGGGGCGCCTCCTGCGGGGTGACGCCGGTGCCGGTGGCGGCGATGATGGAGGGCTCGGCCTGGCGGAGGAGCCACTCGATGGTCTCGCCGTCGGTGCGGTGGCCGAGCTCGCGCGTGAGCTGGAAGACGCGGGCGGCGACCATGGCCGGGATGCGCACGCGGCGGCCGCGGCCCGCGACCTTGGCGTGGCGGTCCGAGGAGCGGCGCGCGCGGACGCGGCGCTCGCCGGCGGAGGGGTCGGCGGCGGCGGCGGGGTTGAGAGGGTTTAGGGTTTGGGCGGGGACGAGAGGACGAGTTCGGAGGGCGAGGAGGAGGACATCATTGGATTGATTTGGGGAATTTTTCGGGTCTGCAAGGTGGGGTCGGCGGGGCACGGGTGGTGGGGCTAGGGCGTCTTATAGGGTGGAGGCCTACCTGCCATCTGAATGTGGGGTGCTGGATTTGGGCCTTTTGATTTACTTCTTTCTATTTTTGTTTCCAAGAAAAAATTATAATGTGTGTCCGTTCGCCCTCTAGTCGTTTCAGCGAACAAATAGTCGTTGGAGAAACAAAGCACGGAAAATAAGATCGGTGTGATCTGACCGTAGATACAGAAGGATTCGTATGGCGAGCGGTATTCGTGATGCCATCCTGCCTCGTGGTGGAGGCGGTGCATGTTGTTTGCATGGTGTGAGCGAGGAGAGAATATATGTATAAGGAGGACTGATAGAAAAAACAATTCCACAGAGGTAGAGGTAGAGGTAGAGGTATAAGGTAAGGCCGCGAATTGGTAGGTAAACCATTAAGTAACAGTGAACGATTAATTCGTTGATATAAGGCACGATTCATCCTCTTTTCAGCCTGAATACATAGCGAGCATTGATCTACCAAGTAGCCAATGGATGAGACTTGAAAGCTTTCATGGAGACACCAAATATCCTGCTGCAAGATGGCCTCTTTTTTGGATGTCATTCGGGCATGCGAGGCATTGGGAAGTTTTCTATATCGTTGGTTACCATTCTTACAATTCAAGTTTATAAAAGCTCGGGGATAGTAGAGTTGATTTCGTGTCAAACTGTTGATGAGAGTGCACAATGTAAGTGTGTTGGATCAAGGGTGGTGCTAGAGCAGTAAGAGAAGACATTTACAATGAGGATGAGTCGAGGACATGGCACTGGCATATATAGATGTAGAGGAAGTAGATAATGTTGTAGATGGCTCTTCACATTGTAGTACATGCTAGTCCCGGTCGTGGTTGTTGTCAAGTCTCCCCTGGAAATAATAGAGTAAGGATGGTTATGTTCAAACTCCAATTTGTCGGAATAAATAAAGAAAGTGTTATTCTTCGTAGCAGCACTTGGATCATTTGTGTGGTCATATTAGTTTGTCACACATGTTAAACATTATTTGCAAATGAACACCATAGGTCCATATCAACGGGGGTTTATCTACTGGACAATTATTATACTAATATGCTAAGTAACCATTATGATGTACTTTCCTTTCCATCCTTATTTTTACAAAAAAAAACCTAAACCCATGATACAATCTAATTTTTATCAGTAATCACCTACTCTTGGATTGGATTAGATTTGGGGCTCTACAAGCTGGGGTTGGCGGCGCATGGGTGGGGCTAGCTACGGGCGTCTTATAGGGTCCAGGCCTACCTGCCTCCAAATGTGGGGGTGTTGGATTTGGGCCTTCTAGTTTACTTCTTTCCATTTCTGTTTCCAAGAAACTTTCTAGGCAGTTCTGGTTACATATTAGGTTGGGTACAAACATTCTTTTTACAGTATACGGCGGCGCGGCCCAGAGATGGGCCGGCGGCACACGGCTAGACGTTGTGGGAGGCTGCTCCTGCTCCTCCTGCGGCAGCTACAGCAGCGGCGGCAGGTCACGGCCAGTCGGGAGTTGGCGGAAGGGGTGGAGCATGTTGCTGCTCCTGGTCGGGCTGCATGAAAGTCCACCATGGCGGCAGTGGCGCTGCCTGCTGCTGGGCCTCCTGGAGCACGCGCTCCCAGCATCTAATCTCGTCCTCGACCCCCTCCTCCTCGAACCAGATCCTCTCCTCCTGGCTAGGCGACAGCGAGGCGTACCGCTCCAGGACGGATAGCGGTGCATGGGTCGGCGCTCATCGTGCTCCTCGCTGAACCACTCGTCCCAGTAGCACGAGTGGGCCGCTCGATCTCCACGACCTGTGCACGCCGCTCGCCGGAATTGGTGGCACCGGAATCCGATCTGGATTCAGGTGCCAGAAGTCCGGCAGGTGGACGTCTGGCCAAACCACCGGCGTCTCGTCCTCCTAGTGCCACCAGCACTCTTTGATAGGGACATAGCGGCGGCGACGCTTCGGTGGTCCATCACGGTGCCCGGTAGCATGATGTTGAACGGCGCTGGAGGTGCCAGAGTCGGGGCATAGGCTCAGCGCGGAGGAGGAAGGGGAGCGCTACATGTCGCAAATCTGCGTCGGCCAGAGGAGGAGCCGTCCTCAAGGTCGTCCTTCCCCTTGCCATTCCACCGTAGCGGCATTGCGTCGGCTAGGGTTTGGCTGTTGGCGGGCGGGGAGCATGGTGGGGCCTTGGTGTGGACGGCCATCGACGAACGAGTTAAAAATAACTGTGGTAGGGAAGACGACGGGGTGATCGGGTTGCTGCCAGGTGGGGCCAGGTGACGTGGGGTGGCCACGGCAAGTCCCAGGGTCGAGTACCCCAGATTGATTGAGAAGGGGAGAGATGGAGTGCTGGTAGTTACCACGGCTGACAAGCAAGGCGATTTACCCAGGTTCAGGCTCCCGGAGGATAATACCCTACTTCCTGCTTGTCCGAGATTGATATTATGGAGGTGTTACAATGGCGATCCTGGCGAGATGTCGATCTCGCTAGGGCTTTGGTGGTGGAATACGGTGTACCCTAGATCGGCGGCTCTCCCAGCCTTTATATAGGAGACTGGGTCTCGGGAGTTCGCAACCGATTAGGTTTACAGATAAGGTAGGTCTCTACCGACATAGGCTTCGCTTGCCTTGGGGCGTACTCTGCCTTCTTTGGGCTCCCGTCGTGGGCTTTGAGTGTTGTCTTCTAGTAGGCCGCCTGCCGGGCCCTAATCCTTGCGTGCACCAGGTACCTTCATGGTGGGGCACCGTTATGTAGGCCCACATCACCAGGCGTGGCACACGAACGGACACGCGGTCGGTCCATCTCCTGTCTGACTAGACACAAAGTTGTCCCAAATTTGCTCTGAAAATGGGTCAGCGTGGACAAGAAATAGGCATAAAAATGACCAAACGCCAAAATGCGTTATGCGTTGGGCCCTGATTTTGGCCGCGCCGACCCAAACGGACAGAAATGGACGAAATGGGTCAATACGTTGCTCTAAGGCAGGCGGTACCCTTGATTTCATTCTGCCTTGGTGGAGGGTGGTGCACGACGTTTGCATAATGGGTCAACGGTCAGACGAGCGAGAAGACAAGACATAAATGAGGAGAGCGGAAACGTTGGCACGAAAGAAGAAGATAGGGGCTACGTACAGTTAGGTGAAACATTGAGCGTCGACCAGTTTCACTTCACTGTACGCAAGCATGTTGATGAATGGATGCATTTTCTGAAAAAGGCAACACATTCTGCTATAAGTGCTATTGATGCTACATGGAGGCCACCACCATCTGATCAAGTAAAGATTAACACTGATGTTTCCTTCAATGAGAAGACAAAAAGAGCTGGGTGGGGGGCAATATGCAGGGACAGTGAAGCAGATACCTGTTTTGCAGCTGTTGGTTCCCTTCTGAACATCGTTGACCCTCTCCATGCTGAGGCAATGGCCCTGTCTAATGCGATTCAACTAGAAGACCAGATGGGAGTTGGAAATGTGATTTTTGAGACAGATTGCAGTATACTGAAGAATGACATGACAACTTCAGATTTTGATATGGGGCCGCTGGGTGTTAGAGTATATCTCTTGTATACATATTTAGGCATGTGTTGTACACGATCCTCCACCGATTCTGTTTGTATTCGGTTTTGTATGTTAGGATCGTATCCTTGCCTTGCAAGGCACGTTGTACATGTACTATATAATGATAAGAGCTGAACGCCCCAAGCGTGGCGATTCCTTCTATCCCTTCACTTTCGCATGGTATCAGAGCATATTGCTCCTAAAACCTAGCCCACCTCTCCCGATCCAATCTCAACCCAGCCGCCGCCATGACGGCACCCAGCCACACCTCCTCGTCAATGTCCTCTGCTCTCTCCAACTCCACCTCGCCCGGCGCCCTCGCCTCGGCCTCGACCCCAGCGATGTCGTCCTCCCTCGCGATCAACGTGGCCAGCGTGAAAACGCACGTGCCCGTCGTCCTCGACCTCGCTGATGTCTACGCACGCTTCTATTCTTGTAGACAGTGTTGGGCCTCCAAGTGCAGAGGTTTGTAGAACAGCAGCAAGTTTCACTCAAGTGAATCACCCAAGGTTTATCGAACTCAGGGAGGTAGAGGTCAAAGCTATCAAGCAACCCTGCAATTAAGATACAAGAAGTGTCTTGTGTCCCCAACACACCCAATACACTTGTCAGGTGTATAGGTGCACTAGTTCGGCGAAGAGATATTAAAATGCAAGTGATATGGATGATTATAAGTGGTAATTGCAATCTGAAATAAAAATGGCAGCAAGCAAACATGTAGCAGAAATGGTTGTAAACGGTGTTTCAATGCTTAGAAACAAGGCCTAGGGATCATACTTTCACTAGCGGACACTCTCAACAATAATAATATAATTGAATACATAGATATTTCCTCTTCACTATGCTACTCTGAATTATTCTCTCGTTGGATAACGAACACCAATCCACCGCGTAGGGCTATAAAAGCACACCTTAAAGTCGCATTCCCATGTCTAGTTAACCCCACACTGTCAACTTGAGCGCCCTAGAAGGTACTAGACAAACACCGCAATTTCATAGAGACATCCAACGCAAATAATAACTCATGATAAGTATTCCTGTTATCTTTAGCCTAAGAGCCACACACGGGACGCACACTGTCAACTTCGCACCGTGGGACAAAGGTGACTCCGGAGATTACATTAATAAAACCACTTGAGTAGCATATAAGATAATGAAGAGTACATCTATGGATTCAACTAGATTACAAAGCTCATGATCGCATAAAGATCACACCATGGGAGAGAGAGATAAACCACATAGCTACCGGTAGAGCCCTCAGCCTCGGGGGAGAACTACTCCCTCCTCATCATGGGAGGCAGCAACGGCGATGATGGAGGCGGTGGTGTCGATGGAGATGGCTCCGGGGGCAATTCCCCGTCCCGGCAGGGTACCGGAACAGGACCTTCTGACCCCCGAAACGGAGTTTCGTGGCGGCGGAGCACGGAGATGTATTCGGGAGTTTCGTCAATTGTGTTAGGGTTTACTCCGCGGGGGCTATTTATGGTCCAAAGGGCAGCTTCAGAAGGTTCCCGAGGCCACCACACGTGGCCTCGGCGCGGGTCAGGGTTTTCCTGGCCGAGCCGACTTGACGGGCCTGCACAGGCCGCATCTTAACTCCGATGGAGATGAACCTTTTGTATAAAACGTGCGGCGGAAAATTCCCTGCAACTTTCGCAACTAGACTTTTTCCATTTGACGTTGTCTTCAGGCCCGAACGTGACGATCTTTGAAAATAGTTTTCAGACAGATTTCTGGAAAGTCCCAATTTGACTCCAACAAGGTTTCCTTTGCCCAATTTTGATAATTTCTACACATCAAAGTATAAAACAAGAACATTGTGCACTTTGGCAACTATTAGTAGGTTAGTCCAATAAATGTCATAATATGATATAAAGTGCATATAAAACATGTGGCAATTGATATAAAACATGCATGGAACATCAAAAATTATAGATACGTTTGAGACGTATCACTCGCCAAGTCCAACTATGCGAAGTGGCGCATGCTCGTCGCCGTCCTCCTTGGCAAGTACGAGCTCTCCAACCACGTTGCCGTCCAGACGCCGGTGGCTGAACGCACCGCCGAGTGGAACCGGGAGGACTTTATCGTCCGCTCCTGGTTGTACGGCTCCATCAGCGAGGAAATCCTCGACATCATCATGGCGGAGGATCAAACCGCCTACGACGCCTACATGCTCATCCGCAACCTCTTCCTCGACAACCAGATGACGCGCGCTGTCCACCTCGAAGCCGAGTTCCGCGCGATCGTCCAGGGTGACCTCTCCATCACTGCCTACTGCCATCGCCTGAAGGCCCTCTCGGATGCGCTGCGTGACGTCGGCCAGTCCGTGACCGATCAGACGCTGGTGCTCACCTGCCTGCGCGGCCTCAACGCGCGCTTCTCCGACATCACTACGCTGGTCACCATGCAGAGCCCTCTGCCCTCGTTCCTGCAGACGAGGTCGCTTCTCCTCTTGCGTGAAACTCAGCTCCAGCATGCCGCTCCTGTGCACCAGCAGACGGCGCTCTACGGCGCCGCCCCGAACGCCGGAAACAACGGGTACGGCTATGGCCAACCCTCTGGCTATGGGCAGGGCTCCGGCCATGGGCAAGGCTCCGGAGGCGGCTACAATGGCGGCCGCTACCGCGGGAAGAAGAAGAACACCGGCAACTACGGCGGCGGGAACGCCGGCGGTGGTGGCAGCTACCGCGCGCCTGCTCCCGTCGGTCCCTGGGTCTGCTTCAACCCGGCCACGGGCGTGGCGCAGCAGATGCCGGCTCAGCCGGTGCAGCCGACGCCGGCTCCCTGGCGCCCTGCTGGCGGCTCTGGCATCCCTGGCGTCCTCGGCCCCCTGCCTCCCGTCCCGCGTCCATCAGGCTATGGGCCACCGCAACGTCCACAGCAGCAGGCGTACACGACCATGCTGGCTCCTCCACACGGACATGCTTTTGGCACCAATTCACCGCCTCCTCTGACGCCCCAAGCTCCACCAACGTGGGATTGCTCAGCTTTGATGACTGCACTGAACAACGTCGCCAGCAGCTCCTCGTCGCCGCCGCCTGCCGCCGCCTGGGTCATGGATTCAGGTGCCACTTCCCACATGGCCTCTCACCCTGGTATAATCTCCACTCCTCACCCTCTATCTTCTTCTTCTTCTTCTTCTCATGTCACCGTCGGAAACGGCGTCTCTCTACCTATCTCTAGCACCGGTCATACCACTTTAGATATTTCTTCACAATCTTTTGCACTTCGTGATGTCCTTATAGTTCCTCACATGATCAAAAATCTTTTATCTGTTCGTCAATTTTGTGTTGATAATCTAGTATCTATCGAATTTGACCCTCTCGGTTTTTCTCTTAAGGACCTTCGAACGGGGCGTGAGATCTCTCGATGCAATAGTCCAGGCCCACTCTATACCGTCTCCACAAGTCAGCCACCACCCACCCTCGGCCTCGTCGCGTCTTCCACCAATAATGAGCTTTGGCATCGCCGTCTCGGACATCCAGGGCGTGACACTATGTCACATTTATCTAGCAAAAATTTGATTTCATGTAATAATGCATCGGCCACGGTGTGTCATGCGTGTCAACTTGGCAAACATGTCCGCTTGCCGTTCTCTAGGTCTCAAACTACGTGTGCCGTACCTTTTCAGTTAATTCATTGTGATTTGTGGACATCTCCTGTTCTTAGTAATTCTGGTCTTAAGTACTACCTTGTTATCGTTGATGACTTCTCCCATTACATGTGGACGTTTGATGGCTACGTGTTGGTGAACCCCAAGAGGAAGGTTATGATGTAGACAGCAGAAGTTTTCCCTTGAGAAATCTACCCAAGGTTATCAATCCAGTAGGACTTGACGATCTATCGGAAGGTTGTTGATGTTGACTCCCCCTGGCGCTAGGGAGCTTGCACCAACGTGGAATCTGCACAGACACAAACCAGAACTTTGCCCAACACGAAACAGAGAGGTTGTCAATCTCTCCGGTCTTGCAGAAACAAAGAGTTAAACGTATGGTGTGGAAAACAGCAAGTAACAGGAAACAGATGATTGCAGCAGGTTGTGTAAACGGTATGAGGAAATTGGACCAGGGTCCACAGTTCACTAGTGGTGTCTCTCTCAGAACAGATAACTAGCATGTTGGGTAAACAAATTACAGCTGGGCAATTGACAAATAGAGAGGGCATAGCAATGCAATACATGCCAAGATGTCTACTATGAATCTCGTTGGGCATTACAACAAAGTACATAGACCGTTATTCCAACAGCATCTATGCCTAAATAATCCACCTTCAAGGCAGCATCCGCATCCTGTTCAGTATTAAGTTGCTAACAACAGATTATTGCATGAAGTAAAGTGTGTAATGTAATCAATACAAGTGCCCTTGGACACTGCACCAATGTTTTATCCCTAGTAGCAACAGCACATCTACCATCTTAGACCTTTCTGTCACTGATCCAGATATCTAGAGACTGAACCCACTATCGAGCATAAATACCCCCTCTTGGAGTCACAAGCATCTACTTGGCCAAAGCATCTACTAGCAACGGAGAGCATGCAAGATCAAGAGCACATAGATAAACAACTTGAATAAACATGGTATCAATATTCATCGGATCCCAGCAAACACAACATCTAGCATTACAATAAGATGATCTTGATCATGTTAGGCAGCTCACAAGTTCTAAACATGGAGGCACAAGGTAGAGAGACAACCATCTAGCTACTGCTATGGACCCGTAGTCCAGGGTGGACTACTCACGCATCACTCCGGAGGCAGGCATGTGATGTAGAGCCCTCCGGTGATGATCTCCCCTCCGGCAGGGTGCCGGGAAGAGATTCAGAACTCCTCCGATCTGAGATTGACGATGACGGCCGCTGTCGTGGGTTTGTCACGTCAGGTGTCATAGATGACTTCGTAGGTGTGGGATTACGCGAGTCAAGCATCTCCGAGCTTGGGATCGCAGGAACAAAGATCAACACAGATTTACCCAGGTTCGGCCCCCTCAATGTGAGGTAAAAGACCTACTTCCTGCCTACCCTAGATTGGTATTGATATGATAATCGAGGTGTTACAATGGAGGCGATCCGATCTGGTACTCGCCGTATGAGCTAGGGTTTAGGGCTTGATAGCTTGACCCGCTCTAAGTCCTGCGAGTCCTCTTTATATACACAGAGGCTCGCTAGGTTACAAAAGGAAACTTCCCCATAAGGAATACATCCACAGAGGCCTACTCGGAGACTACTTGGTCTTCACGTCCTCCGGGATATGTCTTCTAGATCTTTCCCTTATGGCGGTTCAATATTGGGCTTGCTCCCAAGTGGGCCTTTGTCCGTGCGAGTAAGTTAAGTCGCACTGGGCCGCGGGTTAATCCAGAAAGTATTCCCCCGACATTAGCCCCCAAGTTTAGCTTGGATTTCGAGTGAAGGCTCCTTCGTCTTAACAAACCCCTGAGCCGCGCACATGAATTATCCCAGCTGAACTCCAATTTTCTTATTTCCAATCTGCGGCTTATAACTCTTCTTGGCGGCTCAAGAACGCGACTTATCCTGCCTTGACGGTTGATTTTCAGATCTAAACGTCTTCCGCGTCTGGGTTATTTATCTTGGCTCATCGTTTTCCCAGCGTTCTGCATTACGCATCCGCTGCTCCTTTCCGCCGCCTCCAATCTCGCTTCTCGTACTCACAATCCTTCGGTGGAGATCTCCATCGATCTGAGAAAAATGTCTCGCCGCAAGTGCAACTGGGAAGGCTCGTGGGTCGACGAAGATTTCCTGGAATCCCTATCTGCACGGGGCCTTCTTCCGCCAAAAGATCAATGCGAATGGCGGGCGGCCGGTGAGGAGGTAATCCCCAATCCTCAACCAGGAGAAGTAGTGATTTTTGCGGAGCATGTTGAGCGCGGGTTCAAGCCCCCGGGCTCTCTCTTCTTCCGCTCCTTGATGCAGCGGTTAGGTCTCCGCTTCCATGATATTGGCCCTAATTCGATGTTGCAAGTGAGCAACTTCCACGTCCTCTGCGAAGATTATCTGGGTATCCCGCCTTCAATAGATTTCTGGCTTGCTCTTTTCAATTGCAATAGTCAAAGGGAAACCACAGATGGTCCTTTTCTCCAATGCGGCGCCATTTCCTTCCAACGCCGTAGGGGTAGTATCTTCCCAAAACTAACTCTTGCCAAGAAAATCAAGGAGTGGCAAAGGACATTCTTCTATTGTAAAAACACTTCTCCTGAGGGTGAAATTCCTCTTCCTCTTTGGTCTCCTCTTCCCTTCGAGGCTACCGATGCTCTGTCTTCTAAACCTGATCCTTCTTCGTTGCCCTTTATCGAATCCCTTCTAGACAAGGTGAGAGCGCTGACACTCCATGGTCTCACTGGATTAGATCTCATATCTTGCTGGACTAAATGGCGAGTTCAGCCTGTGAGTCGCCGCTCGCGGCTTATGGTGGATTTCACTTGTCATGCAAATGACGTCGATCGCACTTGCCCTGAAGATTGGGACAAAGGGGAGTGGATAAATTTCATTCGCCGAGTGACGGACGAGGATATTGACTCGTATGACAACGTCGGACTTGCTCCCTTCTGGGCTGAGCACAAGCCTTTTGTGGTAATGTTTACTTGTCACTGTTTCCTCGAAAATTCCTTCTCCAAAATTAATTATTTCTGACCTGAGCTCCTTTTCAGATCGATCCCTATTTCTGGGTTCTTCCTCAGAGGACGTCGACTTGAACCAAGGAACCGCGGCTGAGTCGTCAAGGCAAGCCGCAGCCTTTGGCGAAGATACAGTTATGCACGAGGGTAGTGCTTCTGAAGAGGAACAACAAATGGCCGACGCTCTTTTGTCCTCGACTCCAAATACACCTTTCCTGGAACTTCCTGAGGTGCCTCGCAGGTCCTCGAAACGTATTTTATGCCAGAGCTCAGAAGACCCCGCGCAGCCTGAGAAACGTCGCAAAGCCTTGGCGTTACTAGCAGAAACAAGAACTGCCAAATCTTTAAAACTCGCTGATCCCAACAAGGCTACTTTTTCTTCCGAGGCTGTTGCAAAGGATTGCTTCTCAATAAGCTCGGGTAATTGTTTGCGACTCTCTCCTTTTCTTTTTGTGTTTACGTATTTTGGCAAGGAATTGCTGATCACACTTCTTTTCATACTCTGTAGGTTCAGATTTGCAAGGTTTATCTTCTCCTTCCTCTGGTTGCCTGATGAAGAGTATCCGTGTCGCCTCTGGGTATGGTTCGCCTTCTTTTCAATGTTGCGGCTCTGCTAGGTCAGCTTATTAACCCATCAATGTTTTGCAGGGCATGTCTGAAGAGGACCAAGTCTAATTCCCATCCCACTTCTTCTCAGCAAGCTATGAGCGAGGATGATGCTGCTGATGAAAACGTGGGAAACAGTAATGGTGCGACTCATCCAAGGCCCTCCCTGGAGGAAGGTATTGCAGACGCGGCTCCTGCCGCGACTCCAGTCGGCTCCATCCACAACTCCTGCTGCTGGTAGGGTATCTACTGAAAATAGAATTCCAGCTCCAGGAAATAGTTCTAAGTCAATCGCAGATGCCATAATTTCTGCTGGAGACAAGCATGCTGCTCTGCTGCGCGGCTTAGTTGAGCAATTTTCTTCAAGTCGCCAGGTACATATACCGTAGCCCCCAAGGATCAAAACCTTGTGTCATCGCACGGGGTGTTGATTCTTTTCCTGGCTTCAAATCTCGAGCCCCCAAATTCCTGGATAATTTACCTATGCGTTTTGCTCTGTTTGTTTTCAGCGTGAACTGTCCTTGCTTGATGCTTCTGGCTCAATAAAGGGTAAAGGCATTTCCATAGACCATCCTGAAATGATGCAGTCTCGCCTGGAGCAGCATAATGAGGTCATTAGGGACCAAGATCAGGAAATAAAATCTCTCAAAGGTCAACTCGACTCCTGCGAAGAGCAATTTAAAGAACTTGAAGCGATATGCAGCAGCGACTCATGGAGAAAGACGAGGTCATTAGATCTTTGCGAGAAGGGCTGACTCTTAAATCTGAATTGATTGATCGCCTGAAGGGAGACCACGCAAAGGAACTCGCCGCGCGAGATGAAAAATATAACTCGCTGCTCAAAGCCTTTGAGGGTTTTGGCTCCATGGTCAAATCAGCCGTCCTGCAGCTTGCTGGTTGGTCTTTTATTCCTTTAATCATACATATTTTGGGTAACCAACGTTAGTCTCTGACTTGTTTCTTGCCTTTTCTTTCTTGACATAGGCCTGAGGCCCCAGTGTCCCGCTCCAATTTGAAGGATCAACTGGTATATCTGTCTGACCTCAGCCAGCGCTTCTTAAAGGTTACCAAGGAAGTTATGACGGTAATCTCTCCTGCGACTGATGGCCCAACATCTTGCGAGTATTGGATAAATAAACTGCTCAAGGCTCCACATTATGTCTCTGATTGGAAACGATCCTCTGCTCGCGCCGGAGCCGCGCATGTCTTGACATTGCTTCGAGCATATTATCCAGAGATAGATGTTGGCAAGGTTGCTCGCCACGGCCTGGCGATGAGCGCGATGATACTGAACTGCCAATAAGCGAGTACTTCGATATCTGGAAAGGGATGCGCGGTATGCCACAAAATTTGTTGATAACTTAGACTTGGGCACTTATCTCGATAAATTCAATCTTGATGGGAGCAAGGTGTCAAAGGAAAAGTCCTCAGGAGCTGAGTCATCTCGGGCTGCCACTCCAGCAACAGTATCTGGTGGCCCTTCTGCCTCGTCTGGCGGCGCCCTGATTATTAGGACACCTGCGACTGCAACTGCGAGACAAGCCGCGCCAATTCCCACTCCTGTAGCTCGGAAGAGGAAAAATAAATAATGTGGGACATGCCCGTTAGTCTGTAAGACATTCATGTATTATAAACAGTATTTTGTGACCTATAAGCAGGTTCTTTTCTTGATAATTCCATTAAGTAGACGCTCGCGCGGCTCAGTATTTCCTAGGAACATGTGTGTTCAGGGTCGAGAGCGGCCATGATAGGCAATCAAGCTCGATTGACGCCACACCCCAGTACTTTGGCGCATAATGCAAGACGCTTCTAGCTTAAGGATTGCCACTAGTTTGGCAAAATTTGAGGTGCGATTGGTACTCGCGATGCTCGTAAGGAGCCCTCAAGGGTCAGTGATATATGAAATTCAAAAGACTCAGCGACTCAATGATAGTTGAGGCGAAACGACAAACCCTTGAATGTCAAGGGTGCCGGCTTTATTTCATAATCACTCGATGTTTTACAGGGTGTTACAGGATGATGCAGGCCCTTTAATGCGGGTTTTCTATTCCCCGCAGGCCATGCATACTTGATACTCATCGCACTTAGTTGCGAATTAATACTCCTAACGGAGTGGGTTGAACACCTGATTGGTTCAATTTTGAGTCGCTAAAGCGACTCGGGTCGAGCATGATAGCTCCGATGTATGTCTCATGTTGAAGCAGAGAGCAACTTTGTTAGGCGATTAGCCGCACTGAGCTGCGACTTATGTTGAGTTGAGTTTGCTTTGTAAGGTCTCACGATAACTGAGCCCCTTTGGCTGGGGTTGTTGATCGAGGCTGGGTCTATGCACATGCGCCATTTCTTGTCTTCTTTTTGTATCAAGGCGACCTCTGGGGCATTATCTTGCTGATGCGCGACTTCTCGGTGGGTATTTACCATCCGGTGGCTGCATCCTGTTGGCCGCTTCCGCGGTACCTCCAACGCGACTCGTTTTGAGCTGCGATTACCGATCTGCGACTGATACCCATGTGAAGAGTTGGCGATACAAGCTTCTTCTGCGAGTACTGAGCCTGCGTTCTCGCATTCTAACGCTCTCTGTCTGTCTCCATATATTGTAATAACACCGTTTGGTCCTGGTATCTTTAACTGTAGGTAGACGTAGCAGGGGCGAGCGGTAAATTTGACATAGGCTTCTCTTCCAAAGATCGCATGATATGAGCTTTTGACTGCTACAACCTCAAAGTCTAGGAGCTCTGTGCGGAAGTTCCGCTCTGTTCCAAAGCTAACTTCAAGTGTTATCTTTCCGATTGGTCGCGTAACAGCTCCTGGGATTATGCCTTGAATTTCTTTCCTGGATGGTCGCAGCCTTGTCTCGGGTATATTCATTCTTCGGAGCGTGTCTTGATATAGGATGTTTACTCTTCCTCCTCCGTCCATTAGGACCTTACTTAACTTGTATCCCGCGACTTCAGGCGTGACCACAGAGCTGGCTGTCCTGGATCTCTTACTTCTGGGGGGTGATCGCCGCGACTCCAAATAACCGATTGCTCTGTCCAGCGACGATACCTTTCGGCGTTGAAATCTGACCGCTCTTCCGGCTTCCGTCCGTTGTTTGTACTTCCACTGTATGAAACTGTCCTATGTTTCTTCTAGGTAAAACGTCAGGCCCTTGACGAGAGCTAGATTTATTCTTGTGCTGCATCGATCCGCTGCGAGCCGTGTCTGGCGTGTCGCCTTCTTTCCACCTCCGGTAATAATGACATTGCGCCTTTGTGTGACCCGCTGGCCTGCCATCTCTCCTGCGATGTAAGTCGCAAGGCACGTCGAAGATCCCCTTGCAGTTATTAGGGAGTAAGGCCTTATCACTCCTTGCTCCTGCATCTGGTGTGCGATGTTCATCTTCGCGACTTGTAATTTCCCTGTTGGGTTCTGTGATAAGCCGCCTGTCCCTTTATCTGTCTTTGCGTACTTGTCAGCTTGCCAAAAGCTGGTCGAAACTATCAATCTTGTGCTCAGCGCGACTTAATTTGTGCACCAACGGCTCAAATCTACAGTTCTTTCTCATAGCTTGTATTGCAGCTTGTACTGTTAAGTTTTTGGCGGAGCCAAGGATCTCCGCGATTCTCTTGATCCAGTCGCCGCTTGATTCGTCCTCTTTTTGAATGCATTGTCTAAGGTTTTTCATATCTTCTGTTTGGAATCTGCGGATGAACTTGTCCTTCAAGTCTTCCCATGTGCTTATTGATTTTGATGGCAGCCTTAACAGCCAATCCCTAGCTTCTCCCTGTATTGCCAAGTGGAAGTATTTCGCACGTATTTCTTGAGTCACATCAGCCCCTGTTATGCTTGCCTCGTAATCTTCTATCCATAAGGCAGGGTCTTGGTCACTGCGATAGGTGGTGACTCGCTGCGACTCGTCGAAGTTCGGGGGGAAACGAGTGAGCCGTATTTCCTCTCCAAAACATGCTGGTCCTTTCAATAATGAATAGGAGTTTACTGGCGCTGAATCTTCATCTGAATCAGTTTCAATCTGGGATGGCTGAGTCGCTCCGGACGTCCGCGACTCGCCTTCTATCTTCTTTTCTTTTTCCAATGATACCTGCAAACCTGCTAACTGGTTGACCACTTCTTCGACGCTGCACTTTCTCCTCCCCATGATACCTCGTTTTGCGGCTCATTGGGCGTGACTCCATACATATTTGCTTGTTGTAAAGCAGCGGTTTGCAGTAGGTCGATCGCATAGCGAGCTTCCTTATCAGCTCGCGTGTCTCCAACCGGTGCTATCTTTGACAATATCCCTATCGCGGCGTGCACGTTGCTCTCTGGGTCGCCGTGGAACTGTGATTTCATCTCTCCTCTGTCCATCTTGATCTGATGTTTTTGCTGCCAACGACGGAGTCGCCACTCTTCTTCTTGGAGTTTCTTGCGCTCAGATGTCGTCTTGGTTCGCCCGCCTGGTGTTTGGCTGGCAGCGACGGAGTCGTCGACCTTCTTCTTGGAGTTTTTCGCGCTCAGCCGCGAGTCTTTGTGCCTCTTCACAGAGTTCCGTCCTGATAGCTTCAATCTCTTCAATCTTGAGGTCTCCTTCCTGATTTGGTAGAGATCCCCAAACAGGTCTTGACGGGACGGGGATGGGCAATCTTGCCGTAGCTTGTTGTAGCTCCTCCAACACGCGGACCCTGACCGGCCGCAGTTCCTTCACCGATTCGCTTCCTTGAGTCGCATCAGATCTGCGACTGACGGATCCGACGAAAACTTTTACTGATCCGATGGGAACGATGTATCCAACTCGATGCGATCTGCCTCGGGTCCCCACTCTGA
The DNA here is from genome assembly GCA_947311845.1 of Poa pratensis. Lineage (NCBI taxonomy): Eukaryota > Viridiplantae > Streptophyta > Magnoliopsida > Poales > Poaceae > Poa > Poa pratensis. Next base: position 38,870,470 of record CAMZMU010000102.1, read on the forward strand.
GTCGTCGATGAAGGGGACCCCATTGATGTCTTCAACTTGGCCGATGGCGATGTCCTTGAAGCCTGATTTCGATCCTGCGCGGAACGTGACGCTTTTGACCGCAGGCCCCACGGTGGGCGCCAACTGTCGTGGGTTTGTCACGTCAGGTGTCATAGATGACTTCGTAGGTGTGGGATTACGCGAGTCAAGCATCTCCGAGCTTGGGATCGCAGGAACAAAGATCAACACAGATTTACCCAGGTTCGGCCCCCTCAATGTGAGGTAAAAGACCTACTTCCTGCCTACCCTAGATTGGTATTGATATGATAATCGAGGTGTTACAATGGAGGCGATCCGATCTGGTACTCGCCGTATGAGCTAGGGTTTAGGGCTTGATAGCTTGACCCGCTCTAAGTCCTGCGAGTCCTCTTTATATACACAGAGGCTCGCTAGGTTACAAAAGGAAACTTCCCCATAAGGAATACATCCACAGAGGCCTACTCGGAGACTACTTGGTCTTCACGTCCTCCGGGATATGTCTTCTAGATCTTTCCCTTATGGCGGTTCAATATTGGGCTTGCTCCCAAGTGGGCCTTTGTCCGTGCGAGTAAGTTAAGTCGCACTGGGCCGCGGGTTAATCCAGAAAGTATTCCCTCGACAGCCGCGACGGAACTTTTCGTGGAATATGATCGACCGTAATAGGGTTTTCGCGTCGCGGAGAATATATAGGCGAAGAGGCGACGTCGGTGGCCGAGGGGGGCCACCACGCCATAGGGGGCGCGGGCCCACCCTGGGCCGCGCCCAAGTGTGGCGTGGCCCCCTGGTGGGTCTGCTCCGACTCCCCTTTGGACTCCGTGATCTCCTCGTGATATTATTGACGATGTCTTTTGTTTCGTCCAATTCCGAGAATATTTCCTTAATAGATTTTCTGAAACCAAAAACAGCAGAAAACAGGGAACTGGCACTGTGGCATCTTGTTAATAGGTTAGTCCCAGAAAATGCATAAAAATGATATAAAGTGTAACCAAAACATGTAGCAATTGATATAATAACAGCATAGAACATCAAAAATTATAGATACGTTTGAGACGTATCAAGCATCCCCAAGCTTAGTTCCTGCTCGTCCTCGAGTAGGTAAACGATAAAAACAGATAATTTTTGAAGTGACATGCTACCAACACAATCTTTAATCAAATAACAATGTAATGCACATGATCTGAATGAAGTGATCCAAGCCAATGGTCTATAGTTTGCAAGCAAGTAAATAAAGAGTAAACATAAGTGAACACACAAGTGCAAACTTTCATGAATAACACTATAAAACATTTAGAGATATAATAGTCTAACATAAGAGTTAGTTCACAGCAGCAATAACTTTCAACATGAAAGTGTTTGTATCAACACAAAGGAAGATAATAGCTTCAGCTTTTGCTTCAACTTTCAACATGTATATCATATAGATAATGTCAATGCAAAGAATATGATCAACCAAACACAAAGTTATGTAAAAACTGTTATACTGGAGTTGACAATGATGTTTGCTTAAGGAGACAGAAAGAAGTGGGAAAACTGACTCAACATAAAAGTAAAAGAATGGCCCTTCGCAGAGGGAAGCAGGGATTAACATCATGTGCTAGAGCTGTAGTTCCCGAAGGCATATAGAGAGCATAAAATATTGTTTTGTAAGGTAATGGTGTATACAGGTGCCAACAAATCAAATAGCAGGTACTTGTCATCTTCCATGGCTAACTAACTTTTAGAGCGGTTCCGAGAGTTTTTAGGACTGCACTTGTAACAAGCACTTATTGGTGACACTCCTCCCAACCATTTACTTTCCACAAACCATGGCTAACCGAATCCTCGGGTGCCCACCAACATTCACCATGGAGGAGTGTCTATTTATTTATTTATAGGGTGGACTAACCAGCTCTTTAATGCAAAATAAAAGGTGGAGAAGCAGATGAAGCTGCCAATCCTTGTAAATTAATTAGCATGGAAGATGACAAATCTCACTACTACGTCCTTATGAGCTTTTCAAGTAGTGACACAAAAAGGAAATGTAACAGTTTTGAGTAGTTAGTAGATAGCACATGAAGAAATTTACTTGGAATGGTGAAAACACCACATAATAGGTAGGTATGGTGGACACAGGTGGCATGAATTTGGCTCAAGGTTTTGGATGTACAAGAAGCATTCCTCTTAGTACATAGTTTAGGCTAGCAAGGTTATTATAAGCAAACATCATTATCAACTGGAATAGCAAGAGTGTACATAAAACACAAGGTTTGACGAACCATAGACTCCCACTGTCTTCCTTGTTAACACATAGCCTTCATCCAAAATTATCTAGACTACTATGGACTTCCAATCATGCAACAGATTATTATAGCAGAAAATCCTTATAGTAGTTCTTCATTAATAGCCATTACTTACATGATGCACAAGCTTAAACATTAATTACTTGACAGCTCAAAACAATTGGCAAGCATCAAATTACTCAAGACAACGATCTAGAAAAAAAATTATGTAAGCATTTTATACCACTACCACATGCATAGCATTTTTCTGGTCCAACCAAACACCAATCAACTTATTTGACAACTCTCCAAACAGATATAAGTGAAGCAAGAGAGTACTTTCTTCAAAAGAAACTGAAAGCTCTAACAAGAGATGTATGAAAAACTGAAAAAAAACAGAAATACTCAACAAGTATAAGTGAAGCACAAGAGTATTCTAATGAAAAAGTGGAGCGTGTCTCTCTCCCAAACATGAATACTAGGATCCAACAAGTATAGCACAGCAAAAAAAACAAAACAAACTGAAAACAAAAACACACTGACGCTCCAAGGAAGAGTACACTAGTATGAAGCAATAAAAATATAGCACCATTAGAGATGACCTGATAATTTGTAGATGAAGAAGGGGATGCCTTGGGCATCCCCAAGCTTAAATGCTTGAGTCTTCTTGAAATATGCTGGGGAGGTAAGCCTCCCCAAGCTTAAGCTCTTCACTCTTCTTGATCATGTAATATCATTCTCCTCTATCAACACTTGAAAACTTCCTTCACACCAAAACTTAACAGCTTTTCTCGTTAGCAGGTTAGTGCACTAAAAGATAATACTTCAAAGTTCTAGCAAAGACAAAACTCACAAGCCAACTATTTTAAACATTAGCCACTGTTACTAGGCTCAAGTGGGCACTTTTCCACGAAAAGAAACCACTTAAAAACTTGTAAAAGAGAGAATGCAAAATAAAAGACAGAATCTGTCAAACCAGAACAGTCTGTAATGACGAATTTTTTCGAGGCACTTACGATGCTCAGATGAAGAACTTTTGAAATAATGAAAGTTGCGTAACATCACCAGGAACATGCACAAAAAATTTCAGCATTTTTCGATTTTTTCTGATTTTCTACTGAATTAAACAGTGACGAACAGCAATCTGTCCCAATGCAGTCCCGAAAATAAAAACCAACTTTGCATTAGTAACTCTCCTTGGCACAACAAAAAGCAAATAAAAGATATAAAGGAGTTGCTACAGAGGTAAACAAGCATCCTTGACTCAAGAAAACAAAAATAAAACAGCAAATAAAAAACATGGGTTATCTCCCAGAAGTGCTTTTCTTTAATGCCTTTGAGCTAGGCATGAAGAGATGCATCAAGTATTGTCAAGACCAGAGGTACCAATAGTGTTACCTTTAGACCTCTTATTCTTTTTCTTAGCCTTGGCTTTAGGGGCATTAGGAAAATGATGCAAACAATATGGAGGTTTAAATTTCAGAGTAGCTTCACCCATGTCAATGACAGCTCCCAATTGCCTCAATAATCCTCTTCCAAGTGTGATGCTCCCATTTCCTACACATTCAATGACATGATAATCAGTAGGTGTAAATACTCCCTTTATTTTAGTAACAACTCCTTGAGTAGTCCCAAAAGATAACTTGATTGAATTATCAGCTAGAGTTACAAAAGTTTCACTTTTTGAGAGTTCATATAAATTCAGGGAGTCATAAATCCTCTTAGGCATCAAGCAAAATTCAGATTTAATATCACAATGAGCATAGAAAATTGTCCCATCAATTGAAATTTTTAGTGAAGGAACCCATCCAGAAGGTTCGAATGGCATAGGGACACTTTCAAAAAGTTTAAAAGTTTCTTTAAAACTAGCCAACTCTGACTCAAGTGATTCTAGTCTTGAATGAATGTTCTCAAAAGCAGATTCTATTTTTTTATTTGAAGAGGCAGATGCTGCAATTAATTTTTTTATGGCATTGAAAGCTTGATCCCCATCATAACGAAGGAAATCTCCCCCAACTACAGCATCTAGAGCATATCTATAACAAAGAAGCAACCCAAAATAGAAACTACTGAGAAACAGATTCAAAGCCATTTTAGGTTCAGTTTTAACATAGGATTCAGAAATTCTAGACCAAGCATCACCAAAACTCTCCCCACTTCCTTGCTTAAAAGTGAAAACCTCTTCCTCAGGAGACATGATATAAGGAGCGGGACTAGACATGGCAACAAGCAAGTAACAACCGAAATAGTAAACTAGATGCAGGAATTTTTTTTTTTTGGTTTTTTGATTTTAACAGCAAGCAAAACAAAAATAAAACAAGACAAAAAAAACAAAGTAAAGAGATTGGAACTGAGAGACTCCCCTTTCCAATAGCCTCCAAGTCCCCGGCAACGGCGCCAGAAAACAGCTGGATGGCTACGTGTTGGTGAACCCCAAGAGGAAGGTTATGATGTAGACAGCAGAAGTTTTCCCTTGAGAAATCTACCCAAGGTTATCAATCCAGTAGCACTTGACGATCTATCGGAAGGTTGTTGATGTTGACTCCCCCTGGCGCTAGGGAGCTTGCACCAACGTGGAATCTGCACAGACACAAACCAGAACTTTGCCCAACACGAAACAGAGAGGTTGTCAATCTCTCCGGTCTTGCAGAAACAAAGAGTTAAACGTATGGTGTGGAAAACAGCAGGAAAAACAGCAAGTAACAGGAAACAGATGATTGCAGCAGGTTGTGTAAACAGTATGAGGAAATTGGACCAGGGTCCACAGTTCACTAGTGGTGTCTCTCTCAGAACAGATAACTAGCATGTTGGGTAAACAAATTACAGCTGGGCAATTGACAAATAGAGAGGGCATAGCAATGCAATACATGCCAAGATGTCTGATACGTCTCAACCGTATCTATAATTTTGATGTTCCATGCTTGTTTTATACCAATTGCTACATGTTTTGCATCTACTTTATATCACTTTTATACATTTTTTGGGACTAACCTATTAACAAGATGCCGAAGTGCCAGTTCCTGTTTTCTGCTGTTTTTGTATTCCAGAAAAGCTAGTCTGGAAATATTCTCGGAATTGGACGAAACTACACGGAGTCCCTATTTTACCAGAACTCATCTGACGGACCAAAGAGGCGACGGAGAGGAGCCACGTGGGCCCCACACGTGGCCAGGGCGCGGGCCCCCCTCTGGCGCGCCCGGGGTGGTGTGGGCCCCACGGCCTCTCAGCCACCGCCCTTTCGCCTACTTATTCCCCCCGACGCGAAAACCCTAAGTACCTGAGCAAATATCCACGAAAAGTTCCAGAGACGCCGCCGTCGTCAACCCTAGCTCGGGAGGGTTCAGAACCTCTTCCCGGCACCCTGCCGGAGAGGGGAATCGTCACCGGAGGCTTCTACATCGCCATGCCTGCCTCCGGAGTGATGCGTGAGTAGTTCATCCTTGGACTACGGGTCCATAGCAGTAGCTAGATGGTTGTCTCTCCACTTTGTGCCATCATGTTTAGATCTTGTGAGCTGCCCTACATGATCAAGATCATATTATTGTAATGCTACATGTTGTGTTTGCTGGGATCCGATGAATATTGAATATTATGTCAAGTTGATTATCAATCTATCTTATATGTTATTTAAGATCTTGCATGCTTTCCGTTACTCGTAGATGCTTTGGCCAAGTAGATGCTTGTAACTCCAAGAGAGAGTATTTATGCTAGATAGTGGGTTCATGTCTCCGTTTAACCTGGGACAGTGACAGAAAGTTCTAAGGTTGTGGATGTGCTGTTGCCACTAGGGATAACCTAACGATGCTATGTCCACGGACATATGTGTTTGTTTACATTACGCACTTTACTTAATGCAATTATCCGTTGCTTGCAACTTAATACCAACGGGGACTCGGATGACAACCCGGCGGTGGATTATTAGTCATAGATGCTGTTGGATAACGATCTATGTATTATGTCGTAATGCCCAATTAAATATCATAGTAGTCAACATGTCATGTATATGCATTGTCATGCGCTCACTATTCGTCAATTGCCCAGCTGTAATTTGTTCACCCAACATGTTAGTTATCTTTTATGGAGAGACACCACTAGTGAACTGTGGACCCCGGTCCATTCTTTTACACTGATTAAACAACCACAAACTGCAAACTGTTCCTTTTTCATTCTCTGCAATTTAATACTCATTTTCCACACCATACGTTTAATCCTTTGTTTTCAGCAAGCCAGTGAGATTGACAACCTCACTGTTTCGTTGGGGCAAAGTAGTTTGATTGTGTTGTGTGCAGATTCCACGTCAACAGTCCAGACTCCCTGCGACAGCTATTTTTCTGGCGCCGTTGACAACCTTCTGAAGAGTTGCTGCTCCTACTGGTTCGATAACCTTGGTTTCTTTCTGAGGGAAAACTTGCTGCTGACTACATCATACCTTCCTCTTGGGGTCTCCCAACGAACGTGTGTTTCACGTCATCAAGCTATTTTTCTGGCGCCGTTGCCGGGGAGTAGAAGTTCTTCAGGAAGCTCTGTCTCCCGTCAACAGCCTATTTTTCTGGCGCCGTTGCCGGGGAGACAGCAGTCTTCTGCAAGGGGAGTTTCACGCTTCCAATCTCTTTACTTTGTTTTTGTCTTGCTTAGTTTATTTTATTTTATCTTGTTTGCTTTCAATTATCAAAAACACAAAAAAATTAGTTACTTGCATCTAGTTTATTTTCTGTTTGTTTTTTATTATTTCATCATGCTTCTCCCTAAGTACACTTTAAAAGAAATATCTGTGGGTAGTGGGTCTATCATTGGAAGAGATAACATTGAGGAATTCTTGAATCATGTTAGTATGGTTAAAGATTTTGAAGATAGATCCTTGGTAGAACTTGCTCCAAATTATGAAATTGCTACAGCTTCTCTAGTTCACATGTTGGAAGCTCGATTTGTCAACCTTAGTCCCATAATGCAGCACATGTTTCTAAAACTCCATGATACTGAAGATGGTGAAAAGAAAGATTTTGTTTTAGAAACCCTACTTAAAGAATTTGGTGATGTTGCTAGGGAAGCTAGAAAAGTTTTTATTAAATACAAGATGCTTGGTTATTGTATTGACGTTGTTAATACACTTGAAAAACTTGAAAAAGAGAGGCTCAAGTACACTAAGGAAACTAATGGTGAGGGGGAAGTTAAAATACCTATACCTTTTAAGCTTATAGGAATGCAGGAGGCACTAGAAAAGAATTTTGATTGGATTGTTCCTGAGAACCCATTTGATGAAAATGATGAGCCTAGAGGTATTGAGAAAGGGAATTCCGAAACTTACATAGACAAGATAAATTGCATTGTTGAGAAAACTTCCGACCTCAATGTTGATGCTTCTTCACTTGGTAATACTTGATGCATGCTTTGTGCCTAGCTAAAAGGCGTTAAAGAAAAGCGCTTATGGGAGGCAACCCATTTTATTTTTCTGCAATTTTTCTTTTATTGAGTCAAGGAGTTTGTTTACTTCTGTAGCAACTCCTTTGTATCTTTATTTTCTCGCATTGTTGTGCCAAGAGTAGCCTCTAATGATAAGATGATGCTTAATTTTGATTGCTGCGCAGAAACAGATTTTTGCTGTTCACTGTACGAAATTCCTAAAATCACCAGATTGTTAAAAAAATCTGAAAATTTTTGTGCGTAATCTTTATGAATGTCTGAAACTTTCATTAGTTCAGAGTTTCTCGATCTGAGCGTCGTAAGTGCCTCGAAAAAATTCGTCTTTGCGGACTGTTCTGTTTTAGACAGATTATGCCTTTTTATTTTTCGCATTCTCTCTTTTACTAGTGTTGAGTGAAATTCTTTTTTGGGTGGAAGAGCTTCACATAACATCAGTGGCTGTAGCTAATGTTTAAAGTAACAAATCATATTGCGTCTTTACAGAACATGTGAATTTTTGATTATGCACTAACCCTCTAATGAGATCTACTTTGAGTTTGGTGTGACGGAAGTTTTCAAGGGTCAAGAGAGAAGGATGATATAATAGGATCAAGAAGAGTGAAGAGCTTAAGCTTGGGGAGGCTCCCATGGATCTCCCCAGCATATTTCAAGAAGACTCAAGCGTCTAAGCTTGGGGATGCCCAAGGCATCCCCTTCTTCATCGTCAAAATTATCAGGTCATCTCTAGTGAAACTATATTTTAATTCTTTCACATCATATGTGCTTTTCTTGGAGCGTCTGTGTGCTTTTTATTTTCAGTATTGCATTTTTATTTTCAATAAAGCTTGACTGGACCCTAGCATTCTTGATTGGGAGAGAGACACGCTCCGCTTTTTCATGAGAATACTCCTATTCTTCACTTATATTTGTTGAGTATTCATATCTAGCGCTGTTCAGCTTTTAGCTCTTGTTTTCATGTATCTCTTGTCAGAGCTATTAGCTTTCTTTTGTAGAAAGTACTCTCTTGCTTCACTTATATTTGTTTGGAGAGTTGATGAAATAAATTGATTGGTGTTTGGTTGGTTCAGAAAATGTTGCATGTGGTAATTGGTATAAGGAAAAACTTGCTTAATCTTGTAGATCACTAAAATGGATAACTTGATGCTTGTCAATTGTTTTGAGTTAACAAGTAGATCATGATTAAATTGTGCATCACATGAGTTAAGCCTATTAGTGAAGAACTACCGTAAAGCTTGTTGAAAATTTGGTTTGCATCGGTGGTACCTCTAAGGTCTAGATATTTTCTAATAACAGGGTTTGGTTAACAAGGAAGACGGTATGAAGTCTTATAACGTTTGCAATATGTTTGTCATATAAAACTTGGTGTACGGGTTGATATTCTTGTTTGCTTACATAACCTTGCTAGCCTAAACTCTGTACTGAGAGGGAATGCTTCTCGTGCATCCAAATCCTTGAGCCAAAATCCATGCCATTTGTGTCCACCATAACTACCTATATGTGGTATTTCCTTGCCACTCCAAGTAAATTTTTCATGTGCTACCTTTAAATTATTCAAAATGTTATTATTCCCTTTTTGTGTCAATGTTTACTAGCTCATGAGGAATTAGTGTGGTTATTCTTTATTCTATTTGTCGAGTGGACTTTTACACCTGGACTAGTGGCATATACATCCGCTTATCCAATAACTTGCAAAAAGAGCTGGCAACGGGGTGCCCAGTCCCAATTAATTACAACTTTAACCAATTAATTCTCTTCACACTTTTGCCCTGATTCATCAGTAAGCAATGACAAACAGTGAAATACCTGAATGTGTGTAAACCAAAGAGAAAGAGGGATGATCTGCCTTGCTGGTAGAAATAACGTCCTTCATGGGAGCCGCTCTTAAAAGTCCGTTCGACAGGTAGAATACTGTTCTCACCCGCTACCATTCGTTGACAATTAACAAACACCTCTCAAAAATAGATACTCCTCCATGGTATGTGATTGATGGAAGGCACCCGAGGATTCGGTTAGCCATGGCTTGTGTTAGCAAGGTTGGGAGGAGTATCAAATATTTTATGCAATCTCTATATGCTTTCAAAAACCTAAAAGCTCTAGCACATGATTTAATCCCTGCTTCCCTCTGCGAAGGGCCTTTCTTTTACTTTTATGTTGAGTCAGTTTTCCTATTCTTTCTGTCTTCCACAAGCAAACACTAGTGTCAACTTTGTTACAACATGCGTTATATGCAATGTATTGGACTTGTTATACTACTTTGTGTTGACAATATCCATGAGATAAATATGTTGAAAGTTGAAGCAAATGCTGAAACTAAATTCTTCCTTTGTGTTGATTAAATACCTTTTATTAGAAACTATTGCTTTATGAGTTAACACTTATGCAAAACTGTTTGATGCTTGTCTCGAAAGTACTATTCATGAAAACGTTTAGCTTGTGTGATTCATTGTTTACTCATTATCTATTTGATAGCAAATTATAGACCATTGACTTGGATCACTTCATTCATTTACATGTGCCTTGCAATATTATATGATCAAGATTATGATAGTAGCATGTCACCTCAAAAATTATTTGTTTTTATCGTTTACCTACTCGAGGACGAGTAGGAACTAAGCTTGGGGATGCTGATACGTCTCAAACGTATCTATAATTTTTGATGTTCCATGCTTGTTTTATACCAATTGCTACATGTTTTGCATCTACTTTATATCACTTTTATACATTTTTTGGGACTAACCTATTAACAAGATGCCGAAGTGCCAGTTCCTGTTTTCTGCTGTTTTTGTATTCCAGAAAAGCTAGTCTGGAAATATTCTCGGAATTGGACGAAACTACACGGGTCCCTATTTTACCAGAACTCATCTGACGGACCAAAGAGGCGACGGAGAGGAGCCACGTGGGCCCCACACGTGGCCAGGGCGCGGGCCCCCCTCTGCGCGCCCTGGGTGGTGTGGGCCCCACGGGCCTCTCCAGCCGCCGCCCTTTCGCCTACTTATTCCCCCCGACGCGAAAACCCTAAGTACCTGAGCAAATATCCACGAAAAGTTCCAGAGACGCCGCCGTCGTCAACCCTAGCTCGGGAGGGTTCAGAACCTCTTCCCGGCACCCTGCCGGAGAGGGGAATCGTCACCGGAGGCTTCTACATCGCCATGCCTGCCTCCGGAGTGATGCGTGAGTAGTTCATCCTTGGACTACGGGTCCATAGCAGTAGCTAGATGGTTGTCTCTCCACTTTGTGCCATCATGTTTAGATCTTGTGAGCTGCCCTACATGATCAAGATCATATTATTGTAATGCTACATGTTGTGTTTGCTGGGATCCGATGAATATTGAATATTATGTCAAGTTGATTATCAATCTATCTTATATGTTATTTAAGATCTTGCATGCTTTCCGTTACTCGTAGATGCTTTGGCCAAGTAGATGCTTGTAACTCCAAGAGAGAGTATTTATGCTAGATAGTGGGTTCATGTCTCCGTTTAACCTGGGACAGTGACAGAAAGTTCTAAGGTTGTGGATGTGCTGTTGCCACTAGGGATAACCTAACGATGCTATGTCCACGGACATATGTGTTTGTTTACATTACGCACTTTACTTAATGCAATTATCCGTTGCTTGCAACTTAATACCAACGGGGGACTCGGATGACAACCCGGCGGTGGATTATTAGTCATAGATGCTGTTGGATAACGATCTATGTATTATGTCGTAATGCCCAATTAAATATCATAGTAGTCAACATGTCATGTATATGCATTGTCATGCGCTCACTATTCGTCAATTGCCCAGCTGTAATTTGTTCACCCAACATGTTAGTTATCTTTTATGGAGAGACACCACTAGTGAACTGTGGACCCCGGTCCATTCTTTTACACTGATTAAACAACCACAAACTGCAAACTGTTCCTTTTTCATTCTCTGCAATTTAATACTCATTTTCCACACCATACGTTTAATCCTTTGTTTTCAGCAAGCCAGTGAGATTGACAACCTCACTGTTTCGTTGGGGCAAAGTAGTTTGATTGTGTTGTGTGCAGATTCCACGTCAACAGTCCAGACTCCCTGCGACAGCTATTTTTCTGGCGCCGTTGACAACCTTCTGAAGAGTTGCTGCTCCTACTGGTTCGATAACCTTGGTTTCTTTCTGAGGGAAAACTTGCTGCTGACTACATCATACCTTCCTCTTGGGGTCTCCCAACGAACGTGTGTTTCACGTCATCAATGTCTACTATGAAATCTAGTTGGGCATTACAACAAAGTACATAGACCGTTATTCCAACAGCATCTATGCCTAAATAATCCACCTTCAAGGCAGCATCCGCATCCTGTTCAGTATTAAGTTGCTAACAACAGATTATTGCATGAAGTAAAGTGTGTAATGTAATCAATACAAGTGCCCTTGGACACTGCACCAATGTTTTATCCCTAGTAGCAACAGCACATCTACCATCTTAGACCTTTCTGTCACTGATCCAGATATCTAGAGACTGAACCCACTATCGAGCATAAATACCCCCTCTTGGAGTCACAAGCATCTACTTGGCCAAAGCATCTACTAGCAACGGAGAGCATGCAAGATCAAGAGCACATAGATAAACAACTTGAATAAACATGGTATCAATATTCATCGGATCCCAGCAAACACAACATCTAGCATTACAATAAGATGATCTTGATCATGTTAGGCAGCTCACAAGATCTAAACATGAAGGCACAAGGTAGAGAAACAACCATCTAGCTACTGCTATGGACCCGTAGTCTAGGGGTGGACTACTCACGCATCACTCCGGAGGCAGGCATGGTGATGTAGAGCCCTCCGGTGATGATCTCCCCTCCGGCAGGGTGCCGGGAAGAGCTTCAGAACTCCTCCGATCTGAGATTGACGATGACGGCCGTGACGGAACTTTCCGTGGAATATGATCGACCGTAATAGGGTTTTCGCGTCGCGGAGAATATATAGGCGAAGAGGCGACGTCGGTGGCCGAGGGGGGCCACCACGCCATAGGGGGGCGCGGGCCCACCCTGGGCCGCGCCCAAGTGTGGCGTGGCCCCCTGGTGGGTCTGCTCCGACTCCCCTTTGGACTCCGTGATCTCCTCGTGATATTATTGACGATGTCTTTTGTTTCGTCCAATTCCGAGAATATTTCCTTAATAGATTTTCTGAAACCAAAAACAGCAGAAAACAGGGAACTGGCACTGTGGCATCTTGTTAATAGGTTAGTCCCAGAAAATGCATAAAAATGATATAAAGTGTAACCAAAACATGTAGCAATTGATATAATAACAGCATGGAACATCAAAAATTATAGATACGTTTGAGACGTATCAACGTTTCCACTTCGTCGGAAATCGGACACGGCCGACACGATTATTAACTTCATTGCCTATGCACGCACACAATTTAACCTACCCCTAGTTGCCATGCAAGCCGACAACGGCACCGAGTTCATTAATTCCACCGTCACGGAGTTTTTCTCCCGCCACGGCATTCACCTACGCCTCTCATGTCCCTACACCTCCCAACAAAACGGCAAGGCCGAACGTGCAATCCGTACCATTAACGACATCACTCGTACACTCCTAATCCAAGCTCATATGCCATCTTCCTACTGGGCCGAAGCTCTCTCCGCTGCCACTCATCTTCTCAATCTCCGGCCCTCCCAACCTATAAACTTTTCTATCCCACATGAGCTTCTACACCAAAAACCTGCGTCCTATACAGACCTTCGCGTATTTGGTTGTTTGTGCTACCCTAATCTCTCCGCCACAGCCCCTCACAAGCTCTCTCCTAGGTTTAGCGCATGTGTCTTTCTTGGGTATCCATCCTCACACCGCGGCTACAGGTGCCTCGATCTCTCTACTCGTCGAGTAATTACCTCACGGCATGTCGTCTTCGACGAAGCTACTTTTCCGTTCGCACATACACAAACACCACTCCAGCCGGCTGGATCTCTTGACTTTCTCCTAGACCTTGCTAGCACCGAACCCATCATGCATGCGTACACCCCGGCCCAGCCCAGCATGCATGCAGCTGCCGCACGTCCCATCTCACCTGTGCCTAACTCAGCTCCCAGCTCGCCCGAACGTAGTCCCAGCTCACCCGCTCGTTCTTCCTTGCCGACGTCTCCCGAGCCTCACTCTCCAGCTTCAGCGACACCACCACCCCCTCCTCCTCCACCCCCACCTCCGGTCGCTAACACGCACACCATGCTCACCCGTACAAAGCGTGGTCTCCATATTCAACCTCGCGAGCGTCTTAATCTCTCCGCCATTGAGTCCACTATTTCTCCCATACCAAAAACCTATCGGACTGCACTCCATGATCCTCCCTGGCGGGCTGCAATGACTGATGAGTATACTGCTCTTATGCAAAATGGTACATGGACACTTGTCCCGTGTCCGTCTGGCGCTAATATTGTTTCAGGAAAGTGGATTTTTAAGCACAAGTTTGACTCTGCTGGTGCTCTCGCGCGGTACAAGGCGCGGTGGGTTGTTCGCGGCTTCTCGCAACAGCCCGGAGTCGACTTTGACGAGACATTCAGCCCTGTCGTCAAGCCCGCCACTATCCGCGTCGTCCTCGGCATCGCTACCTCGCGTGGATGGCCGGTTCATCAGCTCGACGTCAAGAATGCCTTCCTCCATGGCAATCTTGACGAGGAGGTCTACTGTCAACAACCTCCTGGCTTCGTCGACCCTGCTCGCCCTCAGCATGTGTGCCGCCTCCACAAGTCCCTCTACGGTCTCAAACAGGCTCCGCGTGCGTGGTATCAACGCTTTGCACACTATGCTCATAGGCTCGGCTTCACTGCATCCCAGTCAGATGTCTCTCTCTTCGTGTTCCGCCATGGAGATGACTTTGCGTATTTGCTCTTGTACGTTGATGACATCATCCTGACGGCTTCGTCACCCCGGCTTCTCCAGCACATCACCGAGCTCCTCCACCGCGAGTTCGCCATGACGGATCTCGGGGCTCTCTCCTACTTCCTCGGGATCGCCGTCACCCGGTCGTCCACTGGGATGTTTCTCTCTCAGCGTCAGTACGCCATCGACTTGCTCCAGCGGGCGGGTATGCTAGACTGCAACCCCTCGGCCACTCCCATTGATGCTCGCTGCAAGCTCTCTGCTGATGAAGGTCCTCTTCTTGCTGATCCGACGGAGTATCGGAGTTTTGCCGGCGCTCTTCAGTACCTTACTCTGACTCGACCAGATATTGCACATGCTGTTCAGCAGGCCTGCCTCTACATGCACGCACCACGGGAGCCGCATCTCAACTTGGTGAAGCGTATACTCCGCTACATCAAGGGCTCTCTTGATCTCGGCCTTCGGTTGCATGCTACATCGGCGTCGTCTCTCACCGCCTACTCTGATGCTGATTGGGCGGGCTGCCCCGACACCCGACGCTCTACTTCCAGGTACTGTGTATATCTTGGAGATAACCTCGTCTCGTGGTCTTCCAAGCGCCAGGCGACAGTTTCCCGTTCTAGTGCTGAGGCAGAGTACCGGGCTGTAGCTCATGTTGTCGCCGAGTGTTGCTGGATTCGTCAGTTGCTTCAGGAGCTCCATCACCCCATTGCTGGTGCCACAGTTGTCTTTTGTGACAATGTCAGTGCGGTCTACATGGCTTCTAACCCCGTTCAGCATCGTCGCACGAAGCATATCGAGATTGACATCCATTTTGTGCGCGAGAAGGTGTCTCTCGGTCAGATACGGGTTCTTCATGTGCCGTCATCTCACCAGTTTGCCATATCATGACGAAGGGTTCGCCTTCTCAGCTTTTTCTGGATTTTCGGTACAGTCTATGCGTTCGTCCACCTGACGCACAGACTGAGGGGGGATGTTAGAGTATATCTCTTGTATACATATTTAGGCATGTGTTGTACACGATCCTCCACCGATTCTGTTTGTATTCGGTTTTGTATGTTAGGATCGTATCCTTGCCTTGCAAGGCACGTTGTACATGTACTATATAATGATAAGAGCTGAACGCCCCAAGCGTGGCGATTCCTTCTATCCCTTCACTTTCGCACTGGGTGCTCTCCTCCGTGACATGAAATTTTGTTTAAATGTGTGTTTTATCAGTTCTAGTGTGGCTTATGCCCCTATAGAGGTTGTAACAAGCCAGCTCATGAGCTTGCTGCGTTGGGTTCAGGTTTAGCTGAAGAAAACCATTCTGTGTGGACTTGGAGCTATCCGAGTGTTGTAACCCGTCTGGTGACAGGCGATCGGGCCGTATCTTAATGGATGGAATGCATATGTGTTCCCGTAAGAAAATACATTAAAAAAATTGTATGATCAAGTCATAAATATGAGGCATATATAATTCATCTCCTTTTAAAAGCCCACATACATAATGAGCATCGATCAACCGAGTAGCCATCTAATAAACCTAGCAGTTTTCATGGAGATACTAGTGTCAGGTTCCAATATGGCCAGTCGGTTGGTTGGACATCATTTGAGCATGTGAGGCACCGGGAAATTTTCTGCATCGATGATGCGTACCCTCAGTATTCAAGATCTTGCATACTTAAGCATTGTAGCGTTGATT
This sequence comes from Poa pratensis, assembly GCA_947311845.1. Lineage (NCBI taxonomy): Eukaryota > Viridiplantae > Streptophyta > Magnoliopsida > Poales > Poaceae > Poa > Poa pratensis. The sequence continues at coordinate 38,886,711 of CAMZMU010000102.1, forward strand.
TCCTGCCTTGTTCACTACAGGAATGGCCACCTATGCCGACGGCCTTTTGCCGTCGGCACAGGTCTTTTTACCGTCGGCATAGCCTATGCCGACGGCCTTTTGCTATGCCGACGGCCTTTTGCCGTCGGCACAGGTCTTTTTACCGTCGGCATAGGCTATGCCGACGGCCACCGTCGGCATAGGTCCGTCGGCATAGCTGCCCGTAGGCATAGCCTAGAAACCCGTCGGCACAGGTCTAGCCGTCGGCATAGGCTATGCCGTCGGCACAGAGCCGTCGGCATATGTTTTCAAAATTATTTTTTTCATTTTTTATTTTTTTTAAAAAATAATTTTTTATTTTTTTTAAATTTCTAATTTATGTTTTTTTAATTTTGAAATTTCCAACTTAGCCACACACAATTTCTAATTACATATTAGACACTTAATCTCAGGTCAAATTACTTATCTCGGTCAAACTTCCCGTTCGGTCACCCATCTTCAGATTGCTCCAGCCCAAACACGCTTAACTTTTGAGTTCCTTCTAAATTAGATTCCAAATGAGATGTTAGAACTTACTGATGTTATTATTCTATCGAACATATTAACCCCTGGGTCATGATATTACACTTTTATTGTCTAAATTTTGAAAATTTATTTGAATAAATAACAATGATTATGTAATAATAATATTTGAATAAATAACAATAAAATTTATTTTACTTTATTTTCTCCTTTTTACATTTAATATGCAATATTTCATATCTTCAAATCCGTAAATCAAAATTTAATAAATAAAATGTCTAAATCGATCAGAAAAATGAGAGGAATCCAAATATGACATCCATAACATCTTTTTCATCATGCATATGACTTTTTGTAACATATTTTTGGTATTTTCTTAATAAAAAAAGTTATTTTTACACTTCAAAAATGAAAAATGATGTTTATAAAATTATTTATAAAATTATTTTTGGCAACAATGTTTGTCATACCAAGACACACCTATGTGTCAAATATGGGCACATTATCACAAACTATGGTACATAGATGATCATATCTAGATCATTTGACTCGAAACTTATACATGTTTATAGATGATTGACCTTTTTGTGAAGAAGTTTTATGAAAATTTTGTCAAAACTCAAGTTTATCATTTTTTCTAGCAACTAGTACACATATAAGGAGTCCATGCCAAAGGATTTGTTTTGTTGAGTATTTTTTCACTTTCTTTTAATTTTTCGAAAAAACGATCAAAATGGCCGTCGTGTGTATTCATTCAAAGGGGTCGCATTTTTTAAAACCATCGATGGTTCTGTGATATAACCACTATTGTTGTATCTTAAAATGATTTTTGTAAAATTTTCAGAGTAAACTATCACACACTTGTAGTTCAAATTGAATTACTTTCGGAAAATAGACATAAAGTCATTTAAGTAGGCGAAATTAGTTAGAAACCGAGAAAATTCATAATATTTCTGGATTGTCCATCAAATATGATCTACTTTGTGTGGAAATTGGATGGGTGCCAGTTTGCACCATATTTGTTGTACTTGCTTCCCAAAAAATATCATTTTTTACAGTTAAGAAATGAAAAATGATATTTATAAACATAATTTGAAAAAACCTAGTTCTTCAACAATGTTTGTCATACCAAGACACACCTATGTGTCAAATATGGGCACATTATCACAAACTATGGTACATAGATGATCATATCTAGGTCATTTGACTCGAAACTTATACATGTTTATAGATGATTGACCTTTTTGTGAAGAAGTTTTATGGAAATTTTGTCAAAACTCAAGTTTATCATTTTTCCTAGCAACTAGTACACATATAAGGAGTCCATGCCAAAGGATTTGTTTTTTTGAGTATTTTTTCACTTTCTTTTAATTTTTCGAAAAAACGATCAAAATGGCCGTCGTGTGTATTCATTCAAAGGGGTCGCATTTTTTAAAACCATCGATGGTTCTGTGATATAACCACTATTGTTGTATCTTAAAATGATTTTTGTAAAATTTTCAGAGTAAACTATCACACACTTGTAGTTCAAAATTGAATTACTTTCGGAAAATAGACATAAATTCATTTAAGTAGGCGAAATTAGTTAGAAACCGAGAAAATTCATAATATTTCTGGATTGTCCATCAAATATGATCTACTTTGTGTGGAAATTGGATGGGTGCCAGTTTGCACCATATTTGTTGTACTTGCTTCACAAAAAATGTCATTTTTTATAATTAAGAAATGAAAAATGATATTTATAAACATAATTTGAAAAAACTTAGTTCTGCAACATTGTTTGTCATAACAAGACAAACCTATGTGTCAAATATGGGCACATTATCACAAACTATGGTACATAGATGATCATATCTAGGTCATTTGACTCGAAACTCATACATGTTTATAGATGATTGATCTTTTTGTGAAAAAGTTTTGTGGAATTTTTTTCAAAACTCAAGTTTATCATTTTCCCTAGCAACTAGTACACATATAAGGAGTCCATGCCAAAGGATTTATTTTTTTGGGTATTTTTTCACATTCTTTTATTTTTTTGAAAAAATGGTCAAAATAGACCCGTGGCATAATTTGTTGCAAAAAGTCATATGCATGATGAAAAAGATGATATGGATGTCATATTTGGATTCCTCTCATTTTTCTAATCAATTTAGACATTTTATTTGTTAAATTTCGATTTATAGATTTAAAGATATGAATTATTTCATATTAAACGAAAACAGAAAAAAAAAACATAGCTATGCCTACGGCTTTGCCGTCGGCATAGCCTTTTGAACCTATGCCTACGGCTTTGCCGTCGGCATAGACCCTGTGCCGACGGCTAAACCTGTGCCGACGGCCGCGTCGATGGACATTCCTCGTCGGAGCCTATGCCGACGGCCCCGACAAAAAGCCGTCGGCATAGAGTCCGGCCGTCGGCATAGCTCGCCATTCCTGTAGTGGTTGTGGATGCCGGTGTGCAATGTATGGGTGTTGGATCGGAGGATATGGATCAATGTACAGCGTAGAGAGTTCCAAGCTCAAAGAACTCTGAACATATTGCAAGGTGGGAAAGTGTAGCGCTGAAAAAAACAAAGTGAAGAATGCCAGGTATGCTAGACTGTCCGAAGTAAAAAGAGAAGAATACGTGCAGAAGCTCCGGATCTGAGAACGGAGCCGGTACCTGAGAATTTCTGAACGACGGGTAATATATTTTCACGATATGAAGTGAATGCTTGCTCACATTTAAATTCTTCGGCCACAGATGAAGTTTTGGTGTTCATACGACGTTGAACTTGCAAAGTTAGTCATCGATGACTGCAAATAATTCATTATACTTCTTGAGTTCCAGAAAGAGTTAGTCATAAGATTTCTTCCTCTGTTCAGTTTGCAGCATATTAAAATGTTGCATCCTTTTTGACCTTTGGATTTACTTCTTTCCATTTTCGTTTCCAAGAAAAATTCTAACGCGCGACCTTTCATCCTCTAGTTGTTTCAGCAAACAAACGGTCATTGGAGAAATAAAGCACCAAAAATAATAGAGGGATTAGTAAGGCGGGCGGTTTTCTTGAATCTTGATGCCATTCAACCTCGTGGTGCTGGTGGTGCATGCGGCATGGTGAGTCGAGGGTGGCGGATGAGCGAGACGAAAATATATGCATGAGAAGGACATATAAAATAAGCGATGGCATAGAGGTAGTTGGAGAGGATGGGTTACGAATGGGTAGCTGAACCATTAAATAATTATGAACAATTAAGTCATAAATATATGGCACGATTTATCTTCTTTTCAGCGCATATATATACCGACGATTGATCCACCAAGTAGCGACACTACAAGACTTGATAGTTCTCATGGAGATACCAGTGTCCTGCTGCAAGACGGCCACTCTGTTGGTTGGAGGTCATTTGGACATGTGAGTCATTGGGAACTATTCTACATCAATGATTAACCGTCTTACTACTCCACTTCATGATAACTCAAGCATCATAGAGTTGATTTCCTGCCTAGCTGCGAATGCAGGTGCACAATGTGTATGTGTTGGATCAAGGGTGGCGCTAGAGCAATAAGATGAGACATATATGATGAGGAAGAGTCAAGGTCCTCGTAGTGGCATAGATGCATATGAAGTAGGTAATGTTGTAGACGGGGCTCTTCACATTGTGGTACATGATAGACCGATCGTGGTTGCTATCAAATATCCCCTGAAAATAATAGGGTAAAGATACTTATGTTCTTAAAATGTGCTTTGTCAGATTAAATAGAAAATTGCTATTCTTCGTAACATCGGCTTGGATCATTTTGTGTGGCCAATGGCCATACAAGCTGGTCAAATAGATTGAACATAACTCACTGATTTGCGATGAACCATATCAAAGTGGGACTCTATTTCGTGAACAATTAATATTATGATTTTTCAAACAAACATATGATGCACTAACCTTCCTATCCTTCTTTTAACAAAAAAAAAATATCCTTCTTTTGACACCAGTGACACAATCTAATTTTAACCAAGAATCCCCTAGTATTATACCCAAATACTCGACTTTTAACCCGTGAAAAGTAGGTTTCATGTGTATGAAGAAACCATCTCGTGTGAGGAGGCCATCTCCTTTGAAAAACATCATATTCCACGCGTATGAGAAAACCCTCTCATCGTGAAAAAATCATTTTGGTTTAGAACCTTCTATTGATGGGACCTACATATAAACATATTCAAACTTGAGGATACATAATGAGCATTGAAGGCGAACTAATATACATAACGAGCATCAATCAATCAGGTAACCAGTCTACGCGACTTGACATTTTTCATGGTCATACCACTATGCCGATGCAAGATGACCACTCTATCGGCTGAGAATCATCGGACATGTGAGGCATTGGGATATTTCTACATTTGATATTTGTTCTTACTATCCAAATTCTTGCAAACTCAAGCATTGTGTCTCCCTCTCGACGCTGGTGCACAAGGTGGCGGACCCAGAAACAGAGTAAGCCCCGGGCCAAAAACTAAGAGCAAAACGAACTACTAAAGAAACTCTTGTAAAAGCACAACAAATTTAGTACAATGCAAAGATGATCATGTGATTGCAAATCCATTGTTTCACAGTTTTGGGTAGCTTCGTCGGCTCGAGGAGGTTTTCGCGGTTTGAGAAGCTTCTTACTTCTTAGGTTTTGAGATCGATGGATAATACGTCTTCATCTTCGTTCCTAAAATGTAAACCAATTGCAAACAATTTTGAAAAGGCTGCTGTCGAAATTCCCTCCACGCAGGTTACTAGCAGTTTCTTCGTAATAATTGGTTTCGTCCTCCCTAATTGGTTCTGTCCTGGTAGGTCGTAGCGGCTCCAGGGGAACAGCAAGAACTGCAGGCTGCGGTGGATCAACTACCTGCGCCCGGGGCTGAAGCACCGCAAGATGGATAGGTGGGCAAGTAGCGGCGCCCCGTTTAATTAGTTGGGAATAATCGGCACCTAGCGGCACCCCATTTAATTAGTTGGGAATATTCGGCACGCTAGCGGCTGTTCACGAGCGTGCCCACTTACAGCCTGAGATGCGAGCGAAGGGTTCGCTCGCTTCGCTGGGTTCGCTCGTGGGAGGCCGGCATCATGGGCCAGACTGGGCTACGCCCTGGGCCAGTTTTTCTTTTTTACCAGATGGTAAGAAAGAATTTCGGCCACGCCCCGGGGCTTGAGACAAATACTAAAGCCCGAGATGGTAAGCAAGGACTGTAGTAATTTCCTATCTTGAATCCTGATCGTGGACGATACTAAATGTCCCATGAAAATAATAGTGTGATTATTTTTTTCTGAAATCCACTTACCAAAGGAAATTGGGTAATCACCACAACTCCAATTTTGTGCTAGTGCTTTGAGAATTTGGGTTGCCATGCATACTAGTTGGTCAAACGTAACTAAGCGCTTTTTGAATGAACCATATTTTTCCAAGGGGTCTATATTTCGTGAAAGATAAATATCGAAATCAGTCAAGCAACCTCGTGATGCACTTCCCTTTCCATCCTACTTTTTAACCAAAAAGAAACCCTAGATTTCAACCTATGACAAACAAAGTTTAAATAGTGATCACCTATTCTTTTACCCATAAAATAATCAACTTACAACCCATGATAAAAATAGTTATCCACCCAAAACTATCACATTACACATATATTAAAAAAAACATATCTTCATGATGATATTAATTTTAGTTTGAAGATTAGAAATTTATTTCATGGTACCCCCATAGCAACATATCCCAACTTGATATTGATAAAAATAATTTCCATCCAAAGAAACAAAATTGTACCCCTACCAATTTGTGGAAGTGTAAGTTGTGAATTGATGAGGGAGAATGTCACGGTAGTGCAGATGAGAGATAAGAAGTTAACATAGAATATGTGGCCACGAAGTTGGTTCCGTCAAAACCGCAAAACATAACCATTCACCATGTAGTCGTTTTAGCGAACTAACAATCATCGTTGGAAAGAAAGCACTAAAAATAAGATCAAAACGCCCCGACCCTAGAGGAATAATTAAGTCAGGTGGTAACTCTTCATGGTATTGTGCCTCACTATGAGCGTGGTGCATGACGTTCGCATGATGGATTCAAGGTAGCTGACGAGGGAAGAAGATAAGACATAAATAAGGAGGAAAGACAAGGAAATAAACACGGACATAGAGGTATATAAGTAAGATAAGGATGCGATGGGTAGGTGACCATTGAATAATTGTGTGTAATCAAGTTATAAATATAAGGCACTATCCATCCCCTATTCAACTCATATACATAACAAGCATTTTTCGACCAAGTAGTCACTTTATGAAACTTGGCATTTCTCATGGACATATCACTGCCACCCTGCAATATGACCACTCCATTGGCTGGCCGTCATCGAAGAATGTGAGGCATTGGGATCTTTCCGGCACCAATAAGTAGCATTCATGGTATTCAAGTTTATGCAAACTCAAGCATTGTAGAGCTGATTTCATGACTCAGAGGATGCCCGTGGACAATGTTTGCATGTTGGACCGAGGGTAGACATAGAGCAAGAATAGGAGACATGTGATAGAGGAATAATAATGGAAGAAGCATGCACCGACATAGAGGTAGAAGAAGTCATATGAATGCAAGTAGCTAAAAGTTTGATCCTGGTGTGGTTGGTTTCGGTTAATTATGTTATGAAAATACGCATTGTCGGATAAATTTGAGAAATCACCACAAGTGTTATTTTCAGCATTACTTTGATCATTTGTGTCTCCCTACTAGTTGGTTGAATGGTTTAAACATAACTTATGCTTTACGACTCTTTTCCAACGGTCTCTATTTCTTGAACGAGCACTCTCTTTTCCATCCTCTCATTTTTCACCTTTTCCCATCCCTCGTGAACCAAAAACCAAGCCCAGTTTTAAACCCATGACACAATCAACTTTAAGGACTTTCAACCCAAGAATAATAGCTTTGCACCATAAACATAGTATTATGCACGTATGGTTTTTATTTATTATGCACCTATTTAAAAACCCATCTCTTCTTGGTAAACATAGTATTATGCACGTATTATGCACCATAAACATAGTTGATGATATAGAACTTTCTACTCATGAGATGTCCATAGTTACATATTCCAACTTGAAAATCGATAAAAGAAATTTACATTCAAAGGAAATAAATACCAAACACCTACCAATTTTGTGGTAGTGTAAGTCGTCACATGATGAGGGTGCATGGTAAGGCGGCACAAATGGTGGACACGTTACGGATTTAACATAGAAGGTTCGGCCATGAAGTTGGTGTCACGACCACCATACGCTGGAATGATAGCGAGGCAACATAAAGTTTCAAGGCGCATGATGAAGGCATGAAGCTAGAATCGTTCACTCACAAATAGCACAAGCCATGATATTATATTGTCGGTATCATAACCTAACCCGAGCCATTTTCACTAAGAGCAAGCTAATAAATTATGCATTTAATTTGTGTGAATACATGTTTCATACTCATAGCCGATCTAGGTTCATTTGTGTGTGTATTTAAACGAGAACAACCCAAGTCTACTTTGCAATCCCATACTTTATGTACTATTATTTATGGTAGAACACGGATTTTCCGCAATGTTGCCCTTTCCCCGGATGTAGGGGTGGCTTTGGTTAGGGAGGACATGGAGCTATGGGCTTATGCCCACACTCAAGATCCAGAAGATGCTTAATAACTTTTAGTTTCAGTTTCGGTTTGTTAAGACTTTGTTATCCCAAACTCTGTACATAAACACTCACCATTTTCTATCTAATCGGATCGCTGATCGAATGCCTTTAACCTAAATAAAAAATTCTTGTCGTAGAACTCCGGGTCCAAAAGATCTTCGAATTCACATCATTTTCACCCCAAAGTCATCAACTCTGTTAAACATACATGGTGAACGTTCCGGAGGCGGAGCAAGAACATGAGATATGTACATAGAAGGAGAACAGAGAAATATACACTGGCATAGAGGTAGAAGTAGTAGATATGGTTGCAGGCGGGCTTAAGACATATATTGTTGTAGCTTGAGTCTTGATCGTGGATGATACTAAATGTCCCATGGAAAAGAAATTGGGAAATCACCACACGTGCTATTTTCGTGGTAGTTGTTTGAGAATTTGGGTGGCCATATTAGTTTGTGAAACAGTTAAACATAACGAATCGCTTTTTGAACGACCCCTATTTCCAAGGGCTCTATGTTTTGTGAACAATCAATTTCGGAATCCGTCAATCCGTCATGCAACAGGCATGATGCACTTCACTTTCCATCCTCCCTTTTACTTACCTTTTTATCCTACTTTTGATCTTTTACCCATGAAGAATCGACTTTCAACCCATGATAAAATAGCTGTCTCTAAATCCATAGAGATTGCTTCTCAATACACTTTCTTTCAAATTCAGTACAATTTCTTGTACGTGCCCAAAATTATCTTCATGATATTATTAATTTTAGTTTGATGATTTATAAATTTCTCTTCATGGCCGTGAAGTTGGCGTCGCCAAAACTGTAACACACAACTATTCACCCTCTAGTCGTCTTTAGCGAACTAGCAATCATCACGGAAAGAAAGCACTAAACATAAGATCCACACGCCCCGACCCTAGAGGGATACCTAAGTCGGGTGGTACTCTTCATGGCATCATGCCTTGCTGTGAGAGTGGTGCACAATGTTTGCGGTGGGTCCAAGGTAGCGGAGGAGGAAGAAGACAAGACATAAATAAGGAGGAAAGACAAGAAAATTAGGACAAACATAAAGGTAGATAGAAAGATAATGACACATAAGGGTAGGTGCACCGTTGAATAATTGTGCATAATCAAGTTATACTTATAAGGCACTATCCACTCCCAACTCATATACATAACGAGCATTGATCGACCAAGTAGCCAATCTATGAAGCTTGTCATTTGTCATGGAGATACCGTGCTGCAACAAGGCCACTCCATTGGCTGTCCGTCATTGGAGAATTTGAGGCATTGGGATCTTTCTGGCACCAATTGGTTATGTTCTTACAATTCAAGTTCCTGCAGACTCAAGCATCGTAGACTCGGTTTCATGTCAGATGAAGGTGGATGGTGCAGAATGTTTGTGTATTGGTCCTACGGGTAGAGATGTAACAAGAAGACGAGACATGTGGCAGGAGGAAGAACAGGTGGAAGACTGGCACAAATATAGAGGCAGAAGAAGGATATGGTGATCTTGTTCTGAAGATCCTCATTTTCGGATTAGATCGAGCAATCACCACAAGGCAGCACGTCTGTTTGCTCAGGTGCAGTAAGTTCACAAGTTCTCATTAGCTACACATTCGCTGCCATCTGTATAGGAAACCCATCAATGTGTTGGCTCTATTTGCTAATCTGTTTGACATGATCTATCTATTATATACTACTAGTAGCCTTGCACGTGCACGCACGTTCCAACTAAAATTTGTGTACACAACCTTCTTTCTATATTCCGAAGTAGTAATACTAATGTAGTATTATGAATTATCGTAGAATTTACAAAAATTAGTCAGCGAACAACATCCAACAAGATCACTCATACATGTTTAATAACTTAAAATTCATATGAAAGAAACGCGTTCAAAAAGGTGTCGTTTAAAATGGTACATGAAGTAGCATTATAATGTCTTATTACAGAACATTGTCATAAAAGTAGCATTATACTGCCGTAGTCATAGATCATTGTCGTGTATCTATAACAGAACAAAGAGTAACATCAGCTAAAACTTTTCTACAAAATTCCTATGGTTCCTCCCCTTGACTTCTGAAGAATGCCATCCATTCAAGGACAGGTCCTCTCACACACGCACGTAGGGAAACTACATATATCAGCACCAGTCACCACTGCTAAACCTGGTGGTGAGACATAAACAATTTCTTATCTCTTCTAACGCATAATCACGTACATAATATTTTGTTCCTACCACTACTACCTAGTAACTAACTAAATAAGCACATTGTTCCAAAAAATAATTTTGATCTCTACTACTATTAAACAAGCAAACATATTCATCCCTAAACCCACCCGAAAACACGTACACAGGACAACCAAGATCTAATTCCAGGTAGATAGAAGTAAAAGATATATAAAAAAGACTAAACATGCTATTGCAATGCAATTTCAAATAGAAAAAACCTTTGTGTAAAGGAAGTTATTTTGACAAGCCACATGCATTTCTCAGTATATCTTGACATCACTGTGATGCCTTCAGACAATGCATGTCAGCATGTGACCATGTGTGCTCCAAATTTTTCCTGTTTCCTACAACAACACCTAGAGAAGCTTACACCAACAGCTACACCTGCACGAACATATGTTCGAATTTCTTGCAACACTATTCAGACGGTTCATAATAAGAGCACAAATTTCTTCAATGAAACATGTTACGGTATTAAAACAGACAAGTCTGTTTTATATTAGGAAGAGATGGTGGGCTACCAAACACCAGCTAGAGTGAGTCACCTATACACCAGCAAAACAACCCAAGCAAAGAAGTAAGTGGAAGAGAAACTACCAGAAAAACAAGCTGGAAGCCTATCTAGGTCCTGTGGCCTGATATTAAACAAGAGGCGACCTCGACACACCACAACCTATCTAACTCCTGACAATGGAATGAACCGACCGTGACTTGCCTGCGCCGATGGCATCAGTCTTGATCTGATCGATTATTTGCAGCACTGGTTTGAAATCAATTCTGAAGATGCGATTGTTCCTTTCTCTTCGTATCGTCCATGTAGTCAGCATAATCAGAGTGTTGAACATTTTCTTTAACTGAACCTTGAAGTTGCTCTTTCGACTAAATCCACCAAGAGCGAAAAAGCCTTATCCATGGAAGGAACGACCTGATCAAGATTGGCCAAGCCTAAGTAGCACTCATGATATTGATTACTGCACATTCGACGTATAGGTGTTGAGCGTTTCCTCCGCAGAATTGCAGAAGACGCACTTGTCATTATGGGGAGGCCTCACCTAGCCAGAAGATCCGCGGTCCAAGTTCTTCCCCTGATAAAACAGACATTAGTGAAAGTATCCGGCTGACGGTACTCTGAACAACACCTCATGGACTCTGCTGTGAGTGCCGTGCAGCACCGTCTTGGCAACCGTGCTGATTCCGACCAGTGAGCTCCATGACAGCGGAGGGGCACAGCAGGCTGCGGCTTAGGAACTGCGCCCGGAGTCCGCCGACGAGGCCGAGCTTCTTTACCTTGAGGAAATACTTCTGAGTGTGGCCCTGTATATACACACATCACATGAGCATAGATATATACATTGCAGATGTTTTAGTCAGGTAAAGAGATGAAAAAGAACACCTGGGAATGATTCAGTAGTAGACAATACATCTTGGATACTTTCACCAAGCATTAACTTTAACTAAGTGAGATAGAAATGAGCCTTCAGGAGATATATAAAATAATTATCATATATAACTTCCAACAATTATAGAAAATCCTCAACCACGGTTATATGAGATGCTACAAAGATTTCTCAAGATGCAAAGCATAAAGGCATATAATACGAAGATTAAAGTTCTGTATTGCATTGACCAACACAACTGATGTTTAACACCTTCACCAAATACCAAACTGTACAAGAATGGCATATCATCTTGGTTTAGCACCTTGATGGTTCACCCAGGTTGAAGAAGTGCCTGCCAATACCTGATTCTTAATGTGTGACGAACACCACAAAACAAATAAAGTTGATACCAAATTGAATTTGCACGGTACTGAGAAGATCGGAACACTTGGCAACTTGAAATTATTAGAAGGCAAACTCACTTGCCACTGGAAGCAGGAAGAACTCTCAGAGAGTCCCAACCAATGGTACTCTGAGCGTCTGAGTGACACCGGCTGGACACTGCGAGCGCCCACGCATCACCGATGTCCCAACGGCAGCGGCTGGACACTGCTAGAAAGATCTATGACGGTCACGGCGACACGGCCAGCCTGCGATTTGGTTACTACCGCGGGAATCCGGCGGCAAGGCCGAGCTTCTGGACCTTGAGGAAGTACTTCTTAGCGTGGATGTGTATCTGCACACAACTTAATAAGATATAGATAGATAGAAGACTGGTTAAGAAATTATTGAGAGAGACTCCAGGTTTAAACTACATGTTATAAGAATTCATGTTTGAAGGTGTTTCCCTAAGAAATTACTCTCCTTGAAGCATTTTAACAAACAGAGGGCGGGCAAGCTGACTAATCTACTACTATCCGTGAACCTGAAACTTTACCAGTCGATGATTAACTGAACCATCTACTTTTATGAACCGGTGACCTTGCTGGATGCAAGTGCACGACGCATTGAGCCAAGTTACAAAGAACGAAAATCACTGAACCGGGACATCACTTGCATTGAGCCAAGTTAGCATGGACCAGAAATCTTGAAATGACCGAGGGTGCTAGGGGTCTTGGAAAGGAGCGACGGTGGCCTGGCTCATCCCTACGTACGGCCTGAGCTGCTGGTCACAAGGTGGAGCGACCTTTGGGGCGGGCCGGAGCAGCGGGATCCGGCGGCTGAGCTGCGAGATCCAGCAGCGACGGATGTGGGAAAGCGCCGGCCACGGGGTAGGGGTGGCGATCGGGGCCGGAGCAGCGGGATCCAGCGGCGGGGGTGGAGGTGGCTGCCGGATGTGGGGCCGGCGGCGGCGGGATGAAAGCCTCGCAAGAGGACATCGGTTGGGGACTGGGGTCGTGACTCGCACGATAGGAGCGAAGGACGTGAGGAGCGCGCGTAGCGCGTTGGCTGGTCCAGCGGTGGCTGGCCGCCCGCTCACGAGTTCGATTCCCCGGAGTCGAATTTCCCGAGTGTCTCACCTGCGCGGCACTGTTCATGTGAACAGTACCCAGCACGACACTGTTCACATAAACAGTGTTCGCGCTGTAGCAAATTTGTGGAGGGCCTTTGGGGGACTGAGCCCTTAATCAGTCTGCTCCAGTTCCTGCTTCTGAGCCAATTCCACCGTGGTTCAGTCAGAGGTATTGTGGTGTGCCCACCACCGCAGAGGCTCACGGGGCTCAGAAGCTTAGTATAGTCTGGTTAGGTCTAGCTTGCGCACAGGTGACGTGCGTGTGGTGTTGAGTGTGTGTGGAGTGAGTTGTGCGTGAGTTCAGATACTACAGCTGTACTGTAAAAGACCAGGAATTCTCAAAAAAAAGGAGCGAAGGACGTAATTTATTTATTTTTCCTTCCAAAACGGGAGATGTTTGAGACGTCGCGTGAAATCAGGGCGAGGAAACGGAACGCGGGCGACGATTTCGCTTTGGCCGTCGCTAGGGATCGTCAAGTTTTCGTCCGCCCTCCTATATTGCTAAACGCACACAGCTGAGGATTAATTGTTACGTGGACGGTTAGATCTAATTAGGCTGGACTGATCGTGAGGTGGTATTTGGTCTTCATTGTCCTGTGTATCTGTTTTCGGATGGGCTTAGGAAAGAAAATGTTTGGTTGTTTAATAGTAGTAGAGAAAAGCAAAATGAGGGGAATAATGGAGACACCACGTTAAACCACATAGGCTAAAATTATATAGTTTGTTGATCTCAATTTAAACGGTTAAGATTAAACGAAAAGAGCGTTACGCTTCAACCGAAAAATGTGTACATATGAGTATATGTCACGTAAGTAAAAAAAAACTTATATGTGGGCCATGATTCTTCACGTAGCTAGACTTCCACACGAGAATATACGTTCCTCCTAGGATTAGCACATGCGTTAATTACAAAGGCTTGATTAATTTAATGGCTGCGTGCGTGCACAAAGTCTTGGCATTGCGGCTCAAAATTAAAAAGGAAGAACCTTCGATGGTATTCACAGGTATGTGGTTTGGTGTTTTCGGCGTTGTTCTACGGCTGCCTTCAGAAAAGTACAAAATTGTGTCATGGATGAAGAAAGAGCTTGAAGATCTTATAGATTTGCTCGTCTTTTTTAGTTTTGTTTTTGTAATCGATGTAATCGTATACTCTTTGTCGGTTTAATATATGTGGAAAAATTCAAAAAAAAAAAAAACACATGCATTAGCATGCAATCCGGCCAGGTTAACCAATTGGATTACGTATTGGATGTGATGATATCATGAGTGACGTCATCACACACAATATCACACTACCTAGATGTGCCCATTTAAAAAAAAACTACGTACCCTAGCTAGAACGTGGTGATTAATTGAGTACAATCACGTATATGTGAGCATGGTGAATATGAAATTAATTGTTATATATTTTCCAGCCATGAAAATATTGACCGCTTAATCTATCTAATTTTCCTCTCATCTCTACCGTCTCACGCGCAGGAGTATTAGGTCGGTCGATTTCTCTGGCAACGCCGTGATGATTTGAAAAAGGTGAGAAGACTATATCGATTGATTTTGTTGAATAAGACGAGCCATCATTGGGAATCGGTTTTTCTCCTCTGCGGCCCGTCCGAAGCTTCCACGGCTGCCCTTTGATCGCCGTAGGGTTAGATAGGGACAAGAATCAGCAGCGAGCAACACACTTCCATCTACCATGAAGGCCAACAAGCAGCTACACAATGATCCGGATGCATGTTTGTATATGCAATGACCTGGATGCATGCATGCGTGCATGGCCGTGAATGTGAACCAAAGAATCTCAAACAACCTAAAACAAGACTAGGTATTCTTACTATTTTTAGTGTTACAATGTTTTGAGGTTTCTTGTAAATTTACAGTCATGAGTTGCAGCTTATTAATTTAGCCGGAAACCGTACAGCTGGCGGGGATAGAAACGGTGGATGATTTACCAAGCCTTGCATTTTTATTGTTACTTAAAGTGTTATCGGAGTGCATTAGTACAACAAAAGTAAACAAAATCGAGTTTGGCTCAGAAATTGTGCATGGCTTAGAAGCAAGCGAAATACACAAATTTAGCACGAGCATGATAAGAAATAATAGGATTGGTGATAGTGGTTGAGTGATTGTTCACAAATGAGAAAAGAGAGCTGTCCAGATATTATAGAAAACACGATTGCCAATAATCTAGCTAGGGATTAATAAAAAAAGGTGGCGAGAGGCAAAACATGACAATTATTGAATAAGATGTTTTAGTTGCTAAACAAATATGACTTAGTGTGGAAATAATATTGGCACAGTAGAAAAAATAGCACAGCCACCGGAGAGTGAGAGCGACAATGTTACCGTAACATTACATAGATATATAACAATAAATGTAATGGTTTGGATCAATGGTCAACCAACATAGGAAATAAGAGCACGATGAAGCATCAAAACATGAAATTTAACAAATAAGAGAACTCCTTCGTTAAAAAACAATCAATGAACAGTTGGGTATATCAAGAGGTCTCTAGGTTCAACTAAGAGTAATGACTCAAAATATTCAGTTTTTTATTCTTAGTATTTTGTTTTTCAAAATTACATTTGACGGAAGATATAAGCTAACTATATGTGTAACGATAGACACTGAAGGGCCTTTATTGGAAGTGAAAACTTTATAAAATTATATAATTCATTAAAGATGGCATACAAAGTAAATTTCTTATAAATCTAGACACACAAATGTGCGCACACCAAGCTAATCCACATCACTCGAATTATGTAGACAATTATGTGATTAATGAGTGAGATTTTAACATATGGAAAATCAACACGGTTCATCAAAATCTACACATATAGGTTCTTAGTCCAATAAATATATACATGGAATTAAATGGTAAAGTTGTTTTTTACTAGAGCTCAGACATATGAACTTTCATTTCTATTAACCGTGGGCAAACAACTCCATGGATGCTTGTGTCCACAGGACCAAACATGAATCGGTGAAATCCCAGGCGACAATATAGAACTACAAATATGTTCGATCAACGGCATGCATGTAACACACTACCACTGCAATTTTTTATAATAGTTGTTATTACTATTTTTGTGTCTTTTAATCATGCGAAACAAACAATTAAACTGAAGTGTTGGGTAGTACGAAGAAGAAGTATTAAATTAATAACAGATTAGAAAGATATTTGTGGTGCAATGGGATAACAATGAGAGAATATATATTAAATTGGTCATTGACTGAAATATTAAAATAATGTTCTATCAATGCCACTTTTTCTAAATTCAGTATGTTACCAAATTATATATGTTTTCTCCAAGTCGACGTTGTTACATGAGTAACATGACACAACAGATACGTGTTGGTGAGCATGTAGAATACCTAGATCGAAAAGAGGAGAATAATAGTAGGAATAGACCAAAAAATACCAAAATAGCACTACTGATGTCTTAAGATAGACGACATTCTAAATTATGTTACATGATATTTTAGAATTTTCAAAATATCTACTCGCTCCAATTAGAATGATTCGAAATATTTCCCACACATTTGCTAATTTACCTAAAATACTATTCTTTTAAGTTATAAATCCTGCTACTTAGCCATGTTTTCAGTATCTATTAAATTGTGGCAGAAATAGATTCAAGGAGAAAAAGACCATGCCCTCGCATTTGCGAGGACCACCTTGCTAGTTTCAGAAAACGAGAGATAGCACAATGTCTGCCTCAGGGTCGAGGGGAACAATTGGACCTGTATTTAGCAGTTTAATGTATGAGGAAGACCAAAGAAATGAATTGTAATGTTTTTCACCAATGACATCTTGCACCCTTCCTCATTTTTATTAATGTTGCGTCGATGATGTAACCAAGTTCACCTACTCCCTGTACCTGTGCATTAATGTGTTCATTTTTCTACAATATTTCTTTTCTTAAATGATAAACCGCGTTTATGTCCTTTATGGAGCCTGGTTCAGTTAGACATTTTTTGATTTCAGATAGTGCAGAGAGAACTCCGGAGCATTGGGCGGTGTACTGTGGCCATCTGAATGTTGTCAAGGTTCTTGTCAAGTCAAATGCAGACGTGCTCAAGTATCTGAAATCATTTGCACACTTCACTCATTGCAATCCGTGCCTATGATTCCTTGCATCATTATGATATATGCTACGGAGTACAACAAGTATGTGTTCAAACTTCAAGTTTGGGCTAAGGACGTTCCTCAATATGAATAGTCATTTGAGCTTCATACATCTTCAGGGCATGATTATGTCTTATCTCAATGAAGTACTCTATCTGAGCATAATAGGAGAAATTAATTATACTTCTCCAGGATATTGACCTGAAGTACTCTATCTTATCTCCTGCACGTACATGATAGTGGTAATAATTTACGCAAGATACCTAAACAAGATATTACGTAAAATAACAGTAAAGCATTGATAATTATATGCCACTTGCGACAGCTGTTCAGTGTAACGGAGATGGCAAATGGTGGAGTTAATAAGAAGCTGGTAGTAATCTCGAGATTTTTTTTTGAAGCTTTAAGGCAGGCGTTCTGTCATTCGATTAGATAGAAATCAATTCCTTTACAGGAAGGCCTCAAACGAGGCAGAAAAAATAAAAATAAGGAGGCCAAGAAGCCAAAAAACACGGGACAAAAAGAAGCTACAATCCCCGGTCTCCTGGATCATTTGTGAAGACAAAGGCCCTCTGCTCTATCTCGTTCCGAACAAGGCGCACCACATCCAAAACTGGCAGTGCCGTGTTCGTGAACACCCTTCGATTTCTCTCCTTCCACACACCCCATATGATGTATGTGATCACACAGCTAGCCGTCCTCTTTTTCTCGTTTGTGAAGTCGTTCTTGATGAAATGGAGCCACCATCCGTCGAAGTTTCTGTTTGTCGTAGTTGTGATGTGGGGGCACCGGGAGGTCGTTTGCTTGTAACACCGAGTCACGGACCGTCTTGGTGAACGAGCAATCATGGCAAAGGTGTTGCACCGTCTCGGGGTGGATGTGGCAAAGCTTGCAAATGGGGTCATGAGGCCGTCCCCGTAGAGCAAGGTTATCCGCCGTGCGGATCTTGCTGTGAGCCACAAGCCAAGCAAAAAACTTGCACTTAGGGTGAATAAAACGCCTGCGCGTTGAGCCAAGTTGTATGTGCATAGCTTGTATCCATGGGGAAGGCAGCCCCCGAGTGTACATCAATGGTGTTTTTGTTGTAGACAAGCATTTGCTCGACTGTGGCCGCAGCCCCCGAGCACTCGAGCGTGGCCTAGGTTGTGGTTTTTGATTAATCTGTACGGCGCAGCCCCCGAGCCTTTGGGTGCAACTTAGTTTGTAATTTTGTAGGGCACAGCCCCCGAGTCGTCAGGCGTGGCTAAGTTTGAGTTATTTTTTATTAATTTGGAACAACGTAGCCCCCGAGTCTTCGAGTGCAACCTATGTGTGTTAGTTTTCTGGGGTTGTTATGCGACTTAGCCCCCGAGTCTTCAAGTGTAGCTTAGGCGCTTCTTGTTTTTGTTTGACTTTGTACAACTCAGCCCCCGAGTATTCGGGTGTGGCCAAATCTTTCGTTGTGTGTCTTATGCAGAGAAATAAAGGAAGAATGAGAGGAACATTGATTTTATTCCACTTTTTGTAAGTTAAGCTGTAGGCCGCCTCATTAAAAACCTTCCAGTCCCCTTAGGTAACCTGGTAAGGAAAAGAGTGCGTCTGAAACCTGCAGCTATCCGACATATCGCCTATTACATTTGATGACTGAGCAGTCTAAGCATAAAAACAGCGCAGCTGCGCAACGTTCCATGGATTGTGGGAGAGTTTTCCCGTCTTCGTGTGCTTCAGTCGATACGCCCCGCCGTCCATGACCTCCGTGACGATGAAGGGTCCTTCCCATGGAGAGTCGAGCTTGTGAACTTTTTCTGCTTCAGGCGAAGGACCAGGTCGCCCACCATGAAGGACCGGGTGCGCAGTCGACGGCCATGATAGTTGCGGAGGCTTTGCTGGTAGACAGCTGTACGGGCGAGGGTGATGTCGCGGGCTTCATCCAGCGTGTCGATGTCGTCCGCGAGTGCCTCCTCCGCTTCATCCTCCTCATATGCGGTGACTCTGGGTGCGTCGAATCGAAGGTCGAACGGCAGGACTGCTTCTGCGCCGTACACCATGAAGAACGGCGTGTACTGAGTCGACCTGTTTGGAGTGGTGCGAAGGCTCCATAGGACTGATGGAAATTCTTCAACCCACGCGCCTGCTGCTCGCTTGAGCGGTACCAATAGCCGTTTCTTGATTCCGCTGCATACGAGCCCGTTGGCCTTCTCCACCTGACCGTTCGATTGCGGGTGCACCACCGATGCGTAGTTGAGCTTGATTCCTTGGTCTTTTGCAGAAGTCCTGGAATTCCTCCGCCGTGAAGTTGGTCCCGTTGTCAGTAATGATGCTATGAGGGACCCCGAAACGGTATATGATCGACTTGATAAAATTGACCGCGGTCGAGGCAGTCGAGCTTGTGATGGGGACTGCTTCAATCCACTTTGTAAACTTGTCGACTGCCACCAGGAGGTGAGTGTGTCCCCCGCGAGAGGATTTCCTGAGTGGCCCAACCATGTCGAGTCCCCATTGGGCAAAAGGCCATGCCAACGGGATGGTCTTCAGTTCCGACGCCGGTGCATGTGGCTTGGTTGCGAATTTCTGGCAGCCGATGCACTTCATTACAATGTCTTCTGCATCCCTGAGTGATGTGGGCCAAAAGAACCCCGCTCGAAAGGCTTTAGCGACAAGGGCTCGACTGCTTGCATTATGTCCGCAGGTCCCTGCGTGTATGTCTCGAAGGATGGCCTCGCCGTCTTCGTGTGCTATACACCTCTGGAGGATCCCGATATGCTGCGCTTATATAATTCACTGTTGATGATGGTGTATGCCTTAGCGCGTCGGGCGACCCGTCGTGCTTCCGTTACATCTTCTGGGAGCTCGTCGTTTTTCAAGTATGCCAGAAATCGATGTGTCCAGGTTGGCTCGATGAGGAAGACTTGGACTGGCGGGTCTTCTGTGCTGGGTGCAGGGTTCTGAACTGCGGTTGGGGCAGTCGAAGTTTGGGGCTCCACCTTTTGCTTAGTCTTGATAGATCGATGCTCGATTTTCTCAAGGAAAACGCCGGGTGGTACCTGTGCCTTTGTGGAGCCGATATTGGCGAGCATGTCCGCCTCCTCATTGCTTTCGCGCCCAATATGGTGCAACTCGCACCCGTCAAAGTTGCCTTCCATGACGTTGTACAGTTCGCGGTATGCGATCATGTTATCTGTTGTGGCATCACAGGCCTTCATAGTTTGCTGCACCACCAGGTTCGAGTCGCCGTAGATCATGAGTCGGGTGCAACCGCACGCCTTGGCCATCCTCATGTCGTGCAGCAAGGTCTCGTACTCTGCCTCGTTGTTTGAAGGTTTGGGGAAGTCCATCTGCAGGATGTAGCGGAGCTTGTCGCCTCTTGGTGATATAAGTATGACGCCTGCGCCTGCGCCTTCATGCTTCTTCGACCCGTCGAAGTACATGGTCCAAGAGTTGGACAAATCTGGAATGTCAGGTAGCTGGGCTTCGATCCCCTCGGTGGTGAAGTCAGGAAGAACTTGCGCCTTGATTGCTTTCGGATGCTCATATCTGATGTCTCGAGGTCCCAGCTCGATTACCCACTTGGCGACTCGCCCGGTTGCATCGGGGTTTGTGAGGATGCCACGCAGTCCCGCCGAACTGACGACGGTTATGGGGTGCTCGGCGAAGTAGTGTGCGACCTTTCGTGATGACATGAACACAGCGTAGGCTAGCTTCTGATAATGCGGGTACCGCTGTTTTGATATAGAGAGGAACTCGCTAAGGTAGTAGACGGGTCTCTGTATGTCGTGGGGATGTCCTTCCTCCATGCGCTCGACGACAAGCACAGTGCTGACCACTCGATTGGTGGCGGAGACGTAAAAAACAGCGGCTCGCGCTCTTGAGGTGCCACCAGGATCGGGGGCTTGTCAGCATACGCTTGAGGTCGTCAAAGGCTACTTGTGCTTCAGGTGTCCACTTGAATTTATCTGATTTCTTCATCAGCTGATAGAACGGGAGCGCCTTTTCGCCCAGTTGCTGATGAAGCGATTGAGTGCCGCGACTCGACCGGCCAGTTTTTGGATCTCTCGAAGCTTGGTCGGCGGTGGCATGGTCAGGATGGCTTGTAGCTTCTCCGGGTCCGCCTCGATGCCCTGGGCTGAAATGAGGTATCCTAGGAGCTGTCCGGCTGGCACGCCAAAGACACACTTCTTAGGATTGAGCTTGATCTTGTAGTGTTTGAGGTTGGCGAATGTTTCGCGCAGGTCGTCGAGGAGTGTCGCCTCCTTTTTTGTTTTGATGACGATGTCATCTACGTAGACTTGGATGTTGCATCCGATTTGCTTCCTGATACAGTTTTGCATCATGCGCTGGTACGTAGCACCCGCGTTCTTGAGCCCGAAGGGCATAGTTGTGTAGCAGTAGACGTCGTAAGGGGTGATGAAGGCAGTCATGTCTTCATCATCTTCTCCCATCCTTATCTGGTTGTAGCCTGAATAGGCATCCAGGAAGGACAGGCGCTCGCATCCTGCCGTCGAGTCGACAATCTGGTCGATACGTGGCAGGGGGAAGTGGTCCTTGGGACAACACTTGTTGAGGGAGGTGAAGTCGATGCACATGCGGAGGATTTTTGAGTTCTTCTTTGGCACCAGGACAGGGTTAGCAACCCAGTCCAATTTCTTGATCTCTCGGATGAACTTTGCGTCTAGTAATCTGTCGACTTCTTCTCTGATAGCTGCGCGTTTCGGCTCAGAGAACCGGCGCATTGTTTGCTTCACAGGTCTAGCATCTGGAATGAGTTGGAGGGAGTGCTCGGCGAATGCCCTAGGAATACCTGGCATGTCAGCTGGACACCAGGCGAAGATCTCCCAGTTCTCACGGAGGAACTCGACGAGCGCGCCGTCCTATGAGGAGTTTAAGCTTGATGACACGTTGACCGTCTCCGTCGGGTCCGTTGGGTGGACCTGATGCGATCTTGTGTCGTTTGTTGCGCTGAAAGCGGCGTCGGGTGCCTGCTTCTTTGTTTGAGGGAACATAGTGCGATCGTTGGTGAGGGAGAGCTCCTGGAGTTGTTCCTGCATCCCGAACATCTCGGATATTTTGCTGAACTCTCTGTCGCAGCTGTCAGAGCGCTGGAAGTTGCCCTTCACGGTGATGATTCCTTTGGGTCCTGGCATCTTTATCATCAGATAGGCGTAGTGTGGAACTGCCATGAACCGAGCAAACGTCAGGCGCCCAAGGACTGCATGATATTGCGACTTCCAATCGACAACCTCGAAGTCGATTTTCTCTGATCGAAAGTTCCCTGGTTCGCCGAAGACGACTAGGAGTTGTAATGTCCCGAGAGGCAAGACTGCTTTGCCTGGGACTATGCCGTGGAAGGTGGTATCTGATGTTGGAAGATTCTCGACTGAATGATTCATCTTGCGGAGCGTGTCCGCAAATATGATGTTGATTCCGCTTCCTCCATCCATGAAGACTTTAGACATGGCGTAGCCACCGATCCGGGCGTCGAGTACCAGGGCAGCATGCCCTGGTCGCACCACGTCTGGGGGTGATCTTCACGGGAGAACGTTATGCTTGTTTTTTACCCTTTCAGGTATTCGGGTACTGCCGGAGGTGCCATGACGGCCATATTAACCAGGCGAGTGATCAACTTCTGCTCCCTGTTTGTTGGCCACCCCTTCTGTATCAGGTTCATCTGTCCCTGGGCCTCGGGATACAGGTCCATCGGGTCCGCTGGGGCTTCTATGCGAGCCTGATGGTGTATCGCGCCCGCCATGTGCGCGGTTGGACCTGCTGGTGGAGCAGGAGGAGGGGAGGCGGTGGTAGAGCACCTCCTTTTGCTAATGTGCTGGGAGCTATTTGCAGGCGCTTTATGTACGCGTTTGTCAGCCTTGTGAATTTTCTGCAATCTTTTACCAGGTGACTGGAGTGGAGCTTGCCATCTTGGCCTTTGAACATGTGAAACCTGCATTCCTCGTCCGACCCTTGATCACCAGAACCTTCGGGCGAGTCATCGCGACGCTTGCGCCACTCTTGTTTGCGGTATCCGTCCCTGCGTGTCCCGTAGTCATGGCGATCATCCGGACGGCTTCTGCCGCGATCATCCTGACGGCCTGTACTTCGTCCGCACTCATCACGAGTGTCGGCGTAGCCAGCCGCCACTAGTTCGACACCGTCTGGGTCGTCGTAGTGGTGAGATTTGCATTTGCGTCTTCTGTCATTGTCGCGGCCGTCTCTTCGGCCCCAGTTGCCATGGTCGTTGTTGCCACGCGGTGACTCGTGGTGTTCTCGCACCAAGTCTTCTCCGTTCGCCCATTCATTGGTTATCTTCATGAGCTCCGCAATGGACTTTGGCTTTTGACGCCCTAGTGCTTCCCGGAGGTCACGCCTGGCGGCTCCTGCAATGAACGCGTCGATTGCTCTGTCTTCTGACACTACACCCACAGAGTTGCGCATAGTTGTCCATTGTCGGATGTACTCTCGCAGCGGCTCGTCTGAGCGTTGTCTGCAAGCCTGCAACTCTGCGAATGTTGCCGGCCGGTCGCATGTTGCGAGGAAGTTTTCGATAAAGTCCTCCTGGAAGTGTTCCAGGAGTCGTATGAGCCTTCGGGTAGACTCTTCAGCCAAACTCGCGCAGTCCCCGACAACATGAGCTGGATGTACTGCATTGCGGTTGTTGTGGAGCCTCGTTGACAAGAGACTGCTATTTTGTAATCTTCCAGCCAGGACGACGGTTCCTGTCTGCCGTCGAACTTGGGTGTTTCAGATGTGAGTATGAATCTTTTGGGCATCTTGGTTTCACGGATGCGTCGGATGAAGCATAGCTCCCGGCAAGGCTCCCACTCCTCGTCTGAGTATGAGTCGCTGCTTGGGGATCGCGTGGATCTTCTGCTCCTGCCTTTGCTGACTCGGCATTGTGTGATGACGTCACGGCGATCTCCACTCTCCTCGTTCTGTCGAGTTCCACGTCGATCACGCCCTGACCGGTCTCGGTCTTCGTGGATGGCTACCGCGCGGTCGCGGTTATCTCTGCTCCGTAGCTATCGCCGCGGGCTGACCTCACGACGAGATCTGCTTCCTTCGGGACGGTTGTCGACTGCGACCAAGGCTCCGCCTGCCATGTGGAGCGACCTGCTTTGCTGGCGATGCAGGGCCACGTTCGCGTCGTTATCTGGGGGTTGTGTTGCCTTCAGGTATGTGGCCACCGACATGAGAGCTCTCTGAGCTGTTTTGGGGATGGGGATCCCGTCTTCGTCATGCGTCATGAACGATATGTCCAGATTGCGGGTCAGTGCCGCTCTTTCACTTCCTGTCAGGTGCGCCAGCCTAGATCGCGAGCGGGGTTGCGTCCCTCCGGAGGATTGGACAGCCGACAACGCGGCTCGTCGTGCGCTCGACGCGCTAGCAGCCTTCCTACGCTCGTCGAGGGTTGCCTCCAGGTTCTTCAGCCTCAAGTTCTCCTGCCAGAAGATGTATTTGTGCGCCGCGAGTTCTTCGGGCGTCGAATCCTCGGGCATCATGGTACAGTCATGTATGGCTTTGATTGCTTTCATCGCCTGCTCCTTTGTGATGACGATCGTGCTGCCGTCTGGCATGGTGGCTGTCATCGGATAGCTCCTAACGTCAGGGCGATTTGCACCACTCGCCGACGTCTCGGGTGCTCTGCCATCATTATTCTACGTGTGCACCATGCAGATCTGGCGGGGAGCGTCATGCGAAATTTTGCCTTTTTCGCCACTGCTGCGATTGTCAATGAAGGCAGTGGCGGTGTCGAGGTAGTAGTCGATCATGGCGCGGCGCCCATGGTCGCTGTTGATGTGGACGGACTCGACATCCATCTCATCGTCGTCTGACGCAGTCCCTTTTCCCAATGGAGGTGCGTAGCTTGCAGTCGATGGAGACGCGGGTGCGGATGGTGCGGAAATAGGTGTACTGACTCAACATGAAAAGTAAAAGAAGGGCCCTTCGCAGAGGGAAACAGGGATTAAGTCATGTGCTAGAGCTTTTTAGTTTTTGAAATCATATAGAGAGTAAAAATTAAATTTTGAGAGGTGTTTGTTAATTGTCAACGAATCAGAAAATGAAAGTACAATATGACCCCTGCCAACCAGACTTTTAAGAGCGGCTCCCATGAAGGACATTATTTCTACCAGCAAGGCAGATCATCCCTATTTCCCTTTTGTTTACACATGCAGATATTTCACTAGTATCATTGCTTGTCTGATAAATCAGGGCAAAAATGTGAAGAGAATTAAACGATTAAATTTGTAATTAATTGGGACTGGGCACCCCGTTGCCAGCTCTTTTTGCAAAATTAATAGACAAGCGGATGTATATGCCGCTAGTCTGGTGGTAAAGTCTGTTTGACAGTTGACATAAAGACATCCACCCCGTCCTCATGAGCTTGGTAAACATTGACACAAAAAGGAGTAGTAACAATTTTGAATAGTTTAAAGGTAGCACATGAAAAATTTACTTGGAGTGGTGGTTAAATACCACATATAGGTAGTTATTGTGGACATAGATGGCATGGGTTTTGGCTCAAGGATTTGGATGCACGAGAAGCATTCCCTCTCAGTACAGGGGTTAAGGCTAGCAAGGTCGGGTGGCAAGCATAAGAGTTGAGGGATACACACAAATATACATGTAATAAGAGCAATCATGCAATCTTCCTTATGAGCACAAATATTTTAACTCAAGAATGCTAATCTCATTGGCTAACAAGAAAGAAAGATAAAGGGATAATATTTTTGCATGTAATTCCCCTTCTACTTAAGTTTTCAAATTATTGTTGCTACTGACCAATACTAAGTTTGCCATAACCAATCTAATTTACTTGATGTACCCAAAAGTGACGTCAATACCAATGACAAGATCAGCACATAAAGAGGATTGCAGGCTAAAATAAAGTGTACCGAAAGTAAAGGTGAAACTTCTCATTAATATTCTAAACAAAGACACACTCACACCAATGGATACATAGATAACTAAAAGAGTGACACTCCATATTGCAAACCATCTTATAAGATAACTTCTCTACTCATGATATGACCACGGAATTATAAAAACAAAAAGATAAAGATGATACTGGACACTCCCCCAAGCTTGGAACAAGCCAAGGGAGTGCCATTACCCCTTGATGATTTAAACTTGATCTCTTGGTGGTGAAGGTGGTATCACAGCAATCAGAGTTAGGAAACGTTCGAGCATCCGGCGGAGCCTATTATTCTCATCTTGAAGTATTTCCACCTCAGCTCTCAGGACACGATATTGATCACAAAACTCGTCCGTGGTTCGGAGAGCTTCGGCAGCTGCAGGGAAAAATCGCAGGTCTGGAATTGGTGGGGTGACTCCCTGCACATTATGAGAAAAAGCACATTGAGAATTAATTGATCCCACAAAGGTAGGGTTGCTCGGCCTTGGTTCTCCTGCGGCTCGTTCTCCTTGTTGGCGAGACGGGCCAGCTTTCACTTCTTCTCTGACGCTTCGATCCATGTCAGCTCTCCTAGCGGCAATCTCTTCTTCCGTCGCCCAACCGACGAAGGTTCCCTCTTCCACATCGCGTTCGAGTTCACGTCGGCGCCTTGCTGCATACTTCTCACCATACGCTCCTCGTGACGCCATGTAGGGACTTGAAACTCCTGCTAGAACAACTCGAAAACAAAACACGACGAAAACACGATATACGGACCTCGGGAGATCCGGTGAATATATAGCAAAAAGTTTAACAACAAAAGGAAGGTACGGGTCGAAGCGGGGTCGGAGACGGGCTCCGAGGAGCCCACACGCACCCTCGGCGCGGCCAGGGTGGGGCCCGCGCCCAGGGGTTGTGTGATGCCCTCGGGCACCGTTTCCTACCCTTTTTCGACTCACAATTTTCCATATTACTTAACAACGATAAATATTTAAGTTGGAAAGTAAAACGCAAACTTTTGCTTACCGAAACTGTTACCTATTCCAAATCAGCTTCTGCAGTTTCCTGAATTTGGCTTTTTATAAAATCTTCTGGAGTTACCACTTGAATAATATCAACATCTTCGTTATAAGAATCTCCAGAAATGTAATGCTTGAGTCTTTGCCCATTAACCACTTGTGGTCTGTCCCCATCTAGTGAATTGATTTTAATTGCACCTGAGCGATAGACTTCCTCAATAACATAGGGTCCTTCCCATTTTGAAAGTAATTTTCCTGCAAAAATTCTGAGACGAGACCTATACAATAAAACCTTTTCACCTACATTAAATTCTCTCTTTAGAATTCTCCTATCATGCCATTGCTTAACTTTCTCTTTAAAGAGCCTAGCATTTTCATAAGCTTCACTTCTCCATTCATCTAGAGAGCTCAAATTAAGCAACCACTTTTTACCAGCAAGTTTAAAATCTCTATTAAGCTCCTTTACCGCCCAATAAGCTTTATGTTCTAATTCTAGAGGTAGATGACAAGCTTTTCCGTAAACCATTTTGTAAGGAGACATACCCATAGGATTTTTATAAGCAGTTCTATACGCCCACAAAACATCGTTAAGCTTTCTAGCCCAATTTTTTCTAGATTTATTAACAGTTTTTTGCAAAATAGATTTAATCTCTCTATTCTATAGTTCTACTTGACCACTTGTTTGGGGATGATAAGGTGAAGAAATTCTATGATTAACACCATACTTAGCAAGAGTCTTTCTAAAAGCACCATGGATAAAATGAGAACCACCATCAGTCATGAGATATCTAGGAACACCAAATCTTGGAAAAATAATATCTTTAAGCATTTTTAATGATGTCTCACCATCAGCACTAGATGTTGGTATAGCTTCTACCCATTTAGTAACATAATCAACAACAACAAGTATATGAGTATAACCATTTGAAGGAGGAAAAGGGCCCATAAAGTCAAATCCCCAACAGTCAAAAGGTTCAATAACAAGAGAATAGTTCATAGGCATTTCATTACGTCTACTTATGTTACCAACCCTTTGACATTCATCACATAATAGAATAAATTTTCTTGCATCTTCGAAAAGAGTAGGCCAATAAAAACCTGATTGTAGAACCTTTTGTGCAGTTCTATCTCCAGCATGATGTCCTCCATAAGCACTTCCATGGCATTTTGCTCAATATTTCTTTCTGTTCATACTCAGGAACACATCTTCGCATTATATACCATCTACTCCTTCTTTATACAAATGTGGGTCATCCCAAAAATAATGCCTCAAGTCGTAGAAGAACTTTCTTCTTTGCTGAGCTGTAAAGGTTGGAGGCAAATACTTGGCAACAATAAAGTTAGCATAGTCAGCATACCAAGGACTTTCGCATGAGCTTACCTTTATTGAGGCCAATTGTTCATTTGGAAAACTATCATTAACCGGTACAGGATCATATGAAATATTTTCCAATCTAGACAAGTTATCAGCAACATGATTTTCAGCACCTTTCCTATCTACAATATGTAAATCAAACTCTTGTAGTAAAAGTACCCATCTTATGAGCCTAGGCTTAGCATCTTTCTTTTCCATAAGGTATCTAATAGCAGCATGATCAGTGTGAATAGTAACTTTTGAATCAACAATATAAGGTCTAAATTTATCAAAATCAAAAACAACTGCTAAAAATCCTTTTCAGTAGTAGCATAATTCTTTTGAGCAGCATCAAGTGTCTTACTAGCATAATGAATAACATTTAACTTCTTGTCAACCCGCCGTCCAAGAACAGCTCCTACAGCAAAATCACTAGCGTCACACATTATTTCATAAGGTAAAGTCCAATCCGGCGGTTGAACAACAGGAGCTGTGATTAAAGCCTTTTTCAGAATTTCAAAAGATTCTTTGCAGTCATCATCAAAAACAAAAGGTACATCTTTTTGAAGAAGATTAGTGAGGGGTTTTGAAAATTTAGAGAAATCTTTAATAAATCTCCTATAGAAACCGGCATGACCAAGAATACTACGAATACCTTTAACATCCCTAGGACAGGGCATTTTCTCAATTGCTTCAACTTTAGCTCTGTCCACTTCAATACCTCTTTCAGAAATTTTGTGTCCAAGGACAATTCCTTCATTAACCATAAAATGACATTTCTCCCAATTAAGAACAAGATTCGTTTCCTCACATCTCTGCAAAACCTTATCAAGATTGTGCAGGCAGTTGTCAAAAGAAGTTCCATAGATGGAAAAATCGTCCATGAATACTTCCACAATTTCTTCACAAAAACCATGAAAAATAGCAGACATGCATCTTTGAAACGTAGCAGGGGCATTACACAAACCAAAAGGCATACGTCTATAAGCATAAGTTCCATAAGGACAAGTAAAAGTAGTTTTCTCTTGATCTTGCTTTCTAACAGCGATTTGTGAAAATCCGGAATAACCATCAAGAAAGCAAAAATGAGTTTTCTTAGACAACCTTTCTAACATTTGATCAATAAAAGGTAAAGGATAGTCATCTTTCTTAGTTACTTTATTAACCTTTCTAAAATCAATACACATCCTATACCCAACTACTACTCTTTGAGGAATAAGTTCATCATTTTCATTTGGCACAACAGTAACTCCCCCTTTCTTAGGGACATAGTGCACAGGACTTACCCATCTACTATCAGCAATAGGATAAATTATACCAGCATCAAGAAGTTTCAATACCACATTTCTTACCACTTCTTTCATCTTAGGGATTAAACGACGCTGATGCTCAACAACTGGTTTTGCATCAGGTTCATTGTTGATGGCGTGTTGACATATAGTAGGAGAAATCCCCTTTAAATCATCTAAAGTGTATCCTATAGCTCCTCGATGTTTCTTCAATACTTTTAATAACATCGCTTCTTCATTACCTGAAAGTTTAGAACTAATAATAACATGATATATTTTCTTTTCATCAAGGTGAACATATTTAAGATTATCAGGCAAAGGTTTTAAATCGAAAACAGGATCTTCCTTAGCAGGCGCTGAGGTACCCAAATCTTCTACATGCAAATTATGTTTATGTATTGGCGGTTGACGAAGAAAGATATCGTCAATCTCATTTCTTTCTTCCATAAATACCTCACTTTCGTGCTCCTTGATACGTCCATTTTGCATCACTATTTTATAGCATAATTTACTGTTATTCAATGATATATTTCATATTAAGAGGAGTTACTTATGTTATTTTGTCTTATTTTGCATGTTTGATGATCATTGGATAATTAACTGCCGGAGTCAGATTTCAGCTGGAAAAAGCAACGTCAAGGCACTATATTTCTGGAGCACTAAAAATATTTCCGAGAAGACAGATGTTCCTATTTTATCAGAAGATGGACTAAGCCAAAAGGGGAGGCTGAGATGGGCCAGGAGGGGCCCACACCACCCCTGGGCGCGGGGCCCACCTTGGCCGCGCCCTAGCCAGGTGTGGTGCCCCTGGCCCACCTCAGGCGCTCCCCCTTCGCGTACTTCATCCCCCAGAAACCCTAAGACACGGGGAGTCCGTGAGAAAATATTCCGCCGCCTCCACGAGGCGGAAACCACAGAGAGAGAAAAAGCTCTCCGGCAGGGAGAAATCTGCCGGGGAAATTCCTTCCCGGAGGGGGAGATCATCGCCATCCTCATCGTCATCGCGCTGGACTTCATCGGGATCATCATCATCATCATCTCCACCGCCATCACCACCATCACCGCTGCACCATCTCGTTCCGCTGTAACATCTAGGGCTATACTTTGTTTAGTTCATAGGGGAAACTCTCCCGGTGTTAATTACTCCTTGTGGTTGATGCTATTGAGTTTTATCGGTGAATTAAAGTATATGTTCAGATCGTTATCCATCATTATATCACCTCTGATCATGATCCATATGATGTCTCGTGAGTAGTTCGATTAGTTCTTGAGGACATGGGAGAAGTCACGCTGTTAGTAGTGGAATTATGTTGAGTAATATTTAATGGTTTGATATTTAAGTTGTGGTGCTATTCTTCTAGTGGTGTCGTGTGAACGTCGACTACATGACACTTCACCTTTATGGGCCTAGAGGAGTGCATTGTGTATTTGGTTGCTAATTGTGGGGTTGCCGGAGTGACAGAAACCTAAACCCCCGTTAGTATACCGGTGCACAAGGGAGCGTAGGATCTCAGAGTTTAAGGCTGTGGTTAGATTTATCTTAATTACTTTCTTGTAACTGCGGATGCTTGCAAGAGGTATAATCACAAGTATGTATTAGTCCAAGTAAGGGCGGTGCATTAGCATAGGTTCACCCACACAACACTTATCAAAACAATGAAGATTAATCAACTATGTGAAGCGAAAGCACTTGACTAGAATCCCGTGTGTCCTCAAGAACATTTTGTCATCATAAGTAAACCAACCGGCTTGTCCTTTGCTCTAAAAAGGATTGGGCCACTCGCTGCAATTATTATTACTGTCTTTTACTTACTCGCATTTTATTTACCTGCTATATCAAAAACCCCTAAAAACTTGTCTGCTAGCATTTACAGTGAAACCTTTACCGAAACTCCTTGTCAGCACCTTCTGCTCCTCGTTGGGTTCGACACTCTTATTTATCGAAAGTACTACGATACACCCCCTATACTTGTGGGTCATCAAGACTATTTTCTGGCGCCGTTGCCGGGGAGTGAAGCGCTATTGGTAAGTGGAATTGGTAAGGGAAACTTTTACTGTAGGTGCTATTTTTATTTCTGCTTGCTACTTTATTTTATCATGGAGAGATCTCCATTTGAATCCCTGTTTGGAAATACTACTACCACTGCTAAGGTAGTAGAAGAGGAACCACCTGATCAAGTAATTCCATTTAAAATACCTATGAAAATTGTTGAACGAGTTACGAATAACCGCTATGCAGGAGATGGAACTGTCCCTCCTGGGGATCATTTGCTATTTATTCATGAATTATGCGAGTTGTTCAAGTGTGCAGGTATTTCAATGGAAGAGGTCAAGAAGAAATTGTTTTCTATATCGTTGACTGGTAAAGCTGCAAAATGGTATAGGATGCTGAAAAATGGGCGTTCTATTGGCTGGGAGGAGATTGTGCCTCTCTTTTATTCTAAATTTTATCCTCCTAGTGAAATTCATCAAGATCGGAATCATATATATAATTTTTGGCCTCATGATGGAGAAAGTATTGCCCAAGCGTGGGGGAGATTGAAATCATTAATGCTCAAATGCCCCATTCATGAGCTTCCTGGTAATGTTGTTATTGATAACTTCTATGCAAGGCTTTCTCTTCAAGATAAAACTCTATTGGATACCTCTTGTGCTGGATCATTTACGCGTAATAAAGAGGAAGTTAAATGGGACCTTCTTGATCGGATTGAGGAAAATACTGAAGGATGGGAGAACGACAAAGGTAGAGAATCAGGTATAAAGCATGATTACGAATGCATTAAAACTTTTATGAATACTGATAATTTTCGTAATCTCTATGATATGTATGGTCTTGATTCTCAAGTTATTGCAAACTGTTACAAGGCTTTTGCCTCTTATCTTGATGTTCCTAAAGAAAGTTGCAATAAGTATCATTTGCCTTACAAAGATAATACTAATTCTGCCAATATTAAAAACATTGAAGTTCATACAGTTGATCGTATCTTGCCAGAACCTTATATTGAGAAACCACCTTTTCCTGTTAAAATTAGGGAACATTCTATCATAGCTAGTGTGGTTAATAAAAGTGCAAAGAAAGCTTTAGAACCTGCTGAACAAATAGCGGTAGAACCCACAATAGCAATAGTAAAGGATTTGGTAACTGAAAATGTAGAAGGAGGACATATTATCTTTTGTGAAGATGCCTCTAATATTGTTTCACATCCCAGTAGAGCTAGGAAAACAAGTGTTCCTGTGCTTTCAGTCAAAATAGGAGAACATTGCTATTATGGTTTATGTGATATTGGTGCAAGTTCTAGCGCTATTCCTTTTGATCTTTATAAAGAAATTATGCATGAAATTGGTCCTTGCGAACTTGAGGAGATTGATGTGGTTATTCAGCTTGCTAATAGAGAAACTATCTCCCAATTGGTATTGTGAGAGATGTTGAAGTTTTATGTGGTAAGACTAAATACCCTGCTGATTTTCTAGTACTTGGTTCTGTTGCTAGTAAAGCGTGTCCCATTATTTTTGGTAGGCCTTTCTTGAATACATGTGGTGCCATTATAGATTGTAAGAAAGAGAAAATTTACACTAAATTTAATGGAGAATCTTATGAGTTTAATTTCTCTAAGTTTGGTAAACAACTTTATGAAACTGAATTACCTAATGAGAATTTTCAAGTTGAACAACTTGCTTCTATTGCTGTTGCTCCTAACAATGCCTTGCAGCAATTCATGGAGGAACACGAAAGTGAAGTATTTATGGAGGAGAGGAATGAGATTGACAATGCCTTTCTTCGTCAACCACCAATACTTAAGCATAATTTGCCTGTGGAAGATTTGGGTACCTCAGCGCCTCCTAAGGAAGATCCTGTCTTCGATTTAAAACCGTTACCTGATAATCTTAAGTATGTTTATCTTGATGAAAGGAAAGTATATCCTGCTATTATTAGTTCTAAACTTTCAGGTAATGAAGAAGCAAGGTTATTAGAAGTACTAAAGAAACATCGAGGAGCTATGGGATACACTTTGGATGATTTAAAGGGGATTTCTCCTACTATATGTCAACATGCCATCAACATTGAACCCGATGCAAAACCTGTTGTTGAGCATCAGCGTCGCTTGATCCCTAAGATGAAAGAAGTGGTAAGAAATGAGGTATTAAAACTTCTTGATGCTGGTATAATTTATCCTATTGCTGATAGTAGATGGGTAAGTCCTGTGCATTGTGTCCCTAAGAAAGGAGGAGTTACTGTTGTACCAAATGAAAATGATGAACTTATTCCTCAAAGAGTAGTAGTTGGGATATAGGATGTGCATTGATTTTAGAAAGGTCAATAAAGTAACTAAGAAAGATCATTATCCTTTGCCTTTTATTGATCAAATGTTAGAAAGGTTGTCTAAGAAAACCCATTTTTGTTTCCTTGATGGTTATTCTGGATTCTCACAAATTGCTGTTAAAGCACAAGATCAAGAGAAAACTACTTTTACTTGTCCTTATGGAACTTATGCTTATAGACGTATGCCTTTTGGTTTGTGTAATGCTCCTGCTACGTTCCAAAGATGCATGTCTGCTATTTTTCATGGTTTTTGTGAAGAAATTGTGGAAGTATTCATGGACGATTTTTCCGTCTACGGAACTTCCTTTGATAATTGCTTGCACAATCTTGATAAAGTTTTGCAGAGATGTGAGGAGACAAATCTTGTTCTTAATTGGGAGAAATGTCATTTCATGGTTAATGAAGGAATTGTCCTAGGGCACAAAATTTCTGAAAGAGGTATTGAAGTGGACAGAGCTAAAGTTGAAGCAATCGAGAAAATGCCCTGTCCAAGGGATGTGAAAGGTATCCGTAGTATTCTCGGTCATGCCGGTTTTTATAGGAGGTTTATTAAAGATTTCTCTAAAATTTCAAAACCCCTCACTAATCTTCTTCAAAAAGATGTACCTTTTGTTTTTGATGATGATTGCAAGGAAGCTTTTGAAACTCTAAAAAAGCTTTAATCACAGCTCCTGTTGTTCAACCTCCTGATTGGACTTTACCTTTTGAAATAATGTGTGATGCTAGTGATTTTGCTGTAGGAGCTGTTCTTGGACAGCGGGTAGACAAGAAGTTAAATGTTATTCATTATGCTAGTAAAACACTTGATGCCGCTCAAAAGAATTATGCTACTACTGAAAAGGAATTTTTAGCAGTTGTTTTTGCTTGTGATAAATTTAGACCTTATATTGTTGATTCAAAAGTTACTATTCACACTGATCATGCTGCTATTAGATACCTTATGGAAAAGAAAGATGCTAAGCCTAGGCTCATAAGATGGGTACTTTACTGCAAGAATTTGATTTACATATCGTAGATAGGAAAGGTGCTGAAAATCCTGTTGCTGATAATTTGTCTAGATTAGAAAACATTTCAGATGATCCTATACCTGTTAATGATAGTTTTCCAAATGAACAATTGGCTGCGATAAAGGTAAGCTCACGCGAAAGTCCTTGGTATGCTGATTATGCTAATTTTATTGTTGCCAAGTATTTGCCTCCGACCTTTACAGCTCAGCAAAGAAGAAAGTTCTTTTATGATTTGAGGCATTATTTTTGGGATGACCCACATTTGTATAAAGAAGGAGTAGATGGCATTATGCGAAGATGTGTTCCTGAGTATGAACAGAAAGAAATATTGAGCAAATGCCATGGAAGTGCTTATGGAGGACATCACGCTGGAGATAGAACTGCGCAAAAGGTTCTACAATCAGGTTTTTATTGGCCTACCCTTTTTAGAGATGCTAGAAAATTTGTTTTATCATGTGATGAATGTCAAAGAGTAGGTAACATTAGTAGACGTAATGAAATGCCTATGAATTATTCTCTTGTTATTGAACCTTTCGACTGTTGGGGATTTGACTTTATGGGTCCTTTTCCTTCCTCAAATGGTTATACTCATATACTTGTTGCTGTTGATTATGTTACTAAATGGGTAGAAGCTATACCAACTTCTAGTGCTGATGGTGAGACATCATTAAAAATGCTTAAAGATATTATCTTCCCTAGGTTTGGTGTGCCTAGATATCTCATGACTGATGGGGTTCTCATTTTATTCATGGTGCTTTTAGAAAAACTCTAGCTAAGTATGATGTTAATCATAGAATTGCTTCACCATATCATCCCAAACAAGTGGTCAAGTAGAATTGTCAAATAGAGAGATTAAGTCTATTTTGCAAAAGACTGTTAATAAATCTAGAAAAAATTGGTCTAAAAAGCTTAACGATGCTTTGTGGGCTTATAGAACTGCTTATAAAAATCCTATGGGAATGTCTCCTTACAAAATGGTTTATGGAAAAGCTTGTCATTTGCCTTTAGAATTAGAACATAAAGCCTATTGGGCGGTGAAAGAACTTAATAGAGACTTTAAACTTGCCGGTAAAAAGAGATTGCTTAATTTGAATTCTTTAGATGAATGGAGAAATGCAGCTTATGAAAATGCTAGGCTCTTTAAAGAGAAAGTTAAGCAATGGCATGATAGAAGAATTCTTAAGAGAGAATTTAACGTAGGTGAAAAAGTTTTATTGTATAGGTCTCGTCTCAGATTTTTTGCAGGAAAATTACTTTCAAAATGGGAAGGACCTTATATCATTGAGGAGGTCTATCGCTCAGGTGCGATTAAAATCAATTCACTAGATGGGGACAGACCACAAGTGGTTAATGGTCAAAGACTCAAGCATTACATTTCTGGAGATTCTTATAATGAAGATGTTGATTTATCAAAGTGGTAACTCCAGAGGATTTTATAAAAAGTCAAATTCAGACAACTGCAAAAGCTGATTTGGAATAGGTAACAGTTTCGGTAAGAAAAAGTTCGCGATTTACTTTTCAACCTAAATATTTGTTGTTTTTACATAATATGGAAAATTATGAGTCGGAAAAGGGTAGGAAACGGTGCCCGAGGGCACCACACCACCCCTGGGCGCGGGCCCCACCCTGGCCGCGCCGTGGGTGCGTGTGGGCACCTCGGAGCCCGTCTCCGACCCCGTTTCGTCCTGTACCTTCCTTTTGTTGTAAAACTTTTTGCTATATATCACCCGGATCTCTCGAGGTCCGTATATCGTGTTTTCGCCGTGTTTCGTTTTCAAGCTGTTCTGACAGGAATTTCAAGTCCCTACATGGCGTCGCGAGGAGTGTACGGTGAGAAGTATGCAGCAAGGCGCCGACGTGAACTCGAACGCGATGTGGAAGAGGGAACCTTCGTCGGTTGGGCGACGGAGGAGGAGATTGCTGCTAGGAGAGCTGACATGGATCGAAGCATCAGAGAGGAGGTGCAAGCTGGCCAGCCTCGCCAACAAGGAGAATCAAGGCCGAGCAACTCCACCTTTGTGGGATCAATTAATCCTCAACGTGCTTTTTCTCATAATGTGCAGGGAGTCACCCCACCAATTCCAGATTTGCGGTTTTCCCCTGCAGCTGCTGAAGCTCTCCGAACCACGAACGAGTTTTGTGACCAATTTCGTATCCTGAGAGCTGAGGTGGAAATACTTCAAGATGAGAATAACAGGCTCCGCCGGATGCTCGAACGTTTCCTAACCCCGATTGCCGTAGTACCACCGTCGCCACCAAGAGATCAAGCCTAAATCGTCAAGGGGTAATGGCACTCCCTTGGCTTGTTCCAAGCTTGGGGGAGTGCCCAGTATCATCTTTATCCTTTCGTTTTTATAATTTCGTGGTCATATCATGAGTAGAGAAGTTATCTTATAAGATGGTTTGCGATGTGGAGTGTCAATCCTTTAGTTATCCATGTATCCGTTGGTTTGAGTGTGTCTTTGTTCAGAATATTAATGAGAAGTTCCACCTTTACTTTCGGTACATTTTATTTTAGCCTGCAATCTTCTTTATGTGCTGATCTTGCCATTAGTATTGACGCCACTTTTGGGTACATTAAGTAAATTATATTAGTTGTGGCAAACTTAGTATTGGTCATTAGTAGCAATACCATGAAAACTTAAGTAGAAGGAGGGAATTACATGCAAAAATATTATCCCTTTATCTTTCTTTCTTGCTAGCCAATAAGATTAGTATTCTTTGAGTTAAAACATTTGTGCTTACAGGGAAGATAGCATGGTTGCTTCTATTACATATATATTTGTGTGTATCCCCCAACTTTTATGCTTGCTACATGACCTTGCTAGCCTTAACCACCGTACTGAGAGGGAATGCTTCTCGTGCATCCAAATCCTTGAACCAAACCCATGCCATTTGTGTCCACCATAACTTCCTATATGTGGTATTTCTTTGCCACTCCAAGTAAATTTTTCATGTGCTACCTTTAAATTATTCAAAATGTTATTATTCCCTTTTGTGTCAATGTTTACTAGCTCATGAGGAAGTAGTGTGGTTATCCTTTATTCTACTTGTCAAACAGACTTTACACCTGGACTAGTGGCATATACATCCGCTTATCCAATAACTTGCAAAAAGAGCTGGCAACGGGATGCCCAGTCCCAATTAATTACAACTTTAACGCTTAATTCTCTTCACACTTTTGCCCTGATTATCAGTAAGCATGACAAACAGTGAAATATCTGCGTGTGTAAACCAAAGAGAAAGAGGGATGATCTGCCTTGCTGGTAGAAATAACGTCCTTCATGGGAGCCGCTCTTAAAAGTCTGTTTGACAGGGAGAATACTGTTTTCACCCGCTACCATTCGTTGACAATTAACAAACACCCTCAAAACTTAATTTTTGCTCTCTATATGATTTCAAAAACTTAAAAGCTCTAGCACATGACTTAATCCCTGCTTCCCTCTGCGAAGGGCCTTTCTTTTACTTTTCATGTTGAGTCAGTACACCTATTTCCTTCTTCCTTGAGCAAGCATTTGAGTTGTTGTGATTCAACCATATATATCATTAATATTGTCAATCATGTCTTTATCCTTTCTTGTCTTAGCACAAAGACTTTTGCCTCTAAGAATATAGCTTTGCAAGTTATCAATGACTGTAAAGAAGGTGTGATAATTGAGTGTGGAAGTTCTGCAATATAAGCTCTAATATAAAGACTCCTTTCGAAAGATAAGTATTGATTGCTTATTGTTCTATGACCAAGAATGAAGTGTGCCATTACTAATCTATAATTTCCTTCGTGTATTTTTATTGTGGTTGTTTCACTACTCATGTTCAAGTTAGGTTATATGAAGAGTAGTTGCTGTTTAAAATGAGTGTGTTGTTTAGTAATTACTGATGCTTCTTGTCCGTATTCTTTATTATCGACGCTTCACTCCATAAACTTTTGTTCTAGTTTACTGAGCTCAGCTTTCGCTTGGGGACAAGCGAGGTCTAAGCTTGGGGGGGTTGATACGTCCATTTTGCATCACTATTTTATAGCATAATTTACTGTTATTCAATGATATATTTCATATTAAGAGGAGTTACTTATGTTATTTTGTCTTATTTTGCATGTTTGATGATCATTGGATAATTAACTGCCGGAGTCAGATTTCAGCTGGAAAAAGCAACGTCAAGGCACTATATTTCTGGAGCACTAAAAATATTTCCGAGAAGACAGATGTTCCTATTTTATCAGAAGATGGACTAAGCCAAAAGGGGAGGCTGAGATGGGCCAGGAGGGGCCCACACCACCCCTGGGCGCGGGGCCCACCTTGGCCGCGCCCTGCCAGGTGTGGTGCCCCTGGCCCACCTCAGGCGCTCCCCCTTCGCGTACTTCATCCCCCAGAAACCCTAAGACACGGGGAGTCCGTGAGAAAATATTCCGCCGCCTCCACGAGGCGGAAACCACAGAGAGAGAAAAAGCTCTCCGGCAGGGAGAAATCTGCCGGGGAAATTCCTTCCCGGAGGGGGAGATCATCGCCATCCTCATCGTCATCGCGCTGGACTTCATCGGGATCATCATCATCATCATCTCCACCGCCATCACCACCATCACCGCTGCACCATCTCGTTCCGCTGTAA
Organism: Poa pratensis; assembly: GCA_947311845.1. Taxonomy (NCBI): domain Eukaryota; kingdom Viridiplantae; phylum Streptophyta; class Magnoliopsida; order Poales; family Poaceae; genus Poa; species Poa pratensis. Next base: position 38,926,608 of record CAMZMU010000102.1, read on the forward strand.
CATCTAGGGCTATACTTTGTTTAGTTCATAGGGGAAACTCTCCCGGTGTTAATTACTCCTTGTGGTTGATGCTATTGAGTTTTATCGGTGAATTAAAGTATATGTTCAGATCGTATCCATCATTATATCACCTCTGATCATGATCCATATGATGTCTCGTGAGTAGTTCGATTAGTTCTTGAGGACATGGGAGAAGTCACGCTGTTAGTAGTGGAATTATGTTGAGTAATATTTAATGGTTTGATATTTAAGTTGTGGTGCTATTCTTCTAGTGGTGTCGTGTGAACGTCGACTACATGACACTTCACCTTTATGGGCCTAGAGGAGTGCATTGTGTATTTGGTTGCTAATTGTGGGGTTGCCGGAGTGACAGAAACCTAAACCCCCGTTAGTATACCGGTGCACAAGGGAGCGTAGGATCTCAGAGTTTAAGGCTGTGGTTAGATTTATCTTAATTACTTTCTTGTAACTGCGGATGCTTGCAAGAGGTATAATCACAAGTATGTATTAGTCCAAGTAAGGGCGGTGCATTAGCATAGGTTCACCCACACAACACTTATCAAAACAATGAAGATTAATCAACTATGTGAAGCGAAAGCACTTGACTAGAATCCCGTGTGTCCTCAAGAACATTTTGTCATCATAAGTAAACCAACCGGCTTGTCCTTTGCTCTAAAAAGGATTGGGCCACTCGCTGCAATTATTATTACTGTCTTTTACTTACTCGCATTTTATTTACCTGCTATATCAAAAACCCCTAAAAACTTGTCTGCTAGCATTTACAGTGAAACCTTTACCGAAACTCCTTGTCAGCACCTTCTGCTCCTCGTTAGGTTCTGATACGTCTCCAACGTATCCATAATTTCTGATGTTTCATGCTTGTTTTATGTATCATTGTCACATGTTTTATATGCATTATATATCACTTTTATGCATTTTCTGGGACTAACCTATTAACAAGATGCCACAGTGCCAGTTCCCTGTTTTCTGCTCTTTTTGGTTTCAGAAAAGTACTTCTGCGAATATTCTCGGAATTGCACGAAACAAAAGGCCACGTCCCTATTTTTCCAGCGCCGTCACGGAGTCCGAAGGAGAGACGAAGGAGGGCGCCGAGGTGGCCAAACCACACCCAGGCGCGGGTGGGCCCCCTGCCGCGCCAGCAGGTGGTGTGGGCCCCTCGAGCCTCCACCGACATCGCCCCTTCGCCTATATATTGCCTCAGACGCGAAAACCCTAAAAAAACCAAGTCATATTACACGAAGAGTTCCGTAGCGCCGCCGCCATCGACATCAAGTTTCGGGGACAGAAGTCTCTGTTCCGGCACGCTGCCGGGACGGGAATTGCCCCCGAGTCATCTCCATCGACACCACCGCCATCTTCATCGCCGCTGCTGACTCCCATGATGAGGAGGGAGTAGTTCTCCCCCCGAGGCTGAGGGCTCTACCCGGTAGCTATGTGGTTCATCTCTCTCTCACATGGTGTGATCTTTATGTGATCATGTGTATTGCTAGTATCGCTGAATACATTAATAATGTTTATGCTACTCAAGTGATTTTGTCTAGTTCTGGAGTCATTGTGACAACACGGTATCAAGGTGACAGTGTGGGTACTTGTGTGACTCTATGAATAATTTAGATATTTATCATGGCTTATTCTTGGGAACTGTGGTGTTTGTTTACTCAGACTTTGAGGAGTGCTTTCGCAGCCCTACACGTAGTACTCTTGTGTTATCAAGAAGGAGAATAATCCCGAGCAGTATTTACTTGTGTTCAGTTGTGCTAATCTAGTTGAATATGTAGATGTTACTCTTTATCTATTATGCACTCTATAGGTTACTTTAATATGAACTCCATTACTCTCCACGGTGTAAAGGTGACAGTGTGTGCACCGTGTGTGATTCCTTTATGACGTTGTGGCGCTTGTTTACTCCGGCTTGAGGTGTGCTTTTGTAGCCCTACACAATGAATGGTGTTTGTTATCCAACAAGAGATGTTTAAGAGTAGCTTTTACTTATTCAGTTATGAGATCATTGTTGAGAGTGTCCACTAGTGAAAGTATGATCCCTAGGCCTTGTTTCTAAGCATTGAAACACCGTTTACATCAAGTTCTGCTACATGTTTGCTTGCTGCCATTTTTATTCCAGATTGCAGTTACTACTTATAATCATCCATATTACTTGTATTTCACTATCTCTTCGCCGAACTAGTGCACCTATACATCTGACAAGTGTATTGGGTGTGTTGGGGACACAAGAGACTTCTTGTATATTAATTGCAGGTTTGCTTGAGAGGGATATCTTTGACCTCTGCCTCCCTGAGTTCGATAAACCTTGGGTGATTCACTTAAGGGAAACTTGCTGCTGTTCTACAAACCTCTGCTCTTGGAGGCCCAACACTGTCTACAAGAATAGAAGCACACGTAGACATCAAGCTATTTTCTGGCGCCGTTGCCGGGGAGGTAAGGTAAAAGGTATTCACATCCTCTGGCTACAAAGCTATTTTCTAGTATTGTTGCTAGTGTGTGAGTGCTCGAAGGTATTTCCTTTAGATTCTGCAATTATATCTTTTTGTTTCTTGTTTTTATTTTCACTAGTTAGGCTTAATGGAAAACAACAAAAAATTAGAGATCTTTATGAACTTTATATTGAATTAGGACATGATGCTTTTGAGGAGAAAATTAAAAAACCTATGGAGCTTGTTTGCATGATGGTAGCAATGGTATTACTATAAATTCTTTGAACACCATTATTGCTAATGCTATGGAAAAGTCTAAGCTTGGGGAAGCTAGTTGTGATGAATATGATATTTTCAGTCCCCCAAGTTTTGAGGAGAAAATTTTCTTTGATGATACTTTACCTCCAATTTATGATGATATAATGATAGTGGTATTTTGGTGCCACCTACTATGGAGGATAAAGTTTATTATGATTATACTATGCCTGCAATTTATGATGAATACAATGATGGATGTGATACTTTTACTCTCACTATTACTAATGATAATGTTCATGCTTATGTGGAGAGTAATGATACTTTTATGCATGTGGATCATGATAAGAATGCTTTATGTGATAGCTATATTGTTGAGTTTATTCATGATGCCGCTGAAAATTATTTTGAGAGAGGAAAGTATGGTTATAGAAATCTTTATGTTACTAAAACACCTCTCTTTATGATGAAGGTTTTGAGCTTTCTCTTGATTTGCTTCTATTTGCTGGGTACTTTAAGACCTACTGGTCCTTATGAGAGAGGGAGGCATGGATTCATATATCTCAATAATATCAAGTCTCCTCTCTTTTTGTTGAAATTTTTGAATTTACACTTGTTTTGCATTTCTATGCTAGTCACTTTGTTCTTCATTGACTTGTTTTCTTACAAGACTCCTATGCATAGAAAGAGTGTTAGATTTAAACATGTTTTATATATGCTTCTTGATGCTCTCTTTTATGTTTCAACTCTCATCTTTATGTGGGCATCATAAAAATCACTATGCCTAGCTAAAAGGCTTTAAAAAAAAGCGCTTATGGGAGACAACCCATTGTTTTTATTTTCTGTTATTTTTGCTTTTCTTTTTGTTTTGAGTCAAGGTGCTTGTTACTTCTGTAGCAACTCCTTTGTATCTTTATTTTATTGCATTGTTGTGCCAAGTAAAGCCTTTTATTGAAAGTTGATGCTAGATTTGGATTTCTGCGCAGAGACAGATTTTTAGCTGTCACGATTTTGAGCTCATCTCCTTGCAGAAAATTCGAAAAATTCTAACGAAAAATCACGCATCTTCCTGAGATATGTACGCAACTTTCATTATTTTGGGCCAGATCCATCTGAGAAACTTAAGTGTCTCGAAAAATTCCGTCTTTACAGACTGTTCTGTTTTTGACAGATTCTGCCTTTTGTTTTGCATTCGCTCTTTTACTATGTTTGAGTGGATTTCTTTGCTCCACAAAGCATTGGTGGCTGTAGCTAATGTCCAGAAGCTTTGGAATGATTGTTTCATTACAGAATATGAGAATTTTTGTTTATGCACTAACCCTCTAATGAGAACTGTCTTGAGTTTGGTGTGAAGGAAGTTTTCAAGGATCAAGCGAGAAGGGTGATATTATGTGATCAAGAAGAGTGAAAAGCTTAAGCTTGGGGATGCCCCCGTGGTTCATCCCCAACCATATTCAGAGAGACTCAAGCGTCTAAGCTTGGGGATGCCCAAGGCATCCCCTTCTTCATCAACAACTTATCAGGTCATCTCTAGTGAAACTACATTTTAATTCTTTCACATCTTATGCGCTTTACTTTGAGCGTCTGTGTGCTTTTATTTTTGTTTTGTTTGAATAAATTCGGATCCTAGCAATCCTTGTGTTGGAGAGAGACACGCTCCGCTTTTGCATGTGAATACTCATTTCTTCACTTATATTTGTTGAGTATTCTTAACTAGCTACTGCAGTGCTTTTAGCTCCTGTTTTTCATGCATCTCTTTGAGCTGTTAGCACGTGTTTATAAATACTCTCTTGCTGCATTATATTATCATTTGGAGAGTTTATGTTTAAGTAAGTTGTTTGTGCATTTTCTGGG